>OZ010586.1:37323088-37338088 GCA_963932145.1 Acanthosepion lycidas
TGCCACATCTAAGCTACGCGTGGAAAATCACCGGGCTCCTCAAGGCGGTATAATGGCTAACAAGCTTGTCTTGCTAGAACAATTTCGACTGAGTAGTGAGCTCAATCCTCACTAGGTGGCCCATACATTCGGCCTTGTGCCACATCTAAGCTATGCTTTGAAAATCACTGGGCAACTTGATTCAGTGTAATGGTTAGCAAGCTTGTCTAGCTAGAACAATTACGACTGAATAGTGAGTTCGTACTCACTGCCTGTCCCATACTTTTGGCCTTGTGCCACATCTAAGCTACGCTTGGAAAATCATTATTTGGCACCTCGAGGCGGTGTAATGGTTAGCAAGATTGTCTCGCTAGAACAATTACAACTGAGTAGTGAGTTCGATCCTCACTGGTTGCCCCCTACTTTCGGCCTTGTGCCACATCTAAGCTACGCTTGGAAAATCATAATTGGGCACCTCGAGGGGGTGTAATGTTTTGCAAGCTTGTCCCGCTAGAACAATTACGACTGAATAGTGAGTTCGTTTCTCACTGGGTGCCCCAAACTTTTGGCCTAGTGCCGCATTAAAGAGACGCTTGGAAAATCCCTATTGGGCACTTTGAGGTGGTATTAGGTTGGTGCAAAAATAATGACGGTTTTTAACGTTAAAATATACGTCAAAAACCGTCATTATTTTTGCACCAACCTATTATAATGGCGAACAAGCTTGAACAATTTCGACTGAGTTCGATCCTCACTAGGTAACCCATAATTTGGGCCTTGTGCCACATCTAAGCTACGCTTTGAAAATCAGTATGTCTGGGCGACAAAACCGGGCACACTGCTAGCTTGTAAGCAAATATTCACTCTTTCTGACCCTGATTAACGCATCTTTGTAAATTGTCCACATTTCCCATGCGAATATTGGCGTTTACGTGTTGGTTGATCCGTGCCGCCAACCTTTGACCCGTTCCGCCTACATAGACAAAATCGCACGGTCATATAAATTAATATGGTTGGTTGGTAGAAGGTCTTTCCGGAACATTGGTCAGGTACCAACCATTTTAGTTGTTGCTGCTTCTGAAAGTCATCAAGTGATGTTTCTTTTATTTGGTAAATTTATTTCGGTTTTTGCAGATTCATTTTTTGAAAAATGGTACTCTCTAAGACATACAAGGATCATTGGCTCAAGCCATTTTTGATCTGTTAAAGCGGTCTATTATGTTTTAGTCTGGAAAATATGAAATTGAGACAGATTGTATATAGGAATTCAGGGGTACACGCATGGCCTCTATTGGCAGTGGACGCTATCAAGAGCCGATAACCCTATGCATGCAACTGCAGTGGTCTATTACTGTTGTGGATTCTGAGATGAAAAATCGGTCTCCAATAAATGACAAACGCAAGTATTTAAGATAAATTAAATGTATTTACGCAAAATACAAAAGGTAATGCTGTTAGTAAATCCAGGAACGCCGGTTAGTATTAATCAAAGATCGCTATATACAGTCTCGAAGTAAACTTCCTTAGAGTCGGGCGTGCTTGCAACTGTGACTTCTACCTCCAACTCAATCACAATGTCTATGTACTTTCCACTCTGTTCCTCTTCTCGATATTCTGACTGACTGAAAGTATTTTACGGCAGCAGGTCGAGTCCACTTATATCAAAAAGCGGTGGACTCCATAACACCCCCTCCTTAGATCCCTTTTTGTGGGGAGTTAGTATTTTTGTCTCTTATGGTTGATAATCAGGGGTTCGGCAAATTTTCTCTTCCTGTTTGACTTTCTCACTCCTGTGTCTTCCTGCGGTCTTTGGATCTCAAACGCTTCGAAGATTGTATCCATAGAATCGTCGTTTTCTGCGGTTGACGAGCTTGGCTTTTCAACCCTTCTTTTCTGTAATTGGTCAATATGCCTTCTATGTGAAAACTTCTCGCCTTTTATTGTGTACATTAAATTTCCTAATCTGTTGGTTACTGTACCCGGCATTTTATTTCTAAACATTCTAAAATAAACCCGTTCACCAGGTTTGAATGATCTCTTTCGTACAATCGGTGTATACTGGTTTTTGTTCTTGTTTGGCAATAATTTGTCAAACACCGACCTTATTCTCCGAGCAAACATCAATTCCGCTGGTGACAGACCCGATGGCGTGTTCACATTAGGTGTTATTTTGTACACCTGGAGAAATTGTTGCATCGTTTTTATTGTCGGTACACCCTCGGCTTTTTTTAATGCTCTTTTTAATGTGTCAACGAATCTTTCCGCTTGTCCGTTCGACCTCGGGTGGTACGGAGCTATCTTGATATGTTTTACTTGATATGTCTCACTAAGATCTATTTTTGAAAATATCTTACTGCCGTTGAGCTTTGTAAATATTTCTTCTGGGCTCGGTAGTGGGTAATGGTGGTCTTTTATTGCCTTGTTGAGTCCCGTCGAAAAATCTGCGCATACGCGAATTTCTCCTGACTTCTTTTTCACATAAACCACAGGCGCTGCTCACTCGCTAAACTCTGTTTTTGATAGAAAACCAATTCTTTGTCCAATTCTTTGTCTATTTTTATATCGTAGCGAACGGTACATTTCGCTTCTTTTTAAAAATTGGTTGGACGTTTTCTTTTAATTCTATTTTGGCCTTAAATTTGCTGCATCGTTCCAAGCCGCTTGAAAATACCTCAGGAAATTTCTTGTATAATTCTTCCTTACGTTTTATAGTATCTGATGGTTCAACCTCTAACTTTTTGCGAAAAGAGTCGATAAGTAGGTCCCAAACGTTAAACTTCAGTATCCAATCGATACCTACTAGATTTTCAGTATCTCTCATGACATATCTTAAGTTTTTTTTTTGTTTTGCCGTGAAATTTAACATTCACGATTATTTCTCTCTCAAATTTTATTCGTTGGCCTGTAACCGATTTGTCAATTTTTTGTGTGTGCAACATGGTAGGTTTGTTGAGTTTTTTCCATATCTGTAAGTTGATTATCGTGAGGTCGGAACCCGAATCCAGTTGTAATTTAATCTTTTTATTTAAAATTACCAGTTCCACATATTTCCTTACGTTGGTGTTATAGTTATTCATCCTTGTAGCTCTTATTCTATTCGTATCTTTTCTAATTCTACATTGCGATGCTTTGTGGCCCCTTTTTACCACATTAAAGAGAGTTTTTATATCTAAAGTGGCAATCCTTGTTCCAGTGTATTCCTTCACATCGATAACATGCTGATGGTGGGGGCTTATATTTGTTCCGATATTCGTCATAATTTGTCCTGTATGTTGAAACTTTTCTTATTCTAAAATTTTCTTTTTCTTTCTGGGGAGGGTGAGAATCTTTTTTTATGGTCGCAAATTTTTAGTTTTCTTTCTGGGGAGGGTGAAGAACGTAGACCTTTGCTTAACTTACGTATATGAGAAACAGCTGAATCTTCAATGTCTTTTGCGTCTTTCTCTATACTTAAACATTTCTGGCAATCTTCCGATAATTGCTGTAATGTTAGACCCGGTTCATTTTGTAATTTTGCAAGCATTCCTTTGCGCATTTCGCTGTCTTTTGTAGAAAAGAATCCTTGAACAAAGATGAGAAATTTGAAATTGTCCGGTGTTAATTCCGATAGTTTAAAGTCGTCACAATGTTTATTTACGATTGCGGGAAACGTGGAATAATCCTCATTATCGCCCTTTACCAGGTTAAGGCATTTCCACCTCCTATGGAAGAGTGATGTTTTGGGGCTGAAGAGTTCTTTAAGACAAGTCACTGGTTCATCAAACGTTAATTCGTTCGTCTTTTTTGGCAAGATATAATCCACGAACTTTGTATATTCTTCAGTTCCTAATTTTCTAAGCAATAGACGTAGCTTTTTTGCTTCTGTCCAATTTTGACAGTCTATATTAAAGATGTCTTCATGTCTTCTGAAGTAATTTCCAAAATTTTTGTCCTCATCTAGAGAATATTTGAAAATCTCTATGGTATTCAACACAGTGTCTTGCGAAAATGTTGCTTCTTTTTCAATATCTAATTGCTTATTGCCCGCTACTTTCAATATTAGTTCCTGGAACTCTGTTTGTCTGTCTTGATTTTGCGTTTGTAATAATTGCTTTTGCCATTTTTTCTTCCATTCGTTCTTGAAGTTATAATTGTTGATCATTTTGGTATTTTATCAGTTCTACCAAAATATTTTTTAAATCTTCCATGATATTAGATTGGTGCAAAAATAATGTCGTTTTTGACGTTCAACTTTATGTTAGAAAACGACATTATTTTTGTACCAACCTAATAACTTAATTTTCTGCGTGGGTTCAAATCTTCGTCGCAAGTTTGTAGATGGAACGACGAGAGAATTTTTGTTTTGTTGATTTTTTTCTTTCTGCGTGAGTAACTTTTCTTTTCCGTCTGAGTAGTTTGTTGTGGATTCCGAAATGAAAAATCGGTCTCCAATAAATGACAAACGCAAGTATTTAAGATAAGAAATTAAATGTATTTACGCAAAATACAAAAGGTAATGCTGTTAGTAAATCCAGGAACGCCGGTTAGTATTAATCAAAGATCGCTATATACAGTCGCGAAGTAAACGTCCTTAGAGTCGGGCGTACTTGTAACTGTGACTTCTACCTCCAACTCAATCACAATGTCTATGTCCTTTCCACTCCGTTCCTCTTCTCTATATTCTGACTGACTGAGGGTATTTTAACGGCAGCAGGTCGAGTCCACTTATATAAAAAAGGGGTGGAACCCATAACAATTACTCTTCTTGTTTAAATAACTGAAACTGACTTCAAAATGACTAAACAGCTGCAAATTTATTTGATTCCGTTGCTATTCTTAAACATTTAATAGGTAAAATATAGATATAAATTTTCAAGAGAAATGGCTGCTGGTTATTTTTTTAAGGTTTCTTTGAACCGTCAGATATCAGTTTACCGAGAAAAAAAATCAATACAGTGCATAATAAGATGAGTTGAAAATCATAGATGCGAAATGTCACAGCCCCAGCATCATTCCTTCATAGCCAGCCTATGAACTTTTCAGCTCACATTCGTGGTTCGAGTTTCTGTTTTGGAAATGATTAAATCCTATTTCTGGAACTCTTCGTCATTGTTTCTATTAGATTGTTGCAAAAATAATTTCGTTTTCTAACATATGTTACTATGTGAGAAAACGAAATTATTTTTGCACCAACCTAATACTTTATAGATGTAATCAGTACAGTTCAGCTATTATCGTCATTACCTTCGGCTTCTGAAGGGAGAAGTGAGTTGTTTTCTATAAGTGGATTCTTTTGAAGTGTGGCACGGTATGTTTAAATAATATCGAAGCTTTTATTCACGGCTTTGTTTATATGCGTGCAAAGCACAGTCCAGTTAAGTCTAAAAAAAAGATTAAACAGCAATGCAATTCATTTCCCATCTTATAATTCTCATGAGTTTTGAAATGAGAGGCTTTTGGGATTTTCACCAGTTTTTGTTTATCGATACAGTTCCTTTATCAGATCAATGCAATGAAATCACCGCTTTAAAGACGGTATCGAATGAATGAAGAAATAATTTTTTTATTGTTTTTTTTTAATGTCTGATGTTATTTTTTCATTAAGGCTTTGGCTGTGATGGTCTGACCTATTGAAACTAAGGAATGTTGAATGTACGCTATCCCGTGCAGCGGCGGAAAGAAATATAAAGGGGAGACAGGCCGCCCCCTTAAGGTAAGGCTTCAAGAACACCAGAAATCTGTAACACGAGGGAAGTGGAAAAATCAGGCGTGGCTGACCACATATGGAGAGAGAAGGAAGATCACCGCCCTGTGTGGAATCAAGTTGAGATCATAAAACACAATTGAAAAATTCGTAAACCTAAGGAATCAGCACATATGCTAGGCCACAAAAATCGTCTGAGCCAACCAAGCATAGAAATGAATACAATATTGAAACCAGTAATAAGGAGCGCCAGAGAAAAGCGATAATAACAACAAAAGTTGCAATATGAGCTCTGGTAAAAATGGTTGATGAGACATTAGGTTTAAAATACCCAGAAATTCATGTACAGGTGCCCTCAAGGACACATGGCACAGTGGATAAAGGCATTGTTTAGATCAAAGCGTGTGAGTTCAATACCCGGTTAAGGCAGTGGATAAAGTGGAGAGCGGAATTAACAGGAGATAACTGATAACTGACATCCATTAAACATGGCACGTGGAACCAGAACAGCCTACCGCAGTGAGAGAAATAAAGGTTAAGTCCGACATTCAAACGACCTGAAGAAGGTCGGAGGCTACAACGGCCGAAACGTTGTAATAAATATGGCGACAAACATGAGGAAAATTGTACGAATAATGTAAATAAAGACTATACTACTTTCACGTTCCTTATCTCCTATACTAAATTTGTTATGACTGATCGATAAATAGCGCAGCCTATAATATGTTCAATTTCCTTATCTCCTGCACTAAATTTGTTATGACTGATCGAAAAATAGCGCAGCCTATACTATGCGCAATTTCCTTATCTTCTACACTAAACTTGTTATGACGGATCGATAAATAGCGCAGCCTATACTATGTTCAATTTCCTTATCTCCTATACTAAATTTGTTATGACTGATCGATAAATAGCGCAGCCTATACTATGTTCAATTTCCGTATCTGCTATACTAAATTTGTTATGACTGATCGATAAATAGCGCAGCCTATACTATGTTCAATTTCCTTATCTCCTATACTAAATTTTTTATGACTGATCGATAAATATCACAGCCTATAATATGTTCAATTTCCTTATTTGCTATACTAAATTTGTTACGACTTATCGATAAATACCGCAGACTATACTATGTTCAATTTCCATATATCCTGTACTAAATTTGTTATGACTGATCGATAAATAGCGCAGACTATACTATGTTCTATTTCCTTATGACCAATACTAAATTTGTTATGACTGATCGATAAATAGCGCAGCCTATACTATGTACAATTTCCTTATCTGCCATACTAAATTTGTTATAATTGATCGATAAATAGCGCAGCCTATACTATGTTCAATTTCCTTATCTCCTATTAAATTTGTTATGACTGATCGATAAATGGCGCAGCCTATACTATGTTCAAATTCGTTATCTCCTATACTAAATGTGTTATGACTGATCAATAAATAGCGCAGCCTACACTATGTTCAAATTCGTTATCTCTTATACTAAATGTGTTATGACTGATCGATAAATAGCGCACCCTATATTATGTTCAATTTCCTTATATCCTATAGTAAATATGTTATGACTGATCGAAAAAATAGCGCAGCCTATACTATGTTCAATTTCCTTATATCCTATGCTAAATTTGTTATGACTGATCGATAAATAGCGCAGCTTATACTATGTTCAATTTCCTTATCTCCTATAGTAAATTTTTTATGACTGATCGGTAAATAGCGCAGCCTATACTATGTACCATTTCCTTATTTCAATTACTAAATTTATTATGACTAATCGATAAATAGCGCAGATTATACTATGTTAAATTTCCTTATCTACTATACTAAATTTGTTATGATTGATCGATAAATAGCGCAGCCTATACTATGTTCAATTTCCTTATCTCCTATTAAATTTGTTATGACTGATCGATAAATGGCGCAGCCTATACTATGTTCAAATTCGTTATCTCCTATACTAAATGTGTTATGACTGATCAATAAATAGCGCAGCCTACACTATGTTCAAATTCGTTATCTCTTATACTAAATGTGTTATGACTGATCGATAAATAGCGCACCCTATATTATGTTCAATTTCCTTATATCCTATAGTAAATATGTTATGACTGATCGATAAATAGCGCAGCCTATACTATGTTCAATTTCCGTATCTGCTATACTAAATTTGTTATGACTGATCGATAAATAGCGCAGCCTATACTATGTTCAATTTCCTTATCTCCTATACTAAATTTTTTATGACTGATCGATAAATATCACAGCCTATAATATGTTCAATTTCCTTATTTGCTATACTAAATTTGTTACGACTTATCGATAAATACCGCAGACTATACTATGTTCAATTTCCATATATCCTGTACTAAATTTGTTATGACTGATCGATAAATAGCGCAGACTATACTATGTTCTATTTCCTTATGACCAATACTAAATTTGTTATGACTGATCGATAAATAGCGCAGCCTATACTATGTACAATTTCCTTATCTGCCATACTAAATTTGTTATAATTGATCGATAAATAGCGCAGCCTATACTATGTTCAATTTCCTTATCTCCTATTAAATTTGTTATGACTGATCGATAAATGGCGCAGCCTATACTATGTTCAAATTCGTTATCTCCTATACTAAATGTGTTATGACTGATCAATAAATAGCGCAGCCTACACTATGTTCAAATTCGTTATCTCTTATACTAAATGTGTTATGACTGATCGATAAATAGCGCACCCTATATTATGTTCAATTTCCTTATATCCTATAGTAAATATGTTATGACTGATCGAAAAAATAGCGCAGCCTATACTATGTTCAATTTCCTTATATCCTATGCTAAATTTGTTATGACTGATCGATAAATAGCGCAGCTTATACTATGTTCAATTTCCTTATCTCCTATAGTAAATTTTTTATGACTGATCGGTAAATAGCGCAGCCTATACTATGTACCATTTCCTTATTTCAATTACTAAATTTATTATGACTAATCGATAAATAGCGCAGATTATACTATGTTCAATTTCCTTATCTACTATACTAAATTTGTTATGATTGATCGATAAATAGCGCTGCCTATACTATGTTCAATTTCCTTATCTCCTATACTAAACTTGTTATGAGGGATCGATAAATAGCGCAGCCTATACTATGATCAATTTCCTTATCTCCTATACTAAATTTGTTATGACTGATCAATAAATAGCGCAGCCTATACTATGTTCAATTTCCGTATCTGCTATACTAAATTTGTTATGACTAATCAATAAATAGCGCAGACTATAGGATGTTCCATTTCCTTACCTCTAGTATTAAACTAGTTATGACTGATCGATAAATAGCGCAGCCAATACTATGTTCAATTTCCTTATCTCCAATACTAAATTTGTTATGACTGATCGATAAATAGTGCAGCTTATACTATGTTCTACTTTTTATCTCCTATACTAAGTTTGTTATGATTGGTCGATAAATAGCGCAGCCTATACTATGTTCAATTTCCTTATCTCCCATACTAAATTTGTTATGACTGATCGATAAATAGCGTAGACAATAATATGTTCCATTTCCTTATCTCCTATACTAGAATTGTTATGACTGATCGATAAATAGCGCGGCCTATAATATGTTCAATTTCCTTATCTCCAATACTAAATTTTTTATGACTGATCGATAAATAGCGCATCCAATACTATGTCCAATTTCCTTATCTCTTATACTAAATTTGTTATGACTGATCGATAAATAGCGCAGACTATAATATGTTCCATTTCCTTATCTCCAATACTAAATTTGTTATGACTGATCGACAAATAGAACAGCCTATACCATGTTCAATTTCCTTATCTCCTATACTAAATTTGTTATGGCTGATCGATAAATAGTGCAGATTATAATATGTTCCATTTCCTTATCTCCAATACTAAATTTGTTATGACTGATCGATAAATTGCGCAGCATATACTATGTTCAATTTCTTTATCTCCTATACTAAATTTGTTATGACTGATCGATACATAGCGCAGATTATAATATGTTCCATTTCCTTATATCCTATACTAAATTTATTATGACTGATCAATAAATAGCGCAGCCTATACTATGTTCATTTTCCTTATCTCCCATACTAAATTTGTTATGACTGATCGATAAATAGCGCAGACAATAATATGTTCCATTTACTTATCTCCTATACTAAATTTGTTATGACTGATCAATAAATAGCGCAGCCTATCATATGTTCAATTTCCTTATCTCCAATACTAAATTTGTTATGACTGATCGATAAATTACGCAGCCTATACTATCTTCTATTTCCTTATCTCCGATACTAAATTTGTTCTGACTGATCGATAAATAGAGCAGACTATAATATGTTCCTTTTCCTCGTCTCCAATACTAAATTTCTTATGACTGATCGATAAATAGCGCTGCCAATACTATGTCCAATTTCCTTATCTCTTATACTAAATTTGTTATGGCTGATCGATAAATAGTGCAGATTATAATATGTTCCATTTCCTTATCTCCAATACTAAATTTATGACTTATCGATAAATAGCGCAGCCTATACTATGTTCAATTTCTTTATCTCCTATACTAAATTTGTTATGACTGATCGATACATAGCGCAGATTATAATATGTTCCATTTCCTTATCTCCTATACTAAATTTGTTATGACTGTTCGATAAATAGCGCAGCCTATACTATGTTCAATTTCCTTATCTCCAATACTAAATTTGTTATGACTGATCGATAAATAGTGCAGCCTATACTATATTAAATTTCCTTAGATCCTATACTACATTTCTTATGATTGATCGATAAATAGCTCAGCCTATACTACGTTCAATTTCTTTATCTCCTATACTAAATTTGTTATGACTGATCGGTAAATAGTGCAGCTTATACTATGTTCTACTTCCTTATCTCCTATACTAAATTTGTTATGATTGGTCGATAAATAGCTCAGCCTATACTATGTTCAATTTCCTTATATCCTATACTAAATTTATTATGACTGATCAATAAATAGCGCAGACTATACTATGTTCATTTTCCTTATCTCCTATACTAAATTTGTTATGACTGATCGATAAATAGCGCAGACAATAATATGGTCCATTTCCTTATCTCCTATACTAAATTTGTTATGTCTGATCGATAAATAGCGCAGCCTATACTATATTAAATTTCCTTAGCTCCTATACTACATTTCTTATGATTGATCGATAAATAGCTCAGCCTATACTACGTTCAATTTCCTTATCTCCTATACTAAATTTGTTATGACTGATCGGTAAATAGTGCAGCTTATACTATGTTCTACTTCCTTAACTCCTATACTGAATTTGTTATGATTGGTCGCTAAATAGCGCAGCCTATACTATGTTCAATTTCCTTATATCCTATACTAAATTTGTTATGTCTGATCGATAAATAGCGCAGCCTATAATATGTTCAATTTCCTTATCTCCAATACTAAATTTGTTATGACTGATCGATAAATTGCGCAGCCTATACTATCTTCTATTTCCTTATCTCCTATACTAAATTTGTTATGACTGATCGATAAATAGAGCAGACTATATGTTCCATTTCCTTGTCTCCAATACTAAATTTCTTATGACTGATCGATAAATAGCGCAGCCAATACTATGTTCAATTTCCTTATCTCTTATACTAAATTTGTTATGACTGTTCGATAAATAGCGCAGACTATAATATGTTCCATTTCCTTATCTCCAATACTAAATTTGTTATGACTGATCGATAAATAGCGCAGCCTTACTATGTTCAATTTCCTTATCTCTTATACTAAATTTGTTATGACTGATCGATAAATTGCGCAGACTATATTATGTTCCATTTCCTTATTTCCAGTACTAAATTGGTTATGACTGATCGATGAATAGTACAGCCTATACTATGTTCAATTTCCTTATCTCCTTTACTAAATTTGTCATGACTTATCGATAAATAGCGCAGCCTATACGACGATCAATTTCCGTATCTCCTATAATAAATTGATTATGACTCATCAATAAATAGGGCAGCCTATACTATGTTCAATTTCCTTATCTCCTATACTAAATTTGTTATGACTGATCGATAAATAGCGCAGACTATACTGTGTTCAATTTCCTTATCTCCTATACTAAATTTGTTATGACTGATCGATAAATAGCACACCCTATACTATATTAAATTTCCTTATCTCATATACTAAATTTCTTAGGATTGATCGATAAATAGCTCAGGCAATACTATGTTCTATTTTCTTATCTCCCATACTAAATTTGTTATGACTCATCGATAAATAGCGCAGCGTATACTATGTTCAGTTTCCTCATCTCCAATACTAAATTTGTTATGACTGATCAATAAATAGCGCAGCCTATACTATGTTCAATGTCCTTATCTCCTATACTAAATTTGTCATGACTGATCGATAAATAGCGCAGCCTATAATATGTTCAATTTCCTTATCTCCTATACTAAATTTGTTATGACTGATCGATAAATAGCGCAGCCTATACTATGTTCAATTTCCTTATCTCCTATACTAAATTTGTCATGACTGATCGATAAATAGCGCAGACTATAATATGTTCCATTTCCTTATCTCCAATACTAAATTTGTTATCTCTGATCTATAAATAGCGCAGCCAATACTATGTTCAATATCCTTATCTCCTATTGCTAAATTTGTTATGAATGATCGATAAATAGCGTAGACTATAATATGTTCCATTTCCTTATCTCCAATACTAAATTTGTCATGACTGATCGATAAATAGCGTAGCCTATAATATGTTAAATTTCCTTATCTCCTATACTAAATTTGTTATGACTGATCGATAAATAGCGCAGATTATATGTTCCATTTCCTTATCTTCAATACTAAATTTGTTATGACTGATCGATAAATAGCGCAGCATATACTATGTTCAATTTCTTTATCTCATATACTAAATTTTTTATGACTGATCAATAAATAGCGCAGCGTATACGATGTTCAATTTCCTTATCTACTATACTAAATTTATTATGACTGATCAATAAATAGCGCAGCCTATACTATGTTCAATTTCCCTATCTCCTATACTAAATTTGTTATGACTGATCGATAAATAGCGCAGCGTATACTATGTTCAATTTCCTTATCTCCTGTACTAAATTTGTTATGACTGATCGATAAATAGCGCAGCCTATACTATGATCAATTTCCTTATCTCCTATACTAAATTTGTTATGACTGATCAATAAATAGCGCAGCCTATACTATGTTCAATTTCCGTATCTGCTATACTAAATTTGTTATGACTAATCAATAAATAGCGCAGACTATAGGATGTTCCTTTTCTTTACCTCTAGTATTAAACTAGTTATGACTGATCGATAAATAGCGCAGCCAATACTATGTTCAATTTCCTTATCTCCAATACTAAATTTGTTATGACTGATCGATGAATAGTGCAGCTTATACTATGTTCTAATTCTTTATCTCCTATACTAAGTTTGTTATGATTGGTCGATAAATAGCGCAGCCTATACTATGTTCAATTTCCTTATCTCCCATACTAAATTTGTTATGACTGATCGATAAATAGCGTAGACAATAATATGTTCCATTTCCTTATCTCCTATACTAGAATTGTTATGACTGATCGATAAATAGCGCGGCCTATAATATGTTCAATTTCCTTATCTCCAATACTAAATTTTTTATGACTGATCGATAAATAGCGCATCCAATACTATGTCCAATTTCCTTATCTCTTATACTAAATTTGTTATGACTGATCGATAAATAGCGCAGACTATAATATGTTCCATTTCCTTATCTCCAATACTAAATTTATTATGACTGATCGACAAATAGAACAGCCTATACTATGTTCAATTTCCTTATCTCCTATACTAAATTTGTTATGACTGTTCGATAAATAGCGCAGCCTATACTATGTTCAATTTCCTTATCTCCAATACTAAATTTGTTATGACTGATCGATAAATAGTGCAGCCTATACTATATTAAATTTCCTTAGATCCTATACTACATTTCTTATGATTGATCGATAAATAGCTCAGCCTATACTACGTTCAATTTCTTTATCTCCTATACTAAATTTGTTATGACTGATCGGTAAATAGTGCAGCTTATACTATGTTCTACTTCCTTATCTCCTATACTAAATTTGTTATGATTGGTCGATAAATAGCGCAGCCTATACTATGTTCAATTTCCTTATATCCTATACTAAATTTATTATGACTGATCAATAAATAGCGCAGACTATACTATGTTCATTTTCCTTATCTCCTATACTAAATTTGTTATGACTGATCGATAAATAGCGCAGACAATAATATGGTCCATTTCCTTATCTCCTATACTAAATTTGTTATGTCTGATCGGTAAATAGCGCAGCCTATAATATGTCCAATTTCCTTATCTCCAATACTAAATTTGTTATGACTGATCGATAAATAGCGCAGCCTATACTATATTAAATTTCCTTAGCTCCTATACTACATTTCTTATGATTGATCGATAAATAGCTCAGCCTATACTACGTTCAATTTCCTTATCTCCTATACTAAATTTGTTATGACTGATCGGTAAATAGTGCAGCTTATACTATGTTCTACTTCCTTAACTCCTATACTGAATTTGTTATGATTGGTCGCTAAATAGCGCAGCCTATACTATGTTCAATTTCCTTATATCCTATACTAAATTTGTTATGTCTGATCGATAAATAGCGCAGCCTATAATATGTTCAATTTCCTTATCTCCAATACTAAATTTGTTATGACTGATCGATAAATTGCGCAGCCTATACTATCTTCTATTTCCTTATCTCCTATACTAAATTTGTTATGACTGATCGATAAATAGAGCAGACTATATGTTCCATTTCCTTGTCTCCAATACTAAATTTCTTATGACTGATCGATAAATAGCGCATCCAATACTATGTTCAATTTCCTTATCTCTTATACTAAATTTGTTATGACTGTTCGATAAATAGCGCAGCCTATAATATGTTCAATTTCCTTATCTCCAATACTAAATTTGTTATGACTGATCGATAAATTGCGCAGCCTATACTATCTTCTATTTCCTTATCTCCTATACTAAATTTGTTATGACTGATCGATAAATAGAGCAGACTATATGTTCCATTTCCTTGTCTCCAATACTAAATTTCTTATGACTGATCGATAAATAGCGCAGCCTTACTATGTTCAATTTCCTTATCTCTTATACTAAATTTGTTATGACTGATCGATAAATTGCGCAGACTATAAT
>OZ010586.1:37340588-37350588 GCA_963932145.1 Acanthosepion lycidas
GTTTTATTATATTAAATCAATTTTCCAGTACGCAATGGTTTTCTTTTTCATTTTAATTTTATTTCATATTAATTTTCATTTTATGGACTTTTTTATATGCCCCCCCCCCACAGGCTACAATGGGAGAAATATTTCTGGGTGATAAATTAAACTAATTGTTTTTTGCATTGTTACAACAAATTGAAGTTCTTCTTGCGAAGAGAATCTTACAGTGGACGAATGAAATAAGTTGCAAGTTCACGAGATTACGGCATGTGTAGTAGAAGATCTGAGTCAAGCAGTACCAATGTTCTGTCTACACCGAATCGTCTGTCCTCGTGGTGTCAAGGGGTGAGATGCGTCGAGCTTAATGACATCTGCTGCTGCACGTTTGATTCCTGACAAAAGGGGCAAGGTTTTCCTTAATAATTTTTCTCAAGTATTCAGGCTAGTAGGTGAAAATAAATATATATACTCTTTAATAAATAAACGGATCATTTAATAAAATACGGGGTATCCACTAAAGATAACGTTTGTGTAACTGTATATATGTATATAACTGGCTAGTCGTATTCGAGGATACCCGTCTACTAGGGCGCCTAGACAATCCCTATTGCAGACGCCTGTTCAGGCTCATTCGTGTTTATTCAAAACCCACAGAGCCCACCTGTGGTTTATACTACAATTATGCTGAGCAGACCTTAGTTACAGTTGCTGGGAAATAGCGCGTATCTAGCGTGATCAACAATTTGAACAAAGCTCAAGCGCTCGGTCGCGATGACTTTTGACTTCGTGCTAGCACAGCTATCAACGCCACGCCCAGCCCCGCGGTTTCAGTATACCCAATTTCACCCACAAGGCTTGGTTCAACATGTGGCATGTTTTTCAGACACTTTTCAAAGGTGCCGCACCCTGCGAAGTCTCGTTCCTCACAACCCGCATCTCCTGGTCAGAATGCGAACGTTCTAACGACGTTTCCATATATATGTAATGTATATGTAATTATTATTATAATATATATATATATATATATATATTTACGTTGATTTCTGGAAACTACTCATGCATTGACGATACAGACGTTAAGTATTGGTTGAACATTATGCTCACGTCGACAATTCTTGAATGCAATCTGGAACTTATTAAAAATAATAACCAGAGGCAAAAGGAGGACTTACTGCTTCAATTATTCATTGATTGAAATGAAAGTGTGAGATTTTTAGGCCCCAGCTGTTATGGCTTTACCTGACGCGTTATTGTTTGAGAAGGTGGCGCTGTCTGTAAATTAGTTAAGCCAACTTTAGGATTAGTTCTGCATGTTGAGATAACGATTGTTTATGATTTTAAAGGCGATTTGTAAATATCGGTTTGTACACTACACACGCACACACAGACACCCCCCATATATATATATATATATATATATATATATATATATATATATATATATATATATATATATATATAGGACATTATTACATCATTATTTATTCACCAACCTAATATATATATATATATATATATATATATATATATATATATATATTATGACATGCGTTATCCGACTTGAAAAGTTGAAAAGTATTTCCGAACGAAATCTTGAACCGATTCAGTTTTCCTTATCGAATCGCGAAATGAAAGTTGTTCTGAACGGCCACTGTTCTAGAAAATTTTGTACTAATTTCGACTGTTGCCATTTTGTACTTTGTTAAAAAAAATTATAGGCATTTTATACTTTGTTCAAAATAAAAATACAACTTAATATATACCAATATTGTATTTTGTTCATATTAAAAAAAACTTAATATACTGTTATTTTGTACTTTGTAGAAATGTATAAGCATTTTGTACTTTGTTCAAAATAAAAATAAAACTTAATATATAACAATATTGTACTTTGTTCACATTAAAAAAAGCTTAATATGTTGCCATGTTATAATTTGTAAAAAAATATAAGCATTTTGTACTGTGTTCAATATAAAAAAACAACAATATATAGTAATTTTGTACTTTGTTCAATATATAAAACGTTTGATGTATTACAATTTTGCACTTGTTCCGTATAAAATAAAGTTTAATATATTACTATCATTTGTATTGATAGAAAGATGTTATTAGACGCGAACATAAGGCATTGGTTTGTCGGACTCATCCATAACATTTCTTAGAAGTTGGAGATACCTTTAAAAGGAATTGTGTCTTGCTGGCTTTTAAAGTACGTTTGTTTCTGATCTGATGACCTTGATCGTGGTCGCTAAACCATAAAAAACTGAGTGCAGCGTTGAAGGAACAAACAGAAACAAGAGTCTGGTTTAGGGAATAAAACTGGTGAGTGGGTGTAGATCAGGCAACATTCGGATGGCATCTGGCGTCAATTGGCAAAGGGAAGATATTTTCTAATATTTCGGTTAATATGGATTAGTGATATGTTAGTAAGAAAACCCGATGAGATATCGGTCCTCCTGTATCGCAGCGTATGCTGGACAATCTCCTCAAAGATGAAGAAAAGAATTGAAGCAACAGAAATGTGGTCCTAGACAAAAATGCTGAGGGTATCATTGACCGAACATGTGAGCTACGACCAGGTTTTGGAGAGAATGGAAACGAAAAGAAAACTTCTAAATGGCATCAGGAAGATGCAGTTCAAATTTCTTGGGCACGTAAGGAGGAGGAAGGACTTGGAAAACCTGATGCTCTCAGCACAGATTGAAGGAAAGCAGGAGAGGGGAAAGCAGCGCGTAAAATACTTGATGAGCTTGAGGAAATGGAAGAAGGAACAGTTTTAGGGAGAATTAATAAAAAGACAAAACTTAACATAAATGAGGGAAAGGAAGAAGTGGAGGGACATGATTCCCTACGTCCTGAAGGGACACAGTACATAAAAAGAAGAAGATATGTTAGTAATTTCATGCTTTCTTTTTTGTTTTGTTTTGTGTGTGTGTGTATTCGTATTTTCGGAAATATCGGACAGCCATTAGTTAACAATAAGCTTCCAGGACTGACATCACTTGCATTTTATAAATACGGAATCTCAATAGGATAATTATCATTTTCCGTGGCTTCCATCATTTTTTATTGTAAATAAAATGTAAGTAAATGTTAGGCATATAATCATTACAGTGAATACAGAGATTTCATAGATTCCATTAGTAAATCCTCATTGTTATACATGTAATAATTAGAATGAAAGAAAATGCAAAAGTTTTATTTTTTCATTAAATGTGTACATATAGATAAAACGAGATAAAACGCCTTCTCTCTAGTTATCGAGATATGAACAGAATTAGATAGATAGACATTTCGATAGGCAGATACATAGATATGAATATAATTTGACAGATAGATAATAAAGATATACATATATATATATATATATATATATATATATATATATATAGAGAGAGAGAGAGAGAGAGAGAGAGAGAGAGAAAGAGAAAGAGAGAAATATAGATAGATCGATAACGAATATACATATATAGAGATAGATAGATATAAACAGAATTAGATAACGAATATTCATATATATATAGAGAGAGGGAGATAGATAGAAATAGATATGAACAGAATTAGATAGGTATATAAGGAATATATATATATATATATATATATATATATATATATATATATATATATATATATATATATATATACATACATATATATATGTATATATATAGAGAGAGAGATAACGAATATGCATATAGATAGATAGATAGATAGATAGATAGATAGATGTGAACAGAATTAGATAGAAAAAAAATATATATATATGATAGATAGAGAATATAAAATAGATATGAAGAGTTGAGCTAGATACATAGATATGAACAAACTGAAATAGAAAGACAGATGCATAGAAAGTGAAAAAGAGTGAGAAATATAGGTAAACGTACACTTTGTGAGATAGATAGATAGATAGATAGATAGATAGATAGATAGATAATATTCTCTTGAAAGAAACCATTTAAATATTTTCGTAAAAAATCTCATAAACAATAGATAGATAGATAGATAGATAGATAGATAGATAGATAGATAGATAGATAATATTCTCTTGGAAGAAACCATTTAAATATTTTCGTAAAACATCTAATAAACGATAGATAGATAGGTAGATAGATAGATAGATAGATAGATAGATAGATAGATAATATTCTCTTGAAAGAAACCATTTAAATATTTTCGTAAAAAATCTCATAAACAATAGATAGATAGATAGATAGATAGATAGATAGATAGATAGATAGATAGATAGATAGATAATATTCTCTTGGAAGAAACCATTTAAATATTTTCGTAAAACATCTAATAAACGATAGATAGATAGATAGATAGATAGATACATACATACATACATACATACATACATACATACATACATACATATGAATAATTCAATACAGGTATAAATAGACTGAGATAGGCACAATGTGCGTATGTCGGTAGGCAGGTATGTATTTACCTAGCTAAGTGGGTGAGTAGGTAGGTAGGAAGTAAGTCAATAGATAGATTGATACATAGAGCTAAACAAACTTTGATAGAGAGATAGATTGATAGAACTATGAACAAATATAAATAGAAAGATACGTCTAAACAATAAACTAGATAGATAGATAGATAGATAGATAGATAGATAGATAGATAGATAGATAGATAGATAGATAGATAGATAGATAAAAACAGAATGAGATATATAAACTGTAATTTGGATAATAATTATTTCCCTTTACCTGCTTCTAAGGCTAATCCCGGTCCATACAATACAATTCCGAGATAACACATCTGCAAAAAAAAAAAAAAAAAAAAAATGAAAAAGAAAAAAACAATATATCATAGAATAATATTACGCCTCATTTACTGTGTTATTTACTCTTAAATTATATTTTCTTACTCTTTCTTCCTTTCTTTCTTTCTTTCTTTCTTTCTTTCTTTCTTTCTTCTTCGTGCTCTTTCATTTGCATCTTTCTCACACATTGATTCTCATTTTCTCCAACTTTCCCTCTCTTTTCTATTGATTTACTCTCTTCATCTTTGTATTTCATCCTTCTTCGTTTTTATTTTTTTGCTGTTTCTTTTCTGCAACTTGTCAAAATTTCTTCATATAAAAAAGGAAATTTATGGAAACATACAATTACATATTTCCTCCATTTTTTTTTATATTAGAAACTTATTTCTATGCTTCGTCCACCGAGAAAAAAAGAACTTTCTAAAATGTTTCTTCTAGTTTTTGATGAATGATCAATCGAATTCAACTTGTACAGTCTTGGCCAAAAGCGTAGAACCACCAGGCAAAAAGGTACATTTCACTATTATTTCAGAATTTCACACCGGCCACTTTTAGTTCCTGTAGACAAACTGCAATGTTACACCATCCTCAAGTTCTGAATACTTTAACACAGAGTTCCGGACGGTTTGAAAGCACTGAAGTTATTCTAAACAGTCACCACTAAGTTTTATACATTACAACGTCGTGCTCGGACATTTCATCAACGTCGTGCTCGGACATTTCATCAACGCCGCTTCAACACCGCCGACTCAACACCGCCGACTCAACACCGCCGACTCAACATCGGCTAACACATCTCCGAAACAACTCAGCTACAGGACAGCTCACCACCAACCTACTCAGCACGATGACAATTCGACGCTGGCGTCGAATTCATAGCTTCAGTCCGGTGTTGGCTGTCATAGTGTGCACATCTCTTAGATCGGGTTTGAGTCGTTGAGATTTAGTCATGCTGAAGCAAATATAAGTCTGCATACAGAGCTGGGGACGGAGCACCCAACAATATGGAGATTGCAAAGAAACCGAGATGCATTTTTCGAGCAGTTAATTGGAGGTCCACTTCCTTCCGCTAAATTGAAAAAAATTTATGAAAGCAGATGGTAGAATTTTTCAGGTTACTCTTTTTCTCAACAGTCGCCAACTGAATATTTCAGGGGAATTGCATACATAACTTCCTGACATTCAGAGAGCCTAAATGATGATATTACACGCACACATTGGTACTCAGGGAGTGAAATATGAATATGATTGTAGCTACCAGTGGTATCGCTAAGACCTATCTGGTGACTCGTATTCTAACAAGAAAAAAATAGGCATAGTGCTTGAAATAAAAAACAGCTACTGAAGATGATCGTCAGGTTCATGCAAAAAGTTCGAACTGCTATGTTTCTCAGATTGATCAATGTTTTTTTTTTATTTTATTCATATTCTTGCAAACCCGTCTGAAAAGAAAAACTGAAAAAAAGAAAAAAGAAAATGCAAGATCGACTGTTGAAATGAAAAAAAGCCACTCCCATTTGCCAAAAAGCAGAGGCACAATGAAGAAATGATGAATGGAGACAATAAAAGATTGTTTCGCGTCAGGGTTTTCTCAGCAGACTTCCAGGAAATATTTGAAAATTATACCAGAGAAGCTATGAAGCACCTTCCAATACAGACCAGTTTGGAATAACTGGTTCACATTATTAGGAACAGTTGCAGGATAAACTACAGAATAGCGTGCACATACATGGCTGCATCATATGCATAATACTAGAACATGTCACAATGCAAAGACAGTGCAAGAGTATCTTAAAAAAGCCAGGGTCCATTTTTTTATCATTTCATCCTAAACAAAGCAATAAAGCCACTAAGGGTTTACTGAGTGTTTAAGAACATGAGAAACACAAAATAGCTATTAAGAAGAGAGAACAATAAAAGAACAGAAATTACGAAGACAGAAATAGATTGGCATTGCATTTAAATTTTTGAAGATCGAAGTTATTTGGAAAGCAAGAAGTTAGAAGAAAGTTCTACCAACGAGAAGTGCGAAAGAAGAAACTGTTAGCATAGAACTTACGGCAACATCTAGACATTTCTACTGTAAAATGATGAGACATTGCCGCCAATCTAGTACAGCGCTTAAATCCATCAAGTCTAGATACCATAGAGGGAAGTTCAGCAGAACAATTACCATGAAAGTGTTTATAGAAAAGGCACAGGAAAGCTACATTACAGCGGCGGGAAAGTGATTGAAGCCGAGATGACAAGTCAGGACCAATAAAATTGCAGATTCTTCCGTTTTTTTTTTATTATTATTATTTTGTTTTTCGAGAATCTCTAAGTATATAGCAGGAGAACCAGGGCAGATGTGGAAACAATATTCAAAGAAATGATTAATTGTAGACTTATAAATATTTATGATAGTTTCCGGCGAGAAAAAAATGTCTACCACGACTCATTGAACCAACTTTCATTATGTTGAAGTTGCCTGACAACAGACTTGATATCAAATTAATAATTTCATATGCCTCTTCCTGATGTTAAGTATGTGTCCTTATACGTTATTTACTGTTATTTATTTGTTAATGTTATCTAGTTTAAATAATAATTAGTCTGACTCGTGTGTTTAACATATTATTTAATACGATCAACGAAGTTAAGCAACGTCGACCCTGGTCAGTACCGAAACGGGTGACTGCTTGGTAATATCAGGTATTGTAAGCTTGGATGTGTGGATGGTGTAATGAATAAAGCTCATTGCTCTCCAATTTCAAATTCTGTTTGGGTTCACTTACGCGCAAATAACCCTGGAAAAGATATATTCTCCCCCGAGCTATGGGTTAATTAGTAGGAGTTGTATCAGTATAAATCACTATTATTTCAAAAAATTCTTATAATCTAAACATATTTCATGGCTTTAAATAACTTGAAAAAGGTTGATAAGCCGTAAAAATCAAATCAATAAATTAGCTTTGATGAAAACATTAAAAAAAAAGTTATTTATTAGTAAAATATTAATTTAATTTATCGGAAAAAAGTAAAGTAAAAAGGTGAACAAATAAAGAAACAATTAAGACCATAATTTAATACGCTGCCACATTACAGATTAAATCTAGTTACATAAAATTTCAGTCAAGGAACAGAACCGATATGCAATTTACAATTCAGAGATTTCCAAATCAAACAAGTGCAACAATTTTAATATCTAGGAAGTGTTTGTAACGGAGGACGGAAAGTGCGACACTGAAGACCGAAGACGCATTGGGATAGCCAAAGATGCCTTTCAAAAGCTAAGCAAAGTATTAGGAAAATTTTACATAGAAACAAAGTAAACAGTAGTAAACTGGGACATAATATCAATCCCCCTTTCTGGAAGTGAATGTGGGACAATCTCCCGCAAAGATAAAGAAGGTATTGGAAGTAACAAAAATTTGTCTTTACGGAAGGATTCTAAGAATAACAGAAAATGAACACGGGAGCAACCACAAATTTTTAAAGAAAATGGAAAGAAAAAGGGGCACTAATACATATCATCAGAAAGAAAAGATTGACATTTCTAGGGCACATATTGAGGAAAGAGAGCATAGAAAATCTGATACTCAAAGGACAGATTGAAGGTAAAGAGGGATAGAAGAAAACAACGCATAACTACCTAGCAAGTTTTAGAGAAAGAGGAAACAAAAAGGATACTTGTACTTAATATCAGGAAGAGAGCTTTGAAATTTCTAGGGTACATAATGAGGAAAGAAGGCTTGGAAAATTTGATACTCAAAGGACAGATTGAAGGCAAAGAGGGATAGAGGAAAACAACACATAACCTACCTAGCAAGTTTTAGAGAAAAAGGAAACAAAGAGGATACTTATACTTAATATCAGGAAGAGATCTTTGAAATTTCTACGGCACATATTGAGGAAAGAGGGCTTGGAAAATTTGATACTCACAGGACAGATTGAAGGCAAAGAGGGATAGAGGAAAACAACACATAACCTACCTAGCAAGTTTTAGAGAAAGAGGAAACATAAAGGATACTTATACTTAATATCAGGAAGAGGGCTTTGAAATTTCTAGTGCACATAATGAGGAAAGAGGGCTTGGAAAATTTGTCACTCACAGGACAGATTGAAGGCAAAGAGGGATAGAGGAAAATAACATATAACCTACCTAACAAGTTTCAGAGAAAAAGAAAACAAAAAGGATACTTATACTTTATATCAGGAAGAGGGCTTTGAAATTTCTAGGGCACATAATGAGGAAAGAGGGCTTGGAAAATTTAATACCCACAGGACAGATTGAAGGCAAAGAGGGATAGAGGAAAACAACGCCTAACCTACATAGCAAATTGTTAGAAAAATGGAAAAAACGGGGACATACTTAACATCAGAAAGAGAGAAATGAAATTTCTAGAATAAATAATTAGGAAAGAGGGTTTGGGAAATTTGATCCTCATGGGGCATGCTGAAGGAAAAGAGGGAAAACAGCGAATAACTTACCTAATGAGCTAACTTGTTCTCTGAACAGGGAATAGGAAATATATAAAAATGACAAATTTTACTAAGTGCTACAAAGGATAGGAAGTTGTGGAGAGCCACTATCATCTGCGCCCTGAAGGAACACGACATATATTAAAAAAATGAAATTTAAATTTGCTTGATAGCGAAAGTCTTCCGTGGCACGCAAAGAAATTATACTTCAATAAATATAATTTCTTTGTCTGCCACGGAAGACCTTCACTGTCAGGCAAATTTAAAATACCCTGTTTAAGAAATGACTGTGAAGATTTTTCGTGGTTGAGCAGTCTAATAACACGCCAGGCTTAATTGTGGTTTTCGCTTCAAATACGACATAGGTTTGTTCCGTGTCGGAAGGCACATGTTAATTCTGAAGAAGCTCAAATGAATAGGCTTGTAGATGAAAATTTATACTTAGAAATCAACAAAAAAAAAAAAAAAAAATAAGCAAACAAAAAAAATTTAATCTATTCAAACAATTATTTCATTAACGATCTTCCAATGGCATTAGCTCTCAACTTAGTATCTATACTGATGAAACAACCGTTTATTTCTGTCTCGGAACTACATCTGCTCGGTCTTATAAGGTCAAATTGGCAGCAGCTGATATCAAAAACAACATCCATTCTGTTAAATGCAGCAAACGATGCCCTGTTTATTTAAACGCGTCCAAAACTAAAAAGCTCTCTATTAATAATCTGAGAGACTCATTTCTGCCTCCAATCAGCATTGTTAATACTAACC
>OZ010586.1:37355588-37363088 GCA_963932145.1 Acanthosepion lycidas
TTAATCAAATTACTATAACCACTAAGAAATGAATTCGGGAACATTACATACTAATATGTCTAAATTTTTTAGCCAAACATATATGGGGGGGTGTAATGTGTGTGTGCGTGTGTGTGTATGTTGAGAAAACCATGCAAAGAAACAAAGACCTTAAAAGCTAAAGAACAGGCTCAAAGGACTTGGGACAGTCAACACTACTGACAAGTTACCCTTTCCCCCTCCCCAAATAAGAATACTAGAAAAATCCAATCCAAAATTTTTCCTTGTCTGTCATATTGAACATAACAAACATGCATTATATATATATATATATATATATATATAGACTGCAGAGTCCTTCTCACTTTCTACTGTATATATATATATATATATATATATATATATATATATATATATATATATATAGGAATGTGCAGCTGCAACCCAGGTATGGTAGCAGTAATTCATTTTAAGTCTGGCCTGGCTGTTGTAAAGACAGACCATAGCAGAAGGTGTCACGTATTTTCTGGAACGACACAATGAACCTTTGTGTAATTAAAATAAAATACTTTTTAATGTATCTCTATTTACATACAGAAATGGTTAATCACCATAGGGGACCACTTCCATCAACATGGTGGATGCAAACCTTCAGAAGAGCAATTCATCCCGCCTTCTGCCATAAAGTGGAGTGATTATATTTCTAGATCTGCTACTAGGAGTTTTTAATTCACTGTATCGAACCAGACGATTTCTTCGCGACAGAATACATGTTATACATTTATAAATCCATCATTCTGCCATATCCTGCCTGGTGTTCTCGCTTTATATCTCGTGATTCTTGGCAAACTATGACCTGCCATCTTGACTTCAGTCGCTTACCCAGCGCCGTAACTTGGTTTACCGTCTGTTTTTTTTTTTTTTTTTTTTTTTCCGATAAATATTTTCATGGCAATTGTTCTGGTGAGCTTCCATCCTTTGTAGCGCGGACGGATAAATTTAAGCGAACGATTTAATCTTATCGTTTTATTATTGAATTAGATGTAACAGTAAGTTCTATTTTAGTTACTTTAAAGTTATAAAGTTATGCAGTCTGTATTTTGTAATAAGCCTTTCTGTTTAACATTTGAAAGTGTACGGGAGCTGTTCACAGTTCGTCAACCTCTTTCCAACATTAACAAACGCGCTCACGCGACCTTGTGGGTGATGAATTATTTTCCACCCAACAACCGCTATCCCACAGACAAAACGTTGATCGCCTCTCGTTAATCCGTTGCTATTTCCGTGGCAAATGTTCAAACAAGTTGCATTGCTTACTTCCACTAGTTCAAAGTTTCACAATTGTTGTAACTTATAAAGGGTTACTGAAGGAGAAATAACCAAAACGGAGGTTGGAAATGAAATGGTAATCTTTATAACATCAACAAAATACAATACTCGCCAGCGGCGTGAAGTAGGTAAACCACTGGTGTACTACTTAGACAGTATATTACCTTCACTTACAATAGTGTCCAACGTATTTATGAAGACTGGGACATGCCCATTAGTGTTCATATGTACGGTATATAGCAACAATTAATACCAATTATTCCACGTACACCGGGGAAAAAAAAAATTCCGATTTCCTTCATATTTTATAAGTAGGTAAGAAGTTCAGCTCGGAGATTCATCCTCAAAAATATTAATGATTTAAATCTGCATAATTAACGAAATGGACTAATGATAGGTTGTAATGTTAGAAAAATATTTCTGTTAAATTATTTTAAGTCTGGATAAATATCCAAACTACGCTTCACACATTTTAGGGTACATATTGACTACCACTCTTAAACCATTTTAACGTATATTATCACTCAAAGTGTCACCTGGCGTTCCCTTTTTAAACTTTGAACTTGCTTTTAATTTTATAATGAACCCATACCTACACCCAATTTCCTTTATTTACACTTCAGTATTATATTTAACTTATTTTAAATTTGAATTGTGAATCTGCGTGTAACATATCGTTCTTTCCATTAGTATATATTTTTTTAAACTCATATTTCGTGACTGATGAGTTGGTAAAACAACGAAACTTAAGTTGCACCCCAAATGTAGGTATATGTGTATTTATTAATATCTAACTACCGATGCGAATGACATATTCGCAGACAGTACTTTTTCGCAGCTCTTCAGTGCGACTAGACAACCGTATGCCTGAAGCCCGGATTGAAACCCAACCGATTTGGTATCAGTCAGAGTCTCTACCAGTGACAGAATAAGCCAGCCAAATCTAGCGTATTGTTTTTACAAACGTAAACAAACGCCAAGCAGACATTCAACAGTACTCAGTAAATATATTTTCAAGAGCCATATATATATATATATATATATATATATATGACTAGGCAATTGTTCAGTTCTATCGATCTAATCCATTGTTCAAATCTATCTATTAGGTTGGTGCAAAAATAATGACGTAATAATCTCGTTTTTTTGACGTATTTTTTAACGTCAAAAACGACATTATTACGTCATTATTTTTGCATCAACCTAATAGTTTATTGTCTAGATGTATCGGTCTATCGAGATTTGTTCATTGATCTATCAATCTATCTCTCTATCAAAGCTTGTTTAGATCTATGTATCAATTTATCTATTGACTTACCTACTTACCTACCTATATACCTAACCACAGTTACGTAGATACGTACGTACCTACCTACATACGTACATTGTATCTCAGTCGATTTATACCTATATTGACTTTTTCAATTCATATCTATCTATATCTATCTATCCTAGTGTGTTAATCTTTATATTTAATTATCTACCTCTTGATCTCTCTATTTCTTTCTTCTCTCCCTCTCTCTCTCTCTGTCGCTCTCCCTCTCTCTCTCTCTATATATATATTTATATATATATATATATATATATATATATATATATATATATATATATATATGCAATATGCAACCGGTATTTTGTAAAACAGAATCCCGAGATGTGTTCGTATCTTTTATTAGGTTGGTGCAAAAATAATGACATAATAATGTCGTTTTTTGACGTTAAAAAATACGTCAAAAAAAGCCATTATTACTTCATTATTTTTGCACCAACCTAATATTAAGCCTTGTCTTTTTTCTATCTCACGTAATTCTTGTTCTGCCAACCATTTTTACACAAGCTCATTTGGTATGTTAGTTGCTTCTTTCCCGCCTCCCTGGCTTTCAATATGTCCCCTGAGTTTCAATTCTAATATATGCGCCCTAGAAATTTCAGTTGTCTCTTTCTGAGCCTAAGTATTCTTTTTGTTGTCATTTCCCTTAAAACTTCATCGTTGCTCACATGTTTCGTCCATGGCAGTCTTAGCATCCTTCAGTAGAAAGACACGTCTTTTGCCTCAAGTCTCTTCTTCATCTGAGAGGAGATTGTCCAGCATTCACTGCCATATAGTTGGACCGATATTACATATCGGTTAATTACGTTTTTCCTTATTCTTAACGAGATTTTCCTGTTACTTTTCTTAGATTTTGGAAGGTTATCTAAACGCGCTGTCGAACTTCGTTTTAACACTGTTATTAGTTGATTCGATTTCTAATGTTGTTAAGGTTGACCTTGCTCGTAATAATAATAATAATGGACTATTCCATCCTTAATAAATATTGCGCCTCAGGAGTAGGCAAGGGGTTAGTCGTTCAAGTTTTGACGGACTGTTCGGTTATACTCTCATCCTATGGACGGGAGGAACCCGAAGGAGGATACGTCGAAGGGCGAAGTCTCCTTCGGGGAGGTAGACCGGCCCTGAACCCATTTATACGGATTCAATAGGCATGTTTTTGACCGAGCCCACGGGCTCGGAATGCCGACGTTAAAAAGGCCTTGTCCCACATGACGCCCTCGTGGGGGGGTGACTGAATATAGTCAGTCGTTCACTTTCTGACCGGCTGATCGGTTGGACTCTCTGCCTTCGGGCGGGAGGAACCCGAAGGAGGCTACACCGAAGGGCGGAGTCTCCTTCGGGGAGGCAGACCGGCCCTGAACCCGTTTATACGGGTTCAATGGGCATAATTTTGGGCCGAGCCCACGGGCTCGGAAATCCGACGTTAAAAACGGCCTTGTGCCACATGACACCCCAGTGGGGGCGGGTGACTAAAAATATCGTCAATCGCTCACTTTCTGACCGCCTGTTCGGTTGATCTCTCGGGCTTCGGGTGGAGAGGAACCCGAACGCAGTTACGCCAAAGTGCGGAGTCTCGTTCGAGGAGGTAAACAGGCCCTGAACCTATTTATACGGGTTCAATGGGCATATTTTTGGGCCGAGCCCACGGGCTCGGAAACCCACAATAAATAACCGACCTTATGTCACATGTTGCCCCAGTGAGGGTGGGGAAACTGAATATCGTCAGTCGCTCACTTTCTGACCTACTGTTCGGTTGAACTCTCTAGCCTTCGGGCGGAGAGGAACCCGAACGAGGTTACGCCGAAAGGCGGATTCTCTTTCGTGGTGGTAAACCGACCCTGGACCCGTTTATACGGGTGAAAATGAGCATATATTAGGGCCGAGCCCACGGGTTCAGATATCACACATTAAAAACAACCTTGTGCTACATGATGCCCTAGTAGGGGGTTGACTGAATATCGTGAATATCGTCAATCGCTCACTTTCTGACCGACTGTTCGGTTGAACTCTCTGCCTTCGGGCGGGGAGGAACCCGAACGAGGCTACGCCGAAGGGCGGAATCCCTTTAGGGGAGGTAAACCGGCCCTGAACACGTTTATACGGGTTCAATAGGAATATTTTTAAGCCGAATCCACGGGCTCGGAGAACCCACATTAAATAACCGGCCTTGTGCCACATGATGCCCCAGTGGGAGGTGGTGACTGAATATCGTCAGTCGCTCAAGTCCTGAGATGCTCTTCGGTTGAACTCTCAGCCTTCGGTCGAAGAGGAACCCGAAGGAGGCTACGCAGAAAGGCGGATTCTCTTTCGGGCAGGTAAATCAACCCTGAACCCGTTTATACGGGTTCAATGGGCATATTTTGGTGCCGAGCCCACGGGCTCTGAGATCCTACGTTAAAAACCGGCCTTGTGCCACATGATGCCCTAGTGGGGGTGGTGACTGAATATCGTCTGTAGTTCAAGTCGAGTCAAGAGTCGAGTCAGAGGCAGTCCGAAACAGAGTCGCCTTCAGACAATTATTGCAAGACATTGGAATAGTGATACTGGTTCTAGACTACATTCTCCTCTCTGATAAACTTGATTGTTCGTACTAACACTTTCTACTTCTCTGTATATATTCCTGTTTGTAATATATCTGTATTATTCCATATCCGTGTTCGAGTTCCGCTTTATTGGTTCTACCTTGGACTATCACCGTGCTACAAGGAACCGGACCATAACACTACTGCTTATCAAATATTTTCGCGTTATTTAAAGCCAAACAATATTTTAGATTGTAAGTTTTTTGGAGATAATAATGATTTAGTGATACGAGTCGTACTAATTAACCCATAGCTGGAAGGAGAAGAAGTGGTTTCATGCCTTTTCCCAATGGTATTTATCCGTAACTGAATATAGCAAACCCAACTGGAATTGGAACTCGACTCTCCGATTAACAATTCCGGGCCATTGTCAATTACTTCACCCACACAACAAAGATTACAGCACCTTGTATTCTCAAGCCGCCACCAATCTAGGTACTGATCAGTCTAGACGTTGCTTAACTTCGTTGATCGTACGGGAACCGGTGCTTTGCTTGATTTTGATATTTCCAATTCACAGTTGCATCTTGGGCTGTTCCTTTTGCTGGCAACTATGCATTGTATACATAATAGGAGGTACTGTGAACCGGCTCGGATTGAGGAATCGGAGAGACTTCCATTCGAGCTCACGACATCCTAATGCTCTTCGGAAAGGTATGTCTCCATCACTTCTTCCCCCTAGCTATGGATAAAATAATAGGACAGGTTGGGTCATATAGACTTGGATGGCGACTAGTTTACGAGAAGGAGCACTCCGAATTGAAACCAAACTAGAGAGGGTATAGCTCCATCAGGCTATCTTGTTCAAGACCCCTGCTACTGTGACTGTAGTGTATGTGGTATCTCTAAGACCCTAATGGGTTACGAGACCCCTAATAATGATAGATTCTGTGTTCTCACAATTAATGTTTAATTCGTTCTTCTCGCTTTCCTTCACTACATTTTATGGTAGCTTTTGCAGTTTTCTTGCCGTATCTGCTATCAACACTAAGGCATCTGTACATATTATATTGCTAAGATTGTGAACGTCAATAATAAATTTTGGTCGGACTTCAAATTCTTTTAGGATCGCCTCACTGTAAAGGTTGAACAAGTTCGGTGAGAAGAGGCATCCTTGTTTTACACTCCTGTTATAAAGTTCATACAACTCTCGTTGTTCTGTTTAATAATACTGTAATGAAACACTGCAACAAAAGGTTCAGTGAAGAACAGGCTTAATCACATGAGAAACACGGATTAGAACTACAGTAATGGAGAATATCATAGTTCAGTGCGGCAATGCGTACGACTCAACGCTACGCCTTGCGACCCACTTTGCATTCGACCGTTCTTACGAGCAGACCTTGTACTCATAGCCAATGAACGAGTCCATGTTCAACAATTAGTGTAGAGGAAGTCAGTCGATTTTCTGCACAACAGCACCTTTCTATTCATGCATATTTACTGAATACATTTTTATCCGTATGCAGGCGACTTGCTCTTAGTAGAGGCTCTAGATTAATATAATGAATATTAAAATAAATGAAGCCTAAATTTCAAATAGTTCAAATAGCTATTTGAGACGTATGTTATCAAACGCTTCACATCCCAATCACGAGGAGATAGAAAGAAAAAAGTGAATATACTATATGAAGTTTATACCATTGAATATATTATATGGATTTTATGCCAATAACACTTTTTGACTCTTCATTCGAATCTGAATAGTGGGCATTTTTCTTCTATAAATATTAACTATTAAAAAGACGAGGTAATAAGTTACTTTAAATTAAAATAATAGTTTATAACTATATGCTGAAAAATTATATATATATAAGTAATTAATTTTGGGGATTTAGGCTTATAGCAATAAGTCTAGAAGAACCCTCAACAAAATGCAGAATCCTCAACAGAATTTCGTCCTACCTGGGACTCATCAGCAGTGCGCATCCACTACCGAGAATCGAACCCGGACCGTTTCGATACAACGCAAACGTCATACCAAATGTACCACGGGACTCGGTGACGAAGGAGACACAAACTAGACTCGATATAGCGCCGCTACTCACTCAGTTCCGCAGCACTTACCAGTGATGAAAAGTGGGTTCTCTACGAAACTCCCAAGCGTTCCAGACATTGGTTGTCTCCTCAAGATGCTGTCCCTCACACCGCAAGATGGCCTATGCACCCACGCAAGATTATGCTTTGTGTTTGGTGAACAGGTCGTCAAGTGGTTCATTATGAACTGCTACCAACGGGCCAAACGGTCACTGGAGACCTATACTCGCAGCAATTGTA
>OZ010586.1:37368088-37478088 GCA_963932145.1 Acanthosepion lycidas
TGAAACTTGTTAAATAGAAAATAAGTCCTCAGCCACAAGACACATAAAGTATATATATGCAGGAATGTGTGCATCCAGTCCAGCTATAACAGAAAATCTCCGTTTTGGTTCAAATCTGGTACTAACTCATCTCTCTTCTTGTTCTTGTAACGGCATTCACCCGAGGTGGGTTGAGCCGGCTCCAATATTGGAATTGCATGGGAATTTGGAATTCACAATCGGTCCCCAACCCGCATGTATAGCACATGAGATTTGATTATAGTGGTGAAGGTTTCGTGCAGGACCATCCACACTTTTTGAAGGGCCGAATTCAGAGACCTGGTGCACTAAGTGCCACAAGGTCCTCAAACGACCCTCCGCAGGTTTTGAATTCAGAGTTTTCCTTCTCCTAGCCCAGTTGCCATCCAAGGCTATAGAACCCAGTCTGTCCTTCTATTTACCCATAGCTGGAGGGAGAAGAGGATTCACACCTTTTCCAAGGTTATTAGCACAATGTAATGGATTCGACTGGAATTCGAACTCGGCTCTCCGATTCCTCAATCCAAGCCGCTATTCATTACTCCACCGTGCCTCCTCTAACGCACGGTAGAAGCCTGAAACTTTCTGAAAGCGTAAAAATGACCCGACCATTTTTCCAGCGGATTTTAGCAATGGATTGTATATATATATGTTCCAGATGAGATCTACATTTAACTTGAGACTAAACAGATGCCGAAATCATGGGGCTTCATCGCCAAGTGGAACCGTTCACTGTAACTGGAAAAACTGCTTCTAGACGAAGAAAAAGTATATTGAATTCGATGTAAGCTGGAAAGTGTGTATTATCCAGTCCAGCTATGGCAGCAAAACGTTTCGGGTGTAAATCTGGTACTTACTCATCGCAGAAGGCTGAAACTTTCAGGAAGCGCAAAATGAGAAGAACGTCTTCAACAATGGATTGTATATATGTTCCACTCGAGATCTAGATTGAACTCGAGACGTACGGCAGACATAGGAGAGTTCCCTAGAGTATGTAGAACCTAAATCTCGATTTATTTAAAATTCTATTGTGTTTGCATAATTTGGTAAGGTATTTTTTAAGGCTTTCACCCAAAGCAAGGCAATAAAACCGTCTAAGATGCAAGCTGTTACTGCGAGAGAAAGGGACAGGAAAGGCAATAGAAGAACAGAATTCATGGAGACAGATGATTGTAATTGCATTTAAATGATTGAAGATCAAAGTTGACTGGAAAGCATGAAGCTGCAAAAGAGTTCCACAAGCAAGTAATGCGAGAGAAGAAAACGTTAGCATAGAACTTAGGGTTAAAACTAGCAACTTCAATAGTGAAATTATGAGACCTTTCTGCCAACCCAGTACTACGTTTAAATTCGGGAATTCGAGACACCAAGGAGGAAAGCTCATCAGAACAATCAAGAGTTATATCATTATAGACCATTCTTTGGATTTTGTCAAGAAAAAAAAACTAGACATAACACAAAAGCACGAGATCAGATGTGGCAGCAATATTCGATGCACCATCTCTTTCCTCAATATCTCACTTCTCATTTAATCTATTCCATTCAATGTGTAATGCTCTAACTTGAGTGGTTATCGAGCCTTGTAATAAGTGAAATTTAGCAAATAATACTTGTGTCCGTTAAAACAAAGATTTTCTGCATTTTACTTTTATAAAGTCTCATCCCGAAAACAAAATGGTAACGGCTATGACATTCTTTTGGTTAAAACGCGTAACTTCAATAGTGAAATTATGAGACCTAACTGCCAACACAGTACTACGCTTAAATTCGTGAAGTCGTGAAACCAAGGAGGAAAGGTCATCAGAACAATCAGGAGCTATATCATTACAGACTTTTCTTTGGATTTTGCTAAGAAACATTATACATAAAGCAGAAGGATCAGATCAGATTTGGCAGCAATATTCTATGCGTGAACAAATGGAGAAAAGTTGTTTGGCACGGCGCAGTGAACTAACATTCTTAACAGCAGATCTAGGAATTGATCCAAAATAGTTGTTCCGGTTCGTGGCAATGGAAAATGTGAGACCAAGATGGCGCAATGAGTCCCTCTCCTAGTGGTTAACAGCTGCCATGATGGAAAGGAAACAAAAAAAAAGTCCTTGAAGATGATGAATAGAGAACAATTTCATTTTTGTGATGTTGAAATGGACAGGTTACTTCTTGTCCCACTTAACACGAGATTAAATGTCACTTTCGAAATCGGGCTGCCAATTTGATTTCATCGAACCTAGCAGACTTAATATTAAAACAGGCCCATCTGCATCGTGAACTGACGACAGAAGGCCGTTGATGAAAATATAGAACGGAGTGATGCCAACATAGGCCTGGGAAACGCGTAGGTTAATACAAAAAGATCCAGAGGTGTTATCGTTCAAAACAACTTTCATTACGTGCTTTGATAAGAAAGATTTAATCAGAACCCCAGAAATGGACAGGAAAAATGTAGCGCTTCAATTTGTGAAGAAGACCAGAATGCCAAACCCTGTCAAATGCCTTCAAAATATATAAAACAATGTTCATATATTGATATTGAATTTTCTTATCTTTCTTACTTTTTTTTTTCGCCAGGAGACAAAATTTCATTTGTTCTATTATTCATAACCGACAATAATTTTGATTAACCTGGACCAGTTTATATATATATATATATATATATATATATATATATATATATATATATATATATATATATATATATATATATATAAATCAAAATGGCCCCTCATTGAAGTGAACTATAAAATATGAAAAGTTTCATTTATCCTTTTCTTTTCTTGAATATATAATGATTCACCATAGACTACGCATGATTGCCACTTCCGTATTACGACCATATCACGTTGAAACATACGATCATCAAAGTTAAGCCACGTCTAGCCTAGTCGGTACTTACATGGGTGTCAGCTTGGAAATAGCAGCTGATGTAAGTTTAGATAGATGTAATGGGAGGTGTAATGGATAATGGCTCGGAATTGTTAATTGGAGAGCCGAGTTCCAGTTCAGGTTGAGTTCTTTATATACCTTTACGCGCTATTACTCTTGGAAACAAAAACTCTTTTCCTAGCCGCCAACTATGAGTTAATTAGTAAGACTTAAATGTTATAATCAAAAAAATATTTTCTGGTTTTAAATAACCTGCACAGATTTAGAAAGCCGTAAAAAATACGAATCAATTTATCATGATTACTACTTTGCTAAAAGGATAATATCTACATTATACGTTTCAAGCTTTTGGCGTGCGTAAGTGCAAGATTTAGACCCTCAAATGGTTTTTTTTCTCTCATATCTGGACTGAATAATACACACTTTCCAACATACATAGAATTCAATATAATTTTTCGTCGTCTAAGCAGTTTTTCCAGTTACTGTGAACGGTATCTCCTGCCGATGAAACCCCATGAAATGAACATCTATTTGGTTTCAAATTCAATCTGGATCTCAAATGGGGCATATATACAATCCATTGCGAAAGACGTGGGGTAAATACTCGGATGTTTCCAGAAAGTTTCAGGATTCTTCCGTACGTTAGTGCCAGATTTAGATCCAATTTGCTGCCATAGCTAAACAGGATCATACACATTTTCTAGTATACAGAGAACTAAATATACTTTTTCATCGTTTTGTGGAGGATCACCTTTTTTCTAGGCTGCAAAGTTCATCCTATAGACACACCATGGCAAGCCTCTTGCTACTCTATAACTGATTTCCATAACATGTTCAAATGAGCTCCATTCTTTCTTTCTATTAGGTTGGTGCAAAAATAATGACGTAATAACGTCAAAAAACGACATTATTACGTCATTATTTTTGCACCAACCTAATAACTGTTCAGACCTTTACCGAAAAGACACGAAGTTCAGATGAAAGACAATCCACTCGCAAGGATTTTTTTTCTCAAGTATTATCTGTTTGTGAGAACTGACACACGCGTGGATGCTTCCCCGGACATTTTAATTTTGACCTCTTCAAATCAGTGGCCAATCAATATCTACTATCCTTATCATCCTGATCCTACCACCTTCTTTTTCCTCAATATCTCACTTATCATTTAATCTATTCCATTAAATGATTAATGCTCTAACGAGTGGTTATCGAGCCTTGTATTAAGTGAAAGTTACCAAAAAATACTTGTGCCCGTTAAATCAAAGATTTTCTGCATTTTATTTTTAGAAAACCTCAGCACGAAACCAGAATGGTAACACTCATAACATTCTGAGATTCAGTCACTTATGTGCCATGCGTGATACATGCTTAGACGATCATGTATCTTTCGATACATGATTGACGAGGCAGATTTTTTCCCGCAGTAGGTTGCCATTTCTTTTTGCTGTTGACCAGTTGTCATCTAAGGCTACAGAATCCGGTCTGTCCCGCTATTTATCCATAGTTGGGCCTTCTTCATCTTCTTTTTATGTGCCGTCTCCCTTCAGGACTTTGTCGATCATGGCTCTCCACAATTTCCTCTCCTTCGTAGCTCTTAATAAAGTTTGTCTTTTTTCTATTTCTCCTAAACCCTGTCCTGCCATCCATTTACTCATACTCACTGGGTAGGTTATGCGTTGTTTTCCTCTGTCCTTCTTGAATCAAATCTGTCCCGTGAGTATCACATTCACCCAGCCCTCTTTCCTAGAATTTTCAGCTATCTCTTTCTGGTGTTAAGTGTCCTTTTTGCTTCCATTTTCCGTAAAATTTCGTCGTTGCCCATGTATTCAGTCCGTGTTTTCCTCAACATTCTTCTTTAAAACCACATTTCATATTTCTTCTTCATCGGATTGCCCAACATTGACTGCGATATAGAAGGATTGATATCACATAACAGTTCAGTACTCTTTTTTTTGTTTCTAATAATCTTTTCCTGTTTCTTAATACACTGCTTAGCTTTTGGAAGGCATCTTTGGCCGTCCCAATGCAGCTTCGTCTTTCAGTGTCGCACTTTTCCTCCTCTCTTAAAACACTTCCCAGATATTTAAATTGGACTTGTTTGATATTATTAGGTTGGTGCAAAAATAATGTCGGTTTTTGACGTTAAAAAATACGTCAAAAACCGACATTATTTTTGCACCAACCTAATATTATCTTCATTTTGAAATTTGCATTTCTGGCTCGTCCTTTTCCTAACAACCACGCATTCTTTCTTCTTGCAATTGATGTTTACCCGTCTTCTCACTTTCCTTAACTAAATTCTGGAGGAGTTTTGCAGCTTTTACTTGACTATAATACTCTCTGTCATTTTAGTTTGTGAAGGTGAAACACAAACATTCCTTGGTTTGACTAAAACAAAGTTTAATTTTCTAGACAAACTCCAATGGATACATAAATAAACAATGGTTCTTACTTACGTAACTCAGGATTCCCAAGGTGGTGCCCATAAAGCGCACAGATGTGGACTGGAAGCGTTTCTCCAAATACTGAAAAAGAATTCATAAGATATGAATAATACGTCCAACACCATCAGTCTGGTAATATTTGCATTCATGCTTCTTGTTTACAGTACATTATTATAACAAAATCATTAGCTATTAATGTATATTCAATGACTAATTTTTGCATTTATTACTGACCACTGACAATCCCTCCCTTTCTCATTTGCAGTTGGTTACTATAGTAAAATTATTAGCAATGCATTTATAGTATACATATAATAATGGCCTTAATAACGAACTAATAGCAATCAATTACTTCCCCATTCCTAATGGATTCTTATAATTACTAACCGTAATTTCCCATGTATATTACGCATTTTTTTTTATAAAAAATAATAAGCAAAATCAGGGATGCGTATTATACACAGCTGCAAAAAATCTTTTAAAAATTGCCGTAAAATAAAATAAGAATTATCATAAAACTAAATTAGTCGTTAGACGGGTTAAACTATCATGACTCTCCATAGCTATCTTTCAGTGGGAGCTCTAAGCAACATTTGCTTTCTTTAGCGCCCATCGTTGTCTCGGCCTCTCCACGAATTCACACGAAATTGTTAGGCTGCTTAAACTATCATGGCTCTCCATAGCTATCTTTTGGTGGGAGCTCTAAGCTAAATTTACTTTCTTTAGAGAATGTTGTTTTCTAGGCCTTGTCATGCATTCACACAAATTTCTATCATTTGTTGCTCTAAATGATGTGCGATTCCCTCATTATTAGACTTCTGTCCGAAATTCATTAGCTTGCTTATTCGATCGTGGCTCTCCACGACTTCCTGCCTTTTATAGCGCTATGTAATGTTCGATTTCCTCATTATCACTTCTTTTCTCCGCTCTGCCATTCATTGGCACAAACTCATTATTGTGGCTATGCGATCGTGGCTCTCCACAACTTCCTGCCTTTTATAGCGCTATGTAATGTTCGACTTCCTTATTATCCCTCTTTTTCTACGCTCTGCCATGCATTCATACAAACTCATTTTTTCGTTACGTGTTCATGGCGCTCCACAGCTTTTTGTCGTTTGTAGCTCTAAACAATGTCCGATTCTCTCTTGATTCCACATTGACCTCTCTCTGCCACCGAACTCTTTAGGTTGGTTATGCGATCATGGTTCTCCTCAACTTTCTCTTCCGTGTTTTTCTAAGCAACGTCTTATTTCTTTACTGCCCGCCTTTGTTTCCGCTCTGGCATCCATTCACTTAAACTGATTAGTCGATCACGGCTCTCCACAACCTTCTATTCTGTTTAGATCTAAATAACGTTCGATTTCTTCACCATCGCTCTTTGTCTTCGCTCTGACATCCATTCACGTAAAGTCATTAGATAGGTTACTCGATCATGTCTCTCTTTCTGTACATTTTTGGCTGTTATGGCAATTTTTGCACTTAAAATGGCCTGAAAATTTCCCCCCTCCGCAGCATTTCTTACTCTAATAAAAGCTCCCTATATTGCGTAGCAGGATACTCTCTGTGTATAAAGAAAGCAGTTGTATGTTGCAACTCGTGGATACGATATTTTTTATCCACTTTTCGTTTACGCCCACGGTATTTTTATTTTTACCTTTGACTTGCTAGGCTGATATTTATATATACTAGCAGCATGGCCCGGCGTTGCCCGTGCTTGATTCAAAAATCGTACGACTCATTCAGCAATCGCTATCACTTGACTTAAAATATTTTTGCCCTTCCTTGCCTTTAAAGGAGTGCCATTTGCCGTGCTGATGTTGCTACATGCCTTACTTTTGCCTATCTCACACTGCGAATTTTTCTAAGCTCTATACTAAACATTAAATCTGTTACGAAAATAGAACTAAAAAAAATGAACACAAAACGATCAGCTTTAAAAAAGGACTCGTAACTGGAAAAGCCAAATGAAAAAAGAATGTTAACAACAAATACTTTTTCACACCCAAGCCAGTTCTGCGGAATCAGAATCAACGTTGAGATTAAGCAAGCGAATGAGCCAATTGGAGTAAAATGCAATGCAGATTTAAATTTTTCCCATTTGTGACGAATGCAGCTATCGATTATTTTTTTGCATGCTAGCATGCTAGTTAACATTCGTGTCAGTCAGTTTTTGGCTCTCTCGCTGGCTAATAGAATCTTGCTGCCTATTCGTTGCAGCCAGCTATAGGCTCTCACTCTGGCCAGTAGAAAATGGCCACAAACTACATGAAAACTGCCGTAGAAGCACGACAAAGTCGATTATTTCCACGATCGATGGGAGTTGGGGAGTGCAAAGTCGGTCTTGGCGTTTCCGCTAACTCGGAGCATGTGCATGTAAATTTTGGTGCAAATCCGTCGAAAATTGCGACCGTGCATTCGTTACACACAGACACACACATCCTGCCTTTTATAGATAGAGATATATAACGTTTGGGAATTGCGGCCATGAATTATTGATTTTTTGATTTGAATCTCTCATTCCCACCACTATTTTCACTAATGTAGCTTACTCGCTGTTTCTTTCTGCCTTTCCTTCCTTTTGTCTGTCCCCTGAGCGTTAGTTTTTTTTCCAAGTTCGCCTTCCCAGTCTCGCCTTCCCAGTCCTTTCATCTATCTTTCTGGTTTTAAGTATGTTGTTTTTATTCCCATTTGAGTCAAGACTACCAGCAAAATAAAAGTGACAGAAATAAAATGAAAGATTTGTCAGAAGTTAATTATTGTGGCCTGTTAGGGGCCCGAAAGAAAGACATGGGAAGAAAAAGGGTAGGTTAAACAAGTATATTGAAATAACAGATATATACAAAGTAAGAGTGTGATCAGTCAGCAGATAGAAGTGTCCGTCCAAACTGCTTACACTGCGTCTCATCTGCTATATTTAACAGCCTCCACTCCACTCCCGACGTGGGATGTATGTGATACAAGGCCGAGTTTACCGTGGCTTCTCCGAGCCCGTAGGCTCGGCCAAAAATATTCTCGTAGAACTCGCATAAACAGGTTCAGGGCCTGTCTACCTCGCCGAAGGGCAAAGTTTCATCTGGCTTCCTCTCTGCCAAAGCAGAGAGTTCGACAGAAGTCGCACACAGAGACTGAGTGTCGACTGCAATATTTAACAGTCCCCCATGAGGAATGTATGTGGCACAAGACCGAGTTTACCGTGGGTTCTCCGAGCCCGTAGGCTCGCCCAAAAATATTCCTTTAGAACTCGTATAAACGGGTTCAGAGTTTGTCTACCTCCTCAGACGAAACTCTGCCCTTCGGCATAGCTTCGTCTGGGTTCCTCTCTGTCAAAGCAGAGAGTTCGATAGAAGTCGCTATATTTAACAGCCCCACCACGAGGGTTGTATGTAGCACAAGGTCGAGTTTGCCGTGGGTTCTCCGAGCCCGTAGGCTCGGCCAAAAATATTCCCTTAGTACCCGTATAAACGAGTTCACGATCTGTTTACCTCCTCGGACGAAACTTTGTCCTTCGGCATAGCTTCGTCCTGGTTCCTCTCTGCTAAAGCAGAAAGTTCGACAGAATTCGCACAGTCAGAGACTGCAGGTTGATATTCATGAAAGGAGGAAGAGTCCATTCCCATGTAGGTAGGGTACCATAACATTAGTAATACTCAAAATACTTCATTTAAAAAGCCAAAGAGTTTAATGCTCCTTGTATGTGTCATTTCTGTTCAGAACACCTGCGATCATGACTCTCCGTTATATTTTACCGTCTTTAGTATCCTGTTTGCTATTGTTCTGTCAAAACCTTTATTTATTTCCTTCTGGTCTTCTTTCTTTCAATATGCCATGTGAGTGTTAATTTCTCCAGGCTTTCTTTTCTGATTATATGTGATACAAGTTTCAAGTTTAGTGGAACGACAATACAACCTAATTATTGTTTCATTCTCCGAATTTGTAATTACGACGTGCTTAATCAAAATGAAAATGCTTTTAGCTAGTTATTTCCCAGCTCTCATCAGCATGATTGATGCTAACCTCCAGAAAAGTGACTCTTCTCGAGCTAACATTCTCGGCTGACATGAAGTAGAAATAATATCTTGAATCCATTTCTAGGTCTGCTACTAAGAACGTTGGTTCACTGTGTCGCGCTAGACAATACTTCTCTCCAAAATCTATTTTAGATATCTATAAGTTTACCATTCGTCCACGCTTAGAACATTGCTGTGATTTATGGTCCGGTGGTCATGATAGATACTAAGAGATCCTTTATAAAATCCAAAAAAGAATCAGCAATATTATTGGTCGTGGCCTGGCGTCTCGGCCTCAGTCACTTTCCCACCGATTTTTCTACAAATACTTTCATGTTCATTGTTGGGATGAACTCTTCGCTATGGTACATAGACTTTATGAATTCAAGCACAGTACTGGACTAGAGACGACGTCTCATCAGTTTACAGTCGAGATGACTAGATGTAACCGTAAGTTCTATGCTAATAGTTTCTTATATCTCACTTCTCGCTTGTGAAACTCTTCCGACTCCATGATTTCCAGCCAACTTTAATCTTCGAAACTTTAAATGAAATGTCAATCGCCATCTACCGCCCTCCTTATTACTCTTCTATTGTTCCCGCTCTTTAGAAATGTTTCTGTTTTTCTGCTTCTTCCACCACACCCTTTGTGTCTTAGTGGCTTTACTGCCTTGCTTGGAGTGAAATCGATTAAAAAAAAAGGTGCCAATAGTCGATGTTTGAACCCAGTTAAAAAGAAAGAAAAAAAGATATGATTTCGAATGTTGATTTTCTAGAAAGGGCTGTTCTTGTTTGCAAGTTTTTATCATCTTGTAGTAAAGTCCGAGGACACGGAATGGTCGTAATTTAAATAGTTACGTCTTTCGTATTTAAATTTGGTGTTCGGTGCCAGACAAAATTCCAGTGGTTCGATTTCTGATTTACAATATAAGACGGTCCTCCTGACCTTGTGCCATATTACTTAGGGGCTGCTAAATTTTGGCAGATTTTTTTTTATGCCGAATTTTTCTGAGTTATTTATTTATTTCATAATATTCTATAATGGATATGTTTCTTTCTGATTCCATGCCTTATCTTTGAGACGGTATTTTTTTTTTTTATGTGGAATTTTTCTGAGTTGAAGAATTCTCCTTCCACTTTCTATTTAATAAAGTCACTTACCAGGTCATTACACGAGATCTAGCGTAACCCACGCTCTGCGTTCTGAGTGCACAAATTCTGATGTTAATTGATACTTTACATGTACATTATTTATATATTCATTCCATTGATAATACTCTCCTGAGTAAATGAGCAGTACTTTACACCATATTTTTTAATCTCTTGTGAATAGGAAGGTTGGTAACGTTATTTTTTGTACGTATTTTAACGTACCAGGCATCCAGTTGCTATGGATATAAAAGTAAATTCAAGGTGGTACATATTTCTTTCAATTTCAAGATCCTTTTATTAATAATTTATTTCGTCATATTCTATAACGGATATATTTCTATCTGATTTCCTGCGATATATGTGAGACAGTATTTTTGGTTGGATGGTTGGTTGGTTGGGTTTTATGGCATATCAACCACTGTGGGTCATTTAATGCCAAATTAAGGTATATATATATATATATATATATATATATATATACACACACACACGCACATATATATATATATATATATATATATATATATATACACATACACATATACCTATACCTATACATATATTAAATATACAGTACTATTAAACATATAGCTGGCAACATTATCTTTTCAAAAACGCATAGCTGGCAACATTATTGTTTCAAAAACACATAGCTGGCAACATTATTTTTTCCAAAAAGCGTATAGCTGGCAACATCATTGTTTCAAAAATGTATAGCTGGCAACATTATTGTTTCAAAAACGCATAGCTGGCAGCATTATTGTTTCAAAAACGAAATACCTGGCAACATTGTTTCAAAAACGTATAGCTGGCAACATTATTTTTTCCAAAAAACATATAGCTGGCAACATTGTTGTTTCAAAAATGCATAGCTGGCAACATTGTTGTTTCAAAAACGCATAGCTGGCAACATTATTTTTTCCAAAAAACACATAGCTGACAACATTATTTTTTCCAAAAAACACATAGCTGACAACATTATTTTTTCCAAAAAACTTATAGCTGGCAACATTATTTTTTTACATTTTTCTAACGTACCTTCGGCTCCAGTTGCTCTAAATATAACTAATTTCAAGGTGCTACATTTTTTCAATTTCAATTTCAAGATCCTTTTATTTCTTTCTTTCATCATATTTTTTAGCAGATATATTTTTATCTTATTTCCTGCGATATCTTTGAGAAGATATTTTGGGTTTTCAGTCTTATTATCTGAAAGCACTTCTATATCTATGAGAAGATATTTTTTTTTATTTCTTTTCTTTACTGATCGTGTATGCTCTTCTAGCGACTGCTACGCTTTCCACGCCCACAATTTATTCGTCTGCGATTGGCTAGTAAATTGATACTGCCTTTCTATAAGACAATTTAGCAATTGCAGTCACAACTTTGAATTTTTTTTTCTGCCGTGAACTTGCTCACATGTGTCTTTCTTACAAAATCTGTGATTGGTCGAATTTTAGCCAATCAAACATTTTTGTGCTAAATCAACTTTTCTGCATTTTCGCTGGAGCCTACCTGCCGTCTTAAAAGAAGCAATATTTTCAACAAGCGTCAGTAGAGTCCAGCTATTTACGCCTGTCTACACAAATCCACGACTTTACTCACAACGCACAGACACAGATTTTTGTATCACATATCTTCCTCTCTGTGACTAAGCCAAGTTCATGAGCCAGCTGTCTCTTAATTTCTCAAAACAACACACTTCTTAATTAACTGTATTCTATTCTAACACCAGACTCAACATAGAATCCTGAACATTCTTATTCAAGAGAAATTCTTTTGAACATTCAATCTTAATCAACTTTTTCTCCCTTAATTACGACAAACCATTGCATGATTGTTTTGTATGTTATTGTTTCAATATATATATATATTGTTGATGCACAATTAGAGTCTCGTTGTTTTTTCTTGAATCGTTAAATGTATAACAGATAAATTCTGTTAGAAAACGCAATTACATTTGATAAACCTCAACGCATAAACCAAAGCAGCATTTACACTGTTAGCTTTTGTACATCTTGCAGTGTCAATGTTAAAGTCCCAAAGAATAGAGCTTTCATGGCCTTCTGTGACTTATTCATTATGATGATCATGCCCTTTTCAGCACGTGATTTGTCGTCAACTTCATCATCATCATCACCATAACCATCATTATTATTATTACTATTGTTATTATCTCTTCTTATATTGTGTTTAGTACATTGTTACAGTTACAGTTTCAATTTCAAGATCCTTATATTTATTTCATCATATTCTGTAACAAATATGTTTTATCTGATTTTCTGCGATATTTATGAGAAGGTATTTTTACTTTTCAGTCTTTAATCAGAATTATTATCTCACTGCACTTCCATAGTTGTGAGAAGATTTTTTTTATTTTCTTTGCCAGCTATAGCTGATGTGTTAGCTTTTATACGTATATCAGTGATAGGATAAAAAACAAATAGGAAAAGTTTGTCAGTCTAACATGTTTCACTTTTATTAAAGCTTCATCAGAGAATAGGATATGGAGAAAAAGGAGAAAGAAATTCTGCTATATTTACTTTTCTGTCGCTTGATTTTCATTGGTTAATCAGCTTTCACGTGTATTCGACTTTTTAAACAGCGTTAGTATGATTTGTGGCGTTTCACTTTCAAAGAGAGACGATGTGCCCATCCAAAGTTCCAAGAAATTAACGGATTCCAAGCCTAACTCAAAATCCGTAAATATTTCTTGATATATGTCAGTGTTTAATAATTCTAGTTTGTCTATGTGGATTTTAGATGAGAACATAAATTTGTGAGTGAGTGTGTGTGCGTGTTTGTGGGAGGGGAGTAGTATACATTATGTTTGTTGGTTTTTTACCTGTTGATTTGGGAACGTTTTTACATATATACTATCCGTTTGTTTTAGATAAACATACGTTAGATTCTTTAAGAATGGATTCAATAAAGGTTAGTGATGAAACTTTAATAAAAGGGAAACATGTAAGATTGATAAACGTTTACTATTTGTTCGTTATCTTATCATTCTCTCAGATTCTGATCCATATTTGATCTCTATTTTTTTTAAGCAATTCACCCCAAGCAAGACGGGAGTGCCACTAGCGCGCAAGGTTTTACAGAGGATTGAGAACAAGAGTAAAGAGGCATATTTGAGAAAAGGATACGGAGAAGGACGGGGAACAAGATCAAAGTATTAGAAGATGTCGATTGGCATTACACTTGAATATTTGATAATAATAGTTATCAGGGACGCAAACAAGAGGAAGAAAGTTCCACAGACAGGAGGTGCGAGAGAAGAAGCTGTCTGAGTAGAAGTGGCGGTTACATTTAACCATTTCGATAGTAAAAGGGTGGGACCGAGATGCCAGCCTGGTAGCTCACTTAAATTCATGCAGTCTGGGAACCAGCGAAATTAGCTTGTCGGAACAGTTGCCGTGAAAATACTTATAGAAGAGAGAGAGGGAAGCCACGACACATCTGTGAGAAAGCGACTGAAGACGAGATGCCAGATCAGGACCTATCAATTGCATATTCGTCTCTAGATTTTTGTCGAGGACCTCAAGTCGTACAGCGGGGGCGGCAGACTATATATGACAGCAGTATTCCATGCAAGGATGAATGGTTGATTTATAGATATGAAGGATGGTCTCAGACGAGAAAAACTTTTTTGCAGCGTGACTCAAAGAACCAACTTTCCTTTGCGTAGATGAAGCTATTGTTTCAATGTATTTGTTCCACCTCATGTCAGCGGAGAGCTTGATACCAAGCAGGCGTAAGGAGGCGCTTCATCGTGGAGTTGGGCATCAGCCATTCTGATGTCAGGAAGAGAGGGTTCTCTGTGGTGGGTAAAGGAGAGCATTTTCGTTTTGAATTAAAACAAGAACAACAGTTCAAATCGGTTAATGTTTATTGACAATTCCTGAAGTTAAAAATTAACATTCTGCTAAGCAAATATCAATCCGCTCTTGAACTTGCTAGCAAGCAAATTTTAAAAGTTTACGAAAGGCAGACTTGACTGAGTTTTAGGCTCAGAAAAACCCACGTTAAACCGGCCTTGTGCCACATCCCACTTTGTGGAGAGCTCGGGTAAATACCGATTTTCAGTCGTGAGTCACTTCCATTTTTGTGGAACTAATTGTGATGAAGGTATCATCCTATCTAAACTTTCCTTAAATTTATCAAAAGAGACGATGAAAAATGGGTTATATACAACAATGTTCCGCAGAAAAGGTAGTGTACTGACACGGAAAAATCTCCACCAACCGATCCCAAAAGCTGAACTCTATGGAAGATAGGTAATATTTACATTGTTCAGACTGTCTTCCTCATCTTTGTTGCCATATTTATCACAACGTTTCGGCTGTTGTACGCTCCGGCCTTCTTCAGGTGGTTGGAATATCAAACGGAACACTTTTAGATGGTAAAGTTAAAAATAATGACTACATGGCCTTCTACGACGGATTCAGGATAAGTTTCATACAATTTTTAAGCCTCTGGCATATCATCAACATTATTATTATTATTATTATTATTATTATTATTATTATTAATAATAATAATAATAATTCCTTTCATTTCAGTTGTATAAACATTTTCTTCCAGATCCCAAGCAGAAACCTAAAGTCAGCAATATGTAATAACTCTTGTGATCCATTTTGGAATTTCATTGGGTTTAATTAGCATGGATAAAGTTTGCGCAAGAGTTTTATGAATCAACTAGCAGTAGAGCCCGGCGTTGCCCGGGAATGTAACAGTAAGAGATAGATCAAGTATCGACCATCATAAAGACTGAAAAATAAAATTGACAAAAATTATTGTTTAAGGTTGACGGACACGCATGTCTTAATTATTTTTTTGTTTGTTTTGTTGTTTTTTTACGAATTGGTCAAACCCAAACTCAAACAAAAACATTGTTTTCAATCGTTATGAGTCTACTGATTGAATAGAATTTTATTATAAACTGTTGTTTGTAAATGGAATTTTTAAAGCATTCTGAATGTAAAAATAAAGAAAAAACTGTGCAAGACAATAAGAAACACTACCTGCCAAAAAAAAAGGAGGTGAAGTTTTGTTGAAATCGGATGTAAAAATGTAAAAAATCCGATCCCATATATAAACGAACACAGACACACACTCACAAACAACATGGGTTTTATAAGTATAACTCGATATGAGTTGTCCCTCTTTAATTAATGCTTCTTAATCGTGTTTTCAAATTGATTTCGTACAAAAACAATTGTTTTTCCAATTTTTGGCGCTGTCAGAACCATCGCAAGGTAATTTTATGTAGTCCTGTGACGTTTTGTTGAAATCGGTTGAAAAATGTAGGAAATCCGATCCAATATATAAACGTACACACACACACACACAATCTGTCTTTTATAATAAGTAAGTTGACAAATGACAGCCAAAAGTTGGGTACCTTGTCATTTTCTGGGGATTTCCATTTTTGAAATTTTGTTAGAACTTGTCTAACATTAGGCTCTATACTAAGTTTATATTTTCCATTCATCCACGGGTTTTCCTTCATTTTATCGTTGTTCTCCCTTGATCCACTCTTCATTTTATCGTTGTTCACGCTTGATCCACTCTTCATTTTATCGTTGTTCACCCTTGATCCATTCTTCATTTTATCGTTGTTCACGCTAGGTCCACTCTTCATTTTATCGTTGTTCTCGTTTGATCCATTCTTCATTTTAACGTTGTTCTCCCTGATCCACTCTTCATTTTATCGTTGTTCTCGCTTGATCCACTCTTCATTTTATCGTTGTTCTCGCTTGATCCACTCTTCATTTTATCGTTGTTCTCCCTTGATCCACTCTTCATTTTATCGTTGTTCACCCTTGATCCATTCTTCATTTTATCGTTGTTGACGCTTGATGCACTCTTCATTTTATCGTTGTTCACGCTTGATCCACTCTTCATTTAATTGTTGTTCTGGCTTGATCCACTCTTCATTTTATCGTTGTTCACGCTTGATCCACTCTTCATTTTATCGTTGTTCTCGCTTGATCCACTCTTCATTTTATCGTTGTTCTCCCTTGATCCACTCTTCATTTTATCGTTGTTCACGCTTGATCCACTCTTCATTTTATCGTTGTTGACGCTTGATGCACTCTTCATTTTATCGTTGTTGACGCTTGATAAACTCTTCATTTTATCGTTGTTCTGGCTTGATCCACTCTTCATTTTATCGTTGTTCTCCCTTGATCCACTCTTCATTTTATATCGTTGTTCTAGCTTGATCCACTCTTCATTTTATCGTTGTTCTCCCTTGATCCACTCTTCATTTTATCGTTGTTGATGCTTGATCCACTCTTCATTTTATCGTTGTTGACGCTTGAGGCACTCTTCATTTTATCGTTGTTCACGCTTGATCCACTCTTCATTTTATCGTTGTTCTGGCTTGATCCACTCTTCATTTTATCGTTGTTCTCCCTTGATCCACTCTTCTTTTTATCGTTGTTCTCCCTTGATCCACTCTTCATTTTATCGTTGTTCACGCTTGATCCACTCTTCATTTTATCGTTGTTCACCCTTGATCCATTCTTCATTTTATCGTTGTTCACGCTTGGTCCACTCTTCATTTTATCGTTGTTCTCCCTTGATCCACTCTTTATTTTATCGTTGTTCTCCCTTGATCCACTCTTCATTTTATCGTTGTTCACGCTTGATCCACTCTTCATTTTATCGTTGTTCTTGCTTGATCCACTCTTCATTTTATCGTTGTTCTCCCTTGATCCACTCTTCATTTTATCGTTGTTCACGCTTGATAAACTCTTCATTTTATCGTTGTTCTGGCTTGATCCACTCTTCATTTTATCGTTGTTCACCCTTGATCCACTCTTCATTTTATATCGTTGTTCTAGCTTGATCCACTCTTCATTTTATCGTTGTTCTCCCTTGATCCACTCTTCATTTTATCGTTGTTGATGCTTGATCCACTCTTCATTTTATCGTTGTTGACGCTTGAGGCACTCTTCATTTTATCGTTGTTCACGCTTGATCCACTCTTCATTTTATCGTTGTTCTGGCTTGATCCACTCTTCATTTTATCGTTGTTCTCCCTTGATCCACTCTTCTTTTTATCGTTGTTCTCCCTTGATCCACTCTTCATTTTATCGTTGTTCACGCTTGATCCACTCTTCATTTTATCGTTGTTCACCCTTGATCCATTCTTCATTTTATCGTTGTTCACGCTTGGTCCACTCTTCATTTTATCGTTGTTCTCCCTTGATCCACTCTTCATTTTATCGTTGTTCTCCCTTGATCCACTCTTCATTTTATCGTTGTTCACGCTTGATCCACTCTTCATTTTATCGTTGTTCTTGCTTGATCCACTCTTCATTTTATCGTTGTTTTCCCTTGATCCACTCTTCATTTTATCGTTGTTCACGCTTGATCCACTCTTCATTTTATCGTTGTTCTCCCTTGATCCACTCTTCATTTTATCGTTGTTCTCGCTTGATCCACTCTTCATTTTATCGTTGTTCTGGCTTGATCCACTCTTCATTTTATCGTTGTTCTCCCTTGATCCACTCTTCATTTTATCGTTGTTGACGCTTGATCCACTCTTCATTTTATCGTTGTTGACGCTTGATGCACTCTTCATTTTATCGTTGTTCACGCTTGATCCACTCTTCATTTTATCGTTGTTCTCCCTTGATCCACTCTTAATTTTATCGTTGTTCTCCCTTGATCCACTCTTAATTTTATCGTTGTTCACCCTTGATCCACTCTTCATTTTATCGTTGTTCTCCCTTGATCCACTCTTCATTTTATCGTTGTTCACGCTTGATCCACTCTTCATCCTGATGATGATATTGCTATGATAGCCTGATATTGGCTAGTTTGTTGGCATCGATTATTTGACGCTTGTTTTTCTCGCCAGATATCATATTATATTGGTCGTTGTTGTCAAAGTCGGATTCATCGAAGCAGTGTAAAATTTTATCATTACTTTTCAATATACTCTTTTCTAGACCATTTATTTATTGTTCTTTTTGTGGGATTTTTCTTTCAGTAAATATGGTGGGCCTCTTTGAGGACTAGACTCTAGTTTTCCTCTAGTTTTCCTCTAGTTCTCGTACGTGGCTAGAGTTTGTTCCAGTTGCAGACTTTTCAGTCCCAGTTTTCTACCTCACCAAAGGTCGCGGTCTTTGTTAACCCACGTGACAACCGGTTCGGTTTTGCAATATTTTTCGTTGTGTGAGCTTCATAGCTAGTTCGTATTTACCTATACGTGGGGGCTGGTTCGTGTGCGCCAGAGCATGTCCATACCATGGGCCATCAAATTCAAGGGGTTCAGCTTCCATCTGCTATTTTCTTTATTATTGCTATTATTAAGAACAATATTAATATTATTTTTTACAATATTATTATTAATTTACAATATTATTTGTTTTACTGTTGTTATTATTAATAACAGATTATTATTATTATTATTATTTTTCTTATTATTATTATTATTATATGCCTTTTTATATGGATCACCATGCTCACTTTGTTTGATATGCCCACAACGTTTCATTCGTTCAAAATCTTTAGATTTCTTCGTGGCTCGGTTAAAAAATTCGATAAATTTACAGAATACGATGCCAGACACACTGATGATGGTCTGACAGTATCGTAAGACGCATAGGGTTACTGGGTGCAGGAGAGAATGAGAACACTTGTTAGAACAATAAAAGAACAGGTTTCAGGAGGTCACGATTATATCAGTGAAGGTGGAAGAAGATAGTAAAAAGCCATTGCCAATTTTTTTGGGGTAGGTGTTTTGGGGGGGATTTTTTGTGTAGGTTAGGGCCTATATAGAGGTTTATTTACGATCACGACTACCAGATTCCTTATTTATGCTGTTTCGTCTGCTGGAGAATTGGACATAGAAATAGCGATAAATTAGCGACAGGCTTTCGACGTTGCGTCTTTTCTTCATCTAAAAGAAGGCGAAACGTGTGTTATTAGCATTAGCTTTTAAATTCAAATCGATCGTACGTGGGTGAAAGGAGATTCAGGCTTCCGTCTTTCATTTGACTACCGCTTCTAAAATGTCAAATATTAATTCGACGCTAACGAGTTCCCATTGCCTTTATTATTTATTTGAAATTTTTAATTTGTTTAAATTTTATTGAATCGGCATTACGCTGATTAATCAAATCATAATCTTCTACTATTGAGTAACGTATATTTATTTCTTCGTAACTTCCATCACTATTATTCCAGATACCGCTACATATATTATTTTCCGTTTTTCCCAACCTGTCCGTTTATTCGAAACTTCCCGTTTATTATGTCTTATCAATCTCTGTTTTGTGGTATCGACCCGGCTGGTTGAAAAGGCGCTGCTGGAGAACGGGGCAGATGGAGGGAGGCCGTCGGGTAGAGCACGCAGCTGGGTGAGAGGCTGAAGAAGGATCGATGAGAGGCGAACAGGACCCTCAGACGCCAACAACAGATGAATGAACCCACGGTGTAACCCTCATTGTCCCTCGGGACATAAGGCGACCAATGAATGTCACTAAGACGCAAGTGGTTACTGCGTGTAGAAGAGAATGGGAAGAATCTTGTGAAGAGATGGACTATAGAAGAAAGGATTTCAGGTGGCCAAGAGAGGAATAGAGAAGTTGGAGGAAGATTTTTACGTTATTTATTTTGGTTAGGTGGTTGGATGAACTGGTTATATAAACAGACTAATTTTGTTTATGATAATGTCCTCCTCAAAGTGATGCCACTAAGACGCAAGGGGGTTACTGGGATTGGAGGAAAATGAGAAGATTTTAACAAGGCGAAAGGACCATAAAATAGATGGCGATTTATGTTAAATTTAAATCTTTGAAAATTGTCGCTACCAAGGAGCAAGAAATCGGAAAATAGTTTCTCAGGTGACAAGTGCAAGAAAAGAAACTATTAGAATAGAACTTACGGTTATATCTAGCTATTTCAACGGTAAAACAATGAGACCTAACAGCCAATCTAGTAGTATACCTAAATCCAAAGGGATCGATGTAGGAAGGATGAGAGTTCATTAAAACAGGTGCCATGAAAATCTGTCTATATTTCTGAGATGGGGTATTGTAATTATTTACATTATTTACATTGTTCGGACTGTTATCCTCATCTTTATTGCTTTTTCTAATTGTCTCCATATTTTTGCTATATCGGGTCCGTACCAATCATTCAATATCTGTCTATATTTCTGATATGAGGTATTGTAATTATTTACATTATTACTGGGCGCAGTGTATAAAGACGTTGGTTGGATCTAGTGACTTGACCCAGAGAGTTGTGAATTCAATACCTGGCTACTATAGTGTTGAGCAAGGACTTCTTGAGCTAAAGGGAGATAACTGAGGCATACAGAAGAAGCGTGGCACGTAGAACTAGAACAATGTACCACGGTGGACGAAATAAAAGATACAGTTGGAATTTCCAATCACCTGATGGAGGCCGAAGCCTATAACGGCCGAAACCTTGTGATTATGGCAATAAAAGTTAGAACAACAGTCTGAAAAATGAAAATAATGTAAATGCTATGAAAATATTTATAGAAAAGACGCTGGGAAAGCACTGTGGGAGAGTGACTGAAGTTGAGATACCAGGTCAAGACCTATAACATTACAGACCCTTCTGCAATCAGATGGAACGGGTTACTTACCTCAAATACGCTGGTCATTTTCTGTCTACGAAAAAAGGGGACGAAAATGAACCCGGATAAGAACTGCGAAATGCAAAAACCGATCATGGTCAAAACGTAAGAAAAGCCGTAGATGTAAACCTCAGCTGGCATTCCTAACATCATGATGGACGATTCAAACGACACCATTAAGGAAATGGCCAAAGGAGCTACCTGTGTGGAGAAAAAAAAAATACAAGCTTCAGTAAACTAATAAAAACATTTATCTTGTCTAAGAATTATCGGACGATTCACATCGTCGTCTTACATATAAAGCAAAAAATGTCTGCATGAGTGAATTGAAATATTGTACATTAAAAGTTAAATGATCTTTATTCTAGAATTCATCAATGCAGAATGTTATACAATCCGTGTATAAAATGGGAGATCTCGCGTGCATGGGCGAGGGTGACAAATTACTCCTGTCTTCCCAGGCACTCTCTCTTTTGTGGACTCCTCCGGCGTGAGGCAATTACCGTAATCCCCTGCCAAATCAGAAATATTGCATTTTAGGGACAATCAGCTGGAATAGTCACGGGTCAATTGTTATTCTCATAAGCGGAAATCGGAAAGCAAGTTCGAATTCCAGTCGGGTTTGTTATATTCACTCACGCGCAAATACTCTTAGGAAAGTTATAAATCCATCCCCTACGTCCAGCTATGGGTTAAATAGTAGGATCTGTACCTGAAATAAAATCATTGTTATTCTTAAATTAAAAACTGTTAATGCAATATTCACGCGCACAAAAAAAAGAATTATTTTTACAATTCAAAATATATTTCGGCTCAAACATATAATCCACAAAGGGTAGATAAGACACAAAAAAACATTTCAGCCATGGAAAGTTTAATAATCAGACAACGTTTTAAAGTCCATTACGAAAATGGCTTTATTGAATGAGAAGTTCCCAGGTTGCATCATCTCTTGAAACAGCGAAGTAAATTGGCCACCAGGATGGTGCGATTTGACGCCTTTAGATTTCTTCCTTTGGTATCGTTTCAAAAGTCAAGCCTATGACAACAAGCCAACAACAATTCAACAACTGAAGGATGAGATAATAAGGCATACTGCTGAGATCGAGGAGCAACTATGCAGAGACGTCATCAAAAACTTTGACCATTGGGTAGAGGTGTACCGCCGAAGCCTTGGCAGCCATTTGGACGATATTATTTTTCACACATAACTTCCATGTCTCAACTAACATGATCCAATAGAGAAATAAATAAATTCTCACCAACAACACTGATTTATTTACTGCTGACTTTGATCCGTCTTAATGAAACACCTTTATATATAATCCGTCTTAATGAAACACCCTTTATTTAGACCACTTCGCAGGTCTCCATTTCGCTATGGTTTTCTAATGGTTACGTCACATTTCACTGATTGTTTTAAACCATATTTTTTTACGAATAGGAAGTGATCACAGGTAGTGCTTTATTATTTGTTAGTCTCCCGTGTGCTTTTTTTACAAGCGGTGAATGGGTGGGGGTCTTATCTAATTTACCTAATTTTAGATGGATGGATAGAAACTTTTAATATCCATCTGGATAACTGCATAGTTCTCCCATTTTATGATACGAAATCAGTTTATTACGAATCGTGTATTTTCCCATCGCCTTGTACATAGAATTGTTCTTAGTTCAGAGTTAATTTTTCTGTCGTGATTTCACTTTCTTTTTCTATAGGTGCTCGGTGAGTATTGAAGGTTTCTTTCTTGTCTTTTCGGGTGATAAATGCTTGCGATTTAGCCAGTCAGTTAATGGAAGAATCTCGAATGAGCTTTTCTGTGATTTCTTCCACCGTAGGCTTAATTTCTTCTTCTGTAGTTTTCGCTATGTTCTTGCATGTTTTCGCTGTTTCAAACGAGAGACTTTTACAGCTTTCTAGTTTTATCATAGAAGGGAAAAACGTTTAGAAACATTTTAGAATTTTTTTATAGCCCCATTTTAGATTTCGTATGTTTTCGCCTTGGATGTGGTAAAATCTTATTTACTTATATTCTTTGTTTACATTTGATACGCCATTAGCAGATCTGAATGTACGTGAGAGATTCATAGGAGTTCGAATACAGTAAATTCGACCTTGCTAGCCGAACGCTCCTCTGTGGCCAAATCGGTTAAAGGCATGTCAAGCTAATTGACGGTTCCGTAGAGGTTACAGGTTCGAATCCTGTCGGAGGACGAATAGTTTCTGTGAAAATTTCTCGGACATTCAGGCCGGTAAATGTTGTTTAATACTGTTTATTATAAACAGAGCATTTACTTAAATAATTGTATCTATAAAAAAATGTATAAAAATGTCTTAAAATAATTGTCGGCCATTTCATTATATATATATATATATATATATATATATGCAATATATAATTATTTCCCTTTAACCCAACAACGTCCACCATATAGACTAACGAACTGTGTCTCACATTTAAATTTTTTTTTTTTCCATTGACTCCTAACTCCATCCCATTTTCTGCACCTGGACCCCAGAATTAGCTTTGTACTAATTTCAGGCCATCTTAATTTTGAATCATGTAACAGCCTTCCTATCATGATTCCCTGCATATTTAAGAAAAAACTATTAGTTATATCTTGTGCCCGACACCAAACGTAGGTATATATATATATATATTTATTAATATATATATCCTGTGCTGTGTCTGTCTAATCACATTGAGCATTATTATGTTTACACCACTTGGCAAAATTTTGTAGTTATTTATTTACTTACCTGTGTATACAAGGCAGCGCGCGTGTATACGGTTGATTATATTTAGTTATTTCATTTTCCTAAAGTTATATATATATATATATATATATATATATATATATATATATATATATATACTGATAATCTGTATGGAATATCCAAGAGGATATAGATCCGTTGAGAGCTCTATGTTAAAGACAGAGCAAAAATTATTATATAATGAAAAACATACATTTAAAAACCATAGGTGATATTTATTTCATTGAAGTCGATAAAAACGGTTTCATATCTTAAAACCTATAAACCAAAATGTTAATGGAAAAATAAAATTATATATGTGTGAGTGTATGTGTGTTTTCTAATATATAATTATCCATGAGATTCTACATAAATAATTAATAAAAACATTAAGATATACAGAAGAAAATATACATAGAAAAATATCTATTTATATAAAGAATAATTTAGACATATTATATTATAAAGTACAGTGCTGTTCGATAAAAGTGACTCACTTGATTTTTTTTACTAAATGTTCTCTTCCCCAAAGAAAACTTATGGAGCATTATAAAGTACAAGCTCTCGAGAAAGCAGTTGAGCAACATGCTCCATAAGTTTTCTATGTGGTTGAGGTCAGGAGATTGGGGCGGCCATGTCATAACACTCACCTGCTTCTCGTCAAAGTATTCCTTCGTCAATTTTGATTTGTGACAGCGAGAATTATCCTGCATAAAAATGAGCTTGATGGGGTCGATTTGCACCCTTTCAGCAGAAGGGAACAGACAAGACTCTAAAATTCTCTTGCACTGCTCGCTCCTGAGGGTCTTTTCAATAGGTTTTAAGAAACCAGTTCCATGAAAAGAAAAGCATCCCCAGAACATTATACTGAACGGATGCTTGACAGTACTTACTGCTAAATTCAAAGAGCTTTCAAAGCTTCTTCTTCGGATTTTAGATCGCTTATCCTTTGAATTTAGCTCAACTTTCGTTTCATCGGAGAAGAGAACATTTAGTAAAAAAAATCAAAAGTCAATTTTAGCGAACAGCACTGTATATAAAAATAAGCAAGTCTCAAACCCTTTACAATCTAAATAACTTATTAAAGTTTAAAGAGATGCGAAAAGACTATAAATTAAGTAATAGAATCCAAATTAACTATCTAGTACAGGGGTTTTCAAACCTTTTGAGTTGCAGACCCCTTTATATTTCAGGCTTTACCTTAGGGACCCCCTTATAAACGCTTATGAAATTTATACATAAATATTTGCTGAATATAACATAATTTTGCATTAATGCAATAAAAGCCGGTTTAAAGCTTACTTTAGACATAAGTGTTCAAATAAATTAATGCTGCATGTTGATGCAAAATGTAACAAAATTAAATTTTCTTCTATTAAAATATTAATTTTACATGTAAATGAAAACAGTAATAGTATTTAACAAATAGTTTTATTGTCAATTACACACACAGGATTTTTAAATACACATTTAGTGAGAAGGATGTGCTTGCTTGGCTTTGCACAAACTGTCAATTCTTGGCAATATTACTGATAAACATACACATAAGTCACTTTCTGGAGCAAGTCTGGATCTGTATTTGTTTTTCAGATTGGTTAGTGCCGAAAATCCTGCTTCGTATAAATATGGTGTTGTAAACGGTAACAAAATCTTAACTGCCTTTTGAGATAACAATGGATACTCGGGGGCTACAGTGAGCCAGATTTTCGAAAGTTGTTGCTGCATAAAACTGATTTTTAAAGTTCTGTCGCATGAAATTTCCGCCAGTTCTTCCAGTTCATTATAAGTTGCACGTCACCCACAAAAAAGTCTTTGCTGTCCACTCCCCCCCCAACTTGTCCTTGCGGACCCCCTGTGGTCGGTAGACCACAGTTTGAAAACCCCTGATCTAGTATATTTCTACTAAGGTTAAAAGTTCACAGATTTAAGGTCAATAAGTATCCTTATCTCTATCTATACAAGAAATTTTTAATAGTAGGTAGTATTCAAATTGGTCAAAACATATATTTAACCAATCTCTATATTTAATATATACATTGCATTAATAACAGTCACAGTGGAAACATCAGATTTCTAAAAGCGCAAACAAATAATACATATATAATACACATCGTTAACACCAATACAAAAGCTCTATACATGTCTATATCTGCACATACTCATATATACAATATATACGCAATATACAGATCAATAACCATACACACACTCACCCAATTATATATTTATATCTGAATCTATCAAGTAACACAATATCCTGTCACAGTATCAAAGTGGTATATCCAACACACATATAATTACGTATATTCATAGATATACACATATATACATAGAAAACCATAACACATATATATTAAATATTTAAAACAATACCATACCTATACACATTCAACACCTAAATACATTCATATTCATATATATATATATATATATATATATATATATATATATATATATATATATATATATATGTGTGTGTGTGTATATATATTCACATTAAATGTACATATATACATGAATACAGAACAATTTCATGTCTTAACACCAGTTATAATCCAATATGTAAAAACAATATTACCAAGAGTCAGATACACAGAATCACATTCCATAACACTCATATATACATATACACATATACATATATACCCACATATATATACATCCCCATATATATATTAATACGTAACCCCCCCCATATATATATATATATATATATATATATATATATATATATATATATATATAAAAGTGAACAGTCTGTTTCATGCTAGATGCAATCGACAGGCCACGAAATGACCTGATGATTGCATCTAGCATGAAACAGACTGCAGCCTCTAAGTGTTGACTTCTATGTTCAGTTTTATATTTACACACGCCCTATCTCTGATATTGAACACTTTATCCCATAAATATAGCATATCTTTAGACTATATTTCTTCATATATATATACATGTATATATATATATATATATATATATATATATATATATATATAATTGCACATACATGTATTTATACAAATGCACACACATATTTTTTTAACATACAACGTGTGTTAGCATGTGCGATACCCTGTCTTCATCAGCCTCCAAAAAGGGATGATATCACGGTTTCGGTGGCTATGGCGGGGCCGCCACCCCTGCCGCCACCAGCAGCATTTGCCACCAGGCAGGGTATGAAGATGAGCTAATTGATCGTTCCTTTAAGTAAATTCTATCCGTAATGAAAGTTTCATGAACGTGTTTGCCTTTATTGACGCGCTCGTAAAACTCGTTATATTAGGTGGTGCAGAAATAATGACGTTAAAAAAATACGTCAAAAACCGTCATTATTTTTGCACTAACCTAATAGATATAGTGCTGCGCAAATGTAAGGGAACCCATGATATTAAACAAAAATTATATATTTTTCTAGATAATCAAGAAATCTTAATTAAACGGTATATTCATTAAGAACATCTTTATTAAACGAATTACAACAACTGGCAAATGATTTATCAAGCTAGAATAAAATTATTAAATAAAAACTGAAAATTAAAATGTTCCAAAGTAAGTGAACCATTTCATTTTTACCATATATTTATGTTTTTCATAGTTGTCAGTGTAAAAAATCAAAATAACATGTCTTCATTTAATTCCTAAGTTGTGTCTACTACAGTCAACTAATATAACTGATTGTGTATGCAAAAGAGTGCAATTAGATACTAATTTCAAAATACATATCAAAAGAGCTTTCTGAAGCTTTAAAAAATTGCATTGTTGAAGCGTTTAATGATGGAAAAGACAACATAAAGCTCGCAAAACGATTTGGAGTACACGTCTCAACTGTGTGATAAATTATTTATAAATAGAAGACCTATGTAGCCTTCACCCAAAAATAACAGCAAGAGCAAGTAGACATTTAGTTCGGCAGACCCAGGCAAATCCTGCTGTGACCACTGCTGTCTCCAACGCTCTCTGGCCAATGTTGGAATCAATACACATACATCTACAGTACGATGAAATTTGAACGATGTCGATCTTCAGGGCAGAATGCATAGAAAAAATACTATTTACGAAAAAGCACAAAATGCTCGTTTCCACCAAAGCACATACTAATAAACTAGAAACGTTATGACACAAGGTTTTATGGTTGGATGAGATAAAGCTAGAGCTTTTGTGGGGAAAGACAGGTGTTATGTCTGGGGTATCCTATTACGGCTTTTAAAGAGAAGAATATGGTGCCAACAGTTAAACATGGCGGCGACAGCATTATGATTTATGGTTCCTTTGCTGCAGTTGGAACAAGCAAAATAGTACGTATTGGCTGAAAGAGACCAAGCAATTTGAAACGAACGTGTCTTGCCCTCGGCTCATAAGTTGGGTTTCGGTCTGTCCTTGATCTTCCAACAGGACAATAATCCAAAGCATCAAAGAAAATCAACAAAAGAATAGCTTCGAAAAAATAAATTTCAGGACTTGAAATGGCCTAGTCAAAGTCCTGATCTGAACACCACTGAAAATATGGGGTTCAAGTTAAAAAAAGGGAGGTAATATCGAGAAAAAGCTGATGCTCACAACTACCAGAAAATATAGAAAAGGACTTATAATTTTTTTTATTTTTAATTAATATTTTTTATGCCGGCTTGTAGAATATTTTTAAAAGTAGTTTTAATTTGTTCAATAAAAGTTTTCTTTAAAGAGTATATAGTTTAATAAGATTTGTTGATTATCTATCTACATATAAAACCAGAGTGCGGTGGATAAATTGTCGTTCAAATCAGGCAGAAATGAAAATAACATTCATATCTTATTTAACAGATATATTTATCAAAATTATACGGAATTTACCAGCCAGAATATTTTAATAATATCTCTCGAATATGGAGATCCACAAGAGCGTACCTCTTGAAGGAACACGTCACATAGAATAAGAAGTTATGCGTAAGAGCAAAATGATTGATATTGAACATAGAATTCTTATAGATGTAGAAAGTGTATACACAGAAATTAACAATGCATGGTGATTGTCAGTTTCACGTCCCCATGCCATTTTCAGGCCAGCTGTCACTATTTTTAAACGGGCTGTTTATGTAGGTCGCAGGGGGATTAAGAGAAGTGAGCTGGAAAACAAGAATTAATTGAAGACGTAGAGGAGGAAGGTCGATACCTTCATGCTTCGGCTGGCTACAATAAACTCAGATGTTGTTTTTTGACCGCGAAATGCAAAGTAAACTCCAATGCCAAGAGAGATTACAAGAGTAAAGGCAAACACGATGTAGTCGACCATGGTCAAGTGATAGGTTTGACCTGCATCCATCTTGAACAGCTTGCTGGCGACGGCTGAAAAGAAAAAAATATATATATGTAGATATATATATATAGAGAGAGAGAGATAGATAACGATATGTATTTTGATATATCAAGAACAATATTGAAAAAATAGGTATGACAAAGTGAGAAAAATTTACTTGAGACCTGTTTCATCCTTCAGGACTTCATCAGGACTTCTAAGTGGATTCGGTTAGATATTTAAAGAAATATTTGTAAAAAAAAAATCCTAAAATCCCCAGCACCCCTCGTTCGTGCGCATGTGTAGCATGTGTATCAAACAAAATTTAGTCCAATGAAGTTCTGAAGGACAAAACCTATTACAAGTATTTTTCCACTTCGTCATACATTTTACGCAATACGCATATATATATATATATATATATATATATATATATATACCGGGTGTAACAGCAAACTTTTCCAAATCGTGTAGCAGCATAATTCTCCATCGCACAAAATGTTTAATATCTAACAAGCCACTAAAATAATTGAGTTTCTATTTTCCAGGTTTTCTGAAAAGACGTTTAGTCATCGTGACACCATTTAATTTAAGAATCACTGAAAAACCTTTAAAGTTATTCAGCTAGAAAGAGAACAGGTTAAAATGATTTTTTGTCAGCCCTACTGATTTTCCAACTATGCAATGGTGAGAGGAAAAAGACCATTCAGACCTTCAGTAATGATACCAACATGCATACTCTGGCTTCCATCTTCAAACTCCATTCAAGAACGGGATGTTGTATAAACTTCATTTCCTGTGACGGATAACAACCAACTCTCGAAAGACCCTTCCCCATTCGGGAGGGGGTTAGCATAAACGCAATCTAACACGTCCGAACAGTAACTCTCAATTAAACCTTCATCTATAACACATTCCCACGTTCGGCTCAGCCAATTAAATTCGACTTCCCTATTTTGTCAACCATCTGACCTTAAAGGTCAGCCTCCGAAGGTCTAAGCCAAACTACACTGCAAACTAAAAAATAATAATCTGAAACTATTACCATTCCTTATCCAACTATCGAAAAAAGTTCATGTATGAATTCTATTTCAACTACATTATATTTATCACTTCTTACCCAACCATCAAAATTTTCATTTGTGAATTTTATTTCAACTATTTACTCTAAAATCCTCCTAAAATTTCGTGTATACAAGGCATGCTCCTTAAAATTTTTTCATTGGGCCTCGGTCACATGATCCTTCCAGCATGCACATATACAATTCCTGAAAAAGAATGAACATAAACAACAAAGCTGTGTACAGTTTCGTTTTACGCTTCACAAATATTTTTTCTTTTCAACAAAAACAATACCGGGCAATAATTTGAACCATTCTTGATCAATTGCTTCCGTGAGTCAATGCCACCCACTAGACAGCAGATCTGGATACAAATCTCTGCATCAGTGAACATTGACCTATCGAAATACCTCCAACCAAGTCACCAGGTACCACCTCTGCAATCCAATATTCCTGGAGAGAACAAAATTCCTTGCCTTTTCATTGAAAAACAAATATACTGGTTCGAAAACACAAAATACATGTCAAAAATCCTCACGCCACAGCGTCAATCAATTCCATAGCAGAGCCACGTCCTTGTTACCTAATTAAAAACGTGATTCCGGGGGTATCGTACGGTATATTTATTTAATATAAATACGTAATGGCGTACAAGCCCCCATTCTACTCTTCCTAAATCTTTGGGTCCCTAACTACATAGCTAGGTGTGACCATTTCCACCCCAGGACACAGAGCAAAATATATTTGGAAACCATGAAAGCCGAATGTACTTATTCTTACAATTAGCTAACTTAATTTTTCCACAAAAAAATAATTCTCAAAATTCCTAAGTTTATAACTTAATTAACCAATCAATGAAGGCAAAAGGATACACATGATTCTTAAAATAAAATAAAAATTCCACCTACTGTTACAAGAAAAAAAAGTGTCAGTTTATTACAATTAACAAAATAACTCAAAACTTGATAGACGTATATTGTATACTCTTCTTTGTTGGAAAATCGTGTATTTTTGGGGGGGCCTCATCTGGCCGGTGTTGGGGGTCTCATCTGGCCGGTGATAGCTACTTGCTTTCTTAGAAGTAAAATGAGAACTTCAACAAAAAGCATTTTTAACTTATCTGATTTACGAAACACGTGAACGTGCACATTTTTAACTAGCCAGTGAGGTCGCTCTATCACACCCACTGGCCGGCAAGTTCCCCGAGACATGAAATAACCACGTCTATTGTGCATGGCGTGTAAAACTTAACTCTCTGAAATCCCTCTCTATCTTCCTAACATTCCCACGCTAGTTTTAAAACGACTTCCTTTGTTTTCCTGTATCTGACCCCAAAGGTCAAAATGAGGAAATAATAGGAATATACAATTCTCTATAAAATAATAGTCCATTCAAGAACTATCCAAAGGATTGTGAATAAGTTTTTAAAAAAAGAGGGGATAGTAGAGAGGAAAACTGGACCAGGAGGTCACAACAAGAAGAGGGATCATCATTTCAAATTAAGGCTGAAGAAATAAAATAGAATATATCCAAATCAATCCATAAAACGTTTGGAACGTGAGAGGGGAGTTTTCGCTATGATAGTTCAAAGAACAGTGAAAAATGATATCGTACGTGAAACGTGTGAGGCACATTGTTACTCATAGACAGAAAGTTAGAAGGTTAGATAGGGCGAAGATAATATGGAAAAAGTTGAAAAATGATCCTGAAATAATGTATATATATATATATATATATATATATATATATATATATATATGAACTTTATATGAATCTTTCATGAGCTTCCGATCCATATCTCTGATTAATTAATGATAAACATGTCATTTTCTTTTATGATCGATTCATCTAGATTCTTCTGTAAAGCTTATTGCTCAAAGTAGAGTCCAGTACTGATATAAAATTCCAGTAAAATATCTTTAATCATTTCTAAGTTACCACGGTAATCTAAAAATTGGACAATGTTACTGCTACAGAATTTGGACAATTTTGACAAGTTACACACAGTATATGAAGACGCCAGCTTCGAAAATCAACTATCGAAATCTAGTTTTTCATTTGATTTCATTCAATGTAAGAAAAAATTACGAAAAATAAAACCTAGCCGCCAGAAGACTCTTTTAAATCTTTAGCTTAGCCTACTGACCCGTGGATGTGCAGATGGCGTAATGGTTAGAAGTTCGAGAAATCGGCAAACTGAGTTCGAATTCCGTTGACAATCGTCTCATTTGCTTTCGCACAAGTAATATTGGGAAAATTATGGACCCATCTCTTTCCAACTATGGGTTAAATAATAGGGTAGACTGGAAGGAAAACTCTGACATAAAATCCGTGCGTTATCCCTGTGAGGCATATACTTGAACTGTAACTAAGATCTACTCAGCATGGTTGCATTGGCTCTGTGTCTTGAAGAAACACAAATAGTCCTGAGGAGATGGGGACACCCAGAAATGAGCAAATGTGATGAAGATGAACTAGATGTAACGTTAATTTCTATTCCAATAGTTTCTTCTTTCAATTTTCTCGGCTATAGAACTGCTCTCCGGTTTATTTGCTTTCCTCTCAACTAGAATCTATAAAACTTTAAATGCAACGTAAGTCACAGCATATTTTGTGTCAGATCTGGACGATCAAATATACATTCAAATCATGCAGCTTCTATTTTAGCCTTAAAAAAACTCTATTTAACCGGCGTCACGATACATAAATATAGAATGCACTTCCAAAAGCTAAGCAAGGTATTAAGAAACATTTCGTTAGAAACAAAAAAAAAGACTACTGAACTGGATTTTTTTATCATTTCTCCCCAAGCAAAGCGGGAATACCGCTAGTACACAGGGAGTTACATAAAGTGAAAGTGAGAGAAAAGTATATGTAGGATTGAAGAAAGGACAAAAGATGAACGGGTTTCAAAAAGATAAAAAATGGTGACTGGCGTTGCATTTAAATTTTTAAAGATTGTTATTAACAGGGTAGCAAGTAAGCGGAAGGGAGTTTCACAGTCGGGAAGCGTGAGAAAAGAAACTGTTGGAGTAGAACTGGTGGTTGCATTTCGCTGATTTAACAGTAAACGTGTGGAACCTGGATACCAATCTAGTAGCACGTTTAAACTCATGTATTCGGGGCAACAGGGGGAAAAGTTCGTCAGTCGCCATGAAAATATTTATAGAAGAGACAGAGGGAAGCCAGGCCACGTCGATGAGAAACTGACTGAAGTCGAGATGACAAGTCAGGATCATTTACACTGAAGATCCTTCTTTGGATTTTGTCAAGACCTCCGAGACGAATAAGAGAAGCACCAGACCAGATATGGCAGCAGTTATCAATGAACTAGCAAATGATAGATTTGTAAATGTGAAACATGGACTTGATGATAAAAATTTTCTGGCACGACAGAGTCACCCAGCTTTCCTTACAGTAGATCATCCCTTATGCTGAACATCAGAAAGAGTTTTTTTAAGGCCCATAATGAGGAAAGAGGGCTAGGAAAATACGATACACGACAGATTGAAGGCGAGAGGAACAGAGGGAAACAATGCGTATCTTACCTAACGAGCTTGAGTAAATGGATGGTAGAACAAGCTTTAGGACATTTAAAAAATGTTTATCAAGAGCTACAAACGACAGGAAGTTGTGGAGAGCCATGAACGACAATGTCCTGAATGGACACGCAACATAGTAGAAAAAAAAGAGACTTTACCTCAAAACTAGTTTTCTTAAATTCAACCAACAATGTCTACTACGTCCTTGAATCTTTAGTTTTCTTCACTCCACTGTCGTTCCTCCTCAGTAACATCCCTTGCATCTTAGCAGCTTTATTGCCTTGCTTAAAAAAAATCGACTATTTTCCTAGCATCTTTCACAATTTATGAGGTCTGGAGAAACGATAGAGCAAAGATAAGTTCAAAACATGGAACCACATAAAAGGTTCAACCTTTCACCATGACTTGGGAAGACGCCTATTTTGATTGGTGAGGAGGCAAGATATTCAATATCATGCATTAGCCACAGCCTACTTAACCGATATAACATTTAATTAATAACTATTTTGAAAAACGCACTAATTAAATATAAAAGTCAACTCCTTTTTAATCTTCGCCTTTTTTATTTTTTCAGGGAAATGAACCGTTCAACTAAGTGAAGATTGGATTTAACGCTTTCGGTGAAGACAGTTATCGGACGAATGACATTAATTGATATAATTAACTCCCATAAGAAAGATGCCCCCAAACGTAAGGAATGTCTAAGAATTAATCAACCGAAACTAACTTGTGAAAGCTGAAAATTCCCACGGAAATTATACAATACTTTTGTATTGTATACAATACAAAAGGTTTTAATATTCAACCCATGTGTATGTGAGGCCACGACAGCATTACTACGGCCAAGAAACTATGGAGTAACAGACATGCAATGCGTAATCGTTTTTGACATATCAATGGCAAATATTCTAAAAGAATTTTCCATGCTGGAAGCATTCATGCTCACCGAATAAGTAAAAATGTTGATCAGTTAGCAAAGTAATTGATGGCGACTGGGTTCTGGAATGCGAAGGGCGTTCGTGGACTTCGTATCGCATGGTCAGCTAGTCAACAGTGTCTGATATAGAGAAACCCTCGGCGCGCCAGCTAACATGACATGAAGTGGAATTATTAAAACCAATTAATTGCCAGGTCTGCCGCTAGTGAAATAGTTGGTTAATGTATCTACAGATTCTTGATAAAATCCAGAGAACAAATCTGCAATGTTATCGGTTCTGACTTAGTATTTTGTTTCAATCATCCACATCCACCATAACGTAGCTTACCTGTGAGTATGTTTTTTTTTTTAAATATATTCCTTTTAACTGTTCTGATTAGCTTTCCTGTTTAGTACATCAACTCTACTAATTGAATGACAGTACTACAGAGTGGTTTGAAAGTCATGTCGCCCTCTACCAAAAAGGTAATGAGAACACTAGAAGAACATGTAATACAGCAATACAAAGCACATGTACTGGATCCAATTTATTCACTTTCATTGACGCTGTCTGTCACATATCGAGAAGGTTTGTATGAACACAATCATTTTCGTGACACAAAAAAAAAATGATGCGGCGCCATGTCCTGTGTGATATTTTACAAAGCTGTGCTTTGTTGATTGTTGCAAAGGTTCTCTGAACGGCATCTTTCAACTGATGGATATTCTGATAACGTTCATATGAAACTCTCTCCTTAATAATACCCTACGGAGCGTTGAAATAGAAAATTATATGTGCGGGGGACAAGACTTTCCAGACCACCCTGTACAAAATGGTGGCTAACAGTAGGTCCCTCCGACCTCTTCTCACACAGGTTGTACTAACGTAATAAATCATACCCCGCCTCCTAATTATAATTTATCATAATTAAGAAATGTTCGGATTATAATATTTTATGTTTCCTTCTGTAGACCACGTTCCGGCCGATCTATTCTTTCTTACGGCCTGCAATCAGTATTTAAATTAAAAGAGAGCTCTTTTTCTAAAGGGTGCATTAAACTACTGGGTGGTCTAAAATTCTTGTCACCCCATACCAAAAATGAGAACGGTAGCTGAACAAATAATACAAAGCACATGTACTGGATCAAATTTATTCACTTTCATTGACGCTGGCTGTCACATATCGAGAAGGTTTGTATAAACACAATCATTTTCGTGGCACAAAATGACGCGGCGCCATGTCCTGTGTGATACGAAGCTGTGTTTTGTTGATTGTTGCAAAGATTCTCCGAACGGCATCTTTCAGCTGACGGATATTCTGGTGTCGTTCATATGAAACTCTCTCCTTAATAATACCCTACGGAGCGTTGAAATAGAAAATTATATTATGTATGGGGTGACAATACTTTCGGGCCACATTGTAGATTGACAGTTAGGTCTCATTATTTTACAGTTGAAATGTCTGTAACCGTAAGTTCTATGCTAACAGTTCCTTCTCCCGCACTTATCACTTGCTTTCCAGTTGACTTTCAAAAATTTAAATGAAATATCACAGATAATGTCCTGGCATCTGGGCTTTAGTCACTTTCCTACCATCATAAAATAGAATCCGTGTGTCTTTTTTTAAAAATTGCTTTCATGATAAATATATCAGTCGTTCGTGCATTGAATACTGTTGCCAAATCTGGTCTGGTGCTCCGGTGTGTACATTTCGCGATTCTTGACAAAATCCAAATAAGGGTCTGCAATATAATCGATCGTGAAGAGGTATCTCTTTTCAGTCACTTTCTCACCGATGTAACCTAGCTTTCTTCTGATTTTCCTACAAATATTTTCATGGCAACTGCTGTGACCAGCTTTTTTGGTTGGTGCATAGACTTCATGTATTTAAGAGTGCTACTAGATTCGAATCCAGTTCCCAAACTTTGATCATTGAAATAGCCAAATGCAATCACCACTTCTATTCTAGCACTTTCTTATCTCGCACTCTCCACCTGTGGAACTCACCGATTTCTTGCAAAAATTTAAATGCATAGTCTTGTTGAACCCGTTCCTTTTTTTTTGTCCTCTCCTCAATCCTTCTTTTTCTCTTTCCCTTTCACACCCTGTAATCCCCTGCGTTGTAGTGGCTTTATCGCCTTGCTTTGGGTGAAATGATTAAAAAGAAAGTGTTCTGCTGAGCTTTCCTCTTTGGTACCTCGACTTAATTTGAGTGAAATGCAGAATGACTTCCAATCCGTTGTTAATTGGGGTAAGAAATGGTTTGTTATTTTCGAAAACGAAATTTCTCTCTTTTAATCGTTTTAGAGCAGGGTTCGTCAACCTACAGCACGCGTGCCACACGTGGCACCTCAAGCAATTTCCAATGGCATGCAGCTGCAAATGACATCACGAAGTTCGAAGCAATAACTACTACAATGCAAAGAAGATATTTAGTTGTTTAAATTTTAATATATACTAAAGTATATCTCTATCTATAACAGGCAGGATGTGTGTGTGTGTGTGTGTGTGTGTGTGTGTGTGTGTGTGTGTGTGTGTGTGTGTAACGAATGCACGGCCGCAATTTTCGACGGATTTGCACCAAAATTTACATGCGCATGCTCAAAGTTAGCGGGAAAGGCCAAGACCGACTTTGCATTTCCCATCGATAGTGGAAATAATCGATTATTTTCATGCTTCTACGGCAGTTTTATGTAGTTTGCGGCCATATCCTACTGGCCAGAGTGAGAGGCTATAACTGGCTTCCCCGAATACGCAGGAAGATTCTATTGGCCAGCCTGAGAACCAACAGCTGACTGACACGAATGTTAACTAGCATGCTTGCATGCAAAAAAATCGATAGCTGCATTCGTCACAAGTGGGAAAAATTTAAATCTGCATGGGACTTTACACCAATTGGCTCATTCGCTTGCTTAAACTCAACGTTGATTCTGATTCCGCAGAACTGGGTTCGGTGTGGAAAAGTATTTGTTGTTAACATTCTTTTTTCATTCGGTTTTTCCAGTTACGAGTCCTTTTTTAAAGCTCATCGTTTTGTGTTCATTTTGTTTAATTCTTTTTTCGTAACAGATTTAATGTTTAGTATAAAACTTAGAAAAAATAGCAGTGTGAGATAGGCAAGAAGTAAGGCATGTAGCAACATCAGCACAGCAAAGGGCACTCCTTTAAAGGCAAGGAAGGGCAAAAATATTTTAAGTCAAGTGATAGCGATTGCTGTATGAGTCGTAATGCCACATCTGGTCTGGTGCTTCTGAGATCTGTCTTGGGATTATCAACAAAATTTAAAAGCAGAATCAGTAATCGGTCCTAATCGGTTCCAATCTATTTCTCGAATGGTGTATTAAAAACGAAGAGCTTTTTATTTGTGAGCAAAGCGATAAAAATGTTACTGAGAGTGAAAGAAACAGAGAGGGCGATAAGAGAACAAGATTCAGGAGAAAAGACGATGACGATTGACATTGAATTTAAACCTTTCAAGATCGTTGTTGACGGAAAAGCAGAAAGCCAGAAAGAGAATTCTACAAGCTAAAATTGTGGGAGAAGACGCTATAAGCCTAGAACTTACGGTTACAATTAGCAAATTCAAAAATAAAACTATGAAACCTAACTGCTAATCATATACGGCGATTAAATTTGCGAAATCGAGGTAAAAAAAAAAGAAATTACATTAGACAGAATTGTGCTAGTCGCTAAATTCGTTATTTCGTACGACCGTTATGCTCTGCCATTAAACCCTAAATAACTCTCTTTGACTATGTCGCCCAATTTTTCTCTCCCGAATCTATCTTGCACCTTTATAATTCCATCATTCATCCCTGTATTGAATATTGCTGCCACATCTGGTTTGGTTTGGTTTGGTTTACGACATATTAATCTCAGTAGGTTATTTAATGCCGACAATTTTTATTGCTGGCAATATTTTTTTTTCCTTCAAAAATCTATTTCTGGTAGTATTTTTTTAAAAAAATGTATAGCTGGTTTGGTTTGGTTTGGTTTGTTTTACGACATATCAACCTCAATGGGTTATCAATGCCGGCAAGATTTTTATTGCTGGTAATATTTTTTTATCTAGGTTTATTTTTGGAGAAAAAATTATTCCCAGAAATACATTTTTGAAGAAAAAAGTATTACCAACAATATTTTTAGAAAAATATTACCAGCAATAAAAATCTTGTCGGCATTAAATAAGCCATTGAGGTTGATATGCCGTAACACAAACCGAACCAAACCAAACCAATATATATTGAGATAGATAGATAGATAGATAGAAAGATAGATAGATAGATAGATAGATAGATAGATAGATAGATATTTAGATAGATATTAGGTTGGTGCAAAAATAATGACGTAATAATGTCGTTTTTTGACGTATTTTTTAACGTCAAAAAACGACATTATTACGTCATTATTTTTGCACCAACCTAATATCTATCTATCTATCTATCTCAATATATATTGGTTTGGTTTGGTTTGTGTTACGGCATATCAACCTCAATGGCTTATTTAATGCCGACAAGATTTTTATTGCTGGTAATATTTTTCTAAAAATATTGTTGGTAATACTTTTTTCTTCAAAAATGTATTTCTGGGCATAATTTTTTCTCCAAAAATTGATTGCTGATATTAAAAGCTGTTTTTTACACATTTTCATAGTGTTTTGAACCCAGTTTCGGGATTAACTATTTGCCCATAGTTGGAATCCTAACAGGTGCTACCACCCCGAGTCAGGGTGGGCCTGGGAACACCAGCAATTGAGAGGTGGTTCCACACTCCTCAAAACTACCTGCCTTGCTGTTGAACATAGTTTATCGTCTTACCCAGGGCACGAATGTAGTTTATAGTCGTACCCAGAACGGGCCACATCTCGTTTGGTGCTTCTGTATATGTATCGAGAGGTCTGTGTCAAAACCCAAAGAAGAATCTGTGATGTTATCAATCTTGATCTGGCGCCTCGGCTTCAAATACTTTTCCAGTGAGCTGCAGTTGTTGAAAATGTAAAACATTTGATGAATATTTAAATGAATTTGACTTTTTTTTTTTTTTACTGGTAAAACGTAATTAATTTCCAAACACCCTAATCTAAATAAATAAACGGCAAATTCTGTCTGTTTGTCCGTGTGTCTGAAACCCTTCTAACTCGGCCCATACTTGCTATACATAGACATATAATACGTTTTTTGAAATTAGATTGATACCCGGATTGAGATAGCTGTCATTCATCTGTTGTTTGAACATCCAGCATTGGTGTTTATGTCTGGATGAGGAGGAAACAATTAAAACTTAAATGTTAAAATAACTGAAGACAAATATTGATTTTAAAAGTTTTGATTTATATTGATTTTAAAATAACACAAAAAAAAATTCTTTTAAATTTCGTTTAAAATATCTCTAAACCTTTGTAAATTGAGGAAATCATTTTTATTAGATTGGTGCAAAAATAATGACGTAATAATGTCGTTTTTTGACGTTAAAAAATTACGTCAAAAAACGACATTATTACGTCATTATTTTTGCACCAACCTAATATTTCTCCAAAATGCCATGGAATCAGATTTTAAATCAGAGATTTCGTGACGTGAAGGTTTGTAATTTGAAGAACTCAATTTTCGGCCTGAATTGAAATGTCGGCCCAAATAGGAGTTTAAACCCAAATTTGACTTTTGTCCCAAATCGGCGTTTTGGCCGGATTTGGATTTATGGAGTGAATTGTTCAACTCAAATTTATTTCTTCAAAATTATCATTTGTGTTTTCTAAGCTGGACCAGAGGTCTCTTCATTTTGGGGCCGGAGATGCAGTTAGCCCTCTGCATGATCTAGCTTAAAAGTCAGCACGGAGTGCAGCTTTTTATCTAGTGATTAAATAAATTTAACTTAGATTTGCTTTTATATCCTTTCCGTTGAAGCGTGATAACTTTCTAAGCATCCTAGTATTTTTAGGTTCCTATTCCTTTTTTCCTGTCTTTCTTTTCCAGAATGTTTCAGCCCAATATTCTCCTGCTATTCTTTAGATTAAATACATTGATCTCATTGTGATACTTACTGAAGAATGAAGAACGACCACTATATACAACATGCCGAGCTGCACTTACGACGAAATACATTTGAACTTAGTGTACCAACTTAGCCCCCTATAAGAAATAAACAAATACTACATGGAAAAAAAAAATGAAAAAACTATTTGAAAATACTAAAACCGTCGATATAATATCCCACCTTAAAGAAATCTATTTATTCCAAATCATGTAACACGTACAATATTCCATCTACAAACTATATACCTATAAAACATACACTTACATTGAAAGCATAAAATTTTTGTATTTGAAGCTATAAAACGGCGTACAAAATATTTAGATTCCGGCATTAAATAACCCATAGGTTAATGGCCAACAATGCATTTTTATAGCAAAATGCAATACACTAAAACGCTAAAAAATTATAAAAATACAATTTATAGTAAAATTTATAGCAGCAATACATTTTTTTAAATTTCCAGCATTTGATCGTCTATAATATATATATATATATATATATATATATATATATATACTAGCCTATATATCCTCATAATATGCCCTACAAACCCTTAAGACAACCTTTTTCAGTAACGCTCTATCTTGAGTGACTTTTGCGCTTTGTACTATGTGAACAACAGTATAAATAGCATTGTCCTTCTTTTTCACAAGTAAATTGAAAAGTGTAATTGTTTAGAGCTTGAAATACTTCGCCCTTCGTCTCGCTATCGAACACCCAGAAGGTGTCATCGACGTAGCGGAAATGATAGTTGTGTCTTTTAAGCCAAGCAGGTCTTGATAGCAGATACAGAAAGGAAACAACAACAACTCCTCTTGAAGGTAGTGAAAAAAAGTCAGATCAAAGGACTAGACATCAATTGGTTAACAGCAAAAGGAATAGCCCAACATGCAAATTACAACTTGAATATACCAAAATACAACAAGTATAAAAATTTTAATATCTTGGTAGTGTTTTATCAAAGGACAGAAATTGCGAAACTGGAATCCGAAGGCGCATTGCGATAGCGAAAAATGCTTTCCAAAAGCTAAGCAAAGTATTAAGAAAGAGGAAAAATTTCTTTAGAAAAAAGAACAGGGTACTGAATATTTATGTAATACTTCTGTAGTGAATTCTGGACATTCTCCTCACAGATGAAGAGAAGTCTAGAGTTGGAGATTTGTCTTCAGCTGTACTGGTCAAACTATCTGCCTCCGGGCAAAGAGGATCCCAAGGCAAGACTATGTTCAAGGGCAGTGTCTCGTCTCGAGAAACAGCTACCCGACCCCGTTTTATACGGGGTCTACGGGGAATTTTTGGCCGAGCCTACGGGCTCGCGTACCCCATATTAAATTCGTCCTTGTGCCACATCTGAGCGGGTGGAGGTAGTTTGGTAAATATCCCAGATGAAGAAGAGACGAGAAGTAACAGAAATATGTTTGTACGGAAATATTCTGAGAATACCGTTCATAATATAGAGATTATAATATATATATAAATGTAACAGTAAATTCTGTTAATAGATTCTTCTCTCAGACTTTTTGTCTATGGAACTGGTCTCAGGTCTCTTGCTTCTCTTTCAATTTACAAAAAAATCTTCTTTTAGGTCTTCGTTAGTTTGAAACAAATTATATATGCAGATCATGCAGGTTATATTTAAAGAAATAAAAATAATATACTTAACGGGCGTGGTATTCATCTGCAAATACAAAATTAGGTTGGTGCAAAAATAAGGTCGTTTTCTCACATAGTAATATATGTGAGAAAACGACATTATTTTTGCATCAACCTAATAGCTAAACCACCACTGAGCTTGGTTAGTATAGGTATGCCTAAGCTCAAGGGTACTCCCCACCCTAGGCGGTACCTCTTCCTCGGGAGGGGCTACGTAATTTATAATTATGTATCTATTAAGATGATTTCCATAGTGAAACTGAACATTTCTGAGATAAAGCATTCCTTGACCTGGATATATATATATATATATATATATATATATATATATATATATATATATATATATAGCCTGATAGATAAATAAATATGTGGCTTCTTGGCAATCGGAATATCTTATTTGCATTACTAACGCTTGCTCAACATGATTATATTAATTGTCAATGCCCTTATTTCAATAAGGAATAGTAATGATCGAATATAATGATTTCCGCCGCCATGTGCTATGTGAAAATGGAAACAAAAAAGACACTTATACTTAACATCAGGAAGAGACAGTTGAAATCTCTAGAACACATCATGAGGAAAGAGGGCTTGGAAAATTTGATACTCACATGACAGATTGAAGGCAAGAGGAAAGCAAAGGATAACCAACCTTGCGAAGTTGAGTAAATGGATGGTGGTACTGGGTTTATTTATTAAGAGCTACAAAGGGAAGGAAAGTGTGTAATCGCATGAATGCCAACGTCTTAAATGGACACGGCACACAGAAGAAAAAGTAGTAAATATAGCCAGCCAAATTCAATAAAGATATGTGCAATCCTCAGTCCTAGTATTAAGCTGTTATGATTAACTCGACTAGCTCGTTAGTCTCATCACTAGGACCTCGTATTTATTAAATTCAGATTAGTTTGGGGCCACGCCTCAAGCATGCGACACTCACTGTGGAAGGAATTTTCTATTAATATTCATTAACCAGCTAACCTGGCTAGGTGTTTAAAAATTAAGCCGAATCGCAGATGATATTGATTTACCTGTTACAAGAACTCTTTGGGCGACCTGAGGAAAATCAGGTTAATTATGTATCTATTAAGATGATTTCCATAGAGTAACTGAACATTTTTGAGATAAAGCATTCTTACACCTCGATATATATATATATATATATTCCCTGATAGATAAATAAATATATGAGTTCTCGGCAATCGGAGTATCTATTTTGCATTACTAACGCTTGCTTAACATGATCTTATTCAGGTTAGCGTGAAAAATAGCTGCCATATTTGGAGTTGCCCATGACAGAGTTAAAAAGTGCTGCATTGACAGGGTTCAAAATCATTTACGAACACCTGTGGATAATGCTCCAACGTCGCAGAACTTCGCTATTTCATCGTTACTTCCACGGAAAAATGCTCTGGCAAGCTATATATTTTTAGATTCACCAGTTCAAATATTTACAGTAAAACCTGTCATATTAATTACACAGGGTCAGGCCAATCTCATTCTATTCGCATTAAATTCCTAACCTCTTCAAATCTGAGGTCAATCGTTATCTATCTCACATATCCTGATAATCTACACTGCTTATTCCCTCCTTTTACACCCTTACAGAAACCTCATTTAGTTACACTCCACATTGAATGTCTTTTGGTGCTAGACTCTCAAGAGGATGCTTAGCCAAACATTAGGATTTTAACCTCTTCAAGTGGAGGGTAAACTATTATCTATCTTACATATCCTCATATACATTTCTTAATTCTCTATTTTACGCCCTTACAACAATCTCATTCAGTAACCGTCATTGCTATTAGGTCACGTAAGATTAGAAAAAAATTAATATTGAAAATTTCTCCCTAACTTTAAAAATTCCTCAAACTTTTCTTTTCATTTTCTTTTGATTTATTGATAGAATTGTGTACATTTACGTGGGAAAGTAGTAATTCTGTTAAGGAATGTGGTATTGGAAAACTTCTGAGTGTATATTGATATCTGGATAATATGCAATAGCAACACTCTCGAAGATTTCCTTCTGAATGAGTTATTTTCTTTTTCTATGAGTGTAGCATTTTCAATATATAACACTATATATTTTTAATATATATATATATATATATATATATATATATATATATATATATATATAATAATAATCTTATAAATATAAGTAAGTATACTCGACCGGAAAAAACCTTAGGTGCCTTGGCTTGTAAATGACCAAACCAATACCCAAGGAAAAATAAAAAGAGAAAGAACTAAGAACATGTAATTCAAGCGAAAACAATCGTCCAGAATCCAAGCTCAGAGTCCAAAGAAAAAAGCCTCCGACCCGAGTAAAGTAAAAATAACTAAGCAAAGTGGTTAATACACTAAGTAGAACAAATCTAACTACGAACCTAAAGAGCCAGGCAAACCTTGGTAAGTTTGCCTGGTCCGTATATATATATATATATATATATATATATATATATATATATATATATTAAGAAACAAAGGGTTCCTGGTGATTATAATTTATTTCATTGAATCACTAATTTATTTTCCCAGAAAATATATATTTTCCTGGTTCATCAGATCACATTTCTAGTTATCCATATATATATATATATATATATATATATATATATATATATATATATACATATGTGTGTGTGTGTGTGTGTGTGTGTGTGTGTGTGTGTGTGTGTGTCTGTCTGTCTTTCTTAACTCTTATTTCTATGCTCCCCTTCCATTTTTCCACTGGATATACTTGATAACGAGATCAGCATGGCGAACAGACCTCATATACACCAGTCTTTATTTTATGTACCTTTATTAATATTCATGTAACTACATCTATCTTATTTTTCTTCATCACTTTTTTCTTTTCTTATTTTTGTTGGCATGTCGTTTATTTTCCACTCCCAAAATGACCTTTCCCCATTCATAAGATATATATCTCCTTCGGCCCTCGACCCAGCACAAATCCCTCCTGCCACCAATTTAAACCTGCCTCCTCAAACACAAGTGTACATAAATTAAAAATCATAATAATGAATTCTTGTTTTACCGGGAATATTTGTCACCCATTTATTTGTATGAAAATGTTGCTTTTATTGGATTAGAATCGAATTTCGATTCTAAGGAAATAAATTATAATCACCATGAACGCTTAAAGTTGTCTGTTTCTTAATATAATTAATATTTGCTCTGTTTTTACATTGAGCTCTCTGGATTATATCCACCCTGGAATTATCAATACGGATTACCAAACACATCTTTACCTATATTATGGTATGCTATAGTTATAGGTTTAAGTGCTTAATATCAGTGATAGAGCGTATGTAAATATTAAAATAGACATTGAAGTCAAAACCCAGTGGCGACAGTCTGTTTCATGCTTAAACGCAATCGATTACGATTAAGCATAAAACTTCGCTTCTGGGTGCTGGCTTCAATGTCCACTTCGATAGATAGATAGATAGATAGATAGATATTAGTGGTCAATACATATATATACATACACATACATACAAACATATACACACACACATATATATACATATATATATATATATATATATACATATATATACACATACATACATGCATACACACATACAGAAATATACATACACATGAATATCTACATAAAAATACTTATCTATAGTAATACATTTGACCAAAAACATATATAAATATACAGACATACATACACATACATAGGCATAGACATACTTCGATATACATGCAAACACAAAAATACACGTATCCTAACATACATATATAAAAAAAAAACATATATATATATATGTTTTATATATGTATATATGTGTGTGTGTGTGTTTACTTATGTAGGTTTGCAGTTGTATATATGTATGTTGACACCTACTATATATGAAATTGTTTATGTGTACGTGTAGGTAGGGAAACTTGGGTATGTCATTACGGCCACATGAGTTAGTATATATGTGTGTATATATGTTTATTTTTGTGTATTGCTGTGTATATATGTATTTATTTGTAAGTATGTGTACACATATTTGTGTGTATATTTTTGGGTACGTATATGTATATGTGTATGTATGTGTATGTGTACTTGATACCATGGAAATGTATACGTATGTATATGTTTATGTATGTATGTGTAGATATTTCGGTGTGTATGTATGTATGTATATTTATGTATATGTGTGAGTATGTGTGTATGTGTATGTATATAGGTATATATATATGTGTATATGTATGTGTATATGTATATATATGTATATATGTGTGTATGTGTATGTATATATGTGTATATATATATATGTTTGTATGCGTATATATGTGTGTGTGTGTGTGTGTGTATATACTTATATGTATATGAGGTGGACATCGTAGTTACCGATGGGTGTTGACTTTAATGTCCGGTTTTTTTTTTTTTGTTTTTTTTTTACATACACTATTTTAATATAATAAATAATATTAATTTTAATCATTTTTATCTTTGTATATTTACTCGCTTAAGTTAGATTTCAATAGGTTGTTAACATTCATGCAATGACATTTTCTGTCTTAAATATTTGTCGGTTGGGGTATCCAACTGTCTGGATCAATGTCTGTGGATGTGTGTGCATGTATTTATATGTATCTATGTGTATGGAAAGTGCATCCACTTTTAATTATGTATGTATGTACGTGTGTGTTGGTTTCCCTTCTCCCATTTCCCCACCCCCTTTTTTTTTTTTTTTTTTTTTACATGACAGACCGTGGAGATGTTCTCTGTCTTGTCCCTTTTTTGTGTGTGTATATGTCTTGGTGCTTATGTATTAGAATCTGACTGCGTTTGTTTTACGCGTGAGTTTAGGACCCCATTTACACACCATGAGGATTAAAATGTATACATTGTAAAAAGACCGGATATTAAATATAGCTAAAGTAACTTCAATGAAAAAATAAATTGAATAACATATATTTCTTCTTTTCTCCTCAGTAATTTTATAGTTGTAAACTTTGATAGCGAATAAATGTTAAATTTTGATTTTGTAATTAGCAGTTTTAAATTTTAATATTAAATTTTATCATATAATTTAGTAATTATTCGTTGGAATAAATTACTTTTTAATACTAAACATCTGAATAGATATTATAACATGACTTCGTTATCGAGCTTTTTGAATTTTCCTGTACTTGTGTTCTGATTGGTCCATCTAGCCTTTGTAACAACGTTTTCCCCTTGCGTAGAATATTAATTAATTTGAAACTTTTAAAACCATTTATTTTACATTCAACGTCATCACTTGATAAGACACCGAGGGTGTTGAAACAAAATGGCTATTTTTGTAGTGATTTTATAACATATTTATGTTATAAATTTTTTTTTCTTTAAAAATAAATAATTATATCTGCTCTACTTTGTATTGAGCACTCTTTTAAGAATAGTAATTGTTGGTTATTGGAATTCATTCCATATAAACCAATCATATACTTGTATATATATATATATATATATATATATATATATATATATGTACATATACACATATATGCACATATACACATATACACACACCATAGCCATATACACACATATACATACATATACATACAAACTTATATATACACAAATACACACACATGCACACACACACACACACACACATATATATATATATATATATATATAAAAGGCAGGATGTGTGTGTGTGTGTGTGTGTGTGTGTGTGTGTGTGTAACGAATGCACGGCCGCAATTTTAGTTTAGTTCTTTTTTCGTAACAGATTTAATGTTTAGTATAGAGCTTAGAAAAAATTCGCAGTATGAGATAGGAAAGAAGTAAGGCATGTAGCAACATCAGCACGGCAAAGGGCACTCCTTTAAAGGTAAGTGTTGAAACTTGACTAATGCATGGAATAATAATGCAACACAAAATGTACTTAGAACAAAATGTATTGAAACAAAAAAGTGTAAACAATATTTACATATAGTCTTTTGTATATTCCTGGGAAGACAGTTCCTGGAATGTGTGTTGACTGAGTCGCAGGCGAGCAGAGTCTCTAGTTGAATCCCTCGATTCCTCTCACTCTCTTCCCGGTACCAGCCATATTTATATGGTTGGTACTCCACTATGCAAATTAGGTGGATCCTACACAACACCCCCCTCCCAAGCCTTGGAATCCCTTTTGGATTTCAAACTGGCTTCCTATATGGGTTGATGATTATGGCTATTTCTTTGTAAATCCATTTGCATACTTTTAATATTTTTTTCGTTTTGGATTCACGTCCAATGGGTCCGTGAACTTTCGTTTCCTACCGGATCTTCTCGGTTCAGGAATATTCTGCGGAGGTTCTACTTGAAACATATCATACATTACATCAATGGGATCTTCCTCCTCATCCGGTATACTCTCTTCTTGTTCTAGAACGTAACATTTTTTAAGTTGGTTCTGGTGCCTTTTATGAGTATTCTTCGGCCCTTTAATTATGTAAATCAGGTCACCGATTCTCTTGTCCACTATGCTTCGCTCCCAGAACTCAACGTTGTTTTTGTAGCACTTGAAAAACACCTTCTCTCCGGAAGTGTATCTTTTTCTCGCTGTATACATAGTATTCTTTACTCTATTTTTTCCTGGCAAAAGCTTGTCAAACACTGACTTAACTTTCCTAGCGAACATTAGTTCAGCTGGTGCCATGTTTGAGTGTTCTCTGGTTTGGCGTAATTCTGTATACCTGTAGGAATTGCTGAAGCGCCTTTTCCATTGGAACTCCTGAGGCTTTCTTCAGCGCGCTTTAAAGTATCGACAAATCTTTCTGCGAGTCCATTGGACCTCGGATGATACGGCGGCGTCGTTATGTGGTTAATTTGATATAACTCACAAAATTCCTTAAATTCTTCTGACGTGAATTGTGTACCATTGTCACTCACAATACACTCTGGCACACCGAACCGTGCAAATAGTTCATGCAAGAAAGTTGTTGTGGTATTGGACGTAGGCTTTTTGCAGCGCGGCACTTCTGGCCATTTTGTAAAACTATCTACCACTATTAAGTAATAATAATCTTCTACTGGACCAGCGAAATCAATGTGTAATCTTGTCCACGGATGATCGTCTTGGGCCATGGTTTGTGTACTATAGGTGGTGCCTTAGCTTCTAACGCACACCCTTTACATCGATGAACCATGTTTGCGATATCCACATCCATTCATTTCCAATATACAAAGCTTCGCATTAAGGTTTTTGTTCTATTTACCCCCGGGTGACCCATATGAATGTCCCGTAGTATTCTTTTCTGCAACTTTTTTGGTACTACTACTACTACTCTCTCACCATATAATACAACTCTGTCACAAATTGAATAAATCTCCTGCACTTTTTGGTCATTTGCTACGATTTTGCTTTTTATTTCTAAAATGAAATCATCGCGTTCAGCTTCTTTTTTGATTTCCTTTGATGTAACCGGTAGCTCTCTTAAAATGTTGTTTACCATGCTTTTCACCTCATAATCTGCTCTGATATTTGTAATAATTGATTCTTCGAATCTTTCTTCTTGACTCGGTACGAGTCTTGATAAACTATCCGCATGAATTATATTTTTGGATGATAGGTGCTTTATGTGAAAATCATAATTGAGAAGAATGGTTCCCCATCTCAACAGACGATTTGCCGTATAAACGGGTAACCCTTTCTTCGAGCCAAAAATAGTGATCAGAGGTTTATGATCCGTTTCAAGAATAAAATGTCTGCCGTGGATGTATCTGTGAAATTTTGTTATGGCAAAAATGATACTCAGCCCCTCTTTTTCGATCTGTGAGTAACTTTTTTCTCCTGGGAGTAAAGTTCTCGAAGCATGTGCAATTGGTTTTCTAGAACCATCTGGCATTATGTGTGGAATACACGCTCCTATCCCGTATGAACTGGCGTCACTTGCCGCTACAATATCAAGTTTTGGATTGTAATGGGTTAAAAAGGTCTGATGTAAGCATTTTCTTTATTTCATCAAAGGCTTTCTGACATTCTACCGTCCATTCCCATGCCTTGTCTTTTTTTAGTAGTTCATTCAACGGAGCTCTTAGATTGTACATTCCTTTAATGAACGCTTGATAATAATTTGCGAGCCCCAGAAAACTCTGTAGCATCGCCACATTAGTGGGCGTCGGCATGTCTCTAATCGCAATGGACCTTTCCGGATCTGGACATCTGCCATTTTTGTTGATTATGTGACCTAAATACTTAATTTCCTCCAAACCAAATTCGCACTTTGACTCTTTGACTTTAAATCCAAAGTCCTGAATCTTTTTAAATAGTTGATTGAGATGCTCTCGGTGTTCGTCGACGGTTGCGCTCCTTACTATGATGTCGTCTAAGTAAGCGCACGCACAGTCTAAATCATTCAACATGACGTCCATAGCTTGTTGAAAAGTGGCTGGTGCCACTTTAATACCAAAAGGAAGCCTGTTGTACTTGAATAACCCTCTATGTGTGTTTATCCCTACTAATTTAGAACATTCCTCTTCGACGGGAATTTGGGGATTTAGTGACATTCATGCATAACCATCGCTTATACCAAAGCGACATATTTGCTCCAAACAGCTCTTTTAACAATTTCACTGTTTCCGAGAATTCCAATTCATTCATTCTTCTCGGTAGAATAAAATCTACAAATTTCCTATGTTCTGCTGTACCTCGCTTTCTTAGTAATAGACTGACTTTTCTTGAATTCAACCAGTTTTCACAGTCTATGTAGAAAATATCTTCATATCATTTAAAGTACGCTTCAAACGTTTTTTCTTCGTCTGGCACATAGTTGAAAGTTTCCAGCGAATTAAATATGGTGTTATTAGAATATGAAGAATTTCCCTCATTTGCCCGATTGTTGTTTAATTTCTCCAGTATTAACTTTTGAATTTCTAAAAGTCTTTCCTCTTGCTTTTCTTGATATTTTTGATGGGATTTGAATAATTCAGCCTGACTCAACTGCTGGGATTTGAATAATTCAGATATGACTTTGCATAATTCATCCATCTTTAGCTGATAGTGTTCATGCAACAAAGAATATACCTTTAATTTGTGTATCTATGGATATAATATAAGCTGACCAGAAAAATCGAAACAACTTACGACTTTTTTATTTTATGTCTTGCTTTTACATTCAAGCCGTGATAATCAACTTTGGTATTTTTTTTTTTTTTATTACTTCTGTTCGCGTATTTCATTGACAAACCTCTGATTTTTATTATCAGCGGTAAATTCGTCACTATAAAATATTGTTGAGCAAACAAAGCAAAACAAAAAAAAATAATTTTTTAAAAGTTCGTTACCTTTCAAAATCGACACGGTGTATTTGTGCGCCTTTTAATTCCATGCATGTTTTTGTAGTCGGCCAGTTTTTTTTTAACGTGTTTCACGTTGTAGATAACTTTTTCAATTTAAAAACACCGTAATTCGTTTACGACACCTTTCAAATTTTTCTGAGTGAACGTTCCTTATGCTTAATCATCCTTTAAATATCTAGAAATTCAGAATCCTTCGCCGTTCCGTTAGATGTTGGACTTTTGATTAATAATTTTTTTCCTTCAGCCTGGGTTCTTCAATGACTTGTCCGAATTGTTGAAGGCTATCAATTATTAATTCTTTTTTTTTTTTCGTATGGTTCTTTCTACCTCGTCGCCATTGTTGAAACTTGACTAATGCATGGAATAATAATGCAACACAAAATGTAGTTAGAACAAAATGTATTGAAACAAGAAAGTGTACACAATATTTACATATAGTCTTTTGTATATTCCTGGAATGTGTGTGTTGCCTGAGTCGCATTCGGGCAGAGTCTCTAGTTGAATCCCTCGATTCCTCTCACTCTCTTCCCGGTACCGACCATATTTATATGGTCGGTACTCCACTATACAAATTAGGTGGATCCTACCACAACAGCAAGGAAGGGCAAAAATATTCAAGTCAAGTGATAGCGATTGCTGTATGAGTCGTACGATTTTTGAATCAAGCACGGGCAACACCGGGCCATGCTGCTAGTATAGATATAAACATATACTTACACACCCATAGATATATATTTATATATATAAGAAATAGATGGGTAAAATTAAAACTAATCTGTACTAAAAAACAGATTAGAAAATAAGGAAGACACGGTAAAAAAAGTAGTAATAATAATAAAAAATAAAGGAGTCATGGTAATGAAAGGAATAACAAGTAAATGATAATATAAAGTATAACATGTAATAAATAATAATCTGATAATAAATTATGAAAAAATAATGATACACATAATAGACGACAGTAATAATATCTGTAGTGGAAATATAATAATAATAATAAATACAGACGAGAAAAACGTGAAAAAAATTAGAAATTGAAATCAAAACGGTAAAAATATTTTAGTAGTAAAACTAAGAGGAAAGATAATAAGTGACAAGGAGTTATGAACTAGTGTACGTCTATTAAGTCAACAATTTAACCTAAATTCTAAATTCATATGACTCTCCGTATATAAAAATATCAGAAAACAATCCGATATCATATATCAGTTATCTAAAAAAAATTTTTACATACATACCCACAAATACATATAGAAACATATTAATTAAGACCGCTAAAACAAATGAAAAGATTAAAAATATATAAAGCACCACATAAACACAGACAATGATATATAAGTAATAATAAGTATCATTCCATTTAAATCTCATATCCAGTATTAGGAATCTAAGATAGAACTGTTATAGGTAACAACACGTTATAAAACCATGTTTATGTTTTAAAGCATTGTTTATGTCTACATTTGGAAATGATCTCACTTTGAAAATTCAGTAACTCTTCTGGATTTTTATCTTTAATAATAAAACTTTTTCCGCAATGCATAAATCACACCGGTCACGGAAGTTACAAGGAGTTCTAGCACTTGATACGAATCTCCATTCCAAATGTGGGTTTAGTCCCTTGTTCATCATATCCCAATAGTGTTTGGATAAGGATGTTTAATTTTTTAGGTACCAATATTTTAAAGAGTGCCTGTGGTTGTACAGACGCTGCTTCCAATTACCAGTGGATATACCTATGTATCTTTTTTTCAAGCTGATATTTTCCTTGGGGAGGCTTGTAGCTTTATATGTTACATTCTCATACATACATTTTCCCCTAATTGGCCATTCAGCTCTACTCCTACAATTGCAGGTGGGGGTATTAGCTAGAGTTTCACTATTATAAAAGTTCATAAGTATTTTACAATTGTGGGAAGATATAATTTTTTTCCACATTACTTACACATGGATAACTAATTTTTAGTGCCTTCCTATTGAAAATTGTATATAGTGGATGTTTACTATCAAAGTGCTTGTCTATTAACCTTAGGAAGAAACTTCCCATGTCAATGTTAGAAAGAATGCAATTTGGTGCGTTAAACCATATTACTTTCCTCTTTCTGTTTTTACATTTATTAACACTATAATTTTTCAAGTCTTCTTGATAGTTTAATTACTATTTAAAATTACTATTCTTGAGAGCCAGGTTGTATGTAATATATATGCTCGACCTTCCCGTCGAATTCGACGTTTGAGGGTAAAGCAGATCAGTTCCTAGGAAATCGACAGCCCGAGAACAGCACATGAGATTTGATTATAGTGGTGAAGGTTTCGTGCAGGACCATCCACACTTTTTGAAGGGCCGAATACAGAGACCTGGTGCACTACGTGCCACAGGGTCTCCAAACGACTTTCCGCAGGTCTTTAATTCAGAGTTATCCTTCTCCTAGACCAGATGCCATCCAAGGCTATAGAACCCAGTCTGAGAAGAAGAGGATTCATACCTTCCCCAAAAGTATTAGCACGTAAGTGAATGTAATGGTTTCGAGTGGAATTCGAACCCAGGTCTCCGATTGCTCTATCCAATACTCCACCGACCTTATATATATATATATATATACTATAAATCAACTCATTCAAAATATGTTTTTTCGCTACACAGTAATAACCATGTTTCAAAAACTGAAGCTAAAAACTTCAAATGTAATTATATAATTAAATTAAAAGCATTAGTTAAATCTCATCTTCAAGCGAATTTTGGAATTCCAAGAGAGATGGGGTGGGGGAACTAAAACACAGCGGCCCTTTTATAAATGCCCTTCGGTTTTAGTTCCCCCACCCCCATCTCTCTCTCCCACCCCTTTTTCTTTTCTTTTCCTCTCCCTCTCTCCTGATCTTTAAGATTAGATCGTCTATTGTGTGTGTATGTCACTACAAAATGTATCCTTTCCGGTTACATCTTTAATGTATTAGACATCCGACAACATTCATATTTCTCTCACTTAAACCGTCTTTGACTTCCCTCTTTAAAACTTCTCTCTGTTAAATTTTAATCCCCACTTCATCTTTAGACCTTCCTGTTCTTCTCTCGTCTGTTACCCCCCTCCCTATAGCTTTCATTTACTCTAACATTCGTCCCACACTCTCATACATACACTCTAACTAAATTTTATTTTTTATTCCCGGAGTTATTTTTTATGTTTTCTTTTTGAATTTGTAGGTCTGATGAATTGGATCGTATTTACGATTCCAATGGAATAAATTATGACCATGGAATATTAGTGTTTAAGCATTTTTATTATTATATCCTTACTCTGTCCCGGACATTGAGTTCTACCTGGATTCTATCCTCTTTATATATTTTAGATATATAATTGCATAGGTATGTGCATATTTACCACTAATATTATCAATCTCTCTCTCTCTCTCTCTCTCTCTCTCTCTATATATATATATATATATATATATATATATATATATGTGTGTGTGTGTGTGTGTGTGTGTGTGTGTGTGTATGTGTGTGTGTGTGTTATTAACATTTTTTCCTTATTCATACTGTTATCCTCATCTTCACTGCCATATTCACAACGTTTCGACCGTTGTACGCTTCGACCTTCTTCAGGTGATTGGAATTTCGAACCGAACCCTTTATTCCGTCCACCGGGGTAGTAGATAAAGGCGTTGGTTAGATACCAGTGACTAGATCCAAAAAGTTGTGAGTTCAAAACCAAGCTACAGCAGAGAGTTATGGTAAAGGGAAATAACTGAAACACTCGGGAGAGGCATGGCAATGGAAGTAGAATAATCTAACCCGGTTCCACACCCAAACCACCTGAGGAAGGCCGGAGCGTACAACGGTCGAAACGTTATGATAAATACGGCATAAAGATGAGGACGATAGATATTATCTTTCTTCCATGGAGTTCAGCTTTTGGGATCGGTTGTGGAGATTTTTCCGTGTCAGTAACTTTTGAACATTGTTGTATATAACCCATTTTTCATCGTCTGTTTTGATAAATTTAAGGAAAATTTAGATAGGATGATACCTTCGTCTTTACAATTAGTCCCACATAAATGGAAGTGACTCATGACTGAAAATCGATATTTACCCGCGCTCCCAACAGAGCGGGAGGTGGCACAAGGTCGGTTTAACGTGGGATTTTTGTGAGCCTGAAACTCAAGTCAAGTCTACCTTTCGTAAACTTTTAAAATTTGCTTGCTAGCAAGTTCAAGAGCGGATTGATATTTGCTTAGCAGAATGTTAATTTTTAACTTCAGGAATTGTCAATAAACATTAACCGATTTGAACTGTTGTTCTTGTTTTAATTCAAAACGAAAATGCTCTCCTTTACCCACCACAGAGAACCCTCTCTGCCTGCCATCAGAATGGCCTATGCCTAACTCCAAGGGAGCGCCTCCTTACGCCTGCTTGGTATCACGCTCTCCGCTGATATGAGGTGGAACAAATACATTGAAAAAGTAGCTTCATCTATCTAAAGGAAAGTTGGTTCTTTGAGTCACGCTGCAAAAAGGTTTTTCTCGTCTGAGACCATCCTTCATATCTATAAATCAACCATTCATCCTTGCATGGAATACTGCTGTCATATATAGTCTGCTGCCCCCGCTGTACGTCTTGGAGTCCTCGACAAAAATCTAGAGACGAATATGCAAATTGATAAGTCCTGATCTGGCATCTCGTTTTCAGTCGCTTTCTCACAGATGTGTCGTGGCTTCCCCCTGTCTCTTCTATAAGTATTTTCACGGCAACTGTTCCGACAAGCTAATTTCGCTGGTTCCCAGACTGCATGAATTTAAGTGAGCTACTAAGCTGGCATCTCGGTCCCATCCTTTCACTGTGAAAACGATTAAATGCAACCGTCTCTTCTACTCAAACAGAATCTTCTCACGTTCTTCCCGTCTTTGGAACTCATTTCCTCTTGCTTGCTTCCATGATAACAATAATCTTCAAATATTCAAGTGTAATGCCAATCGACATCTTCTGATACCTTGATCTTGTTCACCGTCCTTCTCTGTATCCTTTCCTCAGACATGCATCTTACTCTTGTTTTCAGGCCTCTGCAACCCCCTTGCGTGCTAGTGCCACTCCCGCTTTCCTTGGTGGGAATTGCTTAAAAAATGTCTGGGCAGCTATCCTACGGCTATATCACATTAAATCACAGGCTCTCGTGCGATCATCCAAGTTAAGCAACGCCAAGCCCAGTCAGTACCCAAATGGATGGCCACTTGGGAATACCAGGTTTTGAAAGCTTCGATGTGCAGGTGGTGTAATGGAGCTGGGTTCTAATTGCTGTCGGGTTGGTTATATACACCAATGTGCAAACAACTATAAAAAAAAAATACGAATCCACCCAGCTATAAACTATTTAGCAGAATTTGAATTAGCAAATCATTATTGTCTCCAAAATAATTCTTACGTTCTAAAAATATTTTCAGGCTTTAAATAACCACCAAAAGATTGATAAGCCGTAAAAATATCAATAAAAAAAAATATGTAACACAAGAACTGTCTTGTGGTTTTTTTTTTAAAGTTTTCTTGTAGCCTTAAAATTTAATTTTTTTTAATACAACGTGTGTAGAGATATTGTCCATGATATTGCTTTTCCTGTTCTAATTTCTTTTAATATTGTAGCCATTTTTAAAATGGTAGTAATTTTCCGTAGTAACGAGGACTAATGATACCTTTTGTTTACTATGGGTTGTGTGAGAAATATTTTTGTACAGTCTCCTCAAAGATGAAGAAGAGACTCGAGGCAACAGAGGTATGGTTCTACAGAAGGATGATAAGGATATCATGAAACGAGCGATGAGGTTTTCGAGAGGAATGCCAACAAAGAGGAAACTTATACTTAACATCAAAAAGAGGCAGCTGAAATTTCTTGGGCACGAAATGAGAGGGAAAGGCTTGGAAAAACCTGATACTCACAGGGAGGGCAGAGAGAAAGAGGGTCAAGGGGAAGCAACTTGTAACATACTTAGCTAGCTTAAGCAAGTGGATGGTAGAACCGAATCCGGGAGAAATATTAGGTTGGTGCAAAAATAATGACGTAATAATGTCGTTTTTTGACGTTAAAAAATAAGTCAAAAAACGATATTATTACGTCATTATTTTTGCACAAACATAATAGCAAAAAGATAAAACTTATTGAGAGCTACAAGGGATAGGAGGATGTGAAGAGCCATGATCGCCTACGTCTTGAAGGGACATGGCATATAAAAGAAGAAGTTTATCTAAGTTTCTGAATACGGTTAGAACATTTTCACCATGTTCGTTAGCTAGGGTTGTATTTTTTCTTTTTTTTTTAACAAAATGTGCTCCTATTGTCAGACGTTATAGATTAGTCCTGGGCAAACTGAGGCCCTACGATCCGCATGCGGTCCTTTTTGCTTTCTGATTGACAGACCTATTTTAAGCCTAAATGACGTTTCTTAAAACTTTGTTTTATTTAGCTCTCACTTGTTCACTCACATTTTCTCACACATAAACACACATTAATACAATGATTCTTGAAGTTTGTTTTTTTTTAAACTTTTCTGTGAAGGTAATGTTTTCATCATTTTAAACCATTTGAAATTTTCACTAAGGAGTGCCATACATGTAAACATCTTTTGCTTTAGAAGCCAGGAAAATTTCATAAAAATCTTTTTATCTAGAGAAGTAATATATTCGTCTTTTAAAACATATTTTTTGTACGTAAACATTGCCTTAGAAATCGGGAAAAAATTGATTTTTGTCCTTGGAGAAAATATTTTTCTGACTTTAAAAAGACACCACGAGTAATTTGCTTCTAATTTGTTAATTTACAAATTAGAAGCAAATTACTCGTGGTGTCTTTTTAAAGTCAGAAAAATATTTTCTCCAAGGACAAAAATCAATTTTTTCCCGATTTCTAAGGCAATGTTTACGCCTATGGTCGTCTGTAGTGAGAATTTTCTTTTACCACAAGCAAGGTGATAATGCCACAAGAAAGCGAATGAAAAGCCTTCAGAGAGTAGAAGTGAGGAAAGGACAATGAAGGAACAGTATTCAGGAAGACATAACACGGCGATTTAAATATTTGAAGATTGTAGCAAGAAATTGGAAAGGAAAAACAAAAACAAAAAAAAATCAAAAAACAATTGACAGTAGATTGTTACAATAGAAGTGATATCTAGCTCCCAATCTAGTAGCACGCTTAAATTCACGTAGTCATGACACTAGGGGAGAAAGTCCATCAAGACAGTTGTCATGAAAATATTTGTAGAAAAGACAGCGGGAAGCCACGTCATATCGGTGAGAAAGTAACTGGAGTCGAGATGTCGGATCATGATCGATTGCATTAGAGACCTTTCTTTAAATTTTGTCAAGAATCTCTATAGTATGTGTGTATGTGTGTGTGTGTGTGTGCGCGTGCGGGGGCGGTTCATATAAAATTTGAATAGGGTACATAGATTCCATCACTTTTGATATTAAAAGTCCCTTCTATCCCCTGTACGAAATAAGCAAACATTTCATGCGAGATTTTCAAAATGGAATTCTGGAAAATTATAAGGTCTCATTATCCTTCTTGTGACCCGTCGTTTATTCAATTCCTCTCCCCGGTTCAGTCGTAAGGACCCAGTAACGTTATCACAGGGACATAAATAACACAATAATAACCATGTCCATGATATCCCTATGTTCCATATGTCAGAAATATTCAATGATGAATGTTAGATTTATAAATTTACCAAATAGATGCTGACGAAAAAAAAAATTGTGACGCGACACTTTCAACCAACGTTCCTTGTAGTAAATGCAGCAATTGATTCAATGCAATATATTCACTCCACTTCTTGTCAGTGGGAATCGTGACCCCAAGAAGGTACAAAGCTTTGCTATTCTGGAGGTTAGCATCAGCCATACCAATGACAGGCAGAAACGGTTCTATGTGGTAATTAAACGAATGACTGAGATGGATTGAACAAGCATTACTTTGATTTTTTTTTTAGTAGTGCAGTCTGCGTATTGATGAGTTGCCGATGACTATTATAGTCACAACGTTTCGGACATGTATCTTCTGGTCATATTCAGGAGTTTAGTATTTTGCCTTAGTATAGGGGATATCATGGACATGGTTATTATTGTGTTATTTATGTCCCTGTGATAACGTTACTGGGTCCTTACGACCGAACCGGGGAGAGGAATTGAATAAACGACGGGTCACAAGAAGGATAATGAGACCTTATAATTTTCCAGAATTCCATTTTGAAAATCTCGCATGAAATGTTTGCTTATTTCGTATAGGGGATAGAAGGGACTTTTAATATCAAAAGTGATGGAATCTATGTACCCTATTCAAATTTTATATGAACCGCCCCCGCACGCGCGCACACACACACACATACACACCGGAAAAGACATTAATTCACATCCCTGTAATCCTTCCTTTTGTCAACATTGATCCCCGCCCCCAAAAAAAAACAGTGTCCCGACATTATGACAACACAATGTTTGACACAGTCGAAATGGATGCAATTGAGAAACAGGACAAAACCCCTGTTCCGTAATTACATTATCACACAGACGCAGTGGTAGCAGTGAAAAGCTTTTATATCCATTATCAATATTGACAGGGGTTTCGACTCAGAATTGGAACTCGAAGTGCCGAGTTCTAATTCTAATCGGATTGGCTATATTGACTTACGTGCAAATACTCTTGGGAAAGTTAAGAATCCACATCTTCTCCTCACCAGCAGCTATGGGTTAATTAGTAGTAAATGTATCATTATTATGTGCAAAAATTCCTTACGCACTAAAAATATATTCTGGTTTTAAATAACCCGCAAAGGGATAAGCCTTAAAAACGAAAAATCAATCAAGCCTTTAAAACGAAAAAAAAATCAATCAATTAACGGGAGGTTAGTGAGAGTGAATCAAATCTACAGACTGTTTCATCCTTAAAGCAAATTACAGAAACAGAATAATTTTTGTTCTTAAGTACCAACTGGGTCGTCTCACTGTGAGGTAATGGTAGCTAAATAGCCAATTTATTCAGTCTCATTAATTGATGTTTCAACGGATACAGTAACATAGATTAAGGTTTCACCTAGAAAATATAAATTTTCATATTTGACTATGCAGCGATGAAACAAATGCCTGCTTTCCGCGCTAAAGTGTCCCTGCATAGTTAGACCTGTGAAACACTAAGTTAATCTTAAAGAATAGCATTATACACAGAAAAGAAACTCCAGGATCGCCTACAGAAAGCAGTAAAAGAAAACGATTAAATATAAATTCTGAGAAGACAGGATATATGGTTGTCAGCAAAAGGAAGGTGAACTAAGCATTGGAGACAGGAAAAACGAAGCAAGTACGACAATTTAAATACATAGGAAAGTGTTTTTAACAGAGGAAGGAAAATGCGACTCCGAAATGCTAACTCTCATTAGAATAGCTAAAGGTGCCTTCCAAAATCTAAGCAAATTATTAAGATACAGAAAACAAATTCCGTTAGAATAAAAGAGAGTACTGAACTCACATATAATATTAGTCCTCCTATATACCATTGAATGTTGGATAATCTCGTCACAAATAAAGAAGACTTGAAACAGAAACGTAGTTCTACAGAAGGATGCTGAGAATACCATGAACTGAACATATGACAAACGACGACGTTTTAATAAAAATGGCAACAAAAAGGAAACATACATAGATTCAGAAAGGGACAATCAAAATTTCTAGGGTACGCAAATAAGGAAAGATGGCTTGAAAAAAATTAACACTTACAGGACAAGCAAAAGTGACTGCAGCGTCTAACATAGCGAGTGTAAACGGTTAGCAGAATAGGTTTTAGTAATGATAGCAAAAAGAGAAAATTTACTAAGGGCCACATAGGATAGGAAGTTGTGGAGATACATGATCCTCTACAGCCTGAAAGGACACGATACATAGAAGAAGAAGAATTACAGATCTTTCTGCGGAGATGTTAAATTTTGGACAAAGTCACCTCCATGTCATATGCAATGAATAATTTAGAAAATAAATAAATAAAATACATAAGAAATAATCTCGTGAGATTACGATACCTAACAACGAATGTGGTACTACAGACGGATGATGAGGATACCATGGGCCGAATATGTGAGAAACAAGAAAGCTTTAGAGAAAATGGAAACAAAACTTATACTTGACATCAGGAAGAGAGGGTTGAAATTTATCGGGCACATAATGAGGAAAGAAGGCTTAGAAAATCTGATACTCACAGGACAGATTGAAGGCAAGAGGGACAGAAAACAATGCATAAAATACTTAGTGAGGTTGAGCAAATTGATGGCGGAACATGGTTTAAGAGAAACAAGAGAAAGACAAAATTTATTAAGAGCTACGAAGGATAGGAATATGTGGAGAGTCATGATCGCCTACGTCTTGGGATTACATGACACGTAAAGAGCATTACACTGATGGAGCGGTGGTGATTAGCAACAAGTATAAACATTAATTTCTTTTTTTTTTCTTTTCTTTTTTTTATAATCATTATTTTTTTTTATAGGGTTTTAAAGTATTTTTGCTGAAAAATTCAATTTTTAACCGAACGGAGAATGAAAAGTAAGTAGAAATACTTACTTGTGATAGATCCGCGTCCAGATAGCGCAAGTGACAAAGAGATAATCCGTAGCACGAATCAAAATGGTTAAGAAGTGCAAGTAAACTAGATTAAACCTGATTTGGCTTAAATAATTAGAATCTCAGCACGATTTGTGCAATTGTTATTCAAATTGTGATAAAAGGCGATAAGAGAGAATTTGAATTTAGCCCAGGGTTAAAAGTAATGAATATTTAGTCAGATTATGAGAAGACTAAACTATACGATCGGTCAACAAGAATATTAGGTACTATTTCAAATTGGTCCGAATATAATTATTTCTTGTGTCTATCTTCGTATGTTTGCTGTTATTTTGACTGCCGGCAGCCACTTACCAAATCAGACTTCAAGCGCCAACTTTATAATAGCCAAGTTAGTGAATAAAAATTTTTATGAGTTGATTTATTGCTTTGTAGTCTTAACATTGTTATCATATTAAAAGTATCAGTGCGAATAAACTCCTTCTTGATGAAAATATATCAGAAAATGCCAAAATGGCAAAGCTCTTTATGCAAAGAAAAAAAAACTAAGTACCTGCAGAGAAAATGCGATGCCTAAATTTTAAAATGAATTCTTAAAAGAGAAAAGTCTTTTTTGAAGCTTTTATTTTAGTTTTAATTTCAAGCTAATAGATTAAATTTAACAATTCCAATAAGCAAACTAATCTTTTCTGTATTTCAAAACTAATTTAAATTGACTTAAAGAATTTTTCGTTTTGAAATTGCTAAAATAGCTGATTTTAACACCATGTTTAGCCATTCGTCATCACGATTTAATTCTCTTTAATAAAAATTCTTTCGAAATTAAAATATACTTTCCTGAAACCTTATTTTAGGAATAATAGATCATTTAGTGTTTAATTAATCTGATTTGAAACAAATAATACTTACTTCAAGGTTAACATTTCGCAGAAATGCATTTTTAACACGGCGCTAGTTGTTTATTTTAGATGTTAACTGGTTGACAGCTTAACTGACGGGCGAAAGTTTATGTAATTTTTCTACGGTGGATATGTCTGTATCATTTACTTAAGGAATATAACGTGAGCGCCCTGTTTATATAATTTTTAACTAACCATTAATTTTAAAAAATTAATAAAATATTCTCCGTAATCTAATGCTTTATTGAATTTTAGGTACTTTGGTTTTAAATTTACTATTGTTACCGCACTTATTTTCTGAAAAATTCCTGTATGGACGTCAGTAATAACAAAACTCGGCAGGTTTATACATCTGCAAAAAAATGAAAAATAATTTTTACAATATTTGTGGTCACTAAATTGTAATAAGCTTTTTCCATTTGTAATTACTAAATATAAATTTTATTTAATAACAATATTATTTAACCAGGACAAATTAAGACAGGATTTTAAAAGATTTAAACTTTATAAATTATTCTAATTAAAATTTGAAAAAAATGCAAACAATTCTTGTAAAAATTCATTCTTCGAAAAAAATGTTTTTCTTAAGACGATAATATCCATAATATAATTTATTCATAAAGGCAATTAAAAAAATTTCTAATTAAATAATCTCTTAGTTTTATCGGATTTTTTTTTTATTTAATGATTCGGAGCGGATTTTTGGTAAATGATTTTACAAAAAGAAATGGATGATTTAAATTCTCCAAGGAAATTCTCCATTTAGCTATTCGAAACATTTAAGCGGGTCAAGATTTAATTTCTCGAAATTTCATAAAATTAAAGAATGCATAATATATGTTAATCAAGATTTTGAAAAATAAAATAAACATTTCTAAAATAATTTAATTTGTGAATGATAAGTCCTTGAATTTCCGATAATTATTTGACGGAAAATTTCTTATACTAATCTTTTCACACCACTCCTACCCCGAGATGAAGCCCCCCCCCAAAAAAAAACAAAATATTTAACTAACATTTTGAACGTTCTAAAAAGGAACAATAGCTGAAAAAATCCTTTTCTCTTGATAACAAAGTTTTTGATGATAAAATTTTGTTTTTATTAAGTTTGAGGCATTTTCTTTTTCATCACAGTAACTTTTTAGCGAATCAATGGTAGTACCCATAAGGAGATTATAAAATCAACAACCGAAATAATTAATTGAACGACTTTTATTAGAATATACTTAGAATATGGCTGCCACATTTGGTCCTGTGTTGCTGACACTGACGTTTTGCTCCTTGATAAAATCGAAAGAAGAATCAGCAATATTATTGGTCCTGATCTGGCTGCTCGGCTCCAGTCTCTTTCTCACCGCTATAAAGTTACCACCTCTTCCTTTTTTCTAATAATATTTTCATGGTAATTGTTCAGATGAGCTCTTCCTGTTGTCTCCTCTGATTAGTTAAGCAGAGATGTCAGTTCTCAAGTGGATGCGGGCGCCTTTCATTTCAGGCGTGATTTTCGCATTTGTTGCTGCGTTTGAATGAGTATGTGTTTGAGTGTAGCTTGGAATGAATGGATGTTTTAGAGTCCCGCATAGATTACGTCCAGTTAACTGGTGTTTCTGTCGGCTTTAAACTGGTGGTTAGTATTACGAGACAGGAGGATTACTTTGATAACAAAGAAAAGGATACTGAACTGTTACGTGACATCTGTCCTTTACGACAGCGAAGGTTGGACGATTTCCACAAAGCTGAAGAAAAGACTCGAGGAAACGGAGATGTGGTTCTACAGAAGGGTGCTAAGGATATCATGGACCGAGCGTGTGAGCAAATATGTGGTCTTAGAGAGGAAGCAAAAAAGGAGGCTTACACTTAACATCAGGAAGAGGCAGCTGAAGTTTCTGAGACACATAATGAGGAAGAAGGCCCTGGAGAATCTAATACTCACGGGTTGAATAGAGGGAAAGAGAGACAAAGAAGGAGGAGGCTTATACTTAACATCAGGAAGGGGTAGCTGAAGTTTCTGAGAGACATAATGAGGAAGGACGGCCTGAAGAATCTGATACTCACAAGTTGAATAGAGGGAAAGAGAGTCAAAGAAGGAGGAGGCTTACACTTATTATCAGCACGAGGTAGCTGAAGTTTCTGAGACAAATAATGAGGAAGGACGCCCTGGAGAATCTGATACTCACGGGTTGAATAGAGGGAAAGAGCGACAAAGAAGGAGGAGGCTTATACTTAATATCAGGAAGAGGCAGCTGAAGTTTCTGAGACACATTACGTGGAAGGAGGGCCTGGAGAATCTGATACTCACGGGTCGAATAGAGGCAAAGAGAGACAAGGGAAAACAACGCATGGCATAATTAGCGGCCTTAAGCAAGTGGATGACAGAACGTGGTCTGGGGGGAGGAAGCAGAGGGAAGGAACTTGTTAAGAGCTGCAAGGGATAGAGGGAGGTGGAGAGAGCCATGATCGCCTACGTTCTGAAAGGAAACGACACATGAAAAGAAAATAAATGGATTTTTATTACTAACATTAATTTGTTTTGCTTTCTATAAATAGTTTTGTTTCACAATGTAAATACACATTGGAGCTAGATTGTAAATTGTTTTATTCAACAGACAATGAAATGTAAATATGGGAACTAGTTAGAGCTTCATATAGATTCTGTGGTATTATGCTGGATAAAGTTAGAATGGTAAGTAAGAATGCGTTGCTTTTGTGAATGCAATATTGTTGTATGTTTGGGTCAGTGTTTTTGACTAGCTAAGTTTAACGTTAACAAAGAAGATGACCGTCCTTTTCCTCTATTCCCTACTTTTTCGCCATGTGGCACATTTTCTAAATATTACAAATAAATAATGCTCTTAGTAGGAATAGATAGATTCACCTAGCAGCCGGTTCACACTCCTTCCCAGTCTTTTGAACAGGAGTAGATGTTTATCACTTGTTCCCTATTTAGGATTTAGTTTCCGGTTACTTCTAAAGTCCGCTTCAGCTCTGTACTCCTGGATGTTTATTCACTATTTCTTTCTTTCTTTCTATTTATTTTTTTTTCTTCCCCCACCAATAGGAATAGAGAGATTTACTTGTCAACCTGTCAACCTGTTTTCCAGTCTTTTGAACATGGGTAGATGTTTATCACTTGTTTCCTGTTTAAGATTTAGTTTCCGGTTCCTTCTAAAGTCTTTTTCAGGTCTATACTACTCCTAACACTTGTCCTTTCCTGCGGTAAAATGTCTACACACAATAACCCTCTACATTAACTGTCTCTCGTATTTGAGATAGCCTTATATTGGACGAATGTTCGTAAAAAATATCTATATTGCGACAGAAATCGACTTTGAAGCAGTTATGATTATCAAATTTAGTTCATAGAAAACCTGCATGTTCCTCATTCGTAGTCGTTTGTGCCAACCTCAAGGACCCTCTTGAATAGTTTTGTCAGATGGAATTTTTAAATTGATAAAATAAACAGGAATGTTTTTTTTTTTTTTAATTCGGGTCCGTTTCTTCATTGGTGTTTTGAGTAATAAGCATCTAATGAGTACAAATATTACTTTGGCATTTTTATGGCGCGCCCAATGAATACTGTTCTCACCACAGATCAACACTACTTAGCACAAAGGTTCTCTATTGATATTAAATTCGATTCAATCATCTGGTATTACTCAACGTAAATCCCATGCTACACATGTATATGTTAACACCTGCAGTAAACTCAGATCAGAAGTCATGAGAAATATATTTAGTGTATCATCAAGGTATTTATTATTATTATTATTATTATTATTATTATTATTATTATTATTATTATTGCTGTTGTTGTTGTTGCTGCTGTTGTTGTTGTGTCGTTAATATACTTTAACTGAATTCATTTTATGCGGTGATATCAAAGTAGTGTCATTACTATTGTCGTCTCTTCTTCCTCATCGTTATCCGTTTTCAACTGGAAATCTTACATGTCGGGTGCTCTCCATCAAATCGTACGTCCTCAAGCGGATAGCAGCGTTCACTGAATAGTTACAGAGCTAAGCAATGCGGACTTCTGAAGGTATGGGATACTAGGTTTTAATCCGATTTACTTAATGTCACTCTTTGGGTTTGGTAATGCAGACCCCGACACTCCAATGATAACTGGGATAATAATTATCCGAAAGCGTCACTGAATCCGGGGGTCAGTCTGTGTTCTTTTTGATTTTTTCATGTTTTTAACCTTTTTAACCTTGAGATTATAGTTATCAGTGGCAACCACATCGATGAGGAGGCATTTTTCTTTATAGTATTATTACTATTACTACAAGTAGTAGTATTCTAGTAAATTTCAGGTCATACGCATGCACTCCCCTCCCGTGTGCCATAATATCATCTCTTCTTCCGAACGGGCTTTCGTTTTCAGCAGGAGATCTTGCATTATGTATGTTCTCCATCAAGTTGGACGACCTCGAATAAATAGCAGAATATTTGCACGGCCAAGCAATGCGGACTTCTGAAATGATTGGATACTAGGCTTTATTCCAATTTTATAAATGTAGCTCTTTAGGCTCGATGGTATAGACCCTCAACGCCCCAATGATAACTGTCATAGTAGTGGCTTGAGAGTCCCATATTCTGGCAATTTGAAACCGGAATTCTAGGCAATTTTTATAGCGTTTGATTTCTTTGATCTTGATTACTGTCACCAGAAAAAGCCACATAATATCCATACTTTACCCCGGTAGACGAAATAAAGGGTTCGGTTCGAAATTCCAATCACCTGAAGAAGGTCGGATCGTACAACGGTCGAAACGTTGTGAATATGGCAATGAAGATGAGGATAACAGTTCGAATAATGTAAATAATGCAAGTAATCATAATACCTCATCTCAGATATATAGACAGAGGTATTTTTTCTTTGTTTGTTCTTTGGCCACAAGGCTACAGTCTGTTTGGACAAGCAAATACCATTATATCCTGATTTTGTCGTATTCGATTACATTATTATTATTATTATTATCATTATTATAAAATATTACTGTTATCATTGTTTATATTATTTTAACTTACCTTTTTACGTTGTAATGAAAACACACATTAAAGCACTTAGAATTAGTAAGAGGAAATTGAAATTTCTAAGACACAATGTGTATAGAAGATTTGGAAAATATATAACAGACAAGAAGGCAAGAGTGTTGGTGGCGGGGGGAGAAAATGGGAGTAACCCACCTGACGTGCTTGTGTAAATGGATGACAGAAGAGAGGTGCGGAATGGGGAGTAAAAAGTCAAATGTTACTAAGAGCGACAAAGGAATAGGAAAATATGGATTGAAATGATCGCCAATGTCCTGAAGGAACACGGCAGACAGAAGACGAATGTCAAAGACTTAATGATCATTTGATTAAAAAAAGTTCGGGAAGAAATGATGACATTCTTTCTTACTTTTTTTTTTTTTTAATTTATTAACGAACCTGAAAATTGATACCAAGTAGCAGAATATTCTTGATAACGCATAAAATTTCCTCATTTTCTTTCAATTCATTACAGCAATGAATAAATCTCTGTGATTATCTTTACAACTTAATAAGATATCAGTCAGTCAGTTATGTGGTATTCGTGATACACGATTAGGCGATCATGTACCTTTCGATACATTACTGACGAGGCAGATTTTTTTCCAGCAGTAGGTTATCATTTCTTTCTGCGGTAGACAAGTTGCCATCCAAGGCTATAGAACCTGGTCTGTCCTCCTTCTACCTCCAGCTTTTATAATCTATTTATGCAAATTGTTATTTCGTTGTTATTTTCTTAGCGCATGGCGATTAAAGATTTGAAAAGCTTTTTTTGCAGGACTTACTACTCACACGTTCTGTAGAATCATATTTCTGTTGCGTCAAGTCTCATCTTCACCTGTGAGATTTCCCAGCATTCGCTCCCATATAGAAGGACTGATACTACATAACAGTTCCGTATACTTTTGTTTGTTTCTCACGAAATTTTCCTGTTTCTTAATACTCTGCTTAGCTTTTGGAAATGCGTTTTAGAATTGTGAATCATTATAAAAACCCCTTGGTTAAGCAGATTTCTTTCTTTTCTATAAATAGAGGTGGCGTGATTTGAATGTATATTTGGTTTAAAGTCCATCCAAAACTCAAACAGATGTGGATTGAAGTCGTACTTCAAGTTTTGAAGGTTGTAGTTGAAAGAAAACCTAGAAGTCTGAAGACAGTTCCATAGGCTAAAATTGCAAGTATTAGGTTGGTGCAAAAATAATGACCTAATAATGTCGTTTTTTGACGTATTTTTAACGTCAAAAAACGACATTATTACGTCATTATTTTAGCACCAACCTAATAGATTATCCAACATATATGGAGGCCTGATACTATATAACTGTTCAGTACTCTTTTCTTTGTTTATAATAATATTTTTTCGTTTCTTAATTCTTAATTTTTTTGTTCGGGTCAATAGTGCATTAGTATATATTAGTATATTGTAGTAGATATTTAAATTGATTTTTTTGTTCTGGTCAATAGTGTATTTCTGTATGATATTTTTCATTGAAGATTCATCTTGTTTGAGGTTGAAGTGCATTTGGCTTTGTATAAAATATTTATCTTATTTTTGACTGTATGTTATATATATATATATATATATATATATATATATATATATATGTATTCAAAGAATAATATAAATATATATATATATATATATTTATATATTTTTTAATATATATATATATATATTCAAAAAATTATATATATATATATATATATATATATATATATATATATATATATATTTCATTGAATAATATGTACATAGCATGTCTATTTTATTTTGTAATAATCATTTCTAGTTCTCTAATCAGTGTCTTGATGCTAAGAAGAAATTCATCAAGATGTTCAGGTGAAGACGTTAGAAGTTTAGAGCTGAAGGAGACTTCGGAAGGAACCGGAAACTCAATTCTAAATCTCTACTCTTCTAAACCAGGGAGGAGTATGAAACGGACGATAAACGACCCTATATATTTCCATTGGGAGTGAAGCAACATAATAATCTCTATCTATAAAAGGCAGGATCTGTGTGTGTGTGTGTGTGTGTGTGTGTGTGTGTGTAACGAATGCACGGCCGCAATTTTCGACGGATTTGCACCAAAATTTACATGCACATGCCCCAAGTTAGCGGAAAGGCCAAGACCGACTTTGCATTTCCTAACTGCCATCGACAGTGGAAATAATCGATTTTTTCATGCTTCTGCGTCAGTTTTTATGTAGTTTGCGGCCATTTTCTACTGGCCAGAGTAAAACCCTATAGCTGGCTGCCATAAATAGGCAGGAAGATTCTATTGGCCAGCGTGAGAGCCAACAGCTGACTGACACGAATGTTAACTAGCATGTTAGCATGCAAAAATAAAATCGATAGCTGCATTCGTCACAAGTGGGAAAAATTTAAATCTGCATGGCACTTTACTCCAATTGACTCATTCGCTTGCTTAAACTCAACGTTTATTCTGATTCTGCAGAACTGGGTTCGGTGTGAAAAAGTATTTGTTCTTAACATTCTTTTTTCATTCGGTTTTTCCAGTTACGAGTCCTTTTTTAAAGCTGATCGTTTTGTGTTCATTTTGTTTAGTTCTTTTTTCGTAACAGATTTAATGTCTAGTATAGAGCTTAGAAAAAATTCGCAGTGTGAGATAGGCAAGAAGTAAGGCATGTAGCAACATCAGCACGGCAAAGGGCACTCCTTTAAAGGCAAGGAAGGGCAAAAATATTTTAAGTCAAGTGATAGAGATTGCTGTATGAGTCGTAAGATTTTTGAATCAAGCACGGGCAACGCCGGGTCATGCTGCTAGTTAGTTAATAAAATTTCGGAGTTCAGGCTGGGACATTAGAAGATGACTTTCGAAGGAACCAGAAACCCCATCCCAAGCAGGAATAAATAAATAGTAAATAAAATAATTAATAAAATAACAAAATTACGGAGCCTAGGCGGAGGCTTTGCCATGGAAGAAAATAGGTATAAAAATACAAGGGAAAATAGAACAAGGAAGGTGCCATAGTTTTTTTCTCACCCAAGTACTTTCGATCTCTTCCGATACCATCCTTAGGGACGAATTACAAAGACTATCTTATTGTAATTGTCATGTATATATATTTTAGAAAAAAAACAACAACGATCTTTTCAGACAGAAAAACTATTTAATCCATAGCTTGTAGAAAAAAACGGATGCTTACCTTTTCCAAGTGAGTTTGAGCGTAAGTCAATGTAAAGAACTTGACAGAAATTCGAACTCAGCTAACTGATATTTAATTCCGACCACTGTTTCTTATTGAAACGGGCACAAACTTTCACACACACGCACATACATGCGCACACACATACGCACGCACACACACATATATATACACATACATACATATATATACGTATACACATATATACATAAACATATACAATACATATATACATATATATATATACATATATATACATATACATATATATATTGATATTCATACATATATAGAGATATTCATATATATATATATATATATATATATATATATATATATATGCATACATATTTATATATGCATACATATTTATATATTCATATACATACATATATATATATATATAAATATATATATATACACACACAAACTGGGCACCTCGGCGTGTGGTAATGGTTAGCAAGCTTGTCTCGCTAGAACAATTACGACTGAGTAGTGAGTTCGATATTCGCTGGGTGTGCTGTACCGTCGGCCTTGTGCCACATCTAAGCCACGCTTAGAAAATCGGTATATATCAGTGTATATATATATATATATATATATATGTATGTATGTATCAATATATATATGTTTGTATATATCAATATATATATGTATAATATATATGTATATATATATGTATAATATATATATATGTATATATCAATATATATATGTATATATCAATATATATATATTTATATATGTATATGTGTGTGTGTGTGTATTTGGTACGGCATTCTTGTTATTTTACTAATCATTTTCTCCGCCGTACGGATTATTTGGTCCCAAGAATAAAAATGTAACAATCCCTGTTTATTTTATTAGTTTAAAAATTCCAACTGACACAATTATTCAAGTGGGTCCTTGGTGTTGGTAGAAATGAGTACGAATGGTGAAGATGCAGGTTTTCTATGAACTAAATTTCATGATATCAACACAACTGCTTCAAAGCCCATTTTTGTCGCAAAGATTTTCTATACTCGATAATTGCTTGGGATGTGTTTTACCCAAGACAAGACCCAAGAGCTACCCAATCTTTTGCTGAAATCTGTCGATCCCAAACGTTTTCTATCAGTTCTAGTCTTCATCCTGAGCTGATGCTCAAACAATCGGATTAAATCCTGATGAGAATAACGTTCACATAGCAGGATTTCCTCCATCCGACTCATCAAAATCATCATTCTGGATGTGGATAGCAGCGAGAGAAACACCGTCCGTTTCACCTCAAGATACGGGGACGACACATTGTCACACACCGATCGACACTCGAGGAGGAAACTCGATTGATCCCGGGGCTTACGAAGGCGCTCATACTTATGTGATAGTATGATATTATCTATTAATTATTATTGTAAGTTCCAATATCCTGCATCAAAATAAAATCGAGTAGGGAATTAACGTTATTTGAAGTGTCCATACAAACAGTAATTATAAATTTTTTATCTAAGATATTTAATTTGCGGATTTATATAAATATAGTTGTGCGCGCGCCTTAATAACGAGATTATTGTCTGGTGACGTTGTTAAGAACCTTTCAGCTTTGACAGTTTTGTGGCTTTTGCTTACATTACTGAATGGAAGCTTACAAAATGATTATAAATAATTCAAACATTACTTCGTTCTTTTAGAGTGTATCTATATTTCTGAGATAAGGTATTATGTACATTATTTACATTATTCGGACTATTGTACTCATCTTTGTCGTCATATTTATCACAACGTTTCGGCCGTTGTACGCTCCGGCCTTCTTCAGGTGGTTGGAATTTCAGTTCAATTTCAGTTCGAAATTCCAACCACCTAAAGAAGGCCGGAGCGTACAACGGCCGAAACGTTGTGATAAATATGGCAAAATAGATGAGGACAATAGTCCGAATAATGTAAATAATGTTCGTTCTTTTAGTTATTACTTTCAGTATGATTTAAAAAAAAAGAAAAAGAAAGAAAAAAGAAACACCCAGTCAGAATAAAAATGCAAAACTTTTTCTACGTGATTTTAGTAACATCTGTTAAGAATATGGTAGTATTCTGTAACCCTCTACCTTGAGTGACACTTGGGCCTTGAGTGTGTAAATCCCTCTCTATTGAGTCGTATACACATTCGTATACTTACCAGCCACAGGGATTCGTCCTTGCGCTGGTCGTATCACAATTATGACTAGCTTGGATCGGCTCTGACAAGCTTGGACAAGCTATGGCTAGCTTAGACTAGCTCTGACCAGCTTGGACCAGCTATTACTAGCTTAGACCAGCTCTGACCAGCTAAGATCAGTAAAGACACTCGGGTCCCCACGTTAAAAACTGACCTTCTGTCATAACCTGACTCAGTGGGCGTGGGGAGTCAAATAAATACAGTGACCTTTGGGCCTTTCATTGCGTGAAAATAAATTAAAAAAAATCATGATGTCGAATGGTGATTTTTAAGTGTAGCTTAGACGCGGTACAAGGTCAAAAGTATGGCGGGCCCATTGAAGATTTACCCCTTAAATCACAAGTGAATTGACTGGTGAGACTTGCTAGCTAATCATTACACCATGATGAAACGCTCAAGCAACGCGCAGTGTAACTGGGTTTTATTTTTCCATTCTCAATTTTGGGCGAGTCTTTACTTCATTAAAGTTGCTGGAGTTAAACGCTTTTCTGGTTTCATGCTAACTCGCTCATAGTACAATGATCGCAACCTTAGAATAGCTCCTAAAGCTCCTCTCAACAGGCATATGATACCTGATGTTTTGTATCTCCGAGATATCCTAGATAATCCTTACACCAAGTAAAAATATCCAAGCTTCATGTAGAGATACTGCATTTTCTTTTCTTATTATCTCGCTTCTGGTCGAGACGGAGATGTGGTTCTACAGAAGGATGATAAGGATATCATAGACAGAGCATGTGAGCAACGTTATTCAAATGCTCGATCGATGATATCCATAGAGAGGTTACAAACAAGGAGAAGGCTTACACTTAATATCAGGAAGAGGCAGGTGAAGTTTCTGGGACACATAGTGAGGAAGGAAGGCCTGGAGAATCTGATACTCACGGGTTGAATAGAGGGAAAGAGAGCCAAAGAAGGAGGAGGCTTATACTTAATATCAGGAAGAGGCAGCTGAAGTTCCTGGGACACATAATGAGGAAGGAGAGCCTGGAGAATCTGATACTCACGGGTTGAATAGAGGGAAAGAGAGAAAAAGAAGGAGGAGGCTTATACTTAATATCAGGAAGAGGCAGATGAAGTTTCTGGGACACATAATGAGGAAGGAGGGCCTGGAGAATCTGATACTCACGGGTTGAATAGAGGGAAAGAGAGACAAAGAAGGAGGAGGCTTATACTTATTATCATGAAGAGGTAGCTGACGTTTCTGAGACACATAATGAGGAAGGAGGGCCTGGAGAATCTTATACTCACGGGTTGAATAGAGGGAAAGAGAGACAAAGAAGGAGGAGGCTTATACTTAATATCAGGAAGAGGCAGCTGATGTTTCTGAGACACATAATGAGGAAGGAAGGCCTGGAGAATCTGATACTCACCGGTCGAATAGAGGGAAAGAGAGACAAAGAAGGAGGAGGCTTACACTTATTATCAGGAAGAGGTAGCTGAAGTTTCTGAGACACATAATGAGGAAGGACGGCCTGGAGAATCTGATACTCACGGGTAGAATAGAGGGAAAGAGAGACAAAGAAGGAGGCGGCTTATATTTAATATCAGGAAGAGTCAGCTGAAGTTTTGGGGACACATAATGAGGAAGGAAGACCTGGAGAATCTGATACTCACGCCTCAGATAGACGGAAAGAGAGACAAGGGAAAGCTGCATGTATATTCCTGACGAGCAGGTGGATGACAGAACGTGGTCTGTGGGAGGAAGCAGAGGGAAGGAGCTAACTGAGAACTGCAAGGAATAACGGGAGGTGGAGAGCCATGATCGCCTATAAACGGAAAAGGCATGGCACATAAAAAGATATCGGGGTGTTTTAGTTTTTCTGTGTTGAAGTTAACTCGCTCATAGTACAATCAACAGAAGAGGACATTCTATATAATAGGTGTATAATATCAAGGCTATTATATTTCTATTTTTGAACGGGCTGTGGACCATCCATTAAATTTCGATGACGCCTCTTATTGCTACAATGATGAACACAGCTATCACTGTCATTGGACAATAAGTAATTTCCGTTTTAGAAAAGAATTGTAATGACCAACGTATCATCCTAATTATTAAACATTATTTAATTAAGAACAAGAATATATCTGAATATTTGAACAGCAGAGAGAGCATACACAGTGATTTAAAGAATAGATGGAACAAATACATTGAGTCAATAGCTTCGTCCACCGCAAGGAATGTTGGCTCCCTGTACCGCGCCAGAAATATTTTCTTCCTTGTATCGATCCTTCAAACCTACAAATCAACCATTCGCCCTTGCATGGAGTATTGCTGCCCTGTATGGTCTGGAGGCCTTTCTGTTTGCCTGTGGAACTCCCTTCCCTTTTCCCGTTTCCCTGAGAGCTATAATCTCCAACTATTCAAATGTAATGTCAATCGACATCTCCAGTTGCCTTGATCTATCCACCATCCTTCTCCTCATCTTTTCCTCTATCACTCCTATCTGCTCTCGGTCTTGTGATCCTGCTGTGCATATCAAGATTCTTGACAAAATCTAAAGAAGGTTTTGTAATGTGATCAATCCCAACCAGGTATCTCGACTTCAGTCACTTTCTCATCGACGGGACGTAACTTCCCTCTGTCTTTTCTACAAATATTTGGCAACTGCTCTCATAAGCCTTTTTCTTCGATGCCACCACTACATGAATTTAGACTTACTACTTAATTGGCAACTAGGTCTCACCATTTTACTGTTGAACTAGCTAGACGCAACCGTCACTACTACTCTAGCACTTTTTTCGCTTCGCACTTCCCGTCTGTGGAACTCCTTCTCGATTTCTTGCTTCCCTTATAACTACAATCTTCAAAAAAAATTAAATGCAATGTCAATCGTCATCGTTTGACAGGTTAAACCCCGTTCCTCTTTTGTCCTCTCCTTAATCCTTTTCACCCTCTTTCCCTTTCACATCCTATAACCCCCAACGTTGTAGTAGCCTTGCTTGGGGTAAAATAATTAAAACAAAAGGGTCTGTAATGTAATCAATCCTGACCAGGCATCTCGACTTCACTCACTTCTCACCAACATGACGTGGCTTCCCTCTGTCTTTTCTGTAAATATTTTCATAGCAACTGCTCTGATGAGCTTTTTTTTCAATGATTCTCTGACTACATGAATTTAAACGTGCTACTAGATTGGCATCTAGGTCCCACCCTTTTACATTTGAAATAGCTATATGCAACCTCCACTTCTACTATAATAGTTTATTTTCTCGCACTTCTCACCGGTGGAATTCACTTCTGTTTAGTTGCTTCCTTGATAACTAGAATCTTCAAAATTGTCAATCGCCATCTTCTGTCTTCTTGAATCCCGTTCATCTTTTGTCCTTTCCTCAATACTTCCTATTCTTAGTCTTCGAGACTTGCATGGAGAGTGCTTGGATAAAATACATTCCTTGGTTCCTCCAGGTCTAACCGCTATGCCACTTATATTTTAGCAAAACACCCATACTCCTTTCGTATTACATCGGTGTGAAATATGTTCCGTTCAAACAGCTTCTTCCCGCAAACCAATGCTATGTGGAGCCGACTTCCAAAAGGATATTTTCTATATTTCATTAGAGTCTTAATCTTGTTCACGTATAGGATTAACCGCTCTTATCTTCATAAATTGGCCCTTAACGTAACCCTCTATCGTGAATGGACGCCGTGCCTTGTACTGAGTGAACTTTACTCTAAAAGGGTGCGAGCTGCCCAGTCCTCGCTTTCCAGTCTCGATAGAGTACAAAAGCGCCTTCGAGTCATTGTGGGTGACGAAGTATTTTCAACCCTCCAATTTTTCTCTCACAGTCGGGATGTTACAGTCTATCATCACCGATCGGACATCAACCCACTGTCAGTCATAATCAACGGATACCTCCTTCTGAGAGATTTCGTGCCTTGAGAGACTATTGGGCATTAAACTAACACCTGACCTCAAAAGATGCAAGAAAGAGTGTCGGCTCCCTGTACCGCTCCAGTAAGTACTTGACTCAGCATGTTATCTTCTACCTTTACAAGAGCCAGATCAGGCGGAAAAAACAAAACTTCTCACTCAGTAGTCCTTTACCAGGAGTGGCCTTTGGGTTTTCTATTAGGGAACCAAAGTTAAAGTAAAATGTTGTATTGTGTACCGAATACAAGATGACCAAAAACACATTCAAAAAGTTAGGCAGAGTATTCCGCGACAGGGGGATTTCTTTGCTAATAAAAAAAAAAGAGTACTGAGTTGCTACGTGACATCTGTCCTCCTTTACGGCAACGAATGTTGGACCGTTTCCTCAAAGATGAAGAAGAGACTCGAAGCAGCGGAGGTATGGTTCTACAGAAGGATGCTAAGGATACCATGGACCGAGCGTGTGAGTAATGATGAGGTTTTTGATAGGATGCAAAGAGGAAACTTAACATCAGGAAGAAATTTCTGGGTCACATAATGAAAAAAGAGGGCTGATATTTATAGAGACTATAGAGGGGGAAAGAGACAAGGGAAAGCAACGTATGATATACCTGGCGGGCTTAAGCAAATGGATGACAGAACATGGCGCAGGGCAAGTAGCAAAGAGACAAAAACTTACCGAGAGCTAAAAAGGATAGGGGGGAAGTGGAGGGCCATGATCACATACGTTCTGAAGAAGGAGCCGTTTAAATTGTTTCCTTCGATTACCTCCCTTGTGCAAATGACTCGGTACTTTCTTCGAACAGCGTTCTTATTATTAGTCAAGTATTTGCTCTTCGTCACGATTAATTTGTTCTTGGAATTAGTCTGTCATAAATTACACGCTCTTAATTTAATTTGAACCGGCACGCCTAATTTATGAGTTAAAAATTTCCTACCGGTATCTGGTAAAAAAAAAGAACTAATTTTGAAGAAAGAGAACAAAAAAAGAACACACTTGATTGTTGAGTTATTTTTTGGTTTGTTTTATTTAAATATCAATAAGAATTTTCTTTTTTTTTAAAAAAAAAAAAAAAAAAAAAAAAAAAAAAAAAAAAAAGAAAGATATTCAAAATTTGACACGTTCTACCAAAATAGAAAGACGAACGAATCTGCAACAAAGTTTTGGTAGCAGGTGCCCGCACGTGGCAAGAAATAAGCATATAAGAAATGTAGCAATTAATTGGTAAATTGAATGAGGGCGAATAGTGAAAAATCTTCTCATTATTGAGGTTCGTACTCTTTTGAAAAATACATTTTCTACTCCCTTTCGCTGTTTAATATTCTTTGTTCGAGAGTCGATCAAAACTGAATGAGTATTACGATAATGATCAGAATTCAGTAAGAAGCACTCAAAGCCCAACAAAAGGAACACAAAATCCTCAGGATTCCAAATCTAATCCTCAATACAATCTTCTTTCTTTTCAATCATAGAACAAGGATCGGTACTTAGTTCGAATCGTCTACCTATATATGATATATATGCCTACCTCAAGTATTTGCTTGTTCTTAATAGTATCTATCTATCTATCCATCTATCTATCTATCCTACTCTGGTACTATCTATCTATCTATCTATCTATCTATCTATCTATCTATCTATCGCTCTCTCTTATATATATATATATATGTGTGTATGTGTGCGTGTATATCTATCTATCTATCTATCTATCTCCCCCACTCTCTCTCTCTCTTTCTCTCTCTCTCTCTCTCTCTCTCTCTATATATATATATATATATATATATATATATATATATATATATATATATATATATTTCAATAAAGGTGCAATCAATTTACAAATTCATGAATTATTCATACAAAAACAAATACAAAGGTTAATGATTTAAATGGCAAGAAATCCATCTTCGCGAACAATTCAAATAATATACAGAAACCCCGAATCTGTTTATGAATGAAAAGATCCTGTTTTATAAATTTCAGTTGCATAAGGTCTTATTATTTTTACAAGCTTTCGTCTGTTCCTACAGACATCCTCAGGTATGAAATAGATTGTGTTCTTGTTTTTACTCTCAGTAATAAGTGGACAACGAAAATAGAGTTGTAATCCGAAAAATGCTATGAGAAATGTGTTATTGTTTTGAAATTTATAAAACAGGATCTTTTCATTCATAAACAGGTTCGGGGTTTTTGTATATTATTTGAATTGTTCGCGAAGATGGATTTCTTGCCATTTAAATCATTAACCTTTGTATTTGTTTTTGTATGAATAATTCATGAATATATATATATATCGGTCTCTATCTCTCTCACTCATAAACACACACAATATATATATATATATGTGTGTGTGTGTGTGTATGTGTGTGTGTGTGTGTGCGTGTGTGTGTGTGTGTCAAAAGAACGAGCAGTCAGATTTATAATCCAGAGTTCTTTAGCATTTATTTTGAAAAACAGTTCTTGATACACAGTAGAGAATGATATTAGAATCCTAATATTGATCAAAATTTATATTGGGAGCACTAAACATGGTTTTAAGTTAAGATGGAGCCAACATCTGTCCTTTAGTGATAATAATTATCGCAACCAAACATCCCTATCCAAATATTTTTGGCATTTAAAAGAAACAAATAAAACACTGACCGTAAAATGTAAACTATTAAAACAAGAATTATTTTTCAAGTGACGTGTATGTGGTCCTACCGAGGAATACGGGTAAGGGTGGCATGTGCCAAATATATGATCAATCAGGAAGCTTCAGGGAAAATAGGAACTACGAGGAGACAATCAAAAAGAGTCAGTTAAAATTTCTGGGACATATAATGAGGAAAGAAGACCAGGTGAATCTAACACACGCTACGTATACTGAAAGTAAGGGAAATATGGGGAAAGAGTGAGTAATACTTTATAACTACCTCGTGGATGCTTCCCTACAGGTTAACCCCTTCAAGTCAAGACTCAATCGCTATATATCCGCCTTACCCCATAATCTTCACTTCCTTCTATCTTCTCTTACATTCATATCACAGATCGTATTCAATAACGCTCTACTTTAAGTGGCTCTTGAGCCTTCTATCGGAGGAAATTTAGTAAGAAAAGAAAGAATAAAAAAAGAAAGCACACACTGAAAGTTCATAAATTCTAATATAAAAATGAAAGAAATATAATAAATAACTGCTAAAAAGTTCCAGAAAGTCGTATAATGTTCGATTGTATGGAGCTGCTTCCATTCAGGAAGCGTTTCACACGGTGAGAAAGAAACGCGTTGTCAAATAAACGGAAATCTGTACAATAATAGAGTCAATGATGAAGAGCGCTTTGACGTCCATAAGTCAAAGAAAATGGCGGACGAATCTAACTGAAATTAGCATGAAAACAAAAACCAGCTAAAAGTATACTTTCACTCTAAGATGACAGCAACTACAGATTCCACAGAATCTGTACTGGCCTGGCATCAGAATAAATTTTCCTCCATGCAGGAGGTGAGTGAAAATGGTGTCGCGTAACCTCCCGTCCGACTGTGTTTGGAAAATACAGACATTTCTGTAACTCTAGATACATATATAAAAAAAAAACATACATTCAGTTGAAAGTACAAATAAAATCAACGTTGATAATGGCTAAAAGAATAGCAGAAACTTCTCTTACATACAGATCATTCGAACAAATGTTACGCAATTAATGTTCAGAAAAGAAAGAAATTATGAGATCACAAGAAAAATTAAATAAAAACTTATCTGCAATAATTTATGGGTCGCTTTTAACGAAACTATACCCACACACCAACACACACACACACTTATATATATATATATATATATATATATATATATATATATATATATATATAAGTATAAATGCATATATGTGTATATACATATTATCTATATTTTTTGTATTAATATTAAATAATATTAATATGTTTATTTTTTATATTAGATATGTGTGTATACACACACACACACACACACACACACACATATATATATATATATATATATATATATATATATATATATATATATATATAAGTGAACATTGAAGTCAACACTTAGATGCGACAGGCCTGATGATTAACTCTAGGATGAAACAGCCTGTCGCCTCTAAGTGTTGACTTCAATGTATACTTTTATATTTACATACGTTCTATCTCTGATATTGAGAACTTTATCCCATAAATATAGCACACCTGAAGACTATATTTCCTCATATATATATATATATATATATATATATATATATATATATATATATATATATAAACCTAGAGAGCCAGACAAACCTACCAAGGTTTCACCTAAGCGGATCGTCAGGCAAGGCTGGCTAACAAGGTAAAAAAAAAGAGAACGGAATATATAGTCAATAAACAAAAAAACATAACCACGCGACAAAAAAAAAAAACCAAACCAACAAACAACCAAGTGGGTCGGGGAAAACCATTTATTCAAAATTGATACAAGAGGGGTTAAAAAAAGTGGAGTTAAAAAAAGAAAAACACGGATCAACAGGGATGAAATTATTTATTCAATCAAAAAATAAATACATAAAGAAAGAAAGAAAGAAAGAAAGAAAGAAAGAAAGAATAAAGAATGTGACAAATAATACAATAAATAATAAAGAAAAAACAAAAAACAATAAATAATAAAGAAAAAAAGAAAAAAAACAAAAAAACAATGTTGATCCGTTTCATCTCTGTAGTGCTTTGAGAAATTTCTTTTGGCATGAACTATTTTCCATGCAAGGGGAAGAAGAGTTATCTGTTCCGCAAGGAATATGTATCATGCATTTGTACTAAATAATGCAAGACGGGATCATGGTTGTCATCAGGAATTTCAGCTTTTACAAGCCCATCTATCGTCGCTGTTTCTGAGTTTGTCCTCATTTCTCCACATGTGACAGTGGGGCAAACCTCTATTCTGAAACTCAATGATATGGGCATGAGTCACTGGCACCCCTAAAATGTGTCTAGCCTTTATTTCCCTCGTAAGTTCTGCAAGGTGTGACATTCGGCAACTAAATCTGGTCTATTTTAGGTGTTTCTTTTTGCAGTAGATTGTCAACACTCTCAGAGCATTTCGGGTTGCAAGTCTAAGTGATGAACAAGTCTGGCTCACCATATTTTGAAGCAATTGACATGGCATCCTGAAAATATTGATGCATATTCCTTGGACTTCTTGTGAATGAGGAAGGCAGTATCACTGACACTCCAGATTCAATATTCTGCTCCTGTGTTCAAATAGTCTATCAATCCGTTGCAACTTTCCAGTCGCAACTTGGTCTAATTGTTCCTAATACATTGCAACCTGTAACCTTCAGTCTTGACATATGCATCCACAGCATACTGTTGAAATAATTTTGAAGCTCTGTGAATAGCGCTAAACCCACCTCTGAATGCAAGACGATAGTTGTAGTATTGTTGCATTGTTAGACGATTACGCATCCATGCCTGACGTTCCTCGACATGTTTCATCTCACAATGCCATCTAAATTCATCATGGGTAAAAAGCATTGGATTACTCATACGGACCAAGTGGCATGACGTGTAAAGAGCACCTCTTGGATACACGACAATATCTAACTTTTCAGGAGGGGTGCCATTTTTTGTTTACCCTCTATTAATGCTTGTCTCAACTGCAGACGTTGCTTGTGTCTTTCTTAGACTTCCTGCGTTTGCTCTTCCCTTACCCTCCCCCTTTGTAGAGCCTCATTTTTATGCGTGCAACTTCCTGTTTTTATTGCCGATTCATGATAAATGCAGTTTATAAGCACGAAAGAACCTCCTCTTTTTCGCGATACATATGGTTTAAAATGAATTTTTATAAATAGAAAAGCTTTCTTGGAGCTAAAATTTCATCTTTAATTGAAACTAAAGGATTCAATTTACTATTTCCATTAAACATTATATTCTGGTGTATTTCAAATAGAACTTATAGCGATTTAATTCGAATATTTTTTGTTGTTGTTGTTGTTGCTCGTAAAATCTGCCATTTTTTCTTTACAAAAGTTAATTCTCGGTTTTAAAAATCTTGGAAAAAAATTACTAAAATTGTGAACAAACGGTGTCGAAAACTATTAACAATAAATAAATTGAGAAAACTAATTTCAAATGCAAATGAAATAAAGTCTAAAAATAATTAGATTAATGACATAAAAATTAAGAAATAAAAATTTCAAACAGAAATTTTATAAGAAAAATGAGTTAAAGTAAAAATTATTTTTTTAGAATTAGTTTCGAATTAGTTAAGTGAAACTAAAATAAAATTAATTAATTGAAGTATGACACACTAAAATAAAATAAACGTAGTGAAACAGGAATTCAAAAAATTAAAACTTACTTTAAAATTTTTGAAGGGATGATTTTCAAAACCTGTTGAGACACGACGAAACACAGAAATGAAATGAAAAAATTCCATTCCCAAAATGTCGAGTGGCTTATCCCAGTAAGGAAATTCAACGTTTCAAAACAACTGTAGTAAGTTAAAGTAAAAGTTTTTGTTTTTTTTTTGTTTTTTTTTTTTCTAAAATTAGGTTTATTAATATTGGGTTGGAAGAAAAGATCGTTGTGCAGAGATTCATAAAACTCCATATGTATCAAGGGCACTTCGAAGTGTAATCATTAAAAAGCTTATCTCGCTAAATAAATAATTGTGGGGCACTTTAACCTGATTTAATGGTTAGCAAGCTTAGTAAGGAGAAGACAACCTTTAAAACGCGTAACCTTTTTAACGATACTGCCATTTAGAGGCCACCCTAAAAGATTTCTGAGTCCAATTTAATTTTTCAAAATTTCATGGACTATGTTTCTTTGAAAATCACCGGCATTTGTTGACAGCATGAGTGAGATGGAGTGGGAGAGGGTGTTTCTTTGAAATTCACCGACATTTGTTGACGGCAAGAGGGAGTTGTAGTGGGTGAGGGTGTTTCTTGGATAATCACCGCCAGTGAGACACCGAATATATATCAGTACTTTTACATTTATAAAAATACAATTTTTCAAGTGTACGAATATTTATTTTCCCCCCACCCCCACTGTATGTGCGTGTATTTATCAATGTATGTGTGTATAATCGTTTATATGTGTCTTTCATTGTTTGTATATTTTGTCGGGTTTTTTTTTAAGAGCCGTGGACAGTACTCAGTCGTAATGGATCTAGCGAGACAAGTTTGCTAACCATTACATCAGGTTGAAGTGCCCCAAAATGATTTATTTAGCGCGATAAGCTTTTTAACGATTATACTTCGAAAGTGCCCTTGATACATATGGAGTTTTATGAATCTCTGCACAACAATCTTTTCTTCCAACCCAATATTAAGAACCTGAAAATTTCGTTAGAAACAGAGAAACAAATTGCTCAACTGTTACTAGTTCTTCTTTATGGCAGTTAATACTAAGCAATTTCCTCACAGATGAAGAAGAGATTTGAAGCCTGGTTCTACAGGAGGATACTGAGAATGTCATGGACTGAACATGTGAGTAACGAGGAGGTTTACTGGAAATGGAAACAAAAATTATATATTTATTTAAAATAATATACAGTTGAAATTCCTGGGACACATAATATGGGAAGAAGGCTTGCAGAATTTGACATTCACAGGATAAGGCCAAAAGGGTAAGGCGAAAGATCGATTAACCTTCTTAATTGGTTTGGTTTTTTTTACGGCATATCAACCTGAATGGGTTATTTAATGCCAACAAGATTTTTATTGATGGTAGTTTTTTTCGAAATTGCATTGCTGGTAACAATGTATTGCTGGTGATAAGTTTTTTACAAAGTGTTTCTAGTATTAAAAGCTATTTTTACACTTTCATAGTGTTTTGACCCCAGTTTGGTGGTTAACTATTTACCCATAGCTGTGACCCTAACAGATGCTACCACCCTGGGTCAGTGTGGACCTGGAAACACCAGCAATTAAGAGGTGTTTCAACGCTCCTCAAAACCTCCTGATCAGAGGCGTTGCTGTTGGACGTAGTTTATCGTCTTACCCAGGATGTAGTAACCCACTTAAAGAGTTTGGGTAGATGAATGAAAGATAAGAGGACACACATTGTTTAGCGTTACAACGGATAGGAAGTTGTGGGGAACCAGATTGCCCACTTTCTGAAGGGACATGACACGTTTGAATTTTCACTTCAGAATTTCCAAACAGTTTTGGTCGAGGTCGGTGTACAAGAAAAAAATATTATGAAAGCAAATTAATTCTTTGAATTTATCAAATGTTATCATCATTTAACGTGCAAGAATACTAAAAAAAATTCTCAAAACATCTGAAAAAAGTAACAAAAATAAATACGGACAGTTCTTGCAAAATTTCTTTTACAGTTAGATTGAATGTCAGAATCTAACTCTGAATTTGTCTTCGGCGGTTAATTTAAATCCAATTTACGACAGATCAACTCTATATAAAAACTTTATCGAAGTTTGTGGGAACTACTTCCCCATACACCCCATACATATTTATATCAAAACGAGAAAGAGAAAGAGAAAGAGAACGAGAGAGAAAGAGAGAGGGAGAGAGAGACCTATTATATGATGTAAAATTATATGATTTACTGGCGCAAATATACATCATAGAGTTTTTTAAAAAATTCCGCATAAATCGATTTATTCAGTATCCTCGGCTTACGGTCGTATGACGTTTTATCACCGGTTCTCTTTCGATCACTGAAGTTAATCGAGCTTCATCAGTACTTAGATTAATGACCGCTTAGGAATACCCGGTATTGCAAGCTTGCATGTGCCCGTGGATTAATGGATAACCGCTCGGAATTAGTAATCAGAGAACCTAGTTACAATTTCAGTTGAGTTCGTTATATTTATTTACGTGCAAATACCCCTGGGAAAGATATGAAACCACATCTTCCCCACCCCAAGATATGACTTAATTAGTTGAACTTATATCAGTAAACCATTATTATTTGTTTTAATTCTTTCAATTTAAACATATTGTCTGGTGTTAGATACTCTACAAAGGGTTGATAAGCTGTAAAAAACAAATCAATGAATCAAGCGAAGATGAGTGAAGAAAAAGTAATCACGCGTTGTTCCGTGCATGGAATCTATTATAAAGTAAGACGGAAACTATAGCACTAAATTATTATTATCTCCCACCCACCTGCCACGAATTTCTTACACTTTAAAAATATTTTCTGTCTTTAAATAACCTAAAAGCTCCGTTGCAATTCTACGGTACCATGGCAGGAAGTACCCGGTTCTTTCTTACATGCTTTATCAATAGTAAAGTGAGGTCAGTATTAAATCGAATACTTACGTCATGTCTAGACTGGTGCTGACCAATACTTGCTTCCCAGCTTTGAAAGAGTTCGTTATATTTGCTCACGTGCAAATTCCCCTGGGGAAATTATGAATTCTCTTTTCCATCCAGTTAGAGATTAAATAGTAGCACTTATATAAGTAAAATCATTAACATCTGAAAAAAAAATCCTACAATCTAAAAATATTCTATGGCTTTTAATATCTTGCAAAAGGTTGAGAAACCATAAAAATAAACATTCCAATATTTGATCATTGAAAAATTACTCATTGCACGTTCCCGGACTAACGTTTTCCACTGACACGAAGTGAGAAGATATAATTGAATTAATTGCTAGTTTTACTGCCAGGAAAGAAGGTCAGTGTCACGTTAAGCAATTTCTTTCTCGACAGAATCTATCTTGCACTTTTACATCCACCTGTGCATCGAATATTGCTGCCACAAGAAGACTCTGCAATGTTATCGGTCTTAACATGGCATTTCGGCTTCAGTCTCTTTCCCGTCGCTGTAACGTTGCTCCCAGGTGTCTTTTCTATAAATTCTTTCATGGTTAATTTTTTGATATTAATTCGACATCACAATTTTAAACCCAAAACAAGACAGGGAAGCTAGACCTCTCCCTTTTCCTGTTGAAATTGATAAGCGTAACCGTAAGTCCTATCCTAATAGTTTCTTCTCTCACGCTTCTCGATTGTAGATCGCTCTACCGGCTTCTTGCTTTCCTATTAACTACGATATTTAAATCTTAAATGCGATGTTGATGCTTGAATACGTCGGTACATTATCGTATTATTTAACCTCGATTAAGGCTTATATTAATCACTTTTATTTCCGCTTCATATTGATGATCTGTTTAAAGATATAGATTATTTTTACATATCTACGCGAACGCTACCACGGTTTATGATAGACCTCCAAAAGCCTAGAAGACAATAGTCTGGCAGATGATCGCTCATATGATTTAGCTCTAACAGCTTAATTAGGGATTTGTAACGTTCAATAGATCCAAAACCGAGCTAGTATAATTTCATCACTGTATAATTGCTAAATTTTCACTTCTCACTTTGCTCAGTAATTCTCATCCAATTCAACACTCCATTCATGAGGAGTACCCTTACCTGATTTTCCCCCTAAAACTGAGGCTCTATTGAGCATTACCCCGTTGATGGTATTGGGCATCATATCTAAATTAGAATCTCATAAGTCAAGGGATGGTGGCGGGTTACCAGTCGTAATCCTACAGAAATGTACTCCTGAGCTGACTCTCCAAACTATATAATTATTGCCTCACTGACGATCTATATTCTGTAACATACAGAATTGTGGCACAAGGCCGGAAAGGGATTTTCCAAGCGTAGCTTGGAAGTGGCACAAGGCCGAAAATAAGGGGCACCCAGTGAGGATCGAACTCACTACTCATTCGTAATTGTTCTAGTGAGACAAGCTTGTTAACCATTACACAACCTCGAGGGGCCCTTATTGCCTCACTGACTCTTGCTTTCCAGTCTGTTGGAAATCCACATATGTTGTTCTTGTTTTTAAGAACTCTGGAAACCCTTCTGACCCGTCTAACTACCGTCCTATCAGTCTCCTGCCACTCTTCGGCAAAGTCTTCGAGTCTTTAATCAACGCCGAAGTGGTTAAGCACCTTACATCCCATGATCTACTCTCTGACAAACGATATGGTTTCCGCTTTGCCCGATCTACCGCTGACGTGCTCACCGCCATAACTGAATTTTTATACCAAGCTCTTGATAATAGCGTAGCTCCAGCTGTGGCTCTAGATGTCTCTAAGGCGCTTGATAGTGTTTGGCATGCCGGCCTTCTTCGTAAGCTTCAGTGATACGGTATTACAAGACGATTATTTGATTTAATACAATAATTCCTGTTAAATCGTGAAAGGAAGGTCTTCCTAAATGGGTTGTCCATATGAACGCTGGTCTTCCCGAAGGCTCTATCCTGGGTCCTACACTGTTTCTGATCTTCATCAACGAACTTCCTGATGTCATCAGTTCCCAAGTAGGCATCTACGAAGACGACACTACTATTTACTCCTGTCTCAATAGTAAATCCGGCATTGCTGACAAAGCTAACGTGGTTGTTGGTCTTAAAAAGAACAAATCTGTGGTTAACCGGGGCAGGAAATGGCTTGTAAAATTTAATGCCTCCAAAACGAAACTGATCTCATTTACTCTCCATAGAGAACCCTCCCTGCCTCTTATCAGCATGGCTGTATCCCAACTCGACGACAGCGTCTCTCTACGCTTTCTTGGTCTCACGTTTTCTACTGACACGAGGTAGAACAACTACATTGAATCAATAGCTTTATCTACCTCAAGGAAAGTTGGTACTCTGTGTCGCTCCAGAAGGCATTTCTCGCCTGAGTCCATCCTTCAAATCTACCAATTTATCATTCGTACTTGCATTGAATACTGTGACAGGTCCTGATCTGGCATTTCGACTACAGTCATTTTCTCACAGACGTGATGTGGCTTCCCTCTGCCTTTTCTACAAATATTTTCATGGCAACTGCTCTGACGAGCTACTTTCACTGGTACCCCAACTGCTTGAATTTAAGCGTGTATATTGGTTGGCATTTCGATCCCATCCTTTCACTGCCGAAACAGTTAAATGTAACCGCCTCTTCTACTCCAACAGCTTCTTCTCTTACACTTCCCGACAGTGAAACTCTCTTCCTCCTACTTGCTTCTCTGATAGCTATAACTTTCAAATATTCAACTGTAATGTCAGTCGACATCTTCTGATGCCTTGATACCGATCACCATCCTTCTCTATATCCTTTTCCTCAAACACCTCTCTTTACTCTTGCTCTCACTCTCTGTAACCCCCTGCGTACTAGTGGCACTGCAGCTTTGCTTGGGGGTGGGGGGAATACTTAAAAAAAACTCTGAAGAGAACTCCCTGCTTCGAACGTCTTTTCGAACACAATCTCAATCCAGACCAAATGAAACTCACATATACAATTTTTCACTGGAGATAATGGAAAAATGGTGACCAATTATCGCTCCAGAATGTATGCGGCTCCTTCTGTCATCCTTACTAAAATGATATCAGACCAAAGATGAATTATTTCCCACCCTGCAATCTATTTCCCCCACAGACGAAACGTCCTAAGCCAATAGCTTATCATCGAAAATACCCATGAAAATGTTCCGACGAGCTACGTTCCTTGGTTCTACCAAACAATCATTCAGAGCTAAGACCCGCTACGGTACGTCCACTGGAACGAACCTTCCCCATTTCGTTAATCTTCCATTGGTAAAAGGGAAGTTCCATTCGGTCAGTAAGAACTACAATTTACTGGAACAGACTCCCAAGAGGATGCTTTCCCGATCACTGTAATATTAACCACTTCAAGCTTAGAAATAAGCTTTATGTATCCAACATATCATAACATCCACTTTTTTTATCACCCACTCCAGATAAGCGTTAGTATCGAATTATTTCAAGGGGCAGTGGCTGATATGTTGGCAAAAGAGTTGAAATGCTATAGTAATTAAAATTTGTGGAGAGCCATGATCGTCCATGACACATAAAAGATGATGACGATGATCATTTCTTGGTTCAACTCGTTCAGACCTCCCAGCTAGGGCGTAAACAGGGTCGACTCATATTCTACCCATCCTTTTCATAATTTATTGATTAGGAGGAAGTTTTACCCACAGCCTCTTCCAAGAACTTTTACTCTGTTGAATATACTCCCGAGAGGATGCTTTCCCGATACCTTAGACTGGTCAAGTCTAAGACCAACTGTTATCTATCTTACATATCCTCATAATATTTATTTCCTACTTGATCCTTTTTCCGTCCTTACATAATTTTAATCAGTAACTCTCTTCCTTGAGTGATTCTTGGGCCTTGTTTTGGATAAACAAAAGTAAAATAAACATTACAAATTTACGCATTTTCGTACGATTTTACATTAAATAAGGATTGGGATTTTATTTTATATTCAAATTCTGATAAAACTAGAATTTCAAATCACTTCCTGGATTCGTTGGTAGAACTTCTTTAGAACCAAAATGGATTTCAGTCTTAATTAAAAAACTTCAATTTCCATGAATAATTTACGCTCGGATTCTTGACCGCGCATTGTACGTTTTACGTTGAATTTTAATCAAATTCAATTTCTATTAAGTATAAAATCAAGTGTCTTGAAATATATTATAATTAATTTCTGTAATAACGGAATCGGCTTCGATATCGAATTTGTTAAGGAAAGAACTTACAAATAAAACCTATCAAGTTTTGTTTCACGTAGATGTTTAATAAAATAAATAAATAAATTTTTAATAACTATAGAATTTCAACTCTTTCACCAAGATGTCAATCATCGCCCCGTGAAACCCTCTCGAATCTAACGCTTCTCTGGAAGGAGTCACAGAAAATGCTAGCAACGTTCTTATGAAGTTCGTAGACACGCTAATACTTTTGTTAGAAAACAAAAAGTTTCAGTGAAGAAGAGGGTTTAATCCCATGACAGACATGGTAAGAACACAGTAATAGATAATGTAGTTCAGTGCGACAATGCGTATGATTCAACGCTACGCCTTGTGACTCACTTTGCGTCCACCGTTCCTTTCAGCGGACGTTCAACAATTAGTCTAGAGAAGGCCGGTCGTCTCTTTACACAACGTTTATCGATGACTGATTTATATATACGGTCTAGGTGGAAAGAAACTGCCTATTGAATATTACTTATAAATTGGTTAATATCACATTTACAGGAAATAAAATATCTTGCGATCCCTAAAGGGGTAAAATTTAATTGGTAATTTCTGGGTTTTTTTTTTTTATTTCAGAGAGACATGTGTAGCCCAGAATGGCATAATGCCTGACAATGTATAGAAATATTCCGCTAACATCCCGTTACGAAATGTGGCATTTCGTGTTAAAAGTGCAAATACCTTGGCGCAGATTTCATGGATGTCATGCTTAAGTAGATTCTAAAACCAAAAGAAACTCTTATCCCAGGCTGATGAGTACGGGGTCTTTGGTAGATACCCACAGAAGTGACTGTTCTTCAACATCCAGATTGGCAAAAACGTACAAAAATAAGAATTATACATTGCATTGTAATGTTACAATTATACAGAACAAAATAAAACATTCTGATAAAACTAGAATTTCAAATCACTTCCTGGATTCGTTGGTAGAACTTCTTTAAAACCAAAATGGATTTCAGTCTTAATTAAAACACTTCAATTTCCATGAATAATTTACGCTCGGATTCTTGACCGCGCAATGTACGTTTTACGTTGAATTTTAATCAAATTCAATTTCTATTAAGTATAAAATCAAGTGCCTTGAAATATATTATAATTAATTTCTGTAATAACGGAATCGGCTTCGATATCGAATTTGTTAAGTAAAGAAATTACAAATGAAACTATGAAAAATGAAAAAATAGAAAATCAACCAATAATTAAGTTATTAACAATTTTAAATAGGGGTTGTACTTCTATCCAACACACACACACAAACACACACGCACACACACACACATATATATATATATATATATATATATATATATATATATGCTCCCGAAAAAAATATTTTGGTTGAACTCTCGGGGAGAAAAGTGAATTTGTAAACAGTGACTATTAATGCTCCTGATGCAAGACTCTTCGTTAAAACGAATCGAGTTCTCCCAATCACTGGCGTGGTTATCTAAAAATAAATACGTCTAAAATTTACCTTCATCCCTGCCGTGCGACAATGGCTAAGGGGTAGAGACTCCGAGTCGGATCAGTTGGGTTTCGATCCTAGCTTGAGGCAATCAACTGATGAGCTGTGAAACAGTCTGTAGATGACAAAATATATGTATATGGATTTTTTTGTGTGTGTGTGTCTGTGTGTAACAATTGTGGGGATGTATGCAAAAGACACCATTCACGTCTACATGCATAAAGGTAACGCGCTGACAATCTACAAAGCAATCCCCTTCTTAGCCTATCTCGTCGCACGAGTTGGCGAGGGGAGGGTGCGTAAAGTTCACTCTGGACAAGGCCCGAGGGCCACTCTTTTTATTAAGAGGCAGTTTATGCGAATGGGAAAGAAAGATAACCCTAGACCTGAACAGGTTAATTTTGTAATCGGTGAAACATTCTCTTAGGATAGTTAGTCCCACAGAGCCGTGGTTCTAGTTCTAGCTGTGAAAGTTTAGAACTGGCAGAACCAAGCAATGTAGTTCGTGCGAGCACTTTCCGCAGAAGTGTTGATAGAGCAGTGAGAAGCTGTCCACATCCCACCTCTGAGAGAGAGGTTAGAGGGTGGTAAATATTTTGTCACTCACAAGGACCCAGACACGCTTTTGGATTATATTAGGTTGGTGCAAAAATAATGACGTAATAACGTCAAAAAACGACATTATTACGTCATTATTTTTGCACCAACCTAATATATGTACAGGGTGTATCAAAAATATGTTTACAAATTTTGGGAGCGAGATCCGCACACCAAAACAAAGATAAAAGGTCACATAAACATACATCCACAAATCCTTCGTTTATGGGTTATTAAATTTAAAGTTTACAGTAGATGGCCATATAGACAAGGTTTGTTATTCGTGTACATTTGTGGTTAGTTTGTCTTCAATGTTTAACTTGTTTATCCGTTAAATGAGAAGTACTCCGTTTAACAATGGCAAGATATTCATATCGTGAGCAGGCATCTGTGATTTTACATACGGCCGCGCGAAGGGTAATGGACGCGAGGCAGCACGGTTATATCAGATTACGTTTCCAGACCGAAGATATCTGGCTATCCAACCTAAGCTGCTATTTACCGTCGATTTACTAAGACAGGGTCTGTGGCACGACAAACTACGAATCGAAGAATACCAAGATCAGCTCGTACGCCTGACCACGACGAACACATTCTATAAGGCTGTCGGAGATGATCCAGGTATCAGCACACGTCAAGTGGCCCTAGGATGTCGTACATCTCATAGTTGTTACAGTTTTTGTGTATATGTATATATATGTATATGACTAGAACATTTATTTGCATTAAAATACAAATTGTGACACAAGGCCGAAAAGGGGGAGGGGTTGAAGCTGGTCAACACTAACTATCTTATACCTAGCTAATCTGACTCACAACCCATTCATACATTACAATTTACCCATTCACCACAAGAACTCATCCATTACCAATCAATCCTCCAACCACCATAATACCACATCCTCTCAAGGGGAACCTAGCAAAACGCGACCCACACCATAAAAATTTGATGATAATACATAAAATACATAAAATTCTAATAATGATGCAATGAGTGGGAGGGAGATGAACCCAATAATCAACTAAATATAAACGTCAAAATACAAACTAAACATAACAGATGTTAGTAGGAACCGTCCAACCCACAAAACAGAGAGGCCGCTGTATTCTGCCCAGGGGACAGAATCAAGAAGCTCTCTCGCTAAGGGAATGGGGAAAAAGGATAAAATATTATGCGGGAATGGGAAAATATAAAGCTGACCCAGTCGAGATAAAATGAGGCCAAAACAAACTGGGGAGGTTGGGAATCTCAACTTGGATCATAACCAAAGAGAAGCCGGGTAACAGGCCAGGAACAAAACTTACTCACATTAACTAGGTACACTGAAGCTTGTCTAACCTAACCAAGGGGAGGGTTCCACAGGAAGCCACCCCGATGTGCAATAGGTTGACCTAGAAGAGAAAATCAAGGCTAGCCCCGTTCACGCGAAGCAAGCTCGCCTCTTTTACCCACCTTTCGCTAAAGACTGTCGAATGCAATCGTTTTCTATCAGATCTAATCTTCATCTTGAGCTGATGGTCAAAAAATTGGATTAGATGCTGGTGAGAAAGACGGTTGCCCCGCAAGACTTCCTCCTTTCGCGTCGTCCAAATCACCATTCGAGTCGTGGCAAGCAGCGTCAGAAACACCATTCGTTTCACCCCGGAATACGGGGGCGACACATTGTCACACGCATATGCGCGATCAATGGACACAAGCTGTTCGGGAACAAGACGAGCCGTCAGCTCGCCGACATGGTCCCATAAGGGGCGGACACGGAGGCAATGGTAGAAGGCGTGCGAAGCCGTTTCTTCTAAGCCAAGACCACACCGTTCACAGTCTGGCAAATCCGCCAAACCCCATATGAAAGCCTTGTCGTTGAGAGGCAGCCGATTTCGAGCCAATCGCTAGGTAAGCGAAAACTCAGGGTTACTAAGGTAATCCGCCGCTGGCGCCCAAGACCAGTAAGAGCGATACTCCTCCTCCGACAAGCCGAGCGTATCTCGTAGGGAATCCTTCGCGGGCCCCTCCACTAAACCACGATAGAAGACCTTCCTAGGCCGTGAAAGGTCACTTCAAGGCCGACCGACACTCGCGAAGAAAATCCGACTCGTCCCGGGGTTTACGACGGCGCCCAACCCTCGAGATGGGGGGACTAATGGTAATGCTACGGAAGGCGTCCCTACAATCCCCTCCAGAATCGGATCTCTTCCAGTCAATGCGCGGCGTAGGAAAGCCAACCTAGAGGCCCGGATGTGACTCAACATGTGCGACATTCCCAGCCCCCCATGACACGGACGTTTAGTGCAGACTCGTCTGTCGACCCTATTCACCGCCTCAATGTCGCTGCGGAAACCCTGGCTCGAGCCCCTCCAGGAACGGCTATTCCACGTAGGGCCGGGCTGCCGGTCTCGTCCTTCAGCCGGCGAAGGAGAGGCTCCAACGCCAAAGCATAAAGGAGAGGCGACAGCGGACAACCCTGACGAACCGACCTAGACAGCACGAAGGCGTCCGACAACCTTCCGTTCACCTGTACCACAGCACAGGGGGAGCGATACAGAATTTGGGTGTGAATCCAGCGGCCTGCAGAAAAGTAGCATGGTAGCGATGGTCGACCCTATCAAATGCCTTGGACTGATCCAAATTGATCAGCGCGGCTTCTTCGTCGTCTTTTACACCCTCTATGATCGTGCGGATCAGATGCAGGTTGCTCTGAATTGTTCGGCCCCTCACAGAACAAGTCTTCTCAGGTCCCAACAGAGACTCGGCAACTGACTGCAAACGCTCCTGCAAGATCTTGGCCATAATCTTTAATTCGTTGTGGCCTGTAATCATCTAGCTTTCCCCTACCACCTTTGCCCTTTTTCAACAGAGTGATCACGCCCCTGGTGATCCGGTTGGGGATGGACCCCGACCGAAACCAGTTGTTGAACACTGCAGTCAAAATCGGAATAAAGATGTGCGACAGCCTCAAGTACAATTCATAGGGCAAACTATCCAGACCGGGCGACTTGCCTCTGCCGACCTTCTTCAATACCGCGTAGACTTCGCCCTCCGTGATCTCTCCCTCGCAGCTAGCCGCTTCAGTCGGCGAAAGCCGAGGAAAGTCAGCCAAATAGCTGCGAAACTCCTCCTCACGGAGACCAGGCTCCTTGGTAAACCGGCTCTCGAAATGGCGCCGAAACGCCTCGCACATGTCATCAGTCGCCCGAAGAGAACGCCCATCCGGGTATATGACCTCACGAATGTAACGATCACCACCTCGACGGACATCTTCCCTGCGCAGATCACCGCCCAAATTCACAGCTTCGGAAGACATCTTGCTTAACTTATGTCTAATTACCTGGCCCATGTAAAGCTCGCTATTCGAACGATCCAGGGCCTCCCTAGCTAAGGCTATCTCTAGGGGATCCCCCCAGCCACCGCCCGGGAATAACTAGACTTAAGTGTCTTCACCTTATCAGCTCTATCTAGAGCCAGCCGTTTGCTGAAATCAGTGGTGAACGACCTAATCCTACATTTAAGGTTTTCCCACCGCCTATTCCCGATAACCGCCCTCACTAGCTCCCGCTGCACTAGTCTAATTAGCTGTTCCTGGAAGTCCCGCCTGTCCAGTAAAGACAGATTGAACTTCCAGTACCCAGCCATTCTAGGCCTATTGTCTAACGCCACCCGGGCACAAACGAGGTTGTGATCCGAATAGCCTACCCAGTGGAACGTAGGGCAATCTAGTAGATCTATGTCGGCTCTTCTAACTAACATTCTGTCAAGGTAGCTAACTACCTTGTCAAAAGGCCAATTAAGAGCACACGTCCACATTTCCCCCCCGGGATGATCGATCCGGTATCTATCGACGAGACCATAATCGTCGATCAGATCAACCAGGCTACGATCGCCCCTTCTCCCGCTAGCTCCCTGTCCCCTGTCTAACTTGGGGTCCAGGATGGCATTCCAGTCCCCCATCTAAACTAGGTGCGTTGAATCCACTAGGAACGGCCCCAACCGCCAAAAAAACGAGACCCGCTCATCCCGTGTCGTTGGGCGCATAAACCGCAACGACTCGAAACGAACCACTTTTCACGGCAATATCGGCCACGATCAACCAGCCCTCGGCATCGGTATGCACAAGGTCCACCTTCGCATCAAGAGTACGCCTGACAAGCAAAGAAACTCCTCTGAGATCCACATCCAGGGATAGAAAGTCCCGGAGCAAGCTGGCAGCCTTACCCCGATCCCTTAAACTCCTCACATTCAAAGTAGCTATCTTCATTTCCATATTCTAAGTCCTGTAAAATATAAAAGACAGAATTAACCTATTCACATACGGGGAGGAAATCTGCAGCGGTAAGGACCCCGACTGATTGTCCCAGGCTCCCTACACTATGATCTGACGTCATTCGTCCTTCCAGGACAATCCCGCCGACGTCCGAAGGATAGGTAAGTTTTAAACACATATATAAGGAGGGGGTGGAGAATGACCGGGACCCTCCCAGCACAATACTGCCTTAGCTTCTTTAAGTAGGGTGAGTCCATCTCAACCATCCTTATTTTTGGGAAATTGTCCTTTGCTTCCGAGATATGCCCCCAGACTTTTAGATATGTCCCCCTGTCTCTAAAACAGGTAAGAACCCCCGGGGCATCTGGGAAATTTCGCGGGTCCTCCACAGACTTCTCTTTCACACACTCCAGCTTATACAAGAGCCCCAGTTGGGCTCTCTTTTGGCTGGACAGGGCCTTTTTATACTCTTCCTTGTCTACTCGACAAATGTCCTCTGGTCCTGCAAACAGTTTTTTTTCTTCTTACCCCTGGAACGGTGGGGAGGGGAAGAGGTGGATGTGTCAGGGGGCGTTACAGATGGGCTGAGGGGAGAATTTGAGGGAGCGGGGGCTAGAACCCTGGCAGGGGAAGAAGAAGTACTCCTTGATTTAGGCGTTCCCATATTTTCCTTCGGATCCGCCGGGACAGACCGGAACCTGACTTTGTCTCAGCTCTCCTCCACTTTACTGCGCTCAGAGTGCTTTGGTGTTTGCCTTTCACCGTCCTCTTCCTCCTCTCTACTTCTCTTTAAGGAAGAAGTTCGAGGTGGAGGCATAACCTCGACCTCCATCTCCTTTTCTTGCTTTTCCTCTTGTTGCTGCTGCTGTTGTTTATGATGACTCTTTTGGGTTTGAGCTACTTGTTTCCTCTCCTCTGGTTTTTCAGCCTTTTTGGGGTTTTCCGAATTTTTGGTGTTTCCAGGCTTTCTTGTAATTTCCGCCTTTTTAGAACTTTCAGCACTTTCTGCCTTTTTAGGGTTTGCATCCTTTTTGGCACTTTCTGCCCTTCTCGGGCTTTCTGCCTCCTTAGGGCTATCCTCTTGCCCCTTTTTTTGTCGGTTGCTGCTTTGATGCAGTCTCATCTTTCTTGGGAGGAGATGGTACATTTTTTGCCCTCATTCTCACCACCTCCTTCCAGGTACCTTCAGGATCCTTTTCCCCTTTTCCTTCCTCTGTCGGTACTGTTACCGCTGCTTCCTTTGAAACTGCTTTTTCTGCTACTGCTGTTGTTGTAGTTCCTGAAGGATGCGGCAGTTTGTTGGGGCACTCCTTAACCATGTGGCCCGGGGTGCCGCATGACCAACAGCACGGCTTCCGGCCCTCCACTACGACCAGCATCCTTCTTTTACGGCATGTGAGGACATTGGGGACATCACCAAAGCTTCTTTGCGTCAAGGTGACTTGTAGTTCCATGTCCCCGGTTGCAATACCTGATTTTCCGAGAACCGCCCTCACCTCATTCACCTTGCCGAAATTTGAGAAGAATGCCCCCATTCTGTCTCCACTGATGTCCACCGGCACCTCGTGGACCGTGATTTTCGTCTTTCGAGTACCCATGTACTCTGTCTGCAGTCTTAAATTTTTGGTGGATAACACGTTACCCGCCAATAGCTTAGCTTCTTGCTCCGTGGGAAGTAGAATGTCCCAAATAGCATTAGATTTTCTCGCCAGGACTTTTGGACTAATTTTGAGGGTCTCTTCCATCGCTTCCCTACCTACCCCCACCAGTTTGTGACTTTTTACGTCCGAAGTAAGTAGGGAAACAATTCTTCTTTTGACCGCCTCCCAGACTTCTGGTATCGTGATGAACTCATTATTTTGGAAGGAGTCCTCGAACTTGCTGTGTTGAGCTTCGTAGTACTCAGCATCTTTCTTGACCGGGTTATTCTTACCCCAGGCCGTTTTCACCGGGGACACCGGCGTTGGTGTGTTGTTTCTATTTTCTTCCGTCATGGTGGCTGGCCACCACGACGGGCCAAATAAACAGTTTCTCTTTTCTTTCTTAAATTGGATTTTCTCTTCCACAATGCAGAAAGCAACAGTTAATAACAAACCAAATAAAATATAAGCAGAACGAGGACAACCAAAGGCAGAAAATATAATAACTCAAACAAAAACAAAAATTCAAACAAAAAAACCGTGGGGAGGGAAAAATTATAGACAAAGAACAAAAAAGAAAAATTAAACAGAAAAGAAAATAACAGTACAAATGAAAGAAACTGAAAAGAACAAGTGAAAAAATCAAACAAGTTTTTAGCAAATAAATCAAATAAAGCAAAAACTTAGCAATTCAAAAGCAATTTCCACACAAGTCCTTCGCAAAAATCAACAAGACCTGGGGGGGTATATGTATATGACTAGTTAGTTAGTCCAAATGCCTTGACTCGCTTTATAGTCTACCAATAGAAGGTTAACCAATCAGAACCCGCAGAACATTCTATCCGTCGTGTATAAAGGCGGCCATTTTTGTTTACCCTACCCGAATGACCAGTGCCAACTTGTCAGGCGAAGATGAACAGAAGGAAGTACTACGCTCTGCTACTTTGCTGCGATATCCACTGCTAACCTGAATTACGCTTTCCTACTGTCTCCGAAATATTCACTGCTAACCTCTTTCGAAGACGACCGTCGAAATGTCTAACAATAGTACCGTATGGAGGGTAATTTAAACGCAGGTCCTGTATCCGTATCATTTGCAACGTGTGCAACGTCTTTCAACCCCTAATCAGTTACCACAGGGGAACTTTTGCCGCTGCTTTATTGCACAAACTGACGATCTGTTGTTTGTCTCTTCAGTCTTGTTTTGAAGATGAGGCCATATTTGGGAGAGTTAGAATAACAAATTTGCACAAGCAACATTTGTCGGCGTATCAGAATCCCCATGGTAAAAATCCACACTAGAAACCAGCATCGGTTTACGATAAGTGTGTGGACTGGAATAGTAGGTGACTGTGCTGTAGGTCCATTTGTTCTCCCAGCACGTCTTGCAGGCACTGTCAACAGGGGCATTATTTCGAACACACTTCCAGACCTGATAGAGGATGTACTCCTGCTAATAGGAAAATACACGTGGTTCCTACATGATGGGGATGCAGCACATTTTAGTCACATTGTTCACGATGTACTGGCTGATATCTACCATAAAATAGGGATAGATAGAGGAGGACCGATTCCATGGCTTGCACGTTTTATGGATCTCAATTCTTTGGATTTTTATCTGTGGTGCCAATTAAAACAATTGGTTTATGAAGCAGATATTAATAATGCAGAGATGTTTCATCAACGACACCGTGTGGAAATATTTGAAAGGATCCACCAGTCAATGATCTGACGGTTGCATGCCTGTGTAGAAATGCAATTTACGTCCGTACAACTATTTTCCAAATCTTTTGGGGAGTCCCAAAACGTGAGAAATGTTCGTCACCATTCCTGTTTTTCTTCTTCTTTTTTTTTATTTTTTATTAATTATTGCAAAGTTTTTCGATCAGACATTATTAATATATATCACTGTAATTAAGTATGTATTTTTACCACTGATAATGAAGAAAGTATCTACTTTTACCCCTGATAATGAAGAAAGTATGTATTTTTACCCCTGATAATGAAGAAAGGTTACGGTTCCTGGAGGTCAGCTGCAATTTCGTCGAAGAGACGTGGGATCTGTTCGCTTTCATGCTGGGACCAACTTGCTCAGGCGTTCGTGTCTGTCAAGGAATCTAACCAACACAGTTTCGCCCAATATATTCCCTGGTCTTCTTCAGGTGTCTGTAGATCACGTTGCGCTTCAAAAGATTTAAAACTGAAATCTTTAATCAACAACGTTAGATTGTTTTCATTTATTTGAAAAAAAAATGTATCACCTTCGTTAATTGTTTAGTGAATCTGTGTATTCGCACGGGACAATCCAGAATCTAAAACTTGGATCTTTAAACCTGCTTCTGCAGCTTTGACGTCAAACTGTTATTTTGCAGGTTTTTAAAACCAGGATATTTTTTTAATTGTAAGATAATTTTTGATGTAATAATGATTTATTGATACAATTCCTACTAATTAACTTGTAGCTGGTTTGAGGGGGGTTAGTGCGGGGGTAGAAGTTGATTCATGCCTTTCCCAATGGTATTTGCACGTAAGTTAATATAACGAACCCGGCTGGAATTCGAACTCAGCTCTCCGATATTTCAGTTCCGAGTCGTTATCCTTTACACCAGCCGCACATCCAAGCTTACAGCACCTGCGATTCCAAAGGGTTCACCCATCTAGGTACTGACCATTTGCGATGGTCATCGCACGAGAACCACGATCTGAGCGTAAGTTTAGCGATATCAATTGTAAGCTGATATCTTTTTAAGGAGACATCTGCTGGGTGTTACAGAAATCGTCTTGACAATGGTCAGAGAAATGCAGCGGATCTCGCAAGAACTAGTTCATTCGACACTAACAAAGAAGTTCTGCTGTGTGGAGCGTACTAAGAAACCTGAATTTATTATCATTAATTACTTGTATAGACGAAACCTGACAAGACAAAGAAGGCTGATTACCTATAAGACTGGTCTCTAGCGGCCTAAACCACAGCTTAAACTCGCTCGCCTACACAGAAGGAAGTCACACGCCGGTTATGCCCTTTGCTCCCTCACTGTTCCTCACTTGCCAGTAGAAGGTTGTAACGCAGTACCGGAATTACCTATTGGCTTAAGCCATCGACTCAAAATCTAGAGAGCCTCAAGCCAAGATGTATATTTTTTCTTATATATTTTGACATCGTCATAGGCGTTTGTTACACATTATGTCATAGCGCAATGTAGAATCTAAATAACCCTTCAGTTATTTTAAACACCCTTCATCATCTCCGACTTTACTCAAATTCATTAATTAAACACTCCTTCTACTCGTGGGAATGGGGGATTTGGAGGGGGCCTCGCAAGTGGTATTATCTAGGGCATCTTTTCATCTAAATCCGGACCTGTTGCAACGAAATAAAATCTGCTGACTGCTACAATTTCGTCTCATTTTTTTTTTCTTATTGGATAACGACCCGGCCAAAGAATTGTTTTTTCTTGTATTAAGCTTACAAGCGTTCTACTGAGAGACGGCTGCAGTCCGCGAACGAACCTGTCGTCTGGTCTGAGATGCAACGCTGCATACACCCGCCATTATTAACTGAATAGAAATGAAGTCGTCGATTCCATTTCAAAAGGTGTATCAGTTGTTTTTCGCATGAGAACTTATTTCGATATTAAGCTGAAAACAGTTTCTTATTCTTATGTTCATTTTTTTTTTAATTCTGTTACGTTTCCCAGTTTTTTGGTTTTTTGGTTTTTATTAACTTTTCTTTGACTTGCATGACGTATCTTTCCATTCTGTTTACTCTCTACGCGCAGTACTTGGATCTATCTATATTAAAATTATTTATGCTTTACATAAGAGAAAGAAAACGCGTCAACTTACGTTTCAATCATGTGTTGCTTGCCTTTCAATGAATTTTTTATATAATATTTTTTATATATTCACATATATATATATGGAGAGAGAGAGAGTTCTTCCCTCGAGTTATTGCTTTTATTTTTTAGTTACATTCTTGTTTGTATATATCTAACCATTGCAGAGTTCAGTCGGGCAATTTAATTCGGGAAGACATCATTTTTCTTTCTAAGTTTTAATCTCTATAGATTCTTTCACTATTTCATTGTAAAATCTTCCTCTTATCAGCAAATAATAAATATTAAAATTGTTTTTTTTTAATTTTATTAAGTAAGCATCAAAGAGGATTTTTCGTCTTGTGATAGAACTTTTATGGATTCTTTATTAAAGTTTTCTTCCAATTTATTCTGACTTATTTCAGCAAATTTCCATAATTCCACCTTACGAGAATGTTTCAACTTACCAGATAATAATCGGCCGCAATATACAGATTGGGTGTATTTGGACAGGAATTTTTCCCTTATATAAGGCTGGTTAGACAGACGCTGACTTTATTTGTTTGGATGTATTGTGGCAGGAACACAGTCAAAGACAACCAGCAAGATATTCTAACGTTTGCAGCATCGGTAAACAATCTCTGTAATGATTTTAAACTAGCCGAACTGACTGCCGATGATTTCAAGTGCTTAATTTTCGCACAAGGTCTAGTATCAGCAGAAGACGCCGAAGTCAGACGACGGGTACAGACCAAGCTTGAGAACGAACAAGGATTGACTCTCCAAAAACTGGCAGAGGACTGTCAAAGAGTAATATCTGTAGAATGTGACTCGAGGAATCAGGTGTGGCTCAGATTAATAAAATCAGAAGCAAGTCTACCTCCTATTCCCCTCAAAAAGACAAAAGGTAAATATCATGTCCTAAATTCCGCAGTAACCAAAACCCAAATAGGTTAAAGAAACCGCCCGGACCATGTTACCATTGTGTTAAATGGCATTGGATGAAATTCTGTCCAGTTAAGAACAAAAAATATTGCAAAAATTGCAATAAAAGTGGACATACTTTAACTCGGTGCTGGTACGCCAACAGAACGAGAAAACCCCAAAATAAAATTAGGCAAGCTCAATCTGACAATATTGTCGATAGGAATTTAAGGAAATATGTAACTGTGGATATTTTCAATAATTCCATTAAATTCCAGCTTGCCTCGGGTTCCGATCTTTCAACCATTAACTGGCGTACTTGGCGAAAATTAAACAAGCCGACCTTATTAAAAACGGATAAAACAGCAAAATCCGTAACTGGCGAAAAGATTAACATTTTAGGCGAGGTAATACTTACAGTAACACTAAATGGAGTTGCCAAAAAGCTCAAAGCTTACGTATTGAAAACTTCAGATAACTTATTTGGAACAGATTGGATAGAAAAATTCAATCTTTGGGATTGCCCAATGAGTACATTTTGTTGCAAGATACAAAGTACAAGGTTCAATTTGGTAAATCTCAAAAGGAACTCAAACAACAATTTCTCCAGGTTTTTTCTGGCGGCCTTGGGAAATGTACTAAAATGAAAGCTAAGGTCAAGGTGAAGGACGGTGCACAACAGGTATTCAAAAAGAAAAGGAATGTCTCTTTCGCTACTCTAGAGCAAATCAACAAAGAGTGAGATAGACTCATTCCAAAAAATACAGAATCTTTGAAGACTCCATCATTGCTACTCTAAGGACAAATTGTGAAAGCAAAAACATGATCGCAAGTAACATAAGAGAGCTCCCAGTTACTTTGGCCGACATAAAAAGGGAGTCTCGAGAGGATGAATTCATTCAATCCATAAAAAGAAAAATTCGAAACAAAGACCCCAATGTGCCTGAAGTTTTCTCCCTCTGCGATGATGCCCTACTATAATAATGACCGCGTAGTTATTCCAAACAGCCTACAAAGAAAAATCCTCAGGGATTTTCACATGGGACATCCGGGGAAGAACCGTACGAAAAGCCTCATGCGCTGCTATTTTTATTCGCCAAACATGGACAAGGACATAGCAGACATGATAGAATCATGCAAAGGATGCCCGCTTGCAGCAAAAGCTCCAACCACGACGTGCAAACCATGGCCAAACACAGACCATCCATGGCAAAGAATTCATGTCGATTTTGGAGGGCCTATAGACAACATGTACTACCTCATTGTTGTGGATAGCCACTCAAAATGGCCTGAGGTCCTACAATGCAAAAGACCAACTACAAACTGCACGATCGGATTTCTACACGAGTTATTCGCGCGTTTTGGTGTGGTAGATTGTGTAGTTACAGATAATGGCACTCAATTCATATCAAGTGAATTTAAAGACTTCTTCAAGTCATATCAGGTGGATCACATTACAACGCCTCAGTACCACCCTAGGTCGAATGGCCAGGCCGAAAGGTTCGTGGACACTCTAAAAAGGGCTTTTAAAAAGGCACTAGGCACACCGACAGATAGTGTAGGTGTATCGGATAACTCCTAATCCGAACACGCCTATGGGAAGCTCGCCTGCAGAAACAATGTTCGCAAGGAAAATCAAGTCTGTCTTCGACAAACTTATTCCACGGGAAGCAAAGTTCAAAAAAACCGTATCGCCTCATAATAAATATTTCAATCCTGGCGATAAAGTCTTTTTCAAGGCTTACAAAAACAACATAACATTCTGGGAAGTAGGAACCATAAAACAAAGAATTGGCGAACTGGTCTATATTGTCCAAGGACCGAAAAACACTCACAAACGCCATTGGAACCAGCTCAGAAAATGCCGTTTGAAGGAATCGAAGGAATTACTACAAAATAACTGTGAACAGCCGATCGACGTAATTTTCGATCACTTCGATCTCGACACGCCCCAAGTCTGTCCTGAAGTGCGACGCTCAGGAATGAAAAGGAAATTTATTCAATCGCTCGACGTAAATCCCAAGACAAACACGCATATATATATATATATATATATATATATATATATATATATATATATATGTGTGTGTGTGTGTGTGTTATTTGTGTCTCCAATTTTTATTTTTCGAAGAGTAAATGTGTGAATCTGTTCTGAGAGAATTAAAAGTTCATCCGTGGACAACATATGGTATGCAGGTGACTGTGCTGATAACAATCACAATGATCGCCAACGTCCTGAAGGGAGAAGAAGAAGAAGAAGAAGAAGAAGAAGGGGGATAAGAAAAATGTGTAAGAGGATGAAGAGGAGGAGGAGAACAAGAAGAAGAAGCAGTAGGGGGAGCAGACGAAGAAGGTGTGAAGAAAAAAGTGTAAGAGGATGAAGAGGAGGAGGAGAAGAAGTAGAGGGAGCAGAAGAAGAAGAAGCGGTGGAGAAAAAGGTGTAAGAGGATGATGAGGAGGAGAAGAAGAAGAAGAAGTAGGGGGAGTAGAAGAAGAAGGGGTTGAGAAAAAGGTGTAAGAGGATGAAGAGGAGGAGAAGAAGTAGGGGGAGCAGAAGAAGGGGTGGAGAAAAAATGTAAGAGGATGAAGAGGAGGAGAACAAGAAGTAGGGGGAGCAGAAGAAGAAGGGGTGGAGAAAAAGGTGTAAGAGGATGAAGCGGAGAAGAAGAAGTAGGGGGAGCAGAAGAAGAAGAAGGGGTGGAAAAAAGGTGTAAGAGGATGAAGAGGGGAAGAAGAAGAAGTAGGGGGAGCAGCAGAAGAAGAAGGGGAAGAGAAAAAGGTGTAAGAATATGAAGAGGAGGAGAAGAAGAAGTAGGGGGAGCATAAGAAGAAGGAGGGGTGGAGAAAAAGGTGTAAGAAGATGAAGAGGAGGAGAAGAAGTAGGGGGAGCAGAAGAAGAAGGGGTGGAGAAAAAGGTGTAAGAGGATGAAGAGGCAGAGAACAAGAAGAAGGAGGTATGGAGGAGCGGGTAGGGGAGGAGAACAAAAAGAAGAAGAAGACAGGGCAAGCAGAAATTAAGCTTTGCTAAATAAGGACAATATATACGAAGAAGTAGACATTAAAACCAGAACAATCTACCATCTAAAGCTACAATCTAAATAATGTGTTCCGTTAGATCGACACACACCTGCAGAAAGTCATAATCGTACTGTAAGCACGTGTGGCGTCATGAATAATAACTCGAAAGTGTTAATCAAAGGCCAACTTCAAATTCCCGCTGATTCCGTTATTTTCAGTTTCGGGCAAATGTATCAATTTACCTCTTCCCTACAATCTATGGTTTAATTAATAAGACTTGTATTATTAACCCACCCCGACGAAAAAATTCTTACAATATAAAAATAAATTCTGGGTTTAAATAATCTACAATCGGTTGATAAGCCGTAAAAAAACGAATCAATCAATCAATCAACAAAGAAGTCCGAAGAGCCCAATGGCTGTAAGTTCGTGATAATGATAACGAAATATATAATATAAATAGGTATTTTCTTTCTTGAATGAGCTATTGTTCTGTAGAAGTGTTGATTTCACCCGTTACAGCTCAATATCTTTTTAATGCGCTTATTCCTAAGGAAGTTTTGTCATTATAACAATCTATAGTTCCCTTTATTTATCTACGAATTATCAGAATTTCATGGGTATTTCTTTTTCTTTTTCTTTTTATTTTTTTACAATTCAGTGTCGTTATTCACCGAGATTGACTGCCCACCAAGAATAAAGAGCCCAACGTGTCCAGTTATTTGATGCACAGCTAAGTGTAAGAGAAATGGTTTTATGCTTTTCCCAAGGATATTTGAGTGAACGAGAACGCAAAGGACTATCTAAGAATTTGGAGTGACACTCAAAGAATTAGTTTCAGATGAGGTTTCGACTTACGTCTTTTAGTGAAGTAGAGGGAACGTTAAAAGAAAATGAAAAAAAGCACCCCTCACACACACAATCATACACACAAAAGACAGGAACTTTTGGAATGTCGTGAAGGCGAACTATCAGAAGGGAGAAAGACGATTCTGAATTCTAAGGAAAGAAAACTTCGCGTCGTTATCTTTCGCAAGAAGGCATATTAACTCATAGAAAAATAAAGAAAAAAGAATTTGTGAAGAGATAATCGTCTAAACGAAGAAATAAAAACTTGTTTCAATTCAAATCTCTGGAGATAAATTTCTCATGTATCGTGGCAATTCAAAGAGGATTAAAAAAAATAAATGATACGTGCAGAAGCACTCTTTTCGTTTTTTGAGTTAGTAATTTTACATTTTAGGGTAGATGCGGTTAAATTTACAATCCAAAATAAAATACCAAAATATTTTGGGGCGTATTCCTGACACCAAAACAAGAAAAAATGTCCATATAAAGATATGTCCACAGCATCTCATAAGAAATATTCAAAATGTCCTCCGCTTGCTTCAATACACGCACACACGCACGCACCCGTCGGATCATTGACTGACGGACCCTTTCAAATACTCCCACGCGTTGTCGAATGATTTCCCAGGCTCCCATGACACGTTGATAAAGCGTCTCTGCATTATTAATGTCTGCTGCGTAAACCAATTGTTTTAAGTAGACCCAAAGATAAAAAAAAATATCCAAAGGATTATGTTCGAGGAACAGGCAAGCCATGGAACCCGTCCCCTCCTACCTATCCATGGTAGATGTCAGCCAGTGCATCGCGAACAATGTGACTAAAATGTGCTGCAGATCCATTATGCGTCTTTGTAATAAAAGGGGTACATCCTCTAGCAGGTCTGGAAGTCTATTCGAAATAAACTCAAAGTAGATAGGTCGTCTAAGTCAGGCTGGGAAAGGGTATAACTCTACCAGGCAATCCATTTTAGTCAACATATTAATCGTAAACTGATTTTGTTATCTAACTTGTATTGTACTATGGGGATTCCGATCCGCCCACAAATGTTGGTGGTATAAAATTTGTTATTCCATCTTTTCCAAACGTTGCCTTATCCATAAAAAAGACTGAAGAGACAATGAATCGACAGTCTGAACAACAAACCATCGGCGAACGTTCTCTCGTGCTGAGTGATCAGAGAGCGATAGACACTGCACGCGTTTCAAATAATAAGGATACGGGAGCTGTTCTTGAATTACACTCGATGCGTTACTACGATACGTACGACATGCTAGGGCCACTTGACGCGTGCTGATACCTGGATCATCTCCGACAGCCTTGTAGAATGTGTTCTTCGTGGTCAGGTGTACGCGCGGATCTCGGTCTTCTTCGATCCATTGTTTGTGGTGTCAGAGACCCTGTCTCAGCAATACGACGGTAAACAGCAGCAAAGTTTGGGTGATTCGGCTTCCTTAGTTCTAGAAACGCAGTCTGATACAGCAGTGCATCCTCGCGTCCATTACCATTCGTGCGGCAATATGTAAAAATACTATCTACCTGCTCACGATATGAACATCCTGCCATTGTTAAACGAAGCACTTCTCAGTTAACTGACTACTACACACGTTAAACGTTGGAGAAAGACTAGTCACAAATGTACACGAATGATAAATGTAACCTAGTCTAAATGACAACACAGCCACATCTACCGTAAACTTTCTTTAAACTTAACTAAAAAACGAAGGATTTGCGTACATATGTATATATGGACTTTTTGTGTGTGGAACTCGCCCCTCCCAAAGTTGGTAAAAGTATTTTTGATATGCCTAGTATATATATATATATATATATATATATATATATATGTGTGTGTGTGTGTGTGTGTGTGTGTGTGTGTGTGTGTGTGTATATATATATATGAGTGTGTGTGTGTGTGAAAATTTCAGATATAACTACACTGTACTTGTAAAATGTTAATTTGAATGCAGAAATTAAAAAAAACGTATCTATGAACATAAAAGGGATCTTATACACAATAATTTATCAAATGCATTAGTCATTCATAGACATCAATTCAACCAGATATTTGATCTAATGAATACCACATTTATTAAAAGACAAAGTAACAGACGGAAAATTCTCGAGAGTGCCGCTACTAAATCTTATAAAAGTATAAATCTCAGATTTTTCAAATATCTCCTTTCCTAAGAGAATTTCTACTTTCCAAAGTCAACATACATGACAATAAAAATGTTAAAAATTAAAAGAAAACCGTTAACTTCATAACCTGCTGTTATTTAAAAAAAATATATAATACATAAATTTATCCGATGCAAAAATAATTAAAATATTAATTGCATAAAAATTCAAAATCATTTACTCACTTTCGTTTATTAGACGTTAAGTTATGTCGCTGAGATTCTTCCATAATTTATCTTGTCTTTTCATTTAACCTGCTGAATATTTATGAGGGCCTCTTAAATTTAAAAATGTGAAAAGTAACAAGAATTTTATTTTGTTT
>OZ010586.1:37480588-37668088 GCA_963932145.1 Acanthosepion lycidas
TTTTATTGTTTATTAACATATATATATATATATATATATATATATATATATATATATATATATATGTTAATTCAGTGACGTATAAAAATTTAAATATCTGGGAAGTATTATTAAACAGAGTGAAAATGTGACATAATAATCTGAAGGTGCGTTAGGATAGCAAAAGATGTCTTTCAAATGCTAAGCAGAGTATTAAGAAACAGAATTTTTTTTATTAAGAACAAAGAAAAGAATTAAAAAATCAGACAAAAAGAGAATCTCTCTCTCTCTCTCTTTCTCTCTCTCTCTCTCTCTCTATATATATATATATATATATATATATAGTGTGTGTGTGTGTGTGTATTTATGCAGCATATTTTCATTATATTCATAATTAAGTAATTAATGGAGTCTACAAGAATCCTCAACAGAATGCAGAAAGCACTGGACGGCCGTTTCGTCCTATATTTGGGACTCATCAGCAGTGCGCATCCACATCCGAGAATTGAAACCCGGAGAGTTACGATATGAAGCAGACGTCGTACCAACGGACCTCGGTGACGAAGTGGTGACTAATTAGACTCGATATAGCGCCGCTCGTTCACATATTCCGTGGCGGAACTCCCCCGAGTTTCCCTAACCCATTGCCCCCAAGAACCACGACTACTACCCCAAGCTGCTTCATCTATTTTCATTTTGTATTTCCCAAGTAATTCCCATCGCATCCGAGTTCATCTTGAGGGGTAAATTGCTAAGAGAAAAAATTAGTGTAACTAATAGTTGTGTTTTTTTTTTGTTTTTTGTTTTTGTTTTTGTTTTTTTGCGAACACAAACAAACACGCTCTGTCACAATTGTTTTTAAAATTGACTGTTTTAGGATATCGAGTTTTCTATGCATTTGATCTAAGGGAGATTTCTTAATCTATATTATTGTAATCTTTTGTACAAAACATTTATTTAACATTTTTAAAAACGTTTCTATTATGAACATATTAAAACATTATTGCTATATTCATAACTAAAATTATTTAGTGTTGGTTGTTTGCTCCTTATATAGGAAGATCTCGAGAATTTGAAGTTTGGGATTTTTATTTTCATGTCGTAATAGAGTAATGTTATCAATAATTAAATTTCTATCTTACTGTCCACCTGCAACATATAGAAAATTACTTTCTGCCAGGTAATAATCATGAAGGTATCTCAAAAGATTCTATACGTTAGTGGAACAGAACGCTACATTTGTGGTTGGATAAATCTGCATTCCAATATTTAAACTGTTACATAGGAATAAAGTGTTGCTGCCAACACTTAAGTTTGAACATAGATCGCCAGTGAACAAACACAGGCGATTCTGTTATTAAATTGAGAAGAGCACGTGACCATAGAGGAAATGCATATATGTAGTAAATAACTGACGACTAACGATCATTATTTTTAATCTATCATCTATTACTAATCGGATCACTATATCTAGTCTATCTTCTATTACTATACGGATCGCTATTCTCTGTATTATTTCACTATAGGGATTACTATTCGAACGAGTATTATCGAGCAAGTACTATTAGTTCGAGTGATATTCGAAGGCGTCTAACACTGGCATTGTTCAACGGCGTACTGCAGTTGTATCTGCGATTACAGAGTCTCTACTTCAACGAGCATCACAAAAGTGACAACAATTATTTTTTGGCATCACAAAAGTGGCAACGAGTATTCGTTGGTATCACAAAAGTGGCAACGAGAATTGTTGGCATCAGAAAAGTGGGAACGAGGATTGTTGGCATCAAAAAAGTGGGAACGAGAATTGTTGGCATCACAAAAGTGAAAGCGAGTATTTTTTTGCATCACAAAAGTGGTAACGAGTATTCGTTGGCATCACAAAAGTGGCAGAGAGTATTTGTTGGCATCACAAAAGTGAAAACGAGTATTTGTTTGCATCACAAAAGTGAAAACGAGTATTTGTTGGCATCACAAAAGTGGCAGAGAGTATTTGTTGGCATCACAAAAGTGACAACAAGTATTTTTTGGCATCACAAAAGTGACAACTAGTATTCGTTGGCATCACTAAAGTGGCAGAGAGTATTTTTGGCATCGCAAAAGTGACAACAAGTATTCCTTGGCATCAAAAAAGTGGCAAAGAGTATTTTTTGGCATCACAAAAGTGACAACTAGTATTCGTTGGCATCACTAAAGTGGCAGAGAGTATTTTTTGGCATCGCAAAAGTGACAACAAGTATTCCTTGGCATAAAAAAGTGGCAAAGAGTATTTTTTGGCATCACAAAAGTGACAACTAGTATTCGTTGGCATCACTAAAGTGGCAGAGAGTATTTTTTGGCATCGCAAAAATGACAACAAGTATTCCTTGGCATCCAAACAGTGGCAAAGAGTATTTTTTGGCATCACAAATATGACAACTAGTATTCGTTGGCATCACTAAAGTGGCAGAGAGTATTTTTTTGGCATCGCAAAAGTGACAACAAGTATTCCTTGGCATCAAAAAAGTGGCAAAGAGTATTTTTCGGAATCACAAAAGTGGCAGAGAGTATTCGTTGGCATCATAAAAGTGGCAACGCGTGTTCATTGCCATTACAAAAGTGACAACAAGTATTTGTTGGCATCATAAAAGTGACAGAGAGTATTTGTTGGCATCACAAAAGTAGCAACGGGTATTTTTTGTATCACAAAGGTGACAACGAGTATTTCCTAGCATTACAAAATTGCCAGCGAGTATTCGTTGGCATCACAAAATTGCCAGCGAATATTCGTTGGCATCACAAAAGTGGCAATGATTATTTTTTTTTGCATCACAATAGTGGCAACGAGTATTTGTTGACATTACAAAAGTGTCAAACGTGTGTTCGTTGATATCCCAAAATAAATAATGTCTTCAGATTTAACTTACGATCCAATATGTTATTTCATGTGTAGTTTCCCTTCAGGTCATGAGCATGCACGACTCTCCACAACTTTCTTGTTCTTGTAAATCTTAGCAAAGTTTATATTTTCACCATTCATTGCAATCCCTTTTCCGAAATCCATTTTCTCAAATCGGTTCGATACGTTACTTCCTCATACCTTCAATATATTCGATAAATGTCAAATTCCCCAAAGCCTTCTTTCCATTTCATGGGCCCAAGAAATGTCAGCTATGTAAGATTCTAAGACCGAAACTGAAAGAGCTATTTGCAATTATTTTATTTTCTCTACGTTATCCATAAATACTTTTTTTCAGATGTGTGAATGAAAGATAACATTATATCAAAATAAAAATTATTGGAGAACATAGATTTAACCTTGACATTTAAATTCCGGTACAAAAAATAGTTTTGTCTGTCATTAGATATAATGCAAATATTAATATACAAAATATGACTATTATACAACGTAAATAATATAATAGGTGGTATTAATCCTCCTCAAATCTCTAGTTTAGTTTCATCTGACTATAAAATCAACAATTGCGCCCCTGGATAATTGTGTACCTCTGATATTTTTTTTAAAATTTACCATATTTGTTAAAGTGTTGTTTAATATAGAAATCTACACACCAATACCTTTAATTACTCGAAACAAGCAGAAAGGTAGTTATCATAAATTTAAGAAAAAAGAGAGAAAAAAATTCTTTTTTAAAGCAAGATAAAATTAATCAAGCAGTTTCAGTTCACTCCAGCAGTGCGTACCACAGACATCTTATAAATTCTGGATTTTATTGATTATATCTTTATTTGGAACCCATGGCTATAAATCAAACCCTGGTGGGAAAATATTTGTACACGAGGAAAATTACAGCTATCATTATCATAAAAAAAACGCCGATGTAATAAAAACATAAAAGCGATGTGCAGAGCGATCTTGCAACACTGTTAATCTTTTAAACAAAATTTTAAATAAAAACTTTTAATTTTTTTTATTTTATTCTTCTTTTAAAATTTATGATTACTACCTATGTTTCTTTTTCAAAATTTATCGTAATTGCTTTTAAAAGCTTCAAAAAATTATCAGAGATACGCAATTACCCAGGTACACATTCGCCTAGGGACGCAAATGTCCAGTGACACAGTTGTTTGGTACGCAATTGTCCGGGATGCAAATTTCTAGTACGCAGCTGTCCAAGAACCCATGTATTGTTCCTCCACAAAAGCCCTAGTTTGGTCTCATCTGACCATAAAATCTTTTACAAGAATGTTTCTGGCTAATATTAATAAGCCAGGAATTTGGCCTAGTTGAGGTCATCATGCTTGTGTGTATCTCCTAAACGGTGGCTTTTACTGGGCATTCTGCAATGAAGATCGTCATTGTTCAGATTTCGACGCACTGTAGATGTATGCACATTGATTCCGACATTGGCCAGTGAGTATTGAAGAACCACAAAGGTCACAGGAGGATTTGCTTGGGCTTACAGAACAAGATCTCTACTTGCTCTTGAAGATATATATATATATATTTTTTTTTTTTTTTGCGGACGGGATGTTCTTGATTGTGATTCCCCAATAGCAAAGACCTTTTATTTATAAGTAAATTGTTGCACAGTGGAGATCTGCACTCCAAATTAATTTGATAGCTTTTTGTAGCCTTTTGTAGGTTTCAACTATACGATTTTTTAAAGCTTCGCGAAGTTCTTTTGATCTTTTGATCTTTACATATATATTTTTCAATTTAGTCTCTAACTAAATCATTTTGTTTGTACATTGAGTTATATTGTTTGACTGCAATATACACGCTTACCCCAAGAAATGGACACGTGTCATTTTGACTTTTGCATGTGCACAAAAAATGATTTGCACTGGCAACCATGTAAAACAAAAATACAGAGTGTAAATGTAAGGGTTTATTTACTTGTACACATCTTAATTTTTGATTTTTAAATAATATTTAACGCTCGTTTCTATATGATTAATAGATTTTTTTTTTAGTCCAGAATTTTTATTACTTGAAACGTTCTTATCATGGGCACTTCTTATTTTAAATGGACATCTCGTTTTTATTCCTTAAACACTGTCCAATACGTCTTTTGTCCTTCACATTCGAGAATCTTAGTAAAAAAATGCGTTCCTCGATAGACATCGAACCCCTTTGTAAGGGGAAGCACTTTTTGAGTAAGATTCCATTTTCACTCAAACAGATTATGTTCTCGAAAGCTTCAATTCTGCAAAGCAAACCCAAAGCAGTTTCTAAGGAATTAACGGATTTATTATTAATCACGTTTTCTTTTATAAGATTTCTCGAATATGCAGATCTCTGTTTAATAAATAAATCTGTGGCATTTATTTAAATACAAAGTATCCACTATAATATCATTTGATAATTATAATATATAATTATATAACAATATATATATAATTATTACAATATAATTATCAAATTCTCCTAATAATTACTATCTGTGTATATCATTGCTTGAACCGGCTTCTAATGATCTAGAGTGAGCGGCTTGGTGAGAGTAGCCGTGGCTCCAGGGGGCACAGTCTTATGGTTACAGAGAACGAAGTATGATTCCACCACGGAATATGTGAGCGAGCGACGTTGTATTGTCTGATTTGCAATTTCTTCGTCACCGAGGCCCATGAGAACTGTTGGTATGATGGTTGCTTGACAACCTGACTGTCAGGGTTTCAATTCTCGGTAGTGGATGCACACTGCTGATGAGTCCCAAATATAGGACGCAAACGGCCGTCCACTGCATTCTGTTGATGTTTATATCAGACTCGACGAATTACTTAAATATATATATTATAAATTAACTGATTTAAAATATATGTATGAAGTGCTCGAAGGCAAAACGCGATAAATCCAATTTCTTGAAACTAAGAAAAAGACGTTTTTTTTTAGCTCTAATATAGTTTCTTTTCTTTTAAACATTGATATATCACAAGTTGATTATAAAAAGACAAATATTTCAAATCTAAATTTGACTGGAAAAGTATATTTTTAATTGAAAACGTTTTTTTTTTTTTTTTTGCAAAATCTGATAAGTCGAGAAAATGTCTTTTTGCAAAAGCCGATAAAACCATTATATTTGTATACATTATGATTCTACTTAAAATAAGACAAAATATTGATAAAAAAGAAAACATTTGTGATAAGAAAGAGTAGACATACGCAGAGGTATTACCGAAAGTGTGATATGGGGGACTACTTGACCACATCTAAAGATTATATCTCTCAACTACAGCCCCGAAAATTAGGGAAAATGCGCATTTTTCGAATGATTTTTTTTTTTATTTGTACTGTTTCTGAATGTGATATATCCTCTCCCCACCCATATAACATCCTTTTTTTTTGGGGGGGGGGTGAATATAGTTCTCCTGTATGCGAAATTCTGATGATACCTCAAAATATTTTTAAAAGAAATAGTAAAAAACGAAGTTATTTAAATTTAAAACTTGTTTATTTTACTGAATAATTCCAATTTTCCTTATAAAAAATCATGTCACTCTTCATTATTTAAATGATTAGCCTGTGTTAGTCTCTCGACACAAGGGTTTACTAGGTATGGAAGAGTTAGAAACATTACTAAGATGGGAGAACAAAGGAAGAGTAATTAAGTGAATGGTAGAAAGCGATTGAAATTGCATTTAAATCTTTGCAGATAAAAGTTGGCTGAAAAGCATGGCGCCAGAAGGGAGTTTCACAAGCAAGAATTGTGAGAAAAGAAACTGTTAGCATAGAATAGGAAAACACAATGACGATAAACATAAAAGCGATAAAATTTAACCTCTAATTCCATCAGATAACAAATTTTAAATTTAAATGACGAGCCTCCATCTATGTTAACATCGCGATGTAATCAGTAAACAGAGTTTGCTACATTTCACCCTCCCCGTCATTTTTATCCATTTTTTTAAAGGAGAGAATTTTGATTCTCCCACTAAAGCCGTTATATGATTAAAGAAGTTCTTTCTCTGAGAGAAATCCACAAATACAATATTTTCCATCAGTGTGCGTTCATTTTCACACAAACACACACACAGTGTGGCACACAGATACACACAGACACAGACACACACACACACACACACATGTATATATAAATATAGGGTGTGATGGGTATATTGACGCCATATATATTGTTTTTGTTAGCAAGGTCGAATTGAAGTTCAAATACTGTAAATGCGACCTTGCCAACCGGACGCTCCTCTGTGGCCAAATCGTTTAAAGGCACGTCAAGGTAAATGATGCGTTCCGTATCGGATACAGGTTCGAATCATGTCGGACGACGAATATTTTCTGTGAAAATTTCTCGGACATTCACGCCGGTAAATGTTGTTTAATACTGTTTATTATAAACAGAGAATTTACTTAAATATTTGTATCTATAAAATATATATATATATATATATAAAATATATATATATATATATATATATATATATATTATGACATTCTGACAGTTTTTATTTAATTTATCACCCGTAAAGAATAAAAATATTAGCTCGCATGAGCAATTGTATAAAAAAAAAACTAAATAAATGCACCTTGTCAGTCGTATTCCGTAAACTGATGTAACATCGTCACTTTCCTCGTAATGTGCTTAAATTTAAACACTCTATGTTGGAATTTTTGGGTACCTTGGTGTACTAGTAAGCTAGCCAAAATGAGCTGACTCATTTTATAGTTCACCAAAAGAAGCGCTTACCAATCAGAAGGCTCAAAATATACAATGCGACGTGTATAATGTCGGCCATGTTTTTTTTCTGAATATTCGTTGTCAGCCTTTGATATCGAAGATTGAAGAATCACGGAACCGCTGCTCGTGAGTGTTAATCTTTAATGCTGTTTCATTGAACAGATTACGTACTGCGCTGGATTCTATATTCATAGACTTGGCGGACATGGTCAACACTCTACACACCTTGCGAGGAGCTTATCCGAACAATTACCATGAAAGTTTTTTCTAGAAAAGGGAAAGGGAGACAACCTTACGGCGGTATGAAAGGGACTGAAGCCGAGACGCCAGAACAGCGCCAGTAATATTGCAGATCCTTCTTCGGATTTTATCAAGAATCTCTAAATATATATCACCAGATCATATGTGTCAGCAGTTTTCGATGTATGGACGGATGGTAGACTTATAAATATGCAAGATAGATTCTGAAAAAAACAATTGTTTAACACGACACAGTAAACCAACATTTTTAGCAGCTGACCATGCTGATGAAGGGCAGTCTCTCAGATGATTAACAGAGAACAGTTTAGTTTTGGAGACGTTAAATTCAACAAGGCATCCTTTGTCCAAGTTAACAACAGACTGAAGGTCGTTTTGAATATCAGCTGCCATTTTGACCTTATCAAACTGATCAGACTTACTGTCGAGACAAGTTGTGCGATCAGCGTAGATACCAAGTTTAGAGCTGATGCCATCGAAATGTCATTAATGTAAATCAAAAACAAAGTAGGACCAATGATGGTGCCAGAGGGGAAAGTTGTATTAGCATGAAAGGAACTGGCTCTTCAGGAATACTTTCTTTTCATGATTTGATAAGAAACATTGATCCAGTTCAAAAATTTATCCGGCGACACCTCAACCCTTCAGCTTATGGAGAAGACCCGGCCCGTTTATGATCAAAGTTTAGTATCTGTGCTTTGTGATCATCCGGGCTGGCTTCTGTCGAACTCTCTAATGCAGAGAGGAACTCGGAGGAAGCTTTGCCGAAGGGCAAGGTTTCCTTCGGGGAGGTAGACAGGACCTGAACCCGTCTAGGCGGGTTCAAAGGTCATATTTTTGGCTGAGCCTACGGGCTCGCGGGTTACCCACATTAAACCGGCCTTGTGCCACATTCGATCCTCGTGGGTGGATTGATAAATACCAGCTTATGGAGAAGACCCTTGTGCCAAGCACTGTCGAAAATTACAGGCTGGGCTTCAGTTTTCTTATCTAGATCATGACAGACCCTTTGACCATTTATCGTCAGTATATCAGCAGTTGACCTTGAGAAACGAAAGCCATATGGCTTGTCTGAAAAAAAAAAGAGTAGCGATGTGAGAAGATTATTCAGTTAAGCAGTGATTAGGGCTACACGGAGTATCCCTAAAAGAGGTAGAAGGCTAATAGTCTAATAGTTGGAAGGGTCATCTGAGTTCTTAAAAACTAGAACAACAGATGAGGACTTCTAGCTGGAAGAAAAGAAAGAGGTTTAAAGGGTGGGCTTATTATACAGTTTATAGAGAACAGAAGCTATTTCGGGAGCTCACTTCTGAATGACTGTTACAGGGATACAATCAGGTTCACATAGTTTGTGGGGATGATGATGGAAGAAAACATATAAAAGATTATATGTATATCACTCAACAGAGATTCAATTCTTGGTGGGAAGTAAAGCAGGGATAGTCCAAATGAGGAAGAGTTTAAGGAGAATTTAAGGACGATACATTCCTCTTTATCAGGTAGATGATACTAACATCTGAGATTGATTGAAGAAGGGAAAATAGAGACCTTAGACTTATTTTATACACTATTAGAGAACCGCCAGTAATCTGGAGATCCAAAGTTTTTAGATGCAATATGCTGATTCATTTTCTCAGCAAACAGAGACTTAGATCCTTTGAGGACGTGTTTACATTTATTACGAGCAGCAACGAATCCGTTGTGATGGAAGCTGTTCACAAGTGGCACGTATAGCCGAAAATAGTGATTCCTGGGAGTTATAACGGCACAGTATACTGGCGTGAACCACGAAGAAGATTGAGATTTTCCGCGAAGGAATGAAAGCATCCATACCCAAGAATGAATCTCAGTGGCACAATTTTCAATTTGAAGGTTACAAATAACAATCCGAGGAGGTGCCTTGAAGAAAATCACGGAGCGAATCCCAAACAGCATGTTGGCAGCGAAAAGAGATCTTATGAAGAGGAGGTTCCTGATTAATAGATGATTGGAACAAGTTATCCATAGATATTGCAGAATGATCCGAATTCCCAACAGGACAGTGTTGCAAACCTCGGCAGGAGCGAGGGGAGGTGGTAAGAAATAAATCAAAAAGAGAAGCCTCTTGTTTGGGTTTCATAGTAAAACGGGTAGGGAAATCTATGATTTGAGTAAGGGATTGGGCAATGGAAAACATTAGTGTATGAATACCGGCACTATAAGCGATATTAGAATGTTTAAGCCACATGGTGAGCATTAAAGTCACCGAAAACAAAGATTTTTTTTTTCAGTATCCATGATAAGCTATAAATGTAGCGAAAGTACTCTACTGTTTGCCAGGAGCTAAAGATGATAAAAATACATTTTTAAACTAAGCTATATTTAAAATGCTCAATATCAGGAATAGAGTGTGTATACATAAAAAAAAGTGGACATTCAGCTCAACACCTAGTGGCAGCAGTCATTTTCATACTTAAACGCAATCTTCAGGCCATGGACACACACACGCACACATATATACATGTGTGTGTGTATATGCGTGAGCTAAAGATGATAAAAATATATTTTTAAACTAAGCTATATTTATGGGTTAAAATACTCACTATCAGGAATAGAGTGTGCGTACAAACAAAAATGAACATTCAGGTCAACACCCAGTGGCAACAGTCATTTTCATGCTTAAACGCAATCTTCAGGCCATGGACACACACACACATATATGTGTGGAGGGGGGGACCCGTTAAAAATTGTAGAAAAATTCAATAGATTTAAGTAATATCACTACAAATCTCAATTCTCTGCGTAAATGTTATCACGCAGAAATCACCTGATTTTTGTGCAAAACATAGTCTCTAAATTCAAATTTTCACGTTATTATTTATAACCAATCAGTGACATTATCCCAAATGTCACAAAGCAGATGACAATATTCTTTGTTGTTCGCTACAGTTGAAAGCTCACTCTAGAAAATGATTAGCAATATTTTCCTTCCTAAAAATAGATATTAAAAAAAATTGGGAAATATATTTATTAAGCAATAAACTTCTGAGTTTAGTAACTATAACTTTTAGCTTCTTGATCCTATTTTTTCTTATAAATGTCGCGTAAATTCACAAAATCAGTTTTCAGTTTTTCGGTAAACCTTTGACCAGGCGTTTGTGTGTAATGCTGATTACTCACACCTTTCGTATAATTTATTATTCAACTTTTCGCATAATTATTGGGTACCTTCTCGCAAATAGCTTCTCCTTTTTAAAATATAGTATTCAACACGTAAACATACGAGAAAGAAGATATATAAACAAACCAATATTAGAAGTACTGACAACAGTACTCACTGCTAGAAAATTGCATGCATGCATAAAGACACGCAAATGCATGACAATCGTTATGTAGTCACTTACAGTTCTTCAATCATACCAATTTATTTCTGTTGTGTAATAAAAAAAGGAAAACAAGATATTGAACTAAGTTTGTGAAGAATTTGTTACTCGTTTCTTCCTTTCTTTCAAAATGAAAGAAAATAAAGATTGCTTATATATTTAGTAATAAAAATGATTTAAATTTGTAGAGATATATTTGAAGATTATTTCTTTTCTTCGCTTTTCACACGCTTGTTTTCATATACATACATACATACATACATACACACATTAGATATAAGAGTGCTCATAAATATTTATAGTTTCCCAAAACAAGATATTTAGATATAAGTGTGCTCATGAATATTTATAGTTTCCCAAGGCAAGGTATTTAGATATAGGAGTGCTCATGAATATTTATTGTTTCCCAAGACAAGATATTTAGATATAAGAGTGCTCATGAATATTTATAGTTTCCCAAGACAAGATATTTAGATATAAGAGTGCTCATAAATATTTATCGTTTCCCAAGACAAGATATTTAGATATAAGTGTGCTCATGAATATTTATAGTTTCCCAAGACAAGATATTTAGATATAAGAGTGCTCATAAATATTTATCGTTTCCCAAGACAAGATATTTAGATATAAGTGTGCTCATGAATATTTATAGTTTCCCAAGACAAGATATTTAGATATAAGAGCGCTCATAAATATTTATAGTTTCCCAAGACAAGATATTTAGATATAGGAGCGCTCATGAATATTTATAGTTTCCCAAGACAAGATATTTAGATATAAGAGTGCTCATGAATATTTATAGTTTCCCAAGACAAGATATTTAGATATAAGAGTGCTCATAAATATTTATCGTTTCCCAAGACAAGATATTTAGATATAAGTGTGCTCATAAATATTTATAGTTTCCCAAGACAAGATATTTAGATATAAGAGTGCTCATGAATATTTATAGTTTCCCAAGACAAGATATTTAGATATAAGAGTGCTCATAAATATTTATAGTTTCCCAAGACAAGATATTTAGATATAAGAGTGCTCATGAATATTTATAGTTTCCCAAGACAAGATATTTAGATATAAGAGTGCTCATGAATATTTATAGTTTCCCAAGACAAGATTTGGGTCAACCCGTGGTATGGTTTTCAGGTACTTTCCAAATGTGCCGCACGCTGGGATCGCCCCCTCTAGACCGATAACATCAGGAAGTGTACTTCCTGACAAATCAACCGTGATGAGATTCGCACCCAGGTCTCATGGTCAGAAAGCGAAAGTTCTATCTATCTATCTATCTATCTATCTATCTATATATATATATATATATATATATATATATATATATATATATATAGATATAGATATATATATACAGGGTGCATCAAAATATTTTAACAATCTTTGATATCAGCTTCCTCAAACCAAAACAAGGACAAATGTCTATATAAACTCAAGTCCACAAATCCTTTATTTTTCAGTTGTTAAGTAAGTTTACAGTTTACGCTAGGCCCTGTTAAATGTATTGTCCAAGATACAATACACAAATACTTTTAGAAACATTATGGGCAATTTCCTGACACCTAAATATGGTAAGATATCCATATAGATATATGTCCAAAAGGCTTCTTTTTATCTCAACACAGCCACTCAACAAATTTTCAAAATTGTCTCCGCTTGCTTCTACAAACGCATCCGCCCGTCAGATAATTGGCTGGCAGACCCTTTTAAATTCTCATACACGACATCTAATGGTTTCTTAAGCAGCCGCCAAAATTTGTAAAAGTATTTTTGGATTGTATCTTGGATTGTATATTTAACAGCGTCTGATGTAAACTTAACTCAAAAACATTTGCAGACATATTTATATGGACTTTTGTTCTTAATTGGTGTGAGGAACCATGCTCCAAAGTTTGTGAAATATTTTGGATTGTATTTTGAATTGTACTTTTAACAGAGTCGACCGTAAACTAAACTTAACTCAAAAACGAAGGCGCACATGTAAAGATGTATGTATGTATATGTGTGTGTGCGTTGCTAATATAAATACATTGAAGATCACGAAGATGTGACATCAGTCGAGAAGTTTTTTTTGTTTTTTTTTTAAGTAAGACAAATAATAAGAAAAAGAGTGTGCTGTTATATGTAGGATGTAGACGTAATTATTGTATTTTTTTCCGGAAGGGGTGTATTTGGATGTACCATAATTAATTTTATCCGAGTCCTTTTTGGGAGTGATGTAGCATGATATATTGCTATATTGCTTTCTTTTTTTTTCTTTTTTTTTGTTTTGTTATTTTGTTCATTCTTTATTCTATTATCAGAATGAGCATTTTATCTCCCTGTCCAAGTATTTTTTTTTTTTTTTTTTGTTGTTGCATACATTCCGTTTCTACCTTGACGTCGTATTTTTTTTGTGGATTTGTTTTCTTTCTTTCATTCTTTTCTTTTCTTTCTTTTTTTCTTTTCTTTTCTTTCTTTCTTTCTGTCTTTCATTCATTCTTTTCTTTTGCTTTCTTTTCTTTCTTTCTTTCTTTCATTCATTCTTTTCTTTTCTTTTCTTTTCTTTCTTTCTTTCTTTCTTTCTTTTCTTTCTTTCTTTCTTTCTTTCTTTCATTCATTCTATTCTTTTCTTTCTTTCTTATTTTCTTTCATTCTTTTCTTTTCTTTCTTTCTTTCATTCATTCTTTACTTTTCTTTCTTTATTTCTTACTTCCTTTCATTCTTTTCTTTTCTTTCTTTCTTTTCTTTTCTTTCTTTCTTTCTTTCATTCATTCTTTTCTTTTCTTTCTTTCTTTCTTTCTTTAATTCTTTTCCTTTCTTTCTTTCTTTATTTTTTCTTTCTTTCTTTCTTTCATTCATTCTTTCCTTTTCTTTTCTTTTCTTTTATTTCTTTCTTTTCTTTTCTTTTTTTCTTTCTTTCTTTCATTAATTATTTTCTTTTCTATCTTTCTTTATTTCATTTTTCTTTTCTTTCTTTCTCTCTTTCTTTCTTTCTTTCTTTCATTCATTCTTCTTTTCTGTCTTTCTTTCATTCATTCTTTTCTTTTCTTTCTTTCTTTCATTCATTCCTTTCTTTTCTTTCTTTCTTTTCTTTTCTTTCTTTCTTTTCTTTTCTTTCTTTCTTTCTCTCTTTCTTCCTTTCATTCATTCTTTACTTTTTTTTCTTTCTTTCTTACTTTCTTTCATTCTTTTCTTTTCTTTCTTTCTTTCTTTGTTTCTTTTCTTTTCTTTCTTTCTTTCTTTCATTCATTCTTTTCTTTTCTTTCTTTCTTTCTTACTTTCTTTCATTCTTTTCTTTTCTTTCTTTCTTTCTTTCATTCATTCTTTTCTGTTCTTTTCTTTCTTTCTTTCTTTCTTTCTTTTCTTTTCTTTCTTTCTTTCTTTCTTTCTTTCTTTAATTCTTTTCCTTTCTTTCTTTATTTTTTCTTTCTTTCTTTCTTTCTTTCATTCATTCTTTTCTTTTCTTTTTTTTCTTTTCTTTCTTTCTTTTCTTTTCTTTTTTCTTTCTTTCTTTCATTCATTCTTTTCTTTTCTTTTCTTTCTTTCTTTTCTTTTCTTTTTTTCTTTCTTTCTTTCATTCATTCTTTTCTTTTCTTTCTTTCATTCATTATTTTCTTTTCTTTCTTTCTTTCATTCATTATTTTCTTTTCTGTCTTTCTTTCTTTCATTCTTTTCTTTTCTTTCTTTCTCTCGTTCTTTCTTTCACTCTTTCATTCATTCTTCTTTTCTTTCTTTCTTTTATTCATTCTTTTCTTTTCTTTCTTTCTTTCATTCATTCCTTTCTTTTCTTTCTTGCATTCTTTTCTTTTCTTTCTTTCTCTCTTTCTTTCTTTCTTTTATTCATTCATTCTTTTCTTTTCTTTCTTTCTTACTTTCTTTCATTCTTTTCTTTTCTTTCTTTCTTTCATTCATTCATTCTTTTGTTTTCTTTCTTTCTTTTCTTTTGGACGTCGCATGAATTTTGTTCACATATATTTCTCGGTTAATATCCGCATTCGGGCAATTTCTGGCTTGGACTAAGTGAGCACTTGCTTTTTTCCGCTCAATATAAAAGTCAAATGCCAAAAGTGGAAAAAAAAACTTTGCTTACTTACATAATTTACATTATTCTGACTGTCATCCTCATCTTCACTGACATATTCAAAACGTTTCGGCCGTTGTACGCTCCGGCCTTCTTCAGATGATTTGAATTTCGAACAATTTCGTCAAGGACACATGTCCCAGTGGATAAAGGCGTTGGTTAGATCAAGTGACTAGACTAGATCCAAAGATTTGTGGGTGCAATACCAGGCTACAGCAGTGGTGAACCAAAAACATGAAGAGTTGAGTTAAAGGGAAATAACTGAGTTATCAGAAACAGGCATGGCACGTGGAACTAGAACAATCTACACCGGTGGACGAAATAACGGTTTCAGTACGAAACTCCAATCATCTGAAGAAGTCCGGAGCCTACAGCAGCCGAAACGTTGTGAATGTGTCAATTTAGATGAGGATAAAGATCAGAATAATGTAAGTAATCATAATATCTTATCTCAGAGATATAGACAGATAAAACCTTTTGCACTTACAGTAGATGAAATGACTATTTGTTTACTTAAAGAACATCCTTCCGATATTCCTTCTTCTTCTTCTTCTTCTTCTTCTTCTTCTTCTTTACGCCTTTAGCTTTCACTCCCTGACCGATAATAGCTCTCCTCATCTTCCTCTATTTTATATCTGTATCATTTACCACCGCTCTTTGTCATTGCTCTAATATTCATTCACATAAACATTTTACTGTGTTTTCTCCTTCTTTGTCTGGTCTTCGATATGTCCTGTGAGTGTTAAATTCTCCAGGTTTTCTTTCCTCTTTATATATGCACAGATATTTCAATTACTGCGCTTTGCCTTACAGTTAATTGATCCGTACACATTTTGTAATTGCAAATGAATGTTTAAAAAGCGTCAGGCGTTAATTTAACGGTAAAAAATGTGTATATAACATTATTCACATTATTTTCATGCGGACTGTTGTCGTCATCGTTGTTGTTATAATTAAAATTGCTATGGTAACGGCTAGAGTAATTGTTTAAAGAAAAGGTGCGTAAGGGTTAATAATAATAATTTTAATTTCAATAAAGGAATATGCTTATAAAACGCGTAAATTTCAGGAATTAGTTATTCAAAAAAAATTTCCCTTGAAGATGGAACGGAGCTTGGTACTTTAATTCAGTTTAATTCAAATAATTATACTGAAGTTTTCGGCTCTTGTTTTGAAACATGAGAACTCTTACATACCGTTGGAATCATATTTTTAAATAAATAATTATATTTATGCTCTACTTTTGTATCGAGCTCTATTTTTTTTTAAATAACAAAAATACTAAAGAACTTTGGATTATTTACCTAACGCGTTCTTTCCTATTTTCTACATATTTCTACACACACACATGCACACACACACACACACACACACATATACATACATATATATATATATATATATATATATATATATATATATATATATATATATATATATATATATATATATATGATGGCTTATAAGTTGTTAAAAACTCCACTAAAATTAAGGTAGACCGTATTAGGAAAATGATCCATAGTGTATTTAAGGATTTAGGTCTTAGGACAATAGTTACAACTAATGTTAAACAAGTCGATTTTCTAGACGTCACCCTAGACCTTGCTAGAAATTCTTTCAAACCATATGTGAAGGTTAATTCCAACCCGATATACGTACATCCAAATTCCAACCACCCCCCTTCAGTTATCAAACATATACGCTCTTCCATTGGATTTAGAATTAGCACTAACTCTTCTAACAAAGATGTTTTTAATAAACATCGTGATTTTTACAATTCTGCACTCAAAAATAGTGGATACAAAGATATCACTATTCAATATAAAAACCCTGTCGATTACAACCATAGTAAGAAAAGAAGATCTGGAAAGATCATCTGGTCCACTCCTCCTTTCAATATAATGGTTAAATCTAAATTAGGACGTATGTTTCTAAACCTCATCAAGAAACATTTCCCTAACCCTGAAACTAACCCACTTAGTAAAATATTTAATCATAATACCCTTAAATTAAGCTATAGTTGTGCAGATAACCTAGAAAAAATAATTAAAAAACATAACAACATCGTCTTTAACAAGTATAGGGACACAAAAAGCTTGATTACTCAAAAGGTTACTAACAGTGATACTAAATATAATAACACGAATAACAACTTATGTAATTGTAGGTATCCTAATAATTGTCCACTACAAAATAACTGTGGGATTAGTTCTGTAGTTTATCTTAGTACAATCTCAACTATTGAGAATCCAAGTATAAAGAAATTTTACATTGGTAGCACAATGAAAACATTCAAAGAACGCTGGCGGGGGCATATGCAATGTTTTAATAACAGTGACAATAGGTACATGACTTCATTATCCAAGTACTTTTGGAATCTAAAAGAAAAGAAAAAAACACCTACGGTTAAATGGACATTGATTAAGAAAGCCCAGACATGTAACTCCCTATATGCCCCATGTTACCTATGTCTTAATGAAAAATTTGAAATTATTAGATTTAAAAACAAGGCTGATCTCTTAAATCAAAGATATGAACTAACGGCTAATTGTAAACACCGTTATAAATTTAACTTATTATAGGGGTCGTATACTTTAAATGATAATGATATGTCGCTGTAAGTTTAATCGATTATAACTCTTATTGCCTAGTGGTCAATCTGACGATATGAATGTGTATTGTATAACTACATAGTGTTATTCATTTTTCTGTATGTGTGTGTATATATATATATTTATGTGTAGTTATGTGTGTTTGTACTGTGAAATGTGTATGTTTGTATATTAGTGTATTAATATGTTGCTAGGTTTTGTATATATATACATATATGTGTGTGTATGTGTGTGTATATGTATGTGTAATATATATGTGTGTGTATATGTATATATATATGTATATGTGTATATATATATATATAAAGTAAGTAAAAAGGAGAAGAGAAGAGGTTAAAAATTTTGATGTATATGTTTATGTATGTGTATTTGTGTATGTGGGTATGTGTGTATATATATATCTATGTATGTATGTGTATGTGTATATATATATGTATTTATGTGTGTATATATGTATGTATGTGTGTGTATGTATGTGTAGATGTATATGTATGCATGTATGTATATATATATATATATATATGTGTGTGTGTGTATGTATGTATGTGTATGTATTTGTATATATATATATATGTGTGTGTGTATGTGTATGTATATGTACTGTTATGTTGTGTGCCTAAATTTATATTTGCGTATATTTCTGTTTGTATGAATGTGTTTATATATGTATGTTAGGATACATTTATTTGCATGTATATGGATGTATGTGTATATCTATGTATATGCATGTATGTACGTTTATGTATCTATTTGGTTGAATGTCGTTGTATTTATGTGTATGTACGTATATATGTGTACTTGTTATTATAGATAGGTATATTTATGTATATATTTATGTGTATATATATATATACGTATATATATATACGTATATATATATATATATATATGTGTGTGTGTGTGTGTGTGTGTGTGTGCGTTTACTTATGTATGTTTGCGGTTGTATATGTGTATGTTGACACCTATTGTATATGAGATTGTGTGTACGTGTAGCTATGGAAACTTGGGTATGTCATTACGGCCACATGAGTTAGTATATGTGTGTATATATGTTTATATTTGTGTATTGCTGTGTGTATATATGTATTTATATGTGAGTATGTGTACATATATGTGTGTATATTTGTGGGTATATATGTGTATATATGTATGTATGTGTATGTGTACTTGTTATCATGGAGATATATACGTATGTATATGTTCATGTATTTATGTGTATGTATTTCTGTGTGTATGTATGTATGTATATATATGTATATGTGTGTGTGTATATATATATATGTGTGTAAAGAAAAATTATTATATATATATATGTATGTCTGTGTATGTGTGTGTATATATATATATATATATATATATATATATATATATATATATATATATATATGAGGTGGACATCGAAATTACCTATGGGTGTTGACTTGGATGTCCGATTTTATATATTTTAATATATTAAATAATATTATTTTTAATCATTTTTATCTTTGTATATTTACTCGCTTAAGTTATATTTCAATAAGTGGTTAGCATTTGTGTAATGACACTTTCAGTCTTAAATATTTATTGGTTGTGGTATCCGATTGTCTGGGACAATGTCTGTGGATGTGTGTGCATGTATTTATGGTTTATGTGCATGGAAAGTGCATTCACTTTTAATCGTGTATGTATGTACGTGTGTGTTGGTTTCCCTTCCCCCCACTTCCTTTTTTTTTATGAACGTGAAGATGTTCTATGTCTCGTCTCTTTTTGTGTATATATATATATATATATATATATATATATATATATATATATGTCTGGGTGCTTATATATTATAATCTGATTGCGTTTGTTTTACGCGTGAGTTTAGGACCCCATTCACACACTCTTAGGATTAAAATGTATACGGGATATAAAATTAGCTAAAGTAATTTCAATGAAGAAATAAATTGAATAACATATATGTTTCTTCTTTTCTCCTCAGTAATTTTATAGTTGTAAACTTAATAGTGATTAAATTTTGATTTTGAAATTAGCAGTTTTTCATTTTAATATTAAATTTTATCATATAATTTAGTAGTAATTATTGGTTAGAATAAATTCTTTTTTAATTCTACCCATATTTTAAACATCTGAATAGATATTATAACATGACTTCGTTGTCAAGCTTTTTGAATTTTCCTATACTTGTATTTTGATTGGTCCATCTAGATTTTGTAACAACGTTTTCCCCTTGCGAAGGATTATTAATTAATTTGAAACTTTTGAAACCATTTATTTTACATTCAACATCATCACTTGATAAGACATCGAGGGTGTTGAAGCAAAATGGCTATTTTTGTAGTGATTTTATAACATATTTATGTTATAACTTTTTTGAAAATAAATAGTTATATATATATATATATATATATATATATATATATATATATATATATATAGTCGACGATAGAAAATTATGCATTACAGGAGATCAGGCATTATTTATATAGTCTATTTTCAATATACAGGTTGCGATGAATAAATTGTCGTCTAAATTAGGCAAAAATGAAAATAACTCTGACATCTCATTTTAACAGATATATTTATCAAAGTTACACAAAAATATATTAAAATACTAAAAAGTAAATTTATTCAATAAAATTGCCATCGGCTTTAACCATGGCCTCCAGACGACTTCGGATTCTCCTGCATCTCTTCAGGACGGTCTCCTTGTTTAAGTTAGTGAATGCTGCCATAATCTTTGCCTTCAGTTCATCTTTGGTGTCACAAGGAGTTTTGTTGGTCTCTCTTCCAACTGCATCCCACACATCATAATCAAAGGGATTGCAGTTTGGGGAGTTAGGTGGTCAGATGTAAGCGGTGATGGGGTCGCAGAAATTATCTGACAGTTATGCCTGGATTCACCTGCTTTTGTGGCATGGTGCAGAGTCCTGTTGTCAGATATTTCAGCAGCCTCCCTTTTGACCCAGACAACACTAGCTCCTCAGGGTAGTTGATGTAGATATCCCTGTTGAGTCTTGAGGTCGTTATCAACAAATTTAGTTCTTTTCTTATCAGAACGGTCGGAATGAGTTTTTCGATATGGCGTACTTACGTTTTTTTTTTCTTTTACTGCTATTTATTTCAATTTTTTATATTCAGCCACACCCGTCCTAAAATGTTCAATTTGTATTTTAATTTGATTCATTCAATTGTGCGTATATCTATATAAATACGAATGTTAGTATGTCACTGTGTCACACGTTTTCAATTAAAGGGACGCAACTCCCTAACTTTCAATAGCTCATGTTACAGAAATTTGGGATTTCCGAGTTTTCATTACTGCGATTCTTTTCGGTTATTTTGACGTGATTTTTTACGACGAATTTTTTGTACGATAACAATTTTTATAACTTGGAAATAAATTTGGGAATAATCGAAATTAATTGCGAAATCCAGCGAATTTCTGCCGTGTAGAATCTTTGCATTTTGTGAAACCAATTTAAATTCTTCCATTGCTAGCAACGAATTCTCTGTTGCAGGCTATCTTCCCCTGTGTCGAAAAGATTCCAGCATTCACGCGCATGGAATTGGTTTTTGTATCCAGCATAATCTTCGAATGGCAAAACAATTGCCACATGAGTCCCCAAACTCGTTTCCTTAATAAATCATATACTTATAATAGTTACACAAAAAAATATATTATTCATTCTCAATGATAAAAGTGTCCTTTGTGTTCATTTTATATCAATCTCTATCAGATACGTTATTCTCAAATATGTGACGCAGACTGTGTATACGCTTTAAAATAGTATTAGGTTGCTAGGAAAATCATGTCCGGTTTTGGAATAAAGGTTTTAATTGTTTACATTATTCGGACTATTATGCTCATCTTCATTGCCATATTCACAACGTTTCGGTCGTTGTACGATCACGCCTTCTTCAGGTGATTGGAATTTCGAACCGAACCCTTTATGTACATTATTTACATTATTCTGAATATTGTCCTCATTTTTGTCGCCATATTTATCACAACGTTTCGGCCGTTGTACGCTCCGGCCTTCTTCAGGTGATTGGGCTTTAGAACCGAACCGTTTATTTGGCTCGCTGGAGTATACTGTTCTAGTTCCATGTTTGATGGGTGTCGGTTATCAGTTATCTCCTGCTAATTTCTCTCTGAAAGTTCTCCACTACCTCAACCGGGTATTGAACTCACACTCTTTGGGTCCTGTCACTGGATCTAACCAACGCCTTTACCCACTGTGCCATGTGTCCTTAACACACGTTCAAAAAACTACTTTACATTACCATTTTTCTATAGATCCATTATTCTAACTTCCGAATACATAAAAATCAATATATATATATATATATATATATATATATATATATATATATATATATATATATATATATATATATATATATATATATATATATATATATATATATATATATATATATATATATATATATATATATATATATATATATAAGATACGCACTAAATATTCCCAATGAAAATTGTTCAAAATATCCTGCAGCTTCTCACTAACCTTTACTTTGCTTTTCTTCTCATGGAACTGGTTTCTTAAAATCTACTGTAAAGACCCTCGGGAGCGAGCAGTACAAGAGAATTTTAGAATCTTGTCTCCTCCCTTCTGCTGAAAGGGTGCAAATTGACCCCACCAAGCTTATTTTTATGCAGGATAATGCTCCCTGTCACAAATCAAAATTGATGAAGTAATACTTTGATGAGAAGCAGGTGAGTGTTATGATATGGGCGCCCCAATCTTCTGATCTCAAGCCCATAGAAAATTTATGGAGCATTATAAAGTACAGGCTCTCGAGAAATCAGTTGAGCAACGTGCAAAGAAAAGCATCCCCAGAACATTATACTGAACGGATACTTGACAGTACTTACTGCTAAATTCAAAGAGCTTTCAAAGCTTCTTCTTCGGATTTTAGATCGCTTATCCTTTGAATTTAGCTCAACTTTTGTTTCATCAGAGAACGTTTAGTAAAAAAAAAATCAGGTGAGTCACTTTTATCGAACAGCACTGTATATATATGTTAGAGAGATAGAGATAGGGGGAAGGAGGGAGCGAGGAATAGGTCTTTAGAATAATTTTGCCAACTTATAATTCACAGGTGAGGCGAGTAAGGTAAATAAGATAGATAAAAAAAAATAAACATTAGCTCTCAGTGTGAATATTCTATAATGTATTAACGATATCTTGGAGGTAGGTAACTTAACAAGAATAATGGTAATTACGACCTTCCATATCTGAAGGTGATCAGTATGAGCTGTCAGGTTTCAAATGTTATACAGAGATTTGTCATAAAAGCTTGAATATTTCAATATATATATATATATATATATATATATATATATATATATATATCGCAATAGGTATTTATTTACTGATGTATTACTCTTTACAATGCTGTTAAACTGAAGTTGCATACCCTAAAATTGGCAAATAGTTATTTTCTATTTATATATCATCTTCAGAACAACTCTTACGCAAGCTTAACTAGATAGATAGATAGATAGATAGATAGATAGATAGATAGATAGATACTAACAGAGATAGATTGTCTATCTCCTCTGCATCATCATATGTCATTGTTTATTTAAATTTCTATTTAACTTGTAGCTGATGCTAATCTACGGGAGAGCAACACCTTGACCCTTTTTGGTTTCACATTTTCCACTGGCATGAAGTGGAATGACTATACTTAATCAACTGCTAGGCCTGCTTCTAAGAAGGTTACTTTTCATTGTCGTGACAAACAATTCTCATCGTTAGAATCCTCCTTACGCATTTCTAAATCCTCCATTCGTCTTTGCGTTGAATATTACGGTCATATCTCACCTAGTGCCTCCGGTATATATCTCGAGATACTCGACAAAATTCAAAGAGGGTCTGTAATGTTATAGGTCCTGCACTGGCATCTCGACTTCAGTCACATTGACTCCGATGTGACGTGATTTTACTCTGTATTTCCTATAAAATATTTTTTATAGCAATTGCTCTAATGAGCGTCTCTCCTTTGTACCTCAGCTACATTATTTTGAGTGCACTACTGGATTGGCAACTAGGTCCCATCGTTTTACTGTTGAAATTGCTCGATGTAACCGTAAGTTCTATCTTAATATTAGGTTGGTGCAAAAATAATGTCGTTTTCTCACATAGTAACATATGTGAGAAAACGACATTATTTTTGCATCAACCTAATAGTTTCTTCTCTCGTACTTTTAGACTGTAGAATTGTCTTCCTGTTTCTTCTTAATCTTTTTTTTTTTGGTGGGGGTTGTTCTGCTACATACGATCTTTAAACATTTAAATGCATCGCCAGTCGCCATCTTCTGTCTTCCTGAAACCCGTTCTTTTATTTCTCTTTCTCCTTGCCAGTGTCTTGTTTTCTTTCATTTTCAGTCATTCCTCATTATAGGCTTGCTTCGGGGTGAGGGGATTAAAAAGAAATACTGTTCCGGTGGGGTGAGACGAACGCAATGTCTATGATCTTCCTTTGTCCATACTGAGCGTTGACTGGACACTGAAACAGAGAAGCTGTTGTTATAAGATAATGCGTGAAAAATGATGCCAAATCCGGACATGCTGAGTGCTGGCAAATTGTTCTTGAATGCAACTAAACCTTTAATTTTTCAATGCGTTTAATCAGTCACTTCTGTGATATGCCATTGTCACCGCCGCCTTCGCCTTACGCCTTCGCCTTACGCCTTCTTCTTCTTTGTTCCTTCAGGGCGTGGCAATCATAGCTCAACCATTCACCCAAGCTTGTTAGGCCATGCGCTGTTTGTCCCTTTTCCTCTTTGCCTTCAATATGTCTTGTGAATGTCAAATTTGCTAAGCCCTCTTTCCTCATTATGTGCTCTAGACATTTCGTCTGTTCATTTATTCTAAGCCTAAGCGTCGTTTTTGCTTCCGTTTTCTCTAAAACTTCGACATTGCCCACATGTTCAGTAAGGCAGGTCGATGTTTTTTTGTTTTTTTCAGACAACCAGTAAAGACTTGGTGTGAAAGCTGAGGCTTGATAGGTTAAGTATTGACACCAAATGATAGATTAGTAGTTTCCACCAATTTTTGAACATAGAATTTTAAAAATCGTCTAAATAATTGTACAGAAATACCTAATTTCCGCAGATATTTTGCTGATAAATTGATTTCAGAATGTTTCTATTTCAACAATACATCCATATCAAGTTAATATCTTCTCTGTTGGATTCATTGAATGGAAATTATATTCAAACCAGAATTCCAATTATGAATTATCACAAGCAAAATATGCAATTTATTTCTATATTCGGTAAATAATAACTGTGTACAAAATGAAAAGGATTACAAAAAAGCCTACTCAATGAGTAAGATTTGTTAGATCATTTGTTAAATCATAATAAAATCCATAAAAATAGATAAATGTGTATATAACACCATAAAACTGATTGCTAAAAATGCTTTAAATTTGCATTGTTTATTGAAAATACTAGATTGTTTATCAAATAATAATATACCTAAATTGCTCAGTATAATTTCCCTTCGAGGTAAATGAGGGTTTTATTTGATGGCACAATGATTTAGTAATAATGTGCTTGTGGCTTACTTCCTGTCCATATACAGTTCGTAAAGCTTCAGGAAATTATACTTTTTATAAAGTTGTGCTACAAAGCTTTCGTTCATCATCGGAATGAAATTCCAACGCTACTATTATGAACGTAAACGTAATCTTCCCTCTAAAAACGTTAGCGTTTGGTGTCGTTATTTATCATGTGAAACCCCAACTTTCAAATTGAGTGCAATATCATGGTTCGAAAATCGAACCGGCCTAATGTTTGCTCCATGGTGTTCTCAGGATCTTTCTGTAGAGTCAAATTTCTGTCGTAACGAGTTTCTTCTCCATTTGTGATGACATAGTCCAATATATACGAGGATCGATATTATCTAACAATTCAGTGCTATGTTTCTAACGAAATTTTCCTGTTTCTTAATATTTTGCTTAGCTTTTGGAAGGCACCTTTCACTGTTCTATCGCGCCTTTGGATTTCCGTGTTGCGTTTTCCGTTCCCTATCAAAACAATTCCTAGATATTTAAATGCTTGTATCCGCTTGATTTTGGTGTCTCTAATTCGTAATTGTCATCTTGGACTGACCAATGTTCATGGCACCCATACATCTTGTCTCATTACAGGTGATATTTACTCATTTTATTTTTCGTTTTCAATTACTGTAGTTTCTTTTCTGTGGTATGGTGTATAGATTGTCGTCTTAATTACGAAAAGATGAAAATAATACTGGCATCTCATTTTAGCAGATATATTTACCAAAATTACACAAAAATATCTTGAAATACTAAATTTATTCAATAAAATCTTCATTGGCTTCAATCAGGGCCTCCTTACGACTTCAGGATCTGAAACTGTTCTGAACGGTCTTCTTGTTTAAGTTGGTGAATGCTGCTATAACCCTTGTTTTCAGTTCACCTTTGGTGTTAAAAGAAGCCTTGTTGGTGTCTGAATGAATTGCATCCCACACATAATAATCAAGGGAGTTGCAGTCTAGGTAGTCAGATGGCCAGATGTAAGGATTGCTAGGTTCTCTTGCTTGTGTGGAATGGTGCAGAGTCCTGTTGAAAAAATAGGATCTTCCAACAGCTACCCTCTTGACCCAAGGCTGCATAGCTTCGTCTGGGTTCCTCTCCGCCCAGAGACAGAGAGTCGACAAGCAGAGTTAACTCTTCTCCCTCAGTAAGAGGGACTGCTGTTAAAATAGTCTTTTATTTATCCGAGACCTCCCCACAAGGCGGGATGTGGCACAAGGCGGGATGTGGCACAAGGCGGGATGTGGCACAAGGCCATTTTTTATATGGGGCGTTTCGAGCCCTTAGGCCCGGGCAAAAATTGCCCGTTATACACGTGGTCGGGTAGCTGTCTACCTTCTCAGACGAGACTCTGCTTTTTGGCATAGCCTTCGACTAGGTTCCTCTCCGCACACAGGCAGAGATTCGATAGAGTTAACTGTAATCGTTAATTCCTCTCCCTTAGTAAGCGAGAGTATTGTTTAAATAGTCTTAGACTAGTCCATCTTGTGGAGGTATTCAGCTACTCCACAACAATTCAAAACCTTATTTCATCTTCATCTCATCTCACTTTCTCTGTACCATCATATATCTCTATCTATTTGATGAAATGAAGTGTTATCACATAACAAAAATCATATTAGAATATATATATATATATATATATATATATATATATATATATATATATATATATATATATATATATATTTATATATGCAGTTGCTGTGCAAAAGTAAGTGAACCCCGAAAATAATATTTTTTAAAAATTGTCAGCTGAAGCACACGGATTTCTTGTTGAGATTTACGGCAACCATTCTCTGTTGGAAACAACATGCAGGGATTTGTTTAGACGTTTCAACGATAATGATTTTCATGTTGAAGATAAAGAACTCTCTGGTGCACCGAAAAGGTTTGAAGAGGAAAAAGTAGAGGCATTACTTCACGAAGACTCATCTCAGGCGCAGGCTAAACTTGGAGAATCCTTAGGAGTTGATCACACAACAGTTTAAAAGCCTTTGAAAGAATGAGACATCGAACGGTGTTTTGTCACGTGTGAACAGCTGCTTCAACGGCAGAATAGGAAAGTTCTTGCATCATATCGTGTTCGGCGATGAAAAGTGAATACACTACGATAACCTTAATCGTAGAAGATCGTGGGGTCAGGCCGACTATGCATCAACATCGGTGGCAAAGCCGAATATCGATGGTTCGAAGCTTCTGCTCTGCATTTGGCGGGATCAGCTGGATGTAGTTTATTATGAGCTCAAACCAACCGAAACCATCATGGAATATAGCTATCGACTAAAATTGATGCGTTTGAGCCGAGCATTGAAGAAAAAACGGCAAAGATACGAGCAAAGAATCGACAAATTGATTTTGCAACATGACAACGCTAGGCCACAAGTTACAAAACGGGTGAAAACCTATTTGGAAACGCTTAAATGGGAAGTCCTCTCCTGCCGGCCGTATTCAGCAGACATTGTTCCGTCCGATTAACATTCGTTCCGATCGATAGCACAAGGCCTGGTTGAACAGCACTTTCATTCTTATGAAGATGCCCAAAAAGGGATCGACTCGTGGTTAGCCTCAAAAGACGTATCGCTTTTCCGACGTGGAATTCCAATGCTGCTAGAATGATAGGAAAAAGTAGTGACTTGCGATAGACAATTATTTCACCGACATGTTTCTTAGTAATTTTTGTAAATAAAATATTACTTTTCATGAAAAATCAACGAGAACTTATCCAAGGTTCTAATAAGATGTGCAAAAGTAAGTGAACCCTTACATTTACACTCTGTGTTTTTGTTTTACATGGTTGTCAGTGCAAATAATTTTTGTGCACATGTAAAATTCAAAATGATGCATGTTCATTTCTATTTGTAAGCTGTGTATACTGCATTCAAATAATATAACTCATTGTGTATGCAAACGTGTAGATTTAGAGTCTAAATTTTTTTAAAAATATATATATATACAAAGATCAAAAGAACTTCCTGAAGTTTTAAATAATGGTATAATTGAAACCTATAATAATGTAGAAGGCTACAAAAAGCATTCAAAACAATTTGAGGTGCACTTCTCCACAGGGCAACAACTTATTTATTAGGTTGGTGCAAAAATAATGACGTAATAATGTCGTTTTTGACGTATTTTTAACGTAAAAAACGACATTATTACGTCATTATTTTTGCACCAACCTAATATAAATGGAAGGCCTTTGGTATGACGGCATCACAATCAAGTACGCGATACTAATTGCTAGAGCAAAGAGATATCTGGTTCAGGAAGCCCAGGTAAATCCTGCAGTGACTTTTGCGGTTCGCCAATACTCACGAGCCAGTCTCAGAATCAATGTATATACATGTAAAGTGGGACAAAATCTGAACAATGCAGATGCATAGCAGAATAGCTTAGAAAAGTCACTGCTTAAAAAATAGCACACGCAAGCTTGTCTCAGCTATGCAAAACTCATATTAATAAGCTAGATCAAAAAGTTTTATGGACCAAACTAGAGCCTTTGGAGGAGGAACAATAGGTAGTTTACCTGGCGAGCTCCTAATACGGCTTTTGAAGAGAAAAATATGTTACCAACCATTAAGCATGGCGGTCACAGCATTGTGATTTGGGAGTGCTTTGATGCAGCTAGAACAGACAAAATAGTACGCATTCATGGGACATTGGACTCTGCAAGATAGCAAGCAATTTTGAACGAAAATATCCTCAATTCAAAACTGAAACTTTCAATAGGACGGTGACCTGAAGTATCATAGAAAATCCACAAAAGAATAGGTTCGTGAAAAGAATTTTCAAATCTTGGAACGGCCTAGTCAATGTCAGATGTGCAAAAAATTATTTATAAATGGAAGACCTTTGGTATGATGGCATGGCAATCAAGAAGTTGCCGTCCCCGAAAAATAGCAGCAAGAGCAAATAGTCATCTAGTTCGGCAAGTTCAGGTAAATCCTAATGCTTACTGACTAATGTCGGAATCAATGTGAATATATCTACATTACGACGAAATCTGAGCAATGGCGATCTTCATGGCTGAATGCCTAAAAAAAGCCACTGCTGACGAAATAACACTAGCATGCTCGCCTCAACTATGTCAAAGCTCATATTAAAAAGCTAGAAACATTCTGGTAAAAGGTTTTATGGTTAGATTAGACCAAACTACGGCTTTTGTGGGAGGAACAATAGATAGAGTATCTGGCGAGCTCCTAATACGGCTTTTGAAGAGAAGAATTTGTTACCAACCATTAAGAATGGCGGTCACAGCTTTCTGATTTGGGAGTGCTTTGATGCAGCTAGAACAGGCAAAATAGTACGCATTCATGGCACATTGGACTCTGCAAGATGCAAATAATTTTGAACGAAAATATCTTGTCCTCAATTCAAACCTGGAAATTTCAATAGGACGGTGGCTTGAAGCATCATAGAAAACCCACAAAAGAATGGCTTCGTAAAAAGAAATTTCAAGTCTCGAAACAGCCTAGTCAAAGTCAGATGATTAGAATTTCGAACTGAACACTTTATTTCGTCCACAGCAGTAGACTGTTTTAGTTCCACGTGCCATGCCTCCCTTTAACTCTCCAAGTTTTTATTCACCACTGCCGTAGCCATGTATTGAACTCACAACTCTTTGGGTCAAGTCACTGGGTCTTTTATCCACTGGGCCATATGTTGAAATTCCAATCACCTGAAGAAGGCCGGTACGTAGAACAGCCGAAACTTCGTGAACATGACATTAAACACTAGAATAATGCAAATAATGTAAATAATTACAATACCTCATCTCAAAAATCTAGACAGACAATTCATATTAGTTATGAATTTTTTTAAATTATTGTATGGGGGCACCTAGTTAGGATCGAACTCACTACTGAGTCGTAATTGGTCTAACGAGACTAGCTTGCTAATCATTGCACCACGTCGAGGTCCCCAAACTATTTTCTAGGCATAGCTTAGATGTGTCACAAGGCTGAAAGTATGAGGGGCACCCAGTGAGAATTGGACTCACTATTCAGTTGTAATTGGTCTAGAAGAGACAAGCTTACTAACTATCGTACCAGCTTCCCAAATGAGTTTCTAGGCATAGCTTCGATGTGGCGCCAGTGTGGACCACGCATTGAGGATCGAACTCACTACTAAGTCGTAATTGATCCAGCGAGACAAAAGGTTTTATGGTAAAAAGGTTTTATAGTTGGATTAGACCAAACTAGGGTTTTGGGGGAGGAATAATAGGTAGTTTACCTGGCGAGCTCCTAATACGGCTTTTGAAGAGAAGAATTTGTTACCAACCATTAAGCATGTCGGTCACAGCATTATGATTTGGGAGTTCTTTGCTGCAGCTGAAACAGGCAAAATAGTACGCATTCATGGCACATTGGACTCTGCAAGATAGCAAGCAATTTTGAACGAAAATGTCTTGTCCTCAATTCAAAACTGGAACTTTCAATAGGACGGTGACCTGAAGCATCATAGCAAATCCACAAAAGAATGGGTTCGTAAAAAGCATTTTCAAATCTTGGAACGGCCTAGTCAATGTCAGATGTGCAAAAAATTATTTATAAATGGAAAACATTTGGTAAGATGGCATGACAATCAAGAAGTTGCCGTCCCCGAAAAATAGCAGCAAGAGCAAATAGTCATCTAGTACGGCAATTTCAGGTAAATCCTAATTCTTACTGACCAATGTTGGAATCAATGTGCATATATCTACATTACGACGAAATTTGAACAATGGCGATCTTCATGGCAGAATGCCTAAAAAAGCCACTGCTGACGAAATAACACAAGCATGCTCGCCTCAACTATGTCAAAGCTCATATTAAAAAGCTAGAAACATCCTGGTAAAAGGTTTTATGGTTAGATTAGACCAAACCACAGCTTTTGGGGGAGAAACAATAGATAAAGTATCTGGCGAGCTCCTACTAATACGGCTTTTGAAGAGAAGAATTTGTTACCAACCATTAAACGTGGCAGTGACAGCATTACGATTTGTGGGTGTTTTGCTGCAGCTGGAATAGGTAAAGTAGTACACATTGATGGCACAATGGACCTGAAAGATACTGAGCAATTTTGAATGAAGATTTCTTGTCCTCGGCTCAAAAGTTGGGTTTAACTCAAGGCAAGAACTTCCAACAGGACAATGATCTGAAACATCAAAGCAAATTCATAAATGAATGAGGTTTGTAAAAATAAATTTCAAGTCTTGTAATGGCCTAGTGAAAGTCCTGATCTAAAGCGAATTGAAAATCTGTGATTCATGTGAAAGAACACAATACATGGAAGAAACCGAGTTAATATCAAACAATTTTAGGAGTTTTGCCGAGAAGAATGGTAAAAACTCAGCACTAAATACTGCCAGAAACTTCTTAAAAATTATACAAAAGGATAGGATGACATAACCTCAAAAAGAGCAGTCAGCAAATATTAATTGTAAGGGTTCATTTACTTTTGCATATTTTAATTTTTAATTAACATTTTTATTCTAACTTGGTAAAAAATTCGGAAGCAGTTGTAATTGATTTGATAAAGGTTTTTCTTAATAAATATATAGTTTAAGATCTGTTGATCATCTAGGAAAAAAGAGTTTGTAAAAAATATTATCTTAGAGTTCACTTACTTTTGCGCAGTATATATGTAATAAGTATTTTTTGTTATAGATGCTTGTTTCTTCCACGCATTTATTTTAAATATGTTTTACTCACTAAATCTCAAACAGACAATCATGAAAGGAAATTAGCAATACTTGACAACAAAACAGTTGAAAATTGACAAAGAAATGGACGAAAGGGCTTGGAACAATAGACATTACGGACAATCATATCTTTGTATAATCCAAAGCAAAAGAGAATATCGCAAATTCTTTTAATTAATTTTCCATTAACTCTTATCAAGATTCAAAATTGACTAATATAGATGATGGAGAATAAGCCTATTCTCAATAATACACTTTGCTTTTATGTTTGGGAAAATAATCCCTCAGTGTAATGCCGCTCAAGAGAAGTCGATCCTCTGTTGGGGACCTACGCATAGACCTTTATGCCAGAATGACATAAACTTACAAGAAAAGGAATTAACACACACACGTACACAAATACACACACACACACACACATATATATGTATATATATGAAGAAATATAGTTTTAAGGTGTGCTATATTTATGGGATAAAGTGCTCAATATCAGAGATAGAGCGCGTGTAAATATAAAAGTGAACATAGAAGTCAACACTTAGAGTCAACAGGCTGTTTCATGCATGAAACAGCCTGTCGCCTCTAAGTTTTGACTTCAATGTTCACTTATATATATATATATATATATATATATATATATATATACTTTCATGTTTCTAGCTCTTTCTTTTTTTAAAACCTTTTTTCCCCTCGGGATTGATTTGATTATTGGCAATTATATTATTTTTTATATTCTATCTCTCACTTTCAAGACGAACATACCTTGAAAATTATAGACCATTCCTATTTTTGTAAGGTGGCAAACTCAGAATATCAACAGGAAATATTTATTTTCCCCAATGTTTATAAGCAGATGGCTGTAAGAACGCGTCTCGAAAACAAATACTGAATTTGCTATTGAAAACGCCACCAGTCCGAGCTAAAGAAATACATTTTCTAATTTTAATGATATTTAGCAGTGCACTCGGCAGATGTTCAAGGTACAATATGGTGCTAAAGTAATTCGCCGATTACTTATCGTTTAAGCTGTATCTCAGAAACACAGATACATACATAAAAATTATAGTTTTAGTATTATATAGATATATAGGAATAGATTCAAAACATAGTTTTAGTTACACTATATTTATGGTTAAAACTGCTCAATAGCAGGGATAGAACCTATGTAAATTTAAAAGTGGAAACTTAGTTCAAAACCATTTGAAAGACAGTGTCATGCTTTAATGTAAACTTCAGGCCATATATATATATATATATATATATATATATATATATATATATATATATATATATATATATTGCATACAATTGTCTGCACTTATAAATTAAGTAAATATCTTTGAGAGTTTATTCCTAACATCGCTTGAAAATGGAACGTGACTATGGATTTTAAGTTTAATTCTTATAATTAAATTTAGTTTCAGTTTGGAATCATCGAAATTTTCTGTGTCACGATAGAATAATATTTTTAAGGACACATGGCACAGTGGATAAAGGCACTGGTTAGATTCAGTGACAGGACCCAAAGAGTGTGAGTTCAATACCCGGTTAAGGCAGTGGAGAACTTTCAGAGGGAAAATTAGCAGGAGATAACTGATAACTGACATCCATCAAACATGGTACGTTGAACTAGAACAGTCTACCCCAGTGAGCGAAATAAAGGGTTCAGTTCGAAATTCCAACCACCTGAAGAAGGCCGGAGCGTACAACGGCCGAAACGTTGTGATAAATATGGCGACAAAGATGAGGACAATAGTCCGCATAATGTAAATACAATATTTTTATCTGCTGTTTGTAACAAGCACTGTTTTTTTTAAATAAAAATAATTGCTAAGAACACCAGATTATAAATCTTTCTCATTATATATATATATATATATATATATATATATATATATATATATATAAAGAAATATAGTCTTAAGGTGTGCTATATTTATGGAATAAAGTGCTCAATATCAGAGATAGAGCGTGTGTAAATATAAAAGTGAACATAGAAGTCAACACTTAGAGGCGACAGTCTGTTTCATGCTATATGCAATCGTCAAGCCACGTGTGCTGTTATTTTTCTCGGCTATTTATATATATACGGGTTAGTGGTGCATTGTGGGTATTCTATTATGGCGGTTATTTCACCGGAAGTCGTTTGTTTATCTATTTAGGTCAAATTATATTGCTTGTTTTTATTTTTGTTTCTTATTTTATTTATTTATTTATTTATTAACGTAGTAAAAATTTGTTTATATCACTTATTTAACAGTTTTGTTTTGGTTTGGGAATTTAATTAAAACTATTTGTTCAGTTTTGGGGTTGATTGTTGTAGTTCATTCTAAGTATTATTTTGGCGGGAACAGTTTTTTAATTGATTATTTTTATTTGGGATTGGTTTGTTTATTTATTTACTTGGATGAATTTAGGTTAATTTATTTTACTTGTATATTTTCTCTTTTCTAACACACTATTTGTGAAAGATGTTTTGTGTGTATAATTATACACACAAAACATCTTTCACAAATAGTAAATATGCAAACAGTACAATGCTTTCTAAGTATATCTGGGAAATTAAAAACAAAACGAACATCACACCAAAAATATCTTGGAAGATAAGGAAAAAATCATCAGCCTACAATAACCAATCAAAAACTTGCAAACTTTGCTCGGAGGAAAAAATAGCTATCATTACTTTTCCCGACCAAAATAAATTATTAAACAAAAGATCCGAACTCATCTCAAAATGCAGACATGAAAATAAATTTTTACTACGTAACCTAAAAAATTAAAAAACGGAAAAAATAAAATAAAAACAAATAAATATACTAATAAGCAAAAATAACAAAAAAAAAAAAAAAAAAAAATAGAAATAAAACATAAAAAAATACTATGTTACTTAAAAATCGAAAACCGAAAATATACAAGTAAAATAAATTAACCTAAATTCATCCAAGTAAATAAATAAACAAACCAATCCCAAATAAAAATAATCAATTAAAAAACTGTTCCCGCCAAAATAATACTTAGAATGAACTACAACAATCAACCCCAAAACTGAACAAATAGTTTTAATTAAATTCCCAAACCAAAACAAAACTGTTAAATAAGTGATATAAACAAATTTTTACTACGTTAATAAATAAATAAATAAATAAAATAAGAAACAAAAATAAAAACAAGCAATATAATTTGACCTAAATAGATAAACAAACGACTTCCGGTGAAATAACCGCCATAATAGAATACCCACAATGCACCACTAACCCGTATATATATAAATAGCCGAGAAAAATAACAGCACACGTGGCTTGACGATTGCATATAGCATGAAACAGACTGTCGCCTCTAAGTGTTGACTTCTATGTTCACTTTTATATTTATATATATATATATATATATAATAGGAAATTACTACATGGATATGATCATTTCATCTTACAAATTAGGATTAATTTCCAACCCGATTACGTTAATAATAATAAAAAAATCTTTTTATTTTTTTCTTATTAACCTAATCGGTTTGAAAATACTTACAAATTAATCTTAATTTTTAAGGTGAAATGATCACAACCATGGTGTGATCTTAATTTTTATTGTATGTAATTTATATGCTCCGAATAAAACATTGGGCTCCCTATGTTAATCAGTTCTAATATTTTATATTAATTTACTTGGGTTATATACCAACGGATTATTGCCTATATATATATATATATATATATATATATATATATATATATATATTTGTGTGTGTGTCTGTTCGTGTATATGTGTGTGCGCTTGTGTGCGTGTATGTGTGTTAAAAGTATCGATATGAGTAAATACCTATTCTCAATTTCATCATATCTTCCTGTTTATCTCTTTCGTAATCTCGTCATATGGCTCTAGTTATCGATTTATTTTTTTATTCTTTTTACAGTTAGCTTCACCCTGTACAAGGTCCGGGAGCCACCCGAGGTAGAGGGTTACAGAGGAATAGCCACATTTTATGCGGTGATGTGGGGAAGATAACTGTTATACGTAGACTTGAACAGTAAAGTAGCGGATAGCACCAGTTGTCAGGAACTTACTGGCGCGGTAAAGGGAACTGAACATTTATACTGCATTTTTTGCTCTGGATCCTATGTACGAGACCCACTTGATATCTGCGTTGACTTTAAGGCCCAGTAAGTAAGTTGCTCAAGGCACGGACCTCGTTTATGTATATATATATATATATATATATATATATATATATATATATATCCCTCATGATATGTCTCTGTTCATCTATACTTCTTCGCATCATCATATCACTTACTTGGGTTGTAAATATTTTCAATCTTAATATATGTCTATATATATTCCTCATCCCTAACATATCTATCTTTCACACCCGCATTTTATCATGTTTAGCTAATGCACTGTCGCTCGGCATACGTTTCTTCTGACTTGTGTATGTCTATCTATATACTTAATGAGATAAAGCTGACAAAATCCCTCCCCCCACGGAAAAGTTGCTAAATATATCTCTTGAAATTGCTTTCTTAAAACTAGTGCGTAATTTATACAAAATAATGTCTTCAGTTTAAAATGTCTCTTCCTACACACACACATCCATACACCCCCACACATATATATATATATTTTTAAGTCGTCTGAGAGTGAAACTCTGGTTACAACAAGAGCCATCTGTTCATCGTCGTCAAGCGTTTTTGCTCTGTCTAGGTAATCTAGGCATTGAGCACTTTATTTTACTGAGTAGGTAGTTTTGTTAAGAGTTGTCTTTTTCTTATTTTTATTATTAATGCTTCCATAATTTTTAATCGTTTTTTAAAGTTGATGAGGTTATTATGTTTGTGTTTTCTACTAGTGTGTTTCTAATGGAGTCTGGTAAGTTTGTGTGTGTGTTTAAATGGGTTCTAATGGAGCTGTGATCAGATAGGTGTAAGGTAAGGCGTCTGGATAACCATGTAGTTGTGTAACCGATATAATTATTTATGAGTCCGGTTTAAATAATTACATCGGTTACAATATTAACTACAAACAAGCCCACAATGTGCTAACCGTATTCGGAAATTAAAACATACACATAATGCACACACTCAATTAAGCTGAAATATCGAATCATCCTTGATAATGGCTAAAGGTATAGCCGAAAGCGATTGGAACTATAAAAGATTTGGACGGTTTTTACACACTTTGTCCAGAAAAGAAAGCTTTTGTTCGAACAGAAGAAAAATTAAATAAAAAACTTAACCGTAGTACCTTGTCTGTTGTTTTTAATGAAATACGTATATATATATATATATAAATATATATATATATATATATATATATATATATATATATATATATATATATATATATATATGTGTGTGTGTGTGTGTGTGTGTGCAATTTATTATATATATTATTTATATATGATATATGCGCGGTACTTATTGGAAAGCGCTCAATATCAGTGATAGAGCTATTTGCGATCGTCAGACAAATATTTTCTGCCGATCGCAAATAGCGTGAAACCCAGGGTCACAAACTCTCATCTCAACTATATATATATATATATATATATATATATATACTCATGTATTACGTAAACAAATATTTTAGACTAATTTAAATGTCCCTTAGGAGAATGAATTTCCGACAAAAAAAAAATAAATAAATATTTTGGGTATACGACAACGGCACTAAGAAGACATCTTACACTACAAATGTCTGATCATTCGTCCATTGCAAAATATAAAACTCGTACTGATCTTCAACACAACTATGCTACAACAAGAAAATAATAAATTCAAGATACTGATCCTAGAACCAATTTGCATTAAAAAATTAAAGCCTGCACTAAACAGAATTAACTATGAATCCTTTAATATTCTCTGAAATGCCTATAAAGGAACAGATTTTAGGTTTTAATGCGCGCATGACCATTACATTATAACAGAGGAAAACATTCTATAATGGATTTTTTTTCACGTTCTAATGAACGATCAGCACATTTCCAGCCGTTTGCATTTAAGAGTATAATGAAAAATGACGATAATTGAGAGCAACGCAGAGATTTTTATGAATACTTGTATTCCTGAACAACATATAGTTTTGTACTACTTGCACCCCTGAAGATGATCTTAGAAGAAGAACGAAAGCACTTGGGGAATGAAAATAAAAGAAATTATAGCACATTTCTCTCACCCTTTAATATCAATACACGGAAGTTTATTCGTGAGTATGAATGTATTTTGTCAAAAATTAGCAGACATAATATCGATAATTTATTCAATCAAACATACCTAAAAGAGAATTTGCTACCTAAATACACACACACACACACACATATATATATATATCACCTAAACGGATCGTCAGGGAAAGTATACTTTCCCTGACGATCCATTTTAGGCGAAACCTAGGTAGGTTTGTGTGGCTCACTAGGTGTATCTAGGTCTGCTCTACGATTGTATTGAGCTCTTTTGTTAGTTGTCTACTCGTATCGGGGTTTTTTCTTTGGGTTCAGACCGGCATCTGTGCGATTTGTTCGACTGTAGTTCATGTTTGTAGCTCTTTCTTTTTTTAAAACCTTTTTTTCCCTCGAGATTGATTTGATTATTTGCAAATCAAAAATTCGAGGGTTTTTCGAAACGAGTCTAGTTATATATATATATATATATATATATATATATATATATATATATATATATATATATATGTGTGTGTGTGTGTGTGTGTGTTTGTGTGTATAGCTGCCCACTCGTATGGGGATATCCGTCTACTGAAGAGGCTAACCAATCCCCATTGCAGACGTTTGCTCAGGCGCATTTGTTTTTATTCAACACCCACAGAGCCTACCTCTAGTTTATACTGTAACTATGCTGAGCAGACCTTAGTTACAGTTTCTAGCAAAGAGCGTGTTATCTAGCGTGATCAACAATTGTGACTTCGTACTACCACAGCTATCGACGGCCCCCAAGGGTTCTGTCTACCTAAATTCACTCGCAAGGCTTGGGTCAACCCGTGGTATGGTTTTCAGGCACTTTCCAAAGGTGTCGCACGCTGGGATCGACCCCTCCAGTCCGATAGCATCATGAAGTCTCCTTCCTGACAAATCGACCATGGTCAGATTTGAACCTGGATCTCATGGTTAGAATGCGAAAGTTCTAACCACTTGGCCATATATATATTACAGGAAAAAACGTTTGGGGCCACCCTGCTTTTCTTTAAAAATACCAGAAAATGTTTTTTAAAAGTAAAAGATAAAATTTCACAAACTACAGAGTATTTGCTTATATACTGACACAAAATAACTTCTTAACTATACATATTATCATACAACATCATCATATTTTGTTTTTGTCAATAAAACCACCATCAGCCTTAAGCTTTAATTACTGTTTTACAAATGTTTGGCATTATTTAAAAAAATGGTAGCCCTTCCCAACCATTCTTTAAGTATTGAAAAATTCACTGTCACGCTTTGGATATTATCTTTGAACTGTCCTATCCACTTCATCCGATATTAAGTCAATGGGAACGAGGTCAGGGAAAGTCATAATTTCTAGAATTTTGTTCCTTTTTTTTAACTCGAAGTAATTTTGGCATAATTTAGAAGAGTGTTTTGGATTGAAAAGTGATGCTTTCCCAATAATGCATAAACCAGATGGTATCGCAATGATATTGTACTTTTTTTCATGACTCCTTTCACCTGAATCAAATCCCTATCCCTCTCTCCCGGTCATCATAACAGAACTACCACCCTGCTTAACTGTTAGAACCACACGTTCATCATTCAGTGATTCTCCTGATTTCTTTCTCACATACACTCACCATTTATGAACAAAAAGTTGAAATTTGGACTCATCTCTTCATAATACAATTTCTCTTTTTTTTTTTCCAATTCTTACACTTTTTGGGAGCCTGTAACAGTCTTTTCTGCTCATTCCCCTTCAATAATAGGAGTTTCCTAATGGTTATGCATTCAACTAAGATTCACTAATCTAAATTCATTTGTCACAGGAGTGATAATAGTTATTACCGAGAAAATGTAAGTCCAGCTGTTAACCCTGGGGAAATTTTCCTTCTATTTAATTTGCTCTCAATAATTAAGTGTTTATCTTTAGCAGTAATTGTCACTTTTACTGCTCCAGCTCTTTTTCTGTCAACATTTTTTTATCTGTTACTAATAGTTGCCTCTTTTTTAGCGAATATTGCATTCCATGTCTAGAAATCTTCGACTCCTTGCTAATTTGGTTTTGGATAAAATTTCAGTTTTCGGCTCAACCTCAGTACTTAACTACTTTCATTTTGTCATTATGTACAAACTAATTTAAAGTTTCTTCAAAAATAAATAAAACTATGAAAATACTTTTCTAATGGTACAAACTATTTCTTCTTCAAACAGAGAGAGCTACATACGTTTTGTTGACAACATTAGTCAGTGCTGAGCTAACATTTAGAACCTGTATAAAGATTTAACTTAGTTGAAAACTTTGATAATCTCAAGAGGTCTATTCCGGAATGATGGTGAGAACAAAATATAATGTTTTTCATACAAAATATGAATAATTTAGCAAAATATATTGTGGGCAGACGAATCCAAATTTGAACATTTTTGTTGTAAGTGGGACCTAGAGAAAGACTGAAAAATAAAATATACGATAGATACTAAATTTTAACTTTTGCTCAATCAAATTTACAAAAAATCTCATTTTTAGGTGTTTTCTTAAGAAATACAAGATGAACCCAAACCTTTTTAATACAAACACACGCACGCACACACACACACACACGCACACACACACACACACACACACACACACATATATATATATATATATATATATATATATATATATATATATATATATATATATATATATATATATATATACCCATCCCTCACTCCTGGTCGTCATAACAGAACCACCCTCGTGCTTAACTGTTAGAACCATACATTCATTATATATATATGACCATGGGACCCGGGTTCGAATCTCACCATCGTTGATTTATTTAGTCGACTTCCTGATGTCATCGATCTGGAACGCGCGGCACCTTTGGAATGGTTAGCAATTTATCTAAGGTTATCATAAAATTTCTTGCAGCTACCTCTAAAACAATAAGCTAAAACTTGAAGGAGGAATCTTCTTTATCAACTGTAATAATTGCCACAAAAATACATTGGATAAACCTCAAGGAATTTCAGCAAAAGTTTGTATGAACATAAAAGGGATCTTTTGCAAAAGAACATACTAAATGCATTAGCTGCTCGCTGTGATGTCTCTGAGCATAATTTTGATTTATAAAATGCTACTTTAATTAAAAGAGAGATGGAAATGTATAGAAAAGGCATTAATTTACGGCAGGTGCTTACAACATTTTGCCGTTCTTGTTAGATTACTATTACAATGTGGGATGCTTAATAACAAAAGGGAGAAAAAGAAACTCAATCAAATCAGCTAAACTATATACCCAAAACATAGGCTTAGAAATTATCAAACTTAAATTTACAATTTCAGCCTCCATTCTCATACGTACGCAGGTGTTGTCGCATCAACGTAAGCAAGAATTTAGTCTGATGAAGTCCTAAAGGACGAAACGCGTCATACGAAAATTTTTCCACTTTGTCCTGGATTTCTCTAAAACTTTTCTTGCTATACAAGAGTAGTTGAAAAGTTCATAGACTGATTATGAACGACTGATGTAAGCATTAATTTAAATTCTTCTTATGAATAAATGATATCGGATTATTCAAAGAAAACTTCAAATGTAACTAGTGGACATTTCTCTTGAAAATGGACAAAATTTCGCACCGTTGTGTTATCAAGTACCTGCAGGTACTCTCCAAAGATATCCATGCTGATATTGTTACTACATTAGGATATGATGCTCCAGCTTTATCAACAGTGCGAAAGTGGGCTGATGTTTTTAGGAGGCGAATGCAAGATTTTGCAGATGACGTAAGATCAGAACATCCTGCAACTGCCATGGAAGATATTGATCGTATTCAGAGAGTTGAGAATATGCAGAACGTTTAAATTTCAATAACACGGGTTTCTACATGGTCGATGCCACGTCCTCTGAGATCTGGCTGATTACATCACGAGGAAATCTGAGATTGTTTGAGGAAGATCCAGCTGGTTTTCTTGAACGTTTCCTAACCCAGGATGAGTATTGGATTCATCACTTTCAGTCAGGGACGAAGAAACAATCCATGCAGTAGAAAAATTCCTGCTCGCCTGCTCCAAAGATGACCAAGGTCGTTTTATCTGCAGAGAAGCTTCTTTTTTTTTTTAATACAAACAGCATCGTGTTTATTGACTATCTTCAAAAGGGCCACATTAACAATGGAGAGCACTATATCAACTTGCTGAGACAGTTACGAAAGGCTACCAAGACTAAACACCCAGTAAAAACGACGAAATGTACTTGCTTCATCAGAACAATGTTCCGGTACACAAGTTCTTGGTTTCAATGGCTGCTGTCCCCAACTGTAGTATTGAACTGGTTGATCACCCTCCCTATTCTCCTTATTGATCATCTGTACCCCCAACATCAAAAAAGTTTGGGTTGGAAACCAGTAACACAGTGATAATGACGTCATATGTGTTGTTGGTGACTTTTTAAGCAGCAAGATGAACAGACCTCTTTGAATCGACAGATACCTGACACCTCGCCTAACTGAAGTGAAGTAGCCTTTTATGGCAGTGAATGATGGACGATCTACCCACAGACGTAGGAAAGACTTGAAGAGGCACAAGTGGTCTTGTCGACTAATATTAAAGAGTATCAATTACAGAATATGTGAGCCACGAGAAAACCTTAAGAAAAATAATAACAATGAAACTTATACTTACAATTAAAAAGAGACAGTTGACATTTCTGGGATATATATAATGAGACAAAAAGGCCTGGAGATTTTAACACCCACAAAGCATGTTGAAACCAAGACAAGAAGGGGAAGACTGCAATTAACCCGCTTAACGATTTTGCGTGAATGGAGGAGAGAACAAGGACAAAGAGGGTTATTACTTAGATAAACCAAAGACAAGAAACTGTGGAGAGCCACGATCTGAATGGACACAAACTTAAAATAAGATACATTGTGACACTCGGTAGAGACTTAAAGTTACAGGAATATGGTCACAAGTCAAAATTTACTTAGATAAACCAAAAGCAAGAAACTGTGGAGAGCCACGATCACTCACATTCTAAAGTGAATGAACAGATAAAAGAATAGGCATTGTGCTACTCGCTAAAGCAAGGAGAAAAAGAGACAATAATGTTTATTAGATCAATAAAACAGAAGAACTTGTGGAGATGATCAGTAGAGACTTAAAGCGACAGAAACATTATTCTACCAATGATTGCTAAACATATTAGGTTATTCGGAAAGTAATGTGCGATTTTAGAATCAACTTTTCTTCCTGAACTAATGGCTGATACGAAACTCCAAGAGAGCAAGACTTTACAACTTGTTGGGCTCAGGTTTTCCACTGATATGAAGTGGGGCTCCTATATCGGATCAATTGTTACATCTACTACTAGGAATGTTGGTTTGCTATGTCGTACCAGAAAATTTATTCTCGTCAGAAAACATCTTGCGCATTTATAAATCTACCCTATTCGTCCCTACATTAAATACTGTTTTTAATGAAATACGCATATATATATATATATATATATATATATATATATATATATATATATATATATATATATATATATATGCAGTATTTAGTCTGATGCTCCAGCTGAATATCTTGAAAAAAATTCAAAGAAGGGTCTGTAGTGAAAAGTATCCTGGTCAGGCCTCATGAGTCCAGTCACTTTCTCACCGACATGACCTGGCTTTCCCCTGTCTTTCTCGAAGTATTTTCATGGCAACTGTTCTGAGCAACGTTTTTTCTTTTTCTTTTTTTGTCCGTGGTGTATCGACTACACGAATCGAAGGAAGCTACTAGATTGGCAACTAGGTCCCACCGTTATAATCCTAAACTAGCTAGATGCAACCCCCACTTCTGTTATAACATTTTTCATTTCTCGCACTTCTTACGTGTGGAACTCCCTTCAGATTTCTTACTTCCTTGATAACTACAATCTTCAAAAATTGAAATGCAAAGTCAATCGCCATCTACTGTCTTCTTGAACTCTGCTTTTATTTTCCTTTCCGCAATCCTCCCTACTAAGGTCTTCTTATTTCCTTCCATTCTCAGTAACCCCGAGCATCCTAGTGGTATTATCACCTATCTTGGGGTGAAAAAAATCATTATGAAGTTTGTTTTTATTTTGCCACTTACTCGCTATATATTTTAGTAAATGACGTAGACAAGTATTTTGTTAATCCTTTAAGTTTATGTACGCATAAATAAAACGCATATCTTAATCCGATTAATATAAATACTTTTTTTAAGAAATAGAGGCATATAGGATTTTAAAGAAAAGATTAAATCTCTATCTATAAAAGGCAGGATGTGTGTGTGTGTGTGTGTGTGTGTGTGTGTGTGTGTGTGTGTGTGTGTGTGTGTAACGAATGCACGACCGCAATTTTCGACGGATTTGCACCAACATTTACATGCACATGCTCCAAGTTAGCAGAAAAGCCAAGACCGACTTTGCATTTCCTAACTCCCATCGATAGTGGAAATAATTTTTCATGCTTCTACGGCAGTTTTCATGTAGTTTGCGGCCATTTTCTACAGAGTGAATGCCTATAGCTGGCTGCCACTAATAGGCATGAAGATTCTATTAGCCAGCGTGAGAGCCAACAGCTGACTGACACGAATGTTAACTAGCATGCTAGCATGCAAAAAAAATATCGATAGCTGCATTCGTCACAAGTGGGAAAAATTTAAATCTGCATAGCACTTTACACCAATTGGCTCATTCGCTTGCTTAAACTCAACGTTGATTCTGATTCCGCAGAACTGGGTTCGGTGTGAAAGAGTATTTGTTGTTAACATTCTTTTTTCATTCGGTTTTTCCAGTTACGAGTCGTTTTTTAAAGCTGATCGTTTTGTGTCCATTTTGTTTAGTTGTTTTTTGTAAGAGATTTAATGTTTAGTATAGAGCTTAGAAAAAATTCGCAGTGTGAGATAGGCAAGAAGTAAGGCATGTAGCAACATCAGCACGGCAAAGGGCACTCCTTTAAAGGCAAGGAAGGGCAAAAATATTTTAAGTCAAGTGATAGCGATTGCTGTATGAATCGTACGATTTTTGAATGAAACACGGGCAACGCCGGGCCATGCTGCTTAAATTTTAACTTCTTGCATTCCTATGAATTAAATCTTCAAAAATTTAAATGCAACAGTCATTATCATTTTCTATCTCTTTCCTCCATTTCCAGTAACCTAAATCTCTTTATTACCTTTGCTTAGGGCGAGTTGATTAAAAAATAACGAATTAGTCGTTCATCACGTTAAAAAGGAATATTCTGTCTCCCTGAATCACGTTCTTTCATTTGTCTTTTCACCTCACAAAACTTTTCAGTTTCTTTCACTCTTAATAAAACCCCTTGAGTCTTAGCTACTTTATTGCCTTTGTTGGTGGGGGGATAATTAAAAGTGCTCAATTCGCTTGTCGTTCATTATGGTAGAATGCAGAAACCCTGCCCTTTCTCCTCAGTAATGTTTTATCAGTTCCCTTTACTCACAATAACCACCTTGTGTTTCAGCGGATTTATCGCCATGTTTAGGGTAAAATAACACAAAAAATAATAAGATAACGAATTAGTCGTTCTTCATTTTAGAAAGCAGATTCTTGTCACCCGGAATCCTGTTCTTGTTACTGTTCGTTCTCACCAAAAAGGTTTTCTCGATGTCTTTCACTAAACCCGTTGCGTAAGTATAGCTTTATCTCCTTGTTTGGGGGTGAAATCGTAATGAGTAATTCTGCCGACTATGATACGTCAGAAAATTAATAATTAGGACACAGAATTGATGCAACATGACATTCTTAACGATGAGGACAATAGTCCAATAATGTAAATAATGTACATAATACCCCATCTCAGAAATATAGACAGATACTGAAGGATCGGATAAATATGGCGACAAAGATGAGGGCAATAGTCCGAATAATGTAAATAGTGTACATAATACCTCATCTCAGAAATATAGACAGATACTGAAGGATTGGATTAATATGGCGACAAAGAATAATAATGTAAATAGTTTACATAATACCTCATAATGTAAATAATGTAAATAGTCTACGTAATACCTCATCTCAGAAATATAGACAGATACTGAAGGATCTCAGAAAGACAGATATGAAGAATCGGATAAATATGGCAACAAAGATGAGGACAATAGTCTGAATAATGTAAATATTGTACATAATACCTCATCTCAGAAATATAGACAGATACTGAAGGATCGGATTAATATGGCAACAATGATGAGGACAATAGTTGAAATAATGTAAATAGTGTGCATAATACCTCATCTCAGAAATATCGACAGATACTGAAGGATCGGATTAATATGGCAGCATTGAATAGGACAATATTTGAAATAATGTAAATAGCGTGCATAATACCTAATCTGAGAAATATAGACAGATATTGAAGGATCGGATAAATCTGGCGACAAAGATGAGGACAATAGTCCGAATAATGTAAATAGTATACATAATACCTCATCTCAGATATACAGACAGATATGAAGAATCGGATAAATATGGCAGCAAAGATGAGGACAATAGTTGAAATAATGTAAATAGTGTACATAATAACTCATCTAAGAAATATAGACAGATACTGAAGGATCGGATTAATATGGCTACAAAGATGAGGACAATAGTCTGAATAATGTAAATAATGTACATAATACCTCATCTCAGAAATATCGACAGATACTGAAGGATCGGATAATTATGGCAACATAGATGAGGACAATAGTCAGAATAATGTAAATAATGTACATAATACCTCATCTCAGAAATATCGACAGATACTGAAGGATCGGATTAATATGGCGGCAATGAACAGCACACTAGTTGAAATAATGTAAATAGCGTGCATAATAACTTATCTCAGAAATATAGACAGATACTGAAGCATCGGTTTAATATGCCAATAAAGATGAAGATAATAAACTAAATAATGTAAATAGCGTACATAATACCTCATCTCAGAAATATAGACAGATACTGAAGGATCGGATAAATCTGGCGACAAAGATGAGGACAATAGTCCGAATAATGTAAATAGTATACATAATACCTCATCTCAGAAATATCGACAGATAACAAATTTAAAATTCTCTTTGAAATCCTATATATGTACTAGATTGTGTTTCTGTTAGTAAGTTTAAGGATTAATTAATGATTACCTTTTCATTTATCCCATGACCCGTATGGACACCATTTGTACTGCAGGGGGACAGTTTATAAGACCCAATCTGTCCTGCAATTTACCAATCTGCGGAAGAAGGGTTTTAGCACTTAAGTGAATGTGATGTATCCAATTGGAATTCGAACCCGGTTCTCCAATTCCTCAATCCGAGCTGCGTAAAATATTATAAAACTAACGTTTTATTTACACACGTTAGCCTGTGAGATCGAAGTATAAAAGGTAGAAAATCAGTAATTCTTCCTTTATTTTCCTTTGTCCGAAAAAATTGTGGATGAAAGTAAAAATAAAATCTAAAGAAATACGGAAGACTATATTTCTTCATATATATATATATATATATATATATATATATATATGTGTGTGTGTGTGTGTGTGTGTGTGTGTGTGTGTGTATGTATGTGTGTTTGTGTGTGAAAGTGTGTGTGTGATTGTATTTGTGTGCGTGTGTGTGTTAATTCCTTTTCTTGTAAGTTTATGTCATTCTGTCATTCAGGTCTATGCGTAGGTCCCCAACAGAGGATCGACTTCTCTTGAGTGGCATTACACTGAGGGATTATTTTCCCAAACATAAAAGCAAAGTGTATTATTGAGAATAGGCTTATTCTCCATCATCTATATTAGTCAATTTTGAATCTTGATAAGAGTTAATGGAAAATGAATTAAAAGAATTTGCGATATTCTCTTTTGCTTTGGATTATACAAAGATATGATTGTCCGTAATGTCTATTGTTCCAAGCACTTTCGGCCATTTCTTTGTCAATTTTCAACTGTTTTGTTGTCAAGTATTACTAATTTCCTTTCATGATTGTCTATTTGACATGTAATAACGCGTATTTAAACTAAATGCGAGGAAGAGAAAATACATAATTAAATTACATCATATATATATAAATATATATATATACATATATATATATATATATATATATATATATATATATATATATATATATATATAAATATTTGAATTGAAGAAATTATTTTGAACACATTATGCATTAAAATCAACGCCTCTCAGGTGATTTGGTAAAGGGATAAAATTTCACCCGATTAACTATACAAAAAGACACATAGAAAGAGAGAGAACCAGGGAGGGAGAGAGAGAGAAATAGGGAGGGAGGGGGGAGATGAAAAGGATGAGTGGAGTGTTATGATGCGCCTGAGAAAAAGGGTTAAGCTGGCTGATACGTTGAGTCACCCGCAAAAAAACAAGATAAACAGGAAGATATTAAGCGGACGACACTAAAAGGGGAACCCAGATATGATGAGGCTGAGAATAGACAAAACGCGAGATATGATGAGGCCGAAAAAGGATATATAAACATAGATACGATGAGGGTGAGAATAGACAAAACGGGCGATATGATGAGGCTGAAAAAAGATATATAATCATAGATAGGACGAGGCTGAGAATAGACAAAACGGGCGAAATGACGAGGCTAAAAAGATACATATAAACATACATAGCATGAGGCAGAGAATAGACAAAACAGGTGATATTATGCGGCTAAAAAAAGATATATAATCATGGATAGGATGAGGGTGAGAATAGACAAAACGGGTGATATGATGAGGCTGAAAAAAGATATATAATCATAGATAGGATGAGGCTGAGAATAGACAAAACGGGTGATATGATGAGGCTGAAAAAAGATATATAATCATAGATAGGATGAGGGTTAGAATAGACAAAACGGGTGATATGATGAGGCTGAAAAAAGATATATAATCATAGATAGAATGAGGGTGAGAATAGACAAAACGGGTGATATGATGAGCGTGAAAAAAGATATATGAACATAGATAGGATTAGGCTGAGAATAGACAAAATGCGTGATATGATGGGGCTGAAAAAAGATATATAAACATAGATAGGATGAGGGTGAGAATAGACAAAACGGGTGATATGATGAGGCTGAAAAACGATATATATAAACATAGATAGGATGAGGCTGAGAATGGACAAAAAGGGTGATATTATGAGGCTGAAAAAAGATATATAATCATGGATAGGATGAGGGTGAGAATAGACAAAACGGGTGATATGATGAGGCTAAAAAAAGATATATAAACATAGATAGGATGAGCGTGAGAATAGACAAAACGGGTGATATGATGAGGCTGAAAAAATATATATAAACATAGATAGGATGAGCGTGAGAATAGACAAAACGGGTGATATGATGAGGCTGAAAAAATATATATAAACATAGAAAGGATGCGGGTGAGAATAGACAAAACGGGTGATACGATGAGGCTGAAAAATATATATAATCATAGATAGGATGAGGCTGCGAATAGACAAATCGGGTGATATGATGAGGCTGAAAAATATATATACATAGATAGGATGAGGCTGAGAATAGACAAAACGGGTGATATTATGAGGCTGAAAACAGATATATAAGCATAGATAGGATGAGGGTGAGAATAGACAAAACGGGTGATATGATGTGGCTTAAAAATATATATACATAAATAGGATGAGGCTGAGAATAGACAAATCGGGTGATATGATGAGGCTGAAAAAATATATATAAACATGGTTAGGTTCAGGCTGAGAATAGACAAAACGGTTGATATGATGAGGCTGAAAATATATATATACATAGATAGGATGAGGGTGAGAATAGACAAAACAGGTGATATGATGAGACTGAAAAAAGATATATAATCATTGATAGGATGACGGTGACAATAGACAAAACGGGTGATCTGATGAGGCTGAAAAAGGATATATGAACATAGATAGGATGAGGCTGAGAATAGACAAAACGGGTGATATGATGAGGCTGAAAAAGAATATATAAACATAGATAGGATGAGGGTGAGAATAGACAAAACGGGTGATATGATGAGGCTGAAAAAAGATATATAATCATAGATAGGATGAGGCTGAGAATAGACAAAACGGGTGATATGATGAGGCTGAAAAAAGATATATAATCATAGATAGGATGAGGGTTAGAATAGACAAAACGGGTGATATGATGAGGCTGAAAAAAGATATATAATCATAGATAGGATGAGGGTTAGAATAGACAAAACGGGTGATATGATGAGGCTGAAAAAAGATATATAATCATAGATACGATGAGGGTGAGAATAGACAAAACGGGTGATATGATGAGGTTGAAAACAGATATATAATCATCGACAGGATGAGGGTGAGATTAGACAAAACGGGTGATATGATGAGGCTGAAAAAAGATATATAAACATAGATAGGATGAGCGTGAGAATAGACAAAACGGGTTATATGATGAGGCTGAAAAAATATATATAAACATAGATAGGATGAGCGTGAGAATAGACAAAACGGGTGATATGATGAGGCTGAAAAAAGATATATAATCATAGATAGGATGAGGGTTAGAATAGACAAAACGGGTGATATGATGAGGCTGAAAAAAGATATATAATCATAGATACGATGAGGGTGAGAATAGACAAAACGGGTGATATGATGAGGCTGAAAACAGATATATAATCATCGACAGGATGAGGGTGAGATTAGACAAAACGGGTGATATGATGAGGCTGAAAAAAGATATATAATCATAGATAGAATTAGGGTGAGAATAGACAAAACGGGTGATATCATGAGCGTGAAAAAAGATATATGAACATAGATAGGATTAGGCTGAGAATAGACAAAATGCGTGATATGATGGGGCTGAAAAAAGATATATAAACATAGATAGGATGAGGGTGAGAATAGACAAAACGGGTGATATGATGAGGCTGAAAAACGATATATATAAACATAGATAGGATGAGGCTGAGAATGGACAAAAAGGGTGATATTATGAGGCTGAAAAAAGATATATAATCATGGATAGGATGAGGCTGAGAATAGACAAAACGGGTGATATGATGAGGCTGAAAAAAGATATATAAACATAGATAGGATGAGCGTGAGAATAGACAAAACGGGTGATATGATGAGGCTGAAAAAATATATATAAACATAGATAGGATGAGCGTGAGAATAGACAAAACGGGTGATATGATGAGGCTGAAAAAATATATATAAACATAGAAAGGATGAGGGTGAGAATAGACAAAACGGGTGATACGATGAGGCTGAAAAATATATAAAATCATAGATAGGATGAGGCTGCGAATAGACTAATCGGGTGATATGAAGAGGCTGAAAAATATATATACATAGATAGGATGAGGCTGAGAATAGACAAAACGGGTGATATTATGAGGCTGAAAACAGATATATAAGCATAGATAGGATGAGTGTGAGAATAGACAAAACGGGTGATATGATGTGGCTTAAAAATATATATACATAAATAGGATGAGGCTGAGAATAGACAAATCGGGTGATATGATGAGGCTGAAAAAATATATATAAACATGGTTAGGTTCAGGCTGAGAATAGACAAAACGGGTGATATGATGAGGCTGAAAATATATATATACATAGATAGGATGAGGGTGAGAATAGACAAAACAGGTGATATGATGAGACTGAAAAAAGATATATAATCATTGATAGGATGACGGTGACAATAGACAAAACGGGTGATCTGATGAGGCTGAAAAAGGATATATGAACATAGATAGGATGAGGCTGAGAATAGACAAAACGGGTGATATGATGAGGCTGAAAAAGAATATATAAACATAGATAGGATGAGGGTGAGAATAGACAAAACGGGTGATATGATGAGGCTGAAAAATATATAATCATAGATAGGATGAGGCTGAGAATAGACAAAACGGGTGATATGATGAGGCTGAAAAAAGATATATAATCATAGATAGGATGAGGCTGAGAATAGACAAAACGGGTGATATGATGAGGCTGAAAAAAGATATATAATCATAGATAGGATGAGGGTTAGAATAGACAAAACGGGTGATATGATGAGGCTGAAAAAAGATATATAATCATAGATAGGATGAGGGTTAGAATAGACAAAACGGGTGATATGATGAGGCTGAAAAAAGATATATAATCATAGATACGATGAGGGTGAGAATAGACAAAACGGGTGATATGATGAGGCTGAAAACAGATATATAATCATCGACAGGATGAGGGTGAGATTAGACAAAACGGGTGATATGATGAGGCTGAAAAAGATATATAAACATAGATAGGATGAGCGTGAGAATAGACAAAACGGGTGATATGATGAGGCTGAAAAAATATATATAAACATAGATAGGATGAGCGTGAGAATAGACAAAACGGGTGATATGATGAGGCTGAAAAAATATATATAAACATAGAAAGGATGAGGGTGAGAATAGACAAAACGGGTGATACGATGAGGCTGAAAAATATATATAATCATAGATAGGATGAGGCTGCGAATAGACAAATCGGGTGATATGATGAGGCTGAAAAATATATATACATAGATAGGATGAGGCTGAGAATAGACAAAACGGGTGATATTATGAGGCTGAAAACAGATATATAAGCATAGATAGGATGAGGGTGAGAATAGACAAAACGGGTGATATGATGTGGCTCAAAAATATATATACATAAATAGGATGAGGCAGAGAATAGACAAATCGGGTGATATGATGAGGCTGAAAAAATATATATAAACATGGTTAGGTTCAGGCTGAGAATAGACAAAACGGGTGATATGATGAGGCTGAAAATATATATATACATAGATAGGATGAGGGTGAGAATAGACAAAACAGGTGATATGATGAGACTGAAAAAAGATATATAATCATTGATAGGATGACGGTGACAATAGACAAAACGGGTGATCTGATGAGGCTGAAAAAGGATATATGAACATAGATAGGATGAGGCTGAGAATAGACAAAACGGGTGATATGATGAGGCTGAAAAAGAATATATAAACATAGATAGGATGAGGGTGAGAATAGACAAAACGGGTGATATGATGAGGCTGAAAAATATATAATCATAGATAGGATGAGGCTGAGAATAGACAAAACGGGTGATATGATGAGGCTGAAAAAAGATATATAATCATAGATAGGATGAGGCTGAGAATAGACAAAACGGGTGATATGATGAGGCTGAAAAAAGATATATAATCATAGATAGGATGAGGGTTAGAATAGACAAAACGGGTGATATGATGAGGCTGAAAAAAGATATATAATCATAGATAGAATGAGGGTTAGAATAGACAAAACGGGTGATATGATGAGGCTGAAAAAAGATATATAATCATAGATAGGATGAGGGTTAGAATAGACAAAACGGGTGATATGATGAGGCTGAAAAAAGATATATAATCATAGATACGATGAGGGTGAGAATAGACAAAACGGGTGATATGATGAGGCTGAAAACAGATATATAATCATCGACAGGATGAGGGTGAGATTAGACAAAACGGGTGATATGATGAGGCTGAAAAAAGATATATAAACATAGATAGGATGAGCGTGAGAATAGACAAAACGGGTGATATGATGAGGCTGAAAAAATATATATAAACATAGATAGGATGAGCGTGAGAATAGACAAAACGGGTGATATGATGAGGCTGAAAAAATATATATAAACATAGAAAGGATGAGGGTGAGAATAGACAAAACGGGTGATACGATGAGGCTGAATAATATATATAATCATAGATAGGATGAGGCTGCGAATAGACAAATCGGGTGATATGATGAGGCTGAAAAATATATATACATAGATAGGATGAGGCTGAGAATAGACAAAACGGGTGATATTATGAGGCTGAAAACAGATATATAAGCATAGATAGGATGAGGGTGAGAATAGACAAAACGGGTGATATGATGTGGCTTAAAAATATATATACATAAATAGGATGAGGCTGAGAATAGACAAATCGGGTGATATGATGAGGCTGAAAATATATATATACATAGATAGGATGAGGGTGAGAATAGACAAAACAGGTGATATGATGAGGCTGAAAAAATATATATAAACATGGTTAGGTTCAGGCTGAGAATAGACAAAACGGGTGATATGATGAGGCTGAAAATATATATATACATAGATAGGATGAGGGTGAGAATAGACAAAACAGGTGATATGATGAGACTGAAAAAAGATGTATAATCATTGATAGGATGACGGTGACAATAGACAAAACGGGTGATCTGATGAGGCTGAAAAAGGATATATGAACATAGATAGGATGAGGCTGAGAATAGACAAAACGGGTGATATGATGAGGCTGAAAAAGAATATATAAACATAGATAGGATGAGGGTGAGAATAGACAAAACGGGTGATATGATGAGGCTGAAAAATATATAATCATAGATAGGATTAGGCTGAGAATAGACAAAACGGGTGATATGATGAGGCTGAAAAAAGATATATAATCATAGATAGGATGAGGCTGAGAATAGACAAAACGGGTGATATGATGAGGCTGAAAAAAGATATATAATCATAGATAGGATGAGGGTTAGAATAGACAAAACGGGTGATATGATGAGGCTGAAAAAAGATATATAATCATAGATAGGATGAGGGTTAGAATAGACAAAACGGGTGATATGATGAGGCTGAAAAAAGATATATAATCATAGATACGATGAGGGTGAGAATAGACAAAACGGGTGATATGATGAGGCTGAAAACTGATATATAATCATCGACAGGATGAGGGTGAGATTAGACAAAACGGGTGATATGATGAGGCTGAAAAATATATATAATCATAGATAGAATTAGGGTGAGAATAGACAAAACGGGTGATATCATGAGCGTGAAAAAAGATATATGAACATAGATAGGATTAGGCTGAGAATAGACAAAATGCGTGATATGATGGGGCTGAAAAAAGATATATAAACATAGATAGGATGAGGGTGAGAATAGACAAAACGGGTGATATGATGAGGCTGAAAAACGATATATATAAACATAGATAGGATGAGGCTGAGAATGGACAAAAAGGGTGATATTATGAGGCTGAAAAAAGATATATAATCATGGATAGGATGAGGGTGAGAATAGACAAAACGGGTGATATGATGAGGCTGAAAAAAGATATATAAACATAGATAGGATGAGCGTGAGAATAGACAAAACGGGTGATATGATGAGGCTGAAAAAATATATATAAACATAGATAGGATGAGCGTGAGAATAGACAAAACGGGTGATATGATGAGGCTGAAAAAATATATATAAACATAGAAAGGATGAGGGTGAGAATAGACAAAACGGGTGATACGATGAGGCTGAAAAATATATATAATCATAGATAGGATGAGGCTGCGAATAGACTAATCGGGTGATATGAAGAGGCTGAAAAATATATATACATAGATAGGATGAGGCTGAGAATAGACAAAACGGGTGATATTATGAGGCAGAAAACAGATATATAAGCATAGATAGGATGAGGGTGAGAATAGACAAAACGGGTGATATGATGTGGCTTAAAAATATATATACATAAATAGGATGAGGCTGAGAATAGACAAATCGGGTGATATGATGAGGCTGAAAAAATATATATAAACATGGTTAGGTTCAGGCTGAGAATAGACAAAACGGGTGATATGATGAGGCTGAAAATATATATATACATAGATAGGATGAGGGTGAGAATAGACAAAACAGGTGATATGATGAGACTGAAAAAAGATATATAATCATTGATAGGATGACGGTGACAATAGACAAAACGGGTGATCTGATGAGGCTGAAAAAGTATATATGAACATAGATAGGATGAGGCTGAGAATAGACAAAACGGGTGATATGATGAGGCTGAAAAAGAATATATAAACATAGATAGGATGAGGGTGAGAATAGACAAAACGGGTGATATGATGAGGCTGAAAAATATATAATCATAGATAGGATGAGGCTGAGAATAGAAAAAACGGGTGATATGATGAGGCTGAAAAAAGATATATAATCATAGATAGGATGAGGATGAGAATAGACAAAACGGGTGATATGATGAGGCTGAAAAAAGATATATAATCATAGATAGGATGAGGGTTAGAATAGACAAAACGGGTGATATGATGAGGCTGAAAAAAGATATATAATCATAGATAGGATGATGGTTAGAATAGACAAAACGGGTGATATGATGAGGCTGAAAAAAGATATATAATCATAGATACGATGAGGGTGAGAATAGACAAAACGGGTGATATGATGAGGCTGAAAACAGATATATAATCATCGACAGGATGAGGGTGAGATTAGACAAAACGGGTGATATGATGAGGCTGAAAAAAGATATATAATCATAGATAGAATTAGGGTGAGAATAGACAAAACGGGTGATATCATGAGCGTGAAAAAAGATATATGAACATAGATAGGATTAGGCTGAGAATAGACAAAATGCGTGATATGATGGGGCTGAAAAAAGATATATAAACATAGATAGGATGAGGGTGAGAATAGACAAAACGGGTGATATGATGAGGCTGAAAAACGATATATATAAACATAGATAGGATGAGGCTGAGAATGGACAAAAAGGGTGATATTATGAGGCTGAGAAAAAATATATATTCATGGATAGGATGAGGGTGAGAATAGACAAAACGGGTGATATGATGAGGCAGAAAAAAGATATATAAACATAGATAGGATGAGCGTGAGAATAGACAAAACGGGTGATATGATGAGGCTGAAAAAATATATATAAACATAGATAGGATGAGCGTGAGAATAGACAAAACGGGTGATATGATGAGGCTGACAAAATATATATAAACATAGAAAGGATGAGGGTGAGAATAGACAAAACGGGTGATACGATGAGGCTGAAAAATATATATAATCATAGATAGGATGAGGCTGCGAATAGATAAATCCGGTGATATGAAGAGGCTGAAAAATATATATACATAGATAGGATGAGGCTGAGAATAGACAAAACGGGTGATATTATGAGGCTGAAAACAGATATATAAGCATAGATAGGATGAGGGTGAGAATAGACAAAACGGGTGATATGATGTGGCTTAAAAATATATATACATAAATAGGATGAGGCTGAGAATAGACAAATCGGGTGATATGATGAGGCTGAAAAAATATATATAAACATGGTTAGGTTCAGGCTGAGAATAGACAAAACGGGTGATATGATGAGGCTGAAAATATATATATACATAGATAGGATGAGGGTGAGAATAGACAAAACAGGTGATATGATGAGACTGAAAAAAGATATATAATCATTGATAGGATGACGGTGACAATAGACAAAACGGGTGATCTGATGAGGCTGAAAAAGGATATATGAACATAGATAGGATGAGGCTGAGAATAGACAAAACGGGTGATATGATGAGGCTGAAAAAGAATATATAAACATAGAGAGGATGAGGGTGAGAATAGAGAAAACGGGTGATATGATGAGGCTGAAAATATATAATCATAGATAGGATGAGGCTGTGAATAGACAAAACGTGTGATATGATGAGGCTGAAAAAAGATATATAATCATAGATACGATGAGGGTGAGAATAGACAAAACGGGTGATATGATCAGGCTGAAAATATATATATAATCATAGATAGGATGAGGGTGAGAGTAGACAAAACGGGTGATATGATGAGGCTGAAAAACATATATAATCCCGGATATGATGAGGGTTAGAATAGACATAACGTGTGATATGATGAGGCTAAAAAACGATATATAAACATACATATGATGAGGCTGAGAATAGACAATACGAGTGATATGATGAGGCTAAAAGAAGATATATAAACATAGATAGGTTGAGGGTGAAAATAGACAAAACGGGTGATATGATGAGGCTGAAAATAGATATATAAACATTGATAGGATGAGGCTGAGAATAGACAAAACGGGTGATATGATGAGGCTGAAAAACGATATATAAACATAGATGGGATGAGGCTGAGAATAGACAAAACGGGTGATATGACGAGGGCGAAAAAAGATATATAAACATAGATAGAATGAGGGTGAGAATACACAAAACGGGTGATATGATGAGGCTGAAATAGATATATAAACATTGATAGGATGAGGCTGAGAATAGACAAAACGTGTGATATGATGAGGCTGAAAACAGATATATAATCATAGATAGGATGACGGTGAGAATAGACAAAACGGGTGATATGATGAGGCTGAAAAAAGATGTATAATCATAGATAGGATGAGGCCGAGAAAAGACAAAACGGGTGATATGATGAGGCTGAATAAAGATATTTAGACATAGATAGGATGAGGCTGAGAATAGACAAAACGGGAGATATGATGAGGCTGAAAAAAGATATATAGACATAGATAGGATGCGCCTGAGAATAGAAAAAACGGGTGATATGATGACGCTGAAAAATATATATAATCATAAATAGGATGACGGTGACAATAGACAAAACGGGTCATATGATGAGGCTGAAAAAAGATATATAATCATGGATAGGATGAGGGTGAAAATTAACAAAACGGGTGATATGATGACGCTGAAAAATATATATAAACATAGAAAGGATGAGGGTGAGAATAGACAAAACGGGTGATATGATGAGACTGAAAAAAGTTATATAATCATGGATAGGGTGAGGGTGAGAATAGACAAATGGGTGATATGTTGAGACTGAAAAAAGATATATAAACATAGATAGTATGAGGCTGAGAATAGGCAAAACGGGTGATATGTTTAGGCTGAAACAGATATATAATCATCGATTGGATGAGGGAGAGAATAGACAAAACGGGTGATATGATGAGGCTGAAAAAAGATATATAAGCATAGCTAGGATGCGGGTGAGAATAGATAAAACGGGTGATATGATGAGTCTGAAAAATTATATATAAACATAGATAGGATGAGGCCGAGAATAGACAAAACGGGTGATATGATGAGGCTGAAAAAAGATATATAATCATGGATAGGGTGAGCGTGAGAATAGACAAAACGGGTGATATTATGAGGCTGAAAAAAGATATATAAACATAGATAGGATTAGGTTGAGAATAGACAAAACGGGTGATATGATGAGGCTGAAAAAAGCTATATAAACATTGATAGGATGAGGCTGAGAATAGACAAATCGGGTGATATGATGAGGCTGAAAACAGATATATAATCATAGATAGGATGAGGGTGAGAATAGACAAAACGTGTGATATGATGAGGCTGAAAACAGATATATAATCATAGATAGGATGAGGCCGATAACAGGCAAAACGGGTGATATGATGAGGCTGAAAAAAGATATATATTCATCGATAGGATGAGGGAGAGAATAGACAAAACGAGTGATATGGCGAGGCTGAAAAACATATATAATCCTGGATATGATGAGGGTTAGAATAGACAAAACGGGTGATATGATGAGGCTGAAAAACGATATATAAACATAGATAGGATGAGGCTAAGAATAGACAAAACGGGTCATATGATGAGGCTGAAAAAAGATATATAATCATGGATAGGATGTGGGTGAAAATTAACAAAACGGGTGATATGATGACGCTGAAAAAAGATATATAAACATAGATAGGATGAGGGTGAGAATAGACAAAACGGGTGATATGATGAGTCTGAAAACAGATATATAATCATTAACAGGATGAGGGTGAGTGTAGACAAAACGGGTGATATGATGAGGCTGAAAAACATATATAATTCCGGATATGATGAGGGTGAGAATAGACAAAACGTGTGATATGATGATGCTAAAAAACGATATATAAACATAGATAGGATGAGGCTGAGAATAGACAATACGGGTGATATGATGAGGCTGAAAAAAGATATATAAACATAGATAGTTTGAGGGTGAGAATAGACAAAACGGGTGATATGATGAGGATGAAAATAGATATATAAACATTGATACGTTCAGGCTGAGAATAGACAAAACGGGTGATATGATGAGGCTGAAAAAGATATATAATCATAGATATGATGTGGCCGATAACAGACAAAACGGGTGATATGATGATCCTGAAAAACGATATATAAACATAGATAGGATGAGGCTGAGATTAGACAAAACGGGTGATATGATGAGGCTGAAAATATATATATAATCATAGATAGGATGAGGCTGAGAATAGACAAAACGGGTGATATGATGAGGCTGAAAATATATTTATAATCATAGATAGGATGATGGTGAAAATAGAAAACACTGGTGATATGATGAGGCTGAAAAAAGATAAATAAACATAGATAGGATGAGGCAGAGAAGAGACAAAACGGGTGATATGATGAGGCTGAAAAAGGATATATAAACATAGATAGGATGATTCCTAGAATAGACAAAATGGGTGATATGATGAGGCTGAAAAAAGATATATAATCATAGATAGGATGAGGGTTAGAATAGACAAAACGGGTGATATGATGAGGCTGAAAAAAGATATATAATCATGGATAGGGTGATGGTGAGAATAGACAAAACGGGTGATATGTTGAGACTGAAAAAAGATATATAAACATAGATAGTATGAGGCTGAGAATAGGCAAAACGGGTGATATGATGAGGCTGAAACAGATATATAATCATCGATTGGATGAGGGAGAGAATAGACAAAACGGGTGATATGATGAGGCTGAAAAAAGATATATAAGCATAGCTAGGATGCGGGTGAGAATAGATAAAACGGGTGATATGATGAGTCTCAAAAATTATATATAAACATAGATTGGATGAGGCCGAGAATAGACAAAACGGGTGATATGATGAGGCTGAAAAAAGATATATAATCGTGGATAGGGTGAGGGTGAGAATAGAAAAACGGGTGATATGATGAGGCTGAAAAAAGATATATAAACATAGATAGGATTAGGTTGAGAATAGACAAAACGGGTGATATGATGAGGCTGAAAAAAGCTATATAAATATTGATAGGATTAGGTTGAGAATAGACAAAACGGGTGATATGATGAGGCTGAAAAAAGATATATATTCATCGATAGGATGAGGGAGAGAATAGACAAAACGGGTGATATGGTGAGGCTAAAAAACATATATAATCATGGATATGATGAGGGTGAGAATAGACAAAACAGGTGATATGATGAGGCTGAAAAAAGATATATAAACATAGATAGAATGAGGGTGAGAATAGACAAATCGGGTGATATGATGAGGCTGAAAACAGATATATAATCATAGATAGGATGAGGGTGAGAATAGACAAAACGGGTGATATGATGAGGCTGAAAAAAGATATATAATCATAGATAGGATGAGACCGAGAAAAGACAAAACGGGTGATATGATGAGGCTGAATAAATATATTTAAACATAGATAGGATGAGGCTGAGAATAGACAAAACCGGAGATATGATGAGGCTGAAAAAAGATATATAATCATGGATAGGATGAGGGTGAAAATAGACAAAACGTGTGATATGATGAGGCTGAAAATAGATATATACATAGATAGGATGCGCCTGAGAATAGACAAAACGGGTGACATGATGACGCTGAAAAATATATATAATCATAGATAGGATGAGGGTGATAATAGACAAAACGGGTCATATGATGAGGCTGAAATAAGATATATAATCATGGATAGGATGAGGGTGAAAATTAACAAAACGGGTGATATGATGACGCTGAAAAAAGATATATAAACATAGATAGGATGAGGGTGAGAATAGACACATCGGGTGATATGATGAGTCTGAAAACAGATATATAATCATTGACAGGATGAGGGTGAGTGTAGACAAATCGGGTGATATGTTGAGGCTGAAAAACATATATAATCCCGGATATGATGAGGGTGAGAATAGACAAAACGTGTGATATGATAAGGATGAAAACAGATATATAATCATGGATAGGATGAGGCTGAGAATAGACAAATCGGGTGATATGATGAGGCTGAATAAAGATATTTAAACATAGATAGGATGAGGCTGACAATAGACAAAACGGGTGATATGGTGAGGCTGAAAATATATATATAATCATAGATTGGATGAGGCTGAGAATAGACATAACGGGTGATATGCTGAGGCTGAAAATATATATATAATCATAGATAGGATGAGGGTGAGAATAGACCAAATTGGTGATATGATGAGGCTGAAAAAAGTTAAATAAACATAGATAGGATGAGGCAGAGAAGAGACAAAACGGGTGTTATGATGAGGCTGAAAAAGGATGTTTAAACATAGATAGGATGAGGGTGAGAATAGACAAAACGGGTGATATGATGAGGCTGAAAAAAGATATATAATCATGGATAGGGTGAGGGTGAGAATAGACAAAACGGGTGATATGATGAGACTGAAAAAAGATATGTAAACATAGATAGTATGAGGCTGAGAATAGACAAAACGGGTGATATGATGAGGCTGAAAAAAGATATATAAGCATAGCTAGGATGAGGGTGAGAATAGATAAAACGGGTGATATGATGAGGCTGAAAAATGATGTATAAACATAGATAGGATGAGGCCGAGAATAGACAAAACGGGTGATATGATGAGGCTGAAAAAAGATATATAATCATGGATAGGTTGAGGGTGAGAATAGACAAAACGGGTGATATGATGAGTCTGAAAAAAGATATATAAACATAGATTGGATTAGGCTGAGAATAGACAAAACGGGTGATATGATGAGGCTGAAAAAAATATATAATCATGGATATGATGAGGGTGAGAATAGACAAAACGGGTGATATGATGAGGCTGAAAAAAGATATATAATCATAGATAGGATGAGGCTGGAAACAGACAAATCAGGTGATATGATGTGGCTGAAAATAGATATATAAACATAGGATGAAGCTAAGAAGGATATATAAACGGATATTATAAGGCTAAGAAACACACACAGAAATACATACATACATATATATATATATATATATATATATATATATATAGGGTGACATGATGAAAAATGAGTTAGATAAAGTTAGATAAACATAGATTTGATGAGATTGAGAATAGATAAAAAGTGAAATGCTGGAGGCTGAGAAAGATAGACTAACCGGAGTTTGGGGTATAAGGAGGCTGAGAAAGACTGATAAAAAGACTGTTATGTGGAGCTTGATTAACATATATAAGATTTTCTATATTTGGGATAAGAACGCTAAATAAATCGAGAGATATGTTTAGGCTTAGATAAACACCATGATATACTAAGACTGACAAAGCTAAATAAATAATGTAATATAATAAGGTTTCGAAAGGTTGTTAACCAGTGATATATAATAAAGCAGAAAAGATAGCTAAACAGATATATGGTATGGCTGAAAAGATAGATAAACATAGATATGATGAGGCTGAAAATAGATAGATAGATAGATGTTAAGGCTGAAAAGATGGATAAACAGAGATATAGTGACGCTGAAAATGTAGACAGACAGAGATATAATAAGACTGAAAAGATAGCTAAACAGGGACATGATAAGGCTGAAAAGATAGATAAACATAGATATGGTGAGGCTGAAAAGATAGATAAACAGAGATATGGTGAGGCTGAGAAATGTAGCTGGGCAAAGACATATACGATGGGGCTGAGAACCATGGATAAACATATATTTAACGAAGCTGAAAAAGATAAATAGTGAGTTTGGGTGCGGTCGTGTAAATTAGATAATTATATATAATGAGGCTGAAAATTATTGATAAACACATATATCGGGAGGCTGAGAAATAAAGAGATATGGTGAGTCAGAGAAAATAGGTAAACAGAGAGATGCGGCTGAGGTAGACAGATCAATATGATGGGGTTGGAAGACGTTATGATGAGGGTAGGATTTATAGATACTTCTATATGATGGGTATGCGACAGATATATGAGTCCATACACACAAACATATATATATATATATATATATATATATATATATATATATATATAGGACGAAACGGCCGTCCAGTGCTTTCTGCATTCTGTTGAGGTTTCTATCAGACTCGATGAATTAAATAAATATAATTATCAAATCCTCCTAATAATTTCTAATTCATATATATATATATATATATATATATATATATATATATATATATATACCTGGACAAAATCTTAAGACAGGATACAAAAGGGTTAAAAAAATAAAAGTAACAAATACATAACAAATATGTCACAACGACAATTTAATTCTCAATATATCCACCATTCTTGCGAATTACTTCAAAAATTCGCTTTGGCGTACTCATTATTAACTTCTCCGTGAGAGCGCTTGGGATGCTCGCCCAGGATGCATAAACTGCAGCACGAAGAGCATCCACAGTTTCAAATTGCGATCCATGTTTAAAAACATCCTTTGCTATTCAACCCCAAACATTCACGATTGGTTTTCGATCAGGAGAGCTTTGGGGAATGCAGCATTGTCCTGTTGAAAAATCCCGTTTTCTCCACATAGATGAGAGCCTTCAGTAATTAGTTTTGCCTTTCTGAACATGTCAATGTAACTAGCATCTGTTTGACGACCTTTTACCTCCTGTAACTCAAGAGTTCCATTATACGAAAATGAATCCCAGACGATAATTGATCCACTTCCACTGTGTCGTGTTGAGAAAATTTCTTTTGGGCCCTTTTTTGCATGCCAGTAACTCTGAAAACCGTCTGGGCCATCCAGATTGATTTTTTTCTCGTCTGAAAACACTTTCTTCCATTTATCCACATCCCAAGCTTAATAATTAGAAGCCAATTATAAACTGGAGGTTTTATGGCGGAGAAGAAAGCGAGGCCTCTTCAGCCGTTTCAAGTTCTTAAATCCTTTAAATGCCGTTGAATTGTTCGAGAGCTGCATCTGTATTCGCTTTTATCTGATTTGATGTTAGACTTGAATCTCTCTTAACTTCTCGCCTAATACGTCTGTCTAGAGATGGTGAGATTTTATTGGGGTGACCGCTTGATTTTTTAGAAGCATACGCATCCAGATTTTTAATGAAGTTACCAATGACAGTTCTGCTACGACCAATTTCATTTGCTATGGCTCGTTGCGAAAGACCACGTCTTTGAAGTTCGACGATCCTGCCCTATACGAACTTTGTTAAATTGTTACCCTTAGCTATTTTAAAATCTGAAATTTAATACTGGAAATGAGCTAAGTAGATGTCTACACGACCGAAGCTATGAGCACACTGACTAGTTTTAAAATTTTTGTTCAGTAATTTGTTTTTTTCACACATGGTCTTATCTTTATGACCAAACTAAAAAATCCTTTTTTTCAATGTTTGCTTAAATTAATCAATTAAATGTCCACTTGTTTGTTGATAAACTACATTTTCTAATTAAGTGTAAACACTTCGCAATTATACTTTGATTAAAGTAACACTATTTTATTTCTTGCCGACGTGATTCGTCTTCCGATTTTATCAATGCAAGTAATGAAACTATGGCTACAAAACACCACACACGCACACACACACACACACATATATATATATATGTGTGTGTGTGTGTGTGTGTGTGTGTGTGTGTGTGTGTGTGTGTAGGTATGTATGTATATATAATATTTTTATTATAATAAATTACAATAAAAAGATTTTACGTCGCTACACAAAAATCTTCATGTTTTAATACTAAGATGTTACCTCTTCAGGCGATGGTAGACAACTAAGTATAAATATGATTTATTAGGGAAATTTAAAAACAACAAATCTTTACCTCTTTTCGTAAGTGAAGGAGGGTGCATAAATTTCCCTAATAAATCATGAACGTGAGAAAGCGCAACGAAATGGGAGTCCGTTACGCAGAAGATAAATAAGAGAAAGAGTGGCAGAGGAGGAGCAGGAGGGGAAGGAGGTGACGGGGAAGATGAAGAAAAAGGGAGGAAGAGAAGGAGTAGGAGTAGGAGGAGGAGAAGGAAGTCACTGTAAAGTCGAGAAAGCTAGCGGTAAGAAGAAGAAGAGAGGGGAAAATGAAGTAACGTGGAAGAGAAAGAAGAGAATGCAAGGGGGAAGAGGAGGGGAAGGAAGATAAAGCGAAAAAAGGAAGGAATGGGCAGAGGAGGAGGGGAAAAGAAGAGAGAGGGAAGATAAAGCAGAAAAAGCAAGGAAGCGTAGAGGGAGAGTGGAAGGAAGTGACGAGGAAGATAAAGAAGAGGTGAGAGAGTGGAGACAAAGAAGAAGAAGAAGAAGAAGTAGTAGTAGTAGTAGTAGTAGTAGTAGTAGTAGTAGTAGTAGTAGTTAGAGAATGACATAGAGTAACAGGAGAATTCAGAGGAAAAAAGTTAAATGAAATAATGAAAAGGAAGACGGATTCTTGAAGCCAAGATGAACCGAAAAAATGACAAAAGCTTAATAAAAACCTTTATTAAAATGATTTAATCTGAATGTTTTTCAAGTTCAAGAGGAACGAAGCCTGACAAAAAAATTTATTTTTCAAATCAAAAATATACTTAAGTGCTTCACAAGAAACAACCTCAACAGAATTGCATTCATATTGATTTTTGTTCCCTCGGTGAAAACGTTTTTTTTTACATTTTTTTTTTCAAAAGCAGTGTTTTTCACTTGAGATGTTAGAACATAATTTATTCCATAATATGAGCGAAATTGAAAATAAAGTATAAAAATACCATGTGAAAATTCTAAAAAAAAAAACAAGATGAATAGAGCAGTTGTGTTTCCATCACCTTTTTCCGGAATAATATTAACATATCGCGAAAAATTGATATAACTATTTTATACACATATATACCTATATTTTATAGATAAAGTTACATTGTGGCGGTATTGTTTGTGGCTCGAACTGGTATTCGGTGAACTGTTGTAACTCTAAACTTCGCAGTGGTTCGCGTTGGCTGTTGTCAGGTCAAAAGCCCAGAGTCTCATCCTCTCAGAAACCATCTTTTCAGAAATGATATAACTGAACAGGGTCTTTTCGACTAATTTTATTGTTGTCGACTACTTGTCAGTGACATAGAGGGTACAGATAGTAATAGAATCTTTCAACTTCTGTTTGTTTACAACCAATCCCCAAACCTCACTCAAGAATGTCAGAGGGGGAACTCATTTTACTTCTCGCTAGTTGCCAATTAGAAAATTCACGGACCAATGAAAAGACGCCGTCATATCATACCTCTCATACTATTTTCTTGCGTGAATTGTGTAACTTTATTAGTCAGGGGAAATTTTCTTCTTAATTCTTAACAATAAATTATTCACATTTATTCTACGTCTACAATATTAAAAAAGAGCCAAACGATGCATACACACAAATACATGTGCGTGCGTAATATATATATATATATATATATATATATATATATATATATATTATTTTTATAGTTACAAATATTTAAGTAAATGCTCTGTTTATAATAGAGTATTAGCAACAATTGCCCGCCTGAATGTCCGAGAAATTTCATAGAAATTATAACTTAAATAGTTGTATCTATAAGAAAATAACGTTTAAAAACTAAACATATTAAAATAATTGTCGGACTTAGTCCATTTCATAATACACACACACATACACACACACACTGATATATATATATATATATATATATATATATATATATATATATATATAGGTTGCTCTTTTTTACATCTACGTTATTGGTCGCATGATGATCGCGAGAGTGTAAAACTTAAGTAGTGACCCAATATGTGCCTCGTTAAGAATTGACGCTGTGAAGCGTTTCTTTGCCATGTCTGGATAGCCTAGACATTGAGATTAATTATTAATTACTTAAGTTAGGTGTTTGAATTTTGGTCTTATCATCTTCATGAATTTTATTTTTCATTTGTAAAGATTTTACTTTTTTTTTGTTATTAGTAACCTCGATTTTGTAGGTCTTTCAGCAGTTAGTCTGTTGGTCACCCCAACATTATTTATTTTTGCATATATATATATATATATATATATATATATATATGTGTGTGTGTGTGTGTGTGTGTGTGTGTGTGTCGGAAAAATAAATTGAAAGTTGACGCCTGCGATCCGGAACGTTTACGCGACAATAATACTAGAAGCAACAATGCGTTGAAGAGGTGAGGGTTGATGACATCGCTCTCCCTTCTGTCCAAAGAAAACATCCCAAAAGGCGGGAACTACTGGCTCTTTTATCAGTATCTTCAAACGAGTCAATATGCATACGCACGATAATACTATATGCGGGCAAAATCAGTTAAATTTCCTCTGCTTTTCCCCCTAGTGTACAAAAAATCAACATTAAAGCAAAGGATAATTAAAACGTCTGCACATGTATAATTCCACCATTCGTCCGTGCATTGAACATTGCACGCATGTCTCGACTGGTTCCTCTGCTATATATCTCGAGATTCTTGTCAAAATACAAACATTGGTCTCTACTGTTAACCTTCCTGACTAGATATCACGAGTACAGACACTTCCCACCGTTATGATGAGACGTCCCTTTGCTGTTTCTAGAAATATTTACATGGCATTGAATATTGCTGATATATTTTGTCTGGTTCTTCTGCTATATATCTCGAGATTCTTGTCAAAAACCAAACAAGGGTCTGTACTGGTAACCGTCCTGACTAGACATCTCGAGTACAGACATTTTCTCACCGCCATGACGAGACATCCCTTTGCCGATTTTATAAATATTTACATGGAAATTGTTCAGAAGAGTTCTCCTTGTTGGTAACTTAATCGCGTGGATTTAACCGTAGTACTCGATTGGCAATTAGGTCTCATCGTTTTTTTGTTGAACTAGCTAGATGCAACCCTAAGTTCTATTACAATGTTTTCTTTTCTCACACTTTTCACCTGTGGAACTCTGTTCCGGTTTATTGTCTCCCTGCCGCCTGCAGTCCTAAAACCATTGTGTAAGTGATTCAAACAAATACAGATTTATCATTTATTATAAATTATTCCAAAAGTCTACTCTAATTCTTATATACCACGGGTAACAGCAAAATTGTCCAAATCGTGTAACAGCATAATTGTCCAATTGTTAGATTAAGTTTTGGTCTGCTATATCTGAGAAACAATTAAAGATATCTGACTGGAATCCTCCGAGTTTTTATAACACTATTGGACTCTATTTGAACACTAAGAATGTATTTAGCTCTAAGTTGAAATGATGATCATACTTCCTGTTGTGATCTCCTGATCCAGTTTTCATCTCTATGAATTTATTCACCGTTCTCTTGATGGTTCTTGAATAGACTTTGACGATGAAAGCCAGATTATGAATGTTAGTACCATTACTGAACGCCTGAATGATCTTTTTCCTCTCACCATTGCTCAGTTGGGCAGACATAGTGGGGCTGACACAAAATGATTTTAACCTGTTTCCTTTCTAGCTGAAACTCAAAGGTTTTTTCAGCGATTCTTATAACAAATGGTGTCAAGATGGCTAAACGTCTTATCTGACAACCTGGTCAAAAGAAACTCTTAGATATTAAACATTTTATGGGATGGATAATTATCCCACGCTGTTACACGATTTGAAAAATGTTGCTATTACACCCGGAATATATATATATATATATATATATATATATATATATATATATATATATATATATATATGTGTGTGTGTGTGTGTGTGTGTGTATGTATGTATATATAGTAAGGTAAAAAATCCATTCGTATATAATACAAGTGGATCCTAGTAATATAAAAATATCAGAACTGATCCTCAAAAAAGAGATCGATGTATTTTATTTATACAGAGCAATGTAATTAATATTAGGTTGGTGCAAAAATAATGACGTAATAATGTCGTTTTTTGACGTTAAAAAATACGTCAAAAAACGACATTATTACGTCATTATTTTTGCACCAACCTAATAATCAAACAAATCCTTTTACCTCATATGGGGAATAGGTCTTTCGGAAGACAACGAAAGTGGTCGTCTGTCTTTTCAACCACGGTGTTGAATGAGGTTCAAGTCTGTAAGGTTCGATGAAGCAGGAAGTAGCAGTTAACTCTGAGGTTATTGGAAGCTAAAGGCTCAACCTAAACTTTAACTTGCCGAAAATATCTAATACAGAAATTAAACTTTTCACTGTTTCAGTCAGACGTTAGGCACGAGACAGATATAAGGAGGGTGATAGGTATCATTATTAAGAGTTGGAAGTTTTATTATTAAAAAAAAAAACAGAATATTAACCTCATGACGATAAATAACAAGAGAACACAATTTTTTTAACTTAAATTTAAAATTAAAGAAGAAATTAAAAATGAATTTGAAAATAAATTTAAAAAATATATAGATAAACAGACGTTAGAGATTAACAGAGAGAGAGAGAGATTTACGTAGATAATCTAAGTAGAAGAAAGTTTATAATTATAGTTAATATAGTATAAAAGGTTTAAGAGGGGAAGTCGAGTGATTTAGGCTAGCTAAATAAGGCAAAACACCACTATACGAAGAAGATACTCGAGGTGACGAAGAAGCGTTTCTACAGAAGTATGCTAAGGATATCATGGACAGAGCGTGTGAGCAACGATGAGGTCTTAGAGAGGATGCAAACAAGAAGGAGGCTTATATTTAACATCAGGAAGAGGTAGCTGAAATTCCTGGAACACATAATAAGGGTGGAGGGCCTGGAGAATCTGATACTCGCGGGTCGAATAGAGGGAAAGAGAGACAAAGGAAAGCAGCGCGTGACATACCTGACGAGTTTCAGCAGGTGGATGACAGAACGTGATCTGGGGGAGGAGCAGAGGGAAGGAGCTTGCTGAGAGCTGCAAGGAATAGAAGGGGGTGGAGAGCCATGATCGGCTACGTTCTGAAAGAACATGGCTCATAAAAAAAAATAATGTTGAAATTTGAGGAGATGAGAGACGAGGAGTGATTTGCGGTAGCTAATTGAGGCTAATATATATATATATATATATATATATATATATATATATATATATATATATATATATATATATCCAAGTATATGATTGGTGTATATGGAATGAATTCCAATAATCAACAATTACTATTCTTAAAAGAGTGCTAAATACAAAGTAGAGCAGATATTGATTGGTCCATATTTGATTGGTCCATCTAGCCTTTGTAACAACGTTTTCCCCTTGCGAAGGATTGTTAATTAATTTGAAACTTTTAAAACCATTTATTTTACATTCAACGTCATCACTTGATAAGACACCGAGGGTGTTGAAACAAAATGGCTATTTTTGTAGTGATTTTATAACATATTTATGTTATAAATTTTTTTAAATAAATAATTATATATATATATATATATATATATATATATATATATATATATATATATATATATATTTCGATTAAGGTGCAGTTCAATTTATAATTACATGAATCATTCATATAATTATAAATTGAACTGCACCTATAATCGAAATTAAAATAACTGATCCAACGTGCAACTTTCGGATAATTACTGTGTGACATGACTGTAATTATTAAACAATATAGTTCATGTCACATTGACGGAAAACCTACCAGTAAAAAAGAATTCTCTTATCACTACATTTGTACAAAAACGCACAACCTTAAAATTTAAAATTCAAACTCAGCGTTGCGACTGCACGTTCCAAAACAATAAGACATTTCTCATAGCATTTTTTCTGATTACATCTATATTTTCTTTGTCCTCTTATTATCGAGCAGTAAAAATACCTGAGGATGTCTGTAGGACAGGCAAAAACTAAAAAAGACCTTATGCAACTGGAATTTATAAACAGGGATATTATCATTCATATACAGGTTCGGGGTTAGTGTACCTTATTAAAATTGTTTGTGAAGATGTATTCTCGCCATTTAAATCATTAACCTCTATATTTGTTTTTTGTATGAATGATTCATGTAATTATATATATATATATATATATATATATATATATATATATATATATATATATATATACATATGGTGATTAGAACGTTCGCTGTCTGACCATGGGATCCGTGTTCGAATCTCACCATATTCGATCTTCCTGATATTATCGGGCCGTAGGGGTCGATCACAGAGTGCAGCACCTTTTGAAAGTGCCTGAAAGACACACCACGTGTTGACCCAAGTCTTGTGAGCGAAATTGGGTATACGGTACCTCTAGGGGCCGTCGATAGCAGCGCCAGCAGGAAGTCACAAGTCATAGTGGCCAAGGGATTGAGCTTGCTGGCCTTGTTCAGATTGTTGATCACACTAGATAACACACTCTCTCCCAGAAACTGTAACTAAGGTCTGCTCAGCATAGTTGCAGCATAAACCACAGGTGGGCTTTGTGGGTGTTGAACAAACACTAATGTGCCTGAGCAAGCGTATGCAATAGGGACTGGCTAGCCTTCCTAGTAGACGGGTATTTTCGAATCGAATAGGAATGGACTGATATATATATATATATATATATATATATATATATATATATATATATATATATATATATATATATATATATGAACGAGGTGTATCCCAGTTGTTTTCAGACTTTTTCAAGAAAGATATATATTGATTTCAAAGAAATAGAAAACTCTATTCTCCCTCAAAGTATCATCCCCTAATTTCAATGCGCTTGTTGTAGGGCTTGGAAATCATTTAAATCCATGACACTTGTAACAGCCTACTTCAATTTGTCAACTGTCACAGGTAGCATTCTGGACAGTGGGGATATGACAGTTTTGATACCCATCTCTGTCATCACAAAATTTTATTGCAGGACTAGAAGCTTCCGGTTTCACCAAAACCTGTTCTCGTTATCCATTCCCTCTCGCCATTTGGCTTTGCAAGACGGGAGGTAAAAGAAAATCAGAGTAGAAGAAAGTGCCGATGGTGTGAATTATTTATGGCGGAAATCAACTTGATTTCCTGACCTTCCTCAGCGGCACATATGGAATGAAACGTACAGGATCCAGTGATGAAACAGCAACGGACTACTGTTGACTAAGATTATAATTTCGAGTGGCGCCTTCTGTAGTATGTCTGTATTGCGTAGCCCTCTTCATTCGCTGGCTCAACCGTTGAGATCTGTTGTAATCATCATCCGGTTGTTTCATCATCGGGGTTCGTCACGCCTAGGCGAGATCACCCTGTACGACCTTTTGGTCCTAACAATATTTAAGAACGCACGACGACATCAACTCAAATGGCCAGGAAGTAACCCACACGTGATTTCATGACCTTCCTCTGCGGCACATATGGAATGAGAAGTTCAAAGAGACTGAAGCTGATTGGACTTTAGATGAGAAGGATGAAGCTCGGGCTGTTCCTTTGAAAATCTCGTAAGAGTTAGAGAGGGTTTCACATAAAAGTTATGAAAAATCGACAATTAACGCTTTTTATGAGGCATATCCTTAAGGTAAAATGATATGTAATTGGTAATTAGACCAAGATCGATCAGAATTTCAAAAAATTCCCAATTGCCATAAGGTCTGCAATTAAGGATAAAAGATAGGTAACAAATGCATTAATTGACAAGATTTAGATACGGCAATAAAATTTAATCAATTGTAATTTTTTTCTTAAATTCTTTCCCTCTTCCTCGCTTTTCTGTCATTATTTGCACCGTCACTTCCTTTCCATGTTCCACCCTATCGCTTCTTTATTTTCACATTCAATTTCTTTCCCTCATCTTCGCTTTCCCTTGGTTATTTTCACAATCACATTCTTTCCCACTTCCTCGCTTTCCCTTTTTATTTCAACCGTCAATACCTTTCCCTCTTCCTCGCATTCCCTCCTTTATTTTAACCGTCACTTTCATTCCCTATTCCTCGATTTCGATTCTTTATTTTCACCCTCATATTCTTTCCCTCTTCCTCGATAGCGATTCTTTATTTTAACCGTCACTTTATTTACCTCTTCCTCGATTTCGATTATTTATTTTCACCGTCATTTTCTTTCCCTCTTCCTCGATTTCGTTTCTTTATTTTAACCGTCACTTTCTTTCTTTCTTTATTTTAACCCTCACATTCCTTCCCTCTTCCTCGCTTTCCTGTCTTTATTTTCACCGTCACTTTCTTTCCCACTTCCTCGAATTCGTTTGTTTATTTTCACCCTCAAATTCTTTCCCTTTTACTCAAATTCGTTTCTTTATTTTCACCGTCATATTCTTTGCCTCTTCCTCGATTTCGTTTCTGTATTTTCACCCTAACATTCTTTCCCTCTTCCTCGATTTCGATTCTTTATTTTCACCGTCACTTTGTTTCCCTCTTCCTCGAATTCGTTTCTTTATTTTCACCCTCACATTCTTTCCCTCTTCCTCGATTTCGATTCTTTATTTTGACCGTCACTTTCTTTCCCTCTACCTCGATATCCTTTCTTTATTTTCACCCTCATATTCTTTCCCTCTTCCTCGATATCGTTTTTTTTATTTTCACCGTCACTTTCTTTCTTTCTTTATTTTAACCGTTACTTTCTTTCCCTCTTCCTCGAATTCGTTTCCTTTATTTTAACCGTCACTTTCCTTTAATGTTTCTCTTCTTTATTTACACCGTCGCTTTCTTTCACTCTTCCTGAATTTCGATTCATTATTTTCACCGTCACTTCCTTTCCCTCTTCCTCTCTTTCCTCTCTATATTTTCATCGTCACTTTATTTCCCTCTTCCTTGCTTTTTCTTCTTTATTTGTAACGCCGCTTTCTTTCCCTCTTCCTCGATTTCGCTTCTTTATTTTCACAGTCGATTTTTTCCCTCATCCTCGCAATCTCATCTTTATTTTCACCGTCATTTTCTTTCCCTCTTCCTCACTTTCTCTTCTTTATTTTCACGGTCACTTTCTTTCCCTCTACCTCGATTTCATTTCTTATTTTAACCGTCACTTTCTTTCACTTTTCCTCGAATTCGTTTCTTTATTTTCACCGTCACATTCTTTCCCTCTTACTCGATTTCTATTCCTTATTTTCATCCTCACTTTATTTACCTCTTCCACGAATTCGTTTCTTTATTTTCACCCTCACATTCTTTCCCTCTTCCTCGATTTCGATTCTTAATTTTCACAGTCGATTTTTTCCCTCATCCTTGCAATCTCATCTTTATTTTCACCGTCATTTTCTTTCCCTCTTCCTCACTTTCTCTTCTTTATTTTCACGGTCACTTTCTTTCCCTCTACCTCGATTTCATTTCTTTATTTTAACCGTCACTTTCTTTCACTTTTCCTCGAATTCGTTTCTTATTTTTCACCGTCACATTTGTCCCTCTTCCTCGAATTCGTTTCTTTATTTTCACCGTCATTTTCTTTCCCTCTTCCTCGATTTCGATTCTTAATTTTCAACGTCACTTTCTTTCCCTTTTCCTCGAATTCGTTTCTTTATTTTCACCGTCATTTTCTTTGCCTCTTCCTCGATTTCGATTCTTTATTTTCACTGTCACTTTTTTCCCTCTTCCTTGAATTTGTATCTTTATTTTCACCGTCACATTTTTTCCCTCTTCCTCGCTTTAGTTTCTTTATTTTGCCCGTCAGTTTTTTTCTCTCTTCCTTGAATTTGTTTCTTTATTTTCAACCTCACATTCTTTCCCTCTTCCTTGATATCGTTTCTTTCCTTTCACCGTCACTTTCTTTCCCTCATCCTCGAATTCGTTTCTTTATTTTCACCCTCACATTCTTTCCCTCTTCCTTGATATCGTTTATTTATTTTCACCGTCACTTTCTTTCCCTCTTACTGGAATTCGTTCCTTTATTTTCACCCTCACATTTCTTACCTCTGCCTCGCATTCCTTTCTTTATTTTCACCGTCACATTCTTTCTGTTTTCCTCGAATTCGTTTCTTTATTTTAACCGTCACTTTCCTTCCCTCTTTCTCTTCTTTATATACACCGTCGCTTTCTTTAACTGTTCCTGGATTTCGATTCTTTATTTTCACCGTCACTTCCTTTCCCTCTTCCTCTCTTTCCCCTCTATATTTTCACGTTCACTTCATTTCCCTCTTCCTTGCTTTTTCTTCTTTATTTTTAATGTCGCTTTCTTTCCCTTTTCCTCGATTTCGCTTCTTTATTTTCACCATCGATTTTTTACCTCTTCCTCGCAATCTCATCTTTATTATCACCGTCATTTTCTTTCCCTCTTCCTCGCTTTCTCTTCTTTATTTTCACCGTCACTTTCTTTGCCTCTTCCTCGATTTCGTTTCTTTATTTTCACCCTCATATTCTTTCCCGCTTTCTCGATTTCTATTCCTTATTTTCATCATCACATTATTTCCATCTTCCTCGATTTTGATTCTTTATTTTCACCCTCACATTCTTTCTGTCTTCCTCGATTTCGTTTCTTTATTTTGCCCGTCACTTTTTTTCCCTCTTCCTTGAATTTGAATTCGAGGAAGAGTGAAAGAATGTGATGGTGAAAAAAAAAGAAACGAATTCGAGGAAGAGGGAAAGAAAGTGACGGTGAAAATAAAAAAAGGAAATCGAGGAAGAAAGAAAGTGACGGTGTAAATAAAGAAGAGAAAGCGAGAAAGAGGGAAAGAATGTGAGGGTGAAAATAAAGAAAGGAATTCGAGGAAGAGGGAAAAAAAGTGACGGTCAAAATAAAGAAACGAAAGCAAGGAAGAGGGAAAGAATGTGAGGGTGAAAATAAAGATACAAATTCAAGGTAGAGGGGAAAAAGTGACATTGAAAATAAAGAAACGAAATCGAGGAAGAGAGAAAGAATGTGAGGGTGAAAATAAAGAATCGAATTCGAGGAAGAGGGAAAGAATATGAGGGTGAAAATAAAGAAACGAAATCGAGGAAGAGGGAAAGAATGTGACAGTGAAAATAAAGAAACGAATTCGAGGAAGTGGGAAAGAATGTGTGGGTGAAAATAAAAATACAAATTCAAGGAAGAGGCAAAAAAAGTGACGGTGAAAATAAAGAATCGAAATCGAGGAAGAGGGAAAGAATGTGAGGGTGAAAATAAAGAAACGAATTCGAGGAAGAGGCAAAGAAAGTGAGGATGAAAATATGGAATAGAAATCGAGAAAGAGGGAAAGAATATGAGGGAGAAAATAAAGATGAGATTGCGAGGAAGACGGAAAGAAAGCGACGTTAAAAAACCGTCACTTTTTTCCCTCTTCCTCGAATTCGTTTCTTTATTTTAACCCTCACATTCTTTCCCTCTTACTCGATTTCGATTCTTTATTTTGACCGTCACTTTCTTTCCCTCTTCCTCGATATCCTTTCTTTATTTTCACCCTCACATTCTTTCCATCTTCCTCGATATCGTTTATTTATTTTCACCGTCACTTTCTTTCTTTCTTCCTCGATTTCATTTCTTTATTTTCACCGTCACTTTCTTTGCCTCTTCCTCGATTTCGTTTCTTTATTTTCACCCTCACATTCTTTCCCTCTTCCTCGATTTCGATTCTTTATTTTCACCCTCACATTCTTTCCCTATTCTTCGCATTCGTTTCTTTATTTTCACCGTCACTTTTTTCCCTCTTCCTTGAATTTCTATCTTTATTTTCACTGTCACTTTCTTTCCCTTTTCCTCGAATTCGTTTCTTTATTTTCACCCTCACATTCTTTCCCTCTACCTCGATTTCATTTCTTAATTTTCACCGTCACTTTCTTTCGTTTTTCCTCGAATTCGTTTCTTTATTTTCACCGTCACATTCTTACCCTCTTCCTCGATTTCGTTTCTTTATTTTCACCCTCATATTCTTTCCCTCTTCCTCGATTTCGATTCTTTATTTTCACCCTCACATTCTTTCTGTCTTCCTCGATTTCGTTTCTTTATTTTCACTGTCACTTTTTTCCCTCTTCCTTGAATTTGTATCTTTATTTTAACCCTCACATTCTTTCCTTCTTCCTCGCTTTCGTTTCTGTATTTTGACCGTCAGTTTTTTCCCTCTTCCTTGAATTTCTATCTTTATTTTCACCCTCACATTCTTTCCCTCTTCCTCGCTTTCGTTTCTTTATTTTCACCCTCACATTCTTTGCCTCTTCCTCGATTTCTTTTCTTTATTTTCACCGTCACTTTCTTTCCCTTTTCCTCGAATTCGTTTCTTTATTTTCACCCTCACATTCTTTGCCTCTTCCTCGATTTCTTTTCTTTATTTTCACCGTCACTTTCTTTCCCTTTTCCTCGAATTCGTTTCTTTATTTTCACCCTCACATTCTTTGCCTCTTCCTCGATTTCTTTTCTTTATTTTCACCGTCACTTTCTTTCCCTTTTCCTCGAATTCGTTTCTTTATTTTCAACCTCACATTCTTTGCCTCTTCCTCGATTTCGATTCTTTATTTTCACCGTCATTTTCTTTCCATTTTCCTCGAATTCGTTTTTTTTATTTTCACCGTCACATTCTTTCCCACTTCCTCGATATCGTTTCTTTATTTTCACCCTCACTTTCTTTCCCTCTTCCTCGAATTCGTTTCTTTATTTTCACCCTCACATTCTTTCCCTCTTCCTCGATTTCGATTCTTTATGTTCGCCGTCGCCTTCTTTCCCTCTTCGTCGAATTCGTTTCTTTATTTTCACCGTCACATTCTTTCCCTCTTTCTCGCTTTCTCTTCTTTATTTACACTGTCGCTTTCTTTCCCTCTTCCTGGATTTCGATTCTTTATTTTCACCGCCACTTCCTTTCCCTCTTCCTCTCTATCCCATCTATATTTTCACCGTCACTTTATTTCCCCCTTCCTTGCTTTTTCTTCTTTATTTCTAACGTCGCTTTCTTTCCCACTTCCTCGATTTCGCTTCTTTATTGTCATCGACGATTTTTTCCCACTTCATCGCAATCTCATCAATATTTTCACCGTCACTTTCTTTTCCTCTTCCGCACTTTCTCTTCTTTATTTTCACCGTCACTTTCTTTCCCTTTTCCTCGAATTCGTTTCTTTATTTTCACCCTCACATTCTTTGCCTCTTCCTCGATTTCTTTTCTTTATTTTCACCGTCACTTTTTTTCCCTCTTCCTTGAATTTGTATATTTATTTTCACCCTCACATTCTTTCCCTCTTCCTCGCTTTCGTTTCTTTATTTTCACCGTCAGTTTTTTTCCCTCATCCTTGAATTCGTTTCTTTATTTTCACCCTCACATTCTTTCCCTCTTCATCGATTTCGTTTCTTTATTTTCAACGTCACTTTTTTCCCTCTTCCTTGAATTTGTATCTTTATTTTCACCGTCACATTCTTTCCGTCTTCCTCGCTTTCGTTTCTTTATTTTCACCCTCATTTCCTTTCCCTCTTCCTCTCTTTCCCCTCTATATTTTCACCGTCACTTTATTTCCCTCTTCCTTGCTTTTTCTTCTTTATTTTTAACGACGCTTTCTTTCCCTCTTCCTCGATTACGCTTCTTTATTTTCACCGTCGATTTTCCCTTGTCCTCCCAATCTCATCATTATTTTCACCGTCATTTTCTTCCCCTCTTCCTCGCTTTCTCATCTTTATTTTCACCGTCACATTTTTTCCATCTACCTCCATTTCGTTTCTTTATTTTCACCCTCACATTCTTTCCCTCTTCCTCGAATTCGTTTCTTTATTTTCACCCTCACATTCTATCCCTTGTCCTCGATTTATTTTCTTTATTTTCACCCTCACATTCTTTGCCTCTTCCTCGATTTCCATTCTTAATTTTCACCGTCACTTTCTTTCCTTTTTCCTCGATTTCGTTTCTTTATTTTCACCCTCACATTCATTCCCTCTTCCTCGATTTTGATTCTTTATTTTCACCGTCACTTCCTTTCCCTCTTCCTCTCTTTCCCCTGTATATTTTCACCTTCACTTTATTTCCCTCTTCCTTGCTTTTTCTTCTTTATTTGTAACGTCGCTTTCTTTCCTTCTTCCTCGATTTCGCTTCGTTATTTTCACCGTCGATTTTTTCCCTCTTCCTCGCAATCTCATCTTTATTATCACCGTCATTTTCTTTCCATCTTCTTCGCTTTGTCTTCTTTATTTTCACCGTCACTTTCTTTGCCTCTTCCTCGGTTTCGTTTCTTTATTTTCACCCTCACATTCTTTCCCTCTTCCTCGATTTCGTTTCGTTATTTTCACCGTCACTTTCTTTCCCTCTTCCTTGATTTTGATTCGTTATTTTCAACGTCACTTTCTTTCCGTTTTCCTCGATTTCGTTTCTTTAATTTCACCCTCATTTCCTTTCCCTCTTCCTCTCTTTCCCCTCTAAATTTTCACCGTCACTTTATTTCGCTCTTCCTTGCTTTTTCTTCTTTATTTTTAACTTCGCTTTCTTTCCCTCTTCCTCGATTTCTCTTCTTTATTTTCACCATCGATTTTTTCCCACTTTCTCGCAATCTCATGTTTATTTTCACAGTCATTTTCTTTCCCTCTTCCTCACTTTCTCGTCTAAATTTTCAGCCTCACACTCTTTCCCTCTACCTCCATTTCGTTTCTTTAATTTCACCGTCACATTCTTTCCCTCTTCCTCGCTTTCCCCTTTATATTTACACCGTCGCTTTCTTTCCCTCTTCCCCGATTTCTCTTCTTTATTTTCACCGTCACATTCTTTGCCACTTCCTCGATTTCGTTTTTCTAATTTTCACCGTCATTTTCTTTCCCAATTCCTCGAATTCTTTTCTTTATTTTCAACCTCACATTCTTTCCCTCTTCCTCGCAATCTCATCTTTATTTTCACCGTCATTTTCTTTCCCTCTTCCTCACTTTCTCGTCTTTCCTTTCACCGTCGCTTTCTTTCCCTCTTCATCGATTTCGTTTCTTTATTTTCACCGTCACTTTCTTTCCCTCTTCCTCGAATTCGTTTCTTTATTTTCAACCTCACATTCTTTCCCTCTTCCTCGAATTCGTTTCTTTATTTTCAACCTCACATTCTTTCCCTCTTCCTCGATTTCGATTCTTTATTTTGACCGTCACTTTCTTTCCCTCTTCCTCGATTTCGTTTCTTTATTTTCACCCTCACATTCTTTCCCTCTTCCTCGAATTCATTTCTTTATTTTAACCGTCACATTCTTTCCCTCTTTCTCGCTTTCTCTTCTTTATTTACACCGTCGCTTTCTTTCACTCTTCCTCTCTTTCCCCTCTATATTTTCACTTTCACTTTATTTCCCTCTTCCTTGCTTTTTCTTCTTTATTTTTAACGTCGCTTTCTTTTCCTCTTCCTCGATTTCTCTTCTTTATTTTCACCGTCGATTTTTTCCCTCTTCCTCGCAATCTCATCTTTATTTTCACCGTCATTTTCTTTCCCTCTTCCTCGCTTTCTCTTCTTTATTTTCACCCTCACATTCTTTCCCTCTTCCTCGCTTTCCCCTCCATATTTACACCGTCGCTTTCTTTCCCTCTTCCTCGATTTCTCTTTATTTTCACCGTCACATTCTTTCCCTCTTCCTCGCTTTCCCCTCCATATTTACACCGTCGCTTTCTTTCCCTCTTCCTCGATTTCTCTTCTTTATTTTCACCGTCACATTCTTTCCCTCTTCCTCGCTTTCCCCTCCATATTTACACCGTCGGTTTCTTTCCCTCTTCCTCGATTTTTCTTCTTTATTTTCACCGTCACATTCTTTCCCTCTTCCTCGCTTTCCCCTCCATATTTACACCGTCGCTTTCTTTCCCTCTTCCTCGATTTCTCTTCTTTATTTTCACCGTCACATTCTTTCCCTCTTCCTCGCTTTCCCCTCCATATTTACACCGTCGCTTTCTTTCCCTCTTCGTCGATTTCTCTTCTTTATTTTCACTGTCACATTCTTTCCCTCTTCCTCGCTTTCCCCTCCATATTTACACCGTCGCTTTCTTTCCCTCTTCCTCGATTTCTCGTCTTTATTTTCACCGTCACATTATTTCCCTCTTCCTCGCTTTCCCCTCCATATTTACACCGTCGCTTTCTTTCCCTCTTCCTCGATTTCTCTTCTTTATTTTCACCGTCACATTCTTTCCCTCTTCCTCGCTTTCCCCTCCATATTTACACCGTCGCTTTCTTTCCCTCTTCCTCGATTTCTCTTCTTTATTTTCACCGTCACATTCTTTCCCTCTTCCTCGCTTTCCCCTCCATATTTACACCGTCGCTTTCTTTCCCTCTTCCTCGATATCTCTTCTTTATTTTCACCGTCACATTCTTTCCCTCTTCCTCGCTTTCCCCTCCATATTTACACCGTCGCTTTCTTTCCCTATTCCTCGATTTCTCTTCTATATTCTCACCGTCACATTCTTTCCCTCTTCCTCGCTTTCCCCTCCATATTTACACCGTCGCTTTCTTCCCCTATTCCTCGATTTCTCTTCATTATTTTCACTGTCACATTCTTTCCCTCTTCCTCGCTTTCCCCTCCATATTTACACCGTCGCTTTCTTTCCCTCTTCCTCGATTTCTCTTCTTTATTTTCACCGTCACATTCTTTCCCTCTTCCTCGCTTTCCCCTCCATATTTACACCGTCGCTTTCTTCCCCTATTCCTCGATTTCTCTTCTTTATTTTCACAGTCACATTATTTCCCTCTTCCTCGCTTTCCCCTCCATATTTACACCGTCGCTTTCTTTCCCCCTTCCTCGATGTCACTTCTTTATTTTCACCGTCACATTCTTTCCCTCTTCCTCGCTTTCCCCTCCATATTTACACCGTCGCTTTCTTTCCCTATTCCTCGATTTCTCTTCTTTATTTTCACCGTCACATTCTTTCCCTCTTCCTCGCTTTCCCCTCCATATTTACACCGTCGCTTTCTTTCCCTCTTCCTCGATTTCTCTTCTTTATTTTCACCGTCACATTCTTTCCCTCTTCCTCGCTTTCCCCTCCATATTTACACCGTCGCTTTCTTTCCCCCTTCCTCGATTTCTCTTCTTTATTTTCACCGTCACATTATTTCCCTCTTCCTCGCTTTCCCCTCCATATTTACACCGTCGCTTTCTTCCCCTATTCCTCGATTTCTCTTCTTTATTTTCACTGTCACATTCTTTCCCTCTTCCTCGCTTTCCCCTCCATATTTACACCGTCGCTTTCTTTCCCTCTTCCTCGATTTCTCTTCTTTATTTTCACCGTCACATTCTTTCCCTCTTCCTCGCTTTCCCCTCCATATTTTCACCGTCGCTTTCTTCCCATATTCCTCGATTTCTCTTCTTTATTTTCACCGTCACATTCTTTCCCTCTTCCTCGCTTTGCCCTCCATATTTACACCGTCGCTTTCTTCCCCTATTCCTCGATTTCTCTTCTTTATTTTCACCGTCACATTCTTTCCCTCTTCCTCGCTTTCCCCTCCATATTTACACCGTCGCTTTCTTTCCCTCTTCCTCGATTTCTCTTCTTTATTTTCACCGTCACATTCTTTCCCTCTTCCTCGCTTTCCCCTCCATATTTACACCGTCGCTTTCTTTCCCTCTTCCTCGATTTCTCTTCTTTATTTTCACCGTCACATTCTTTCCCTCTTCCTCGCTTTCCCCTCCATATTTACACCGTCGCTTTCTTTCCCTCTTCCTCGATTTCTCTTCTTTATTTTCACCGTCACATTCTTTCTCTCTTCCTCGCTTTCCCCTCCATATTTACACCGTCGCTTTCTTTCCCTCTTCCTCGATTTCTCTTCTTTATTTTCACCGTCACATTCTTTCCCTCTTCCTCGCTTTCCCCTACATCTTTACACCGTCGCTTTCTTTACATCTACCTCGATTTCTCTTCTTTATTTTCACCGTCACATTCTTTCCCTCTTCCTCGCTTTCCCCTCCATCTTTACACCGTCGGTTTCTTTCCCTCTTCCTCGATTTCTCTTCTTTATTTTCACCGTCACATTCTTTCCCTCTTCCTCGCTTTCCCCTCCATATTTACACCGTCGCTTTCTTTCCCTCTTCCTCGATTTCTCTTCTTTATTTTCACCGTCACATTCTTTCCCTATTCCTCGCTTTCCCCTCCATATTTACACCGTCGCTTTCTTTCCCTCTTCCTCGATTTCTCTTCTTTATTTTCACCGTCACATTCTTTCCCTCTTCCTCGCTTTCCCCTCCATATTTACACCGTCGCTTTCTTTCCCTCTTCCTCGATTTCTCTTCTTTATTTTCACCGTCACATTCTTTCCCTCTTCCTCGCTTTCCCCTACATCTTTACACCGTCGCTTTCTTTCCCTCTTCCTCGATTTCTCTTCTTTATTTTCACCGTCACATTCTTTCCCTATTCCTAGCTTTCCCCTCCATATTTACACCGTCGCTTTCTTTCCCTCTTCCTCGATTTCTCTTCTTTATTTTCACCGTCACATTCTTTCCCTCTTCCTCGCTTTCCCCTCCATATTTACACCGTCGATTTCTTCCCCTATTGCTCGATTTCTCTTCGTTATTTTCTCCGTCACATTCTTTCCCTCTTCCTCGCTTTCCCCTTCATATTTACACCGTCGCTTTCTTTCCCTCTTCCTCGATTTCTCTTCTTTATTTTCACCGTCACATTCTTTCCCTCTTCCTCGCTTTCCCCTCCATATTTACACCGTCGCTTTCTTCCCCTATTGCTCGATTTCTCTTCTTTATTTTCTCCGTCACATTCTTTCCCTCTTCCTCGCTTTCCCCTCCATATTTACACCGTCGCTTTCTTTCCCTCTTCCTCGATTTCTCTTCTTTATTTTCACCGTCACATTCTTTCCCTCTTCCTCGCTATCCCCTCCATATTTAAACCGTCGCTTTCTTTCCCTCTTCCTCGATTTCTCTTCTTTATTTTCACCGTCACATTCTTTCCCTCTTCCTCGCTTTCCCCTCCATATTTACACCGTCGCTTTCTTTCCCTCTTCCTCGATTTCTCTTCTTTATTTTCACTGTCACATTCTTTCCCGCTTCCTCGCTTTCCCCTCCATATTTACACCGTCGCTTTCTTTCCCTCTTCCTCGATTTCTCTTCTTTATTTTCACCGTCACATTCTTTCCCTCTTCCTCGCTTTCCCCTCCATATTTACACCGTCGCTTTCTTTCCCTCTTCCTCGATTTCTCTTCTTTATTTTCCCCGTCACATTCTTTCCCTCTTCCTCGCTTTCCCCTACATCTTTACACCGTCGCTTTCTTTCCCTCTTCCTCGATTTCTCTTCTTTATTTTCCCCGTCACATTATTTCCCTTTTCGTCGATTTCACTTCTTTATTTTCACCGTTACTTTCTTTCCCTCTTCCTCGATTTCTCTTCTTTATTTTCACCGTCACATTCTTTCCCTCTTCCTCGCTTTCCCCTCCATATTTACACCGTCGCTTTCTTCCCCTATTGCTCGATTTCTCTTCTTTATTTTCTCCGTCACATTCTTTCCCTCTTCCTCGCTTTCCCCTTCATATTTACACCGTCGCTTTCTTTCCCTCTTCCTCGATTTCTCTTCTTTATTTTCACCGTCACATTCGTTCCCTTTTCGTCGATTTTACTTCTTTATTTTCACCGTTACTTTCTTTCCCTCTTCCTCGCTTTCTCTTCTTTATTTTCAACGTCACATTCTTTCCCTCTTCCTCGCTTTCCCCTCCATATTTACACCGTCGCTTTCTTTCCCTCTTCCTCGATTTCTCTTCTTTATTTTCACCGTCACATTCTTTCCCTCTTCCTCGCTATCCCCTCCATATTTAAACCGTCGCTTTCTTTCCCTCTTCCTCGATTTCTCTTCTTTATTTTCACCGTCACATTCTTTCCCTCTTCCTCGCTTTCCCCTCCATATTTACACCGTCGCTTTCTTTCCCTCTTCCTCGATTTCTCTTCTTTATTTTCACTGTCACATTCTTTCCCGCTTCCTCGCTTTCCCCTCCATATTTACACCGTCGCTTTCTTTCCCTCTTCCTCGATTTCTCTTCTTTATTTTCACCGTCACATTCTTTCCCTCTTCCTCGCTTTCCCCTCCATATTTACACCGTCGCTTTCTTTCCCTCTTCCTCGATTTCTCTTCTTTATTTTCACCGTCACATTCTTTCCCTCTTCCTCGCTTTCCCCTCCATATTTACACCGTCGCTTTCTTTCCCTCTTCCTCGATTTCTCTTCTTTATTTTCCCCGTCACATTCTTTCCCTCTTCCTCGCTTTCCCCTACATCTTTACACCGTCGCTTTCTTTCCCTCTTCCTCGATTTCTCTTCTTTATTTTCCCCGTCACATTATTTCCCTTTTCGTCGAATTTACTTCTTTATTTTCACCGTTACTTTCTTTCCCTCTTCCTCGCTTTCTCTTCTTTATTTTCCCCGTCACATTATTTCCCTTTTCGTCGATTTCACTTCTTTATTTTCACCGTTACTTTCTTTCCCTCTTCCTCGATTTCTCTTCTTTATTTTCACCGTCACATTCTTTCCCTCTTCCTCGCTTTCCCCTCCATATTTACACCGTCGCTTTCTTTCCCTCTTCCTCGATTTCTCTTCTTTATTTTCCCCGTCACATTATTTCCCTTTTCGTCGATTTTACTTCTTTATTTTCACCGTTACTTTCTTTCCCTCTTCCTCGCTTTCTCTTCTTTATTTTCACCGTCACATTCTTTCCCTCTTCCTCGCTTTCCCCTCCATATTTACACCGTCGCTTTCTTTCCCTCTTCCTCGATTTCTCTTCTTTATTTTCACCGTCACATTCTTTCCCTCTTCCTCGCTTTCCCCTCCATATTTACACCGTCGCTTTCTTTCCCTCTTCCTCGATTTCTCTTCTTTATTTTCACCGTCACATTCTTTCCCTCTTCCTCGCTTTCCCCTACATCTTTACACCGTCGCTTTCTTTCCCTCTTCCTCGATTTCTCTTCTTTATTTTCACCGTCACATTCTTTCCCTCTTCCTCGCTTTCCCCTCCATATTTTCACCGTCGCTTTCTTCCCCTATTCCTCGATTTCTCTTCTTTATTTTCACCGTCACATTCTTTCCCTCTTCCTCGTTTTCCCCTCCATATTTACACCCTCGCTTTCTTTCCCTCTTCCTCGATTTCTCTTCTTTATTTTCACCGTCACATTCTTTCCCTCTTCCTCGCTTTCCCCTCCATATTTACACCGTCGCTTTCTTTCCCTCTTCCTCGATTTCTCTTCTTTATTTTCACCGTCACATTCTTTCCCTCTTCCTCGCTTTCCCCTCCATATTTACACCGTTGCTTTCTTTCCCTCTTCCTCGATTTCTCTTCTTTATTTTCACCGTCACATTCTTTCCCTCTTCCTCGCTTTCCCCTACATCTTTACACCGTCGCTTTCTTTCCCTCTTCCTCGATTTCTCTTCTTTATTTTCACCGTCACATTCTTTCCCTCTTCCTCGCTTTCCCCTCCATCTTTACACCGACGCTTTCTTTCCCTCTTCCTCGATTTCTCTTCTTTATTTTCACCGTCACATTCTTTCCCTCTTCCTCGCTTTCCCCTCCATATTTACACCGTCGCTTTCTTTCCCTCTTCCTCGATTTCTCTTCTTTATTTTCACCGTCACATTCTTTCCCTCTTCCTCGCTTTCCCCTACATCTTTACACCGACGCTTTCTTTCCCTCTTCCTCGATTTCTCTTCTTTATTTTCACCGTCACATTCTTTCCCTCTTCCTCGCTTTCCCCTACATCTTTACACCGTCGCTTTCTTTCCCTCTTCCTCGATTTCTCTTCTTTATTTTCACCGTCACATTCTTTCCCTCTTCCTCGCTTTCCCCTCCATATTTACACCGTCGCTTTCTTTCCCTCTTCCTCGATTTCTCTTCTTTATTTTCACCGTCACATTCTTTCCCTCTTCCTCGCTTTCCCCTACATCTTTACACCGACGCTTTCTTTCCTTCTTCCTCGATTTCTCTTCTTTATTTTCACCGTCACATTCTTTCCCTCTTCCTCGCTTTCCCCTCCATATTTACACCGTCGCTTTCTTTCCCTCTTCCTCGATTTCTCTTCTTTATTTTCACCGTCACATTCTTTCCCTCTTCCTCGCTTTCCCCTCCATATTTACACCGTCGCTTTCTTTCCCTCTTCCTCGATTTCTCTTCTTTATTTTCACCGTCACATTCTTTCCCTCTTCCTCGCTTTCCCCTACATCTTTACACCGTCGCTTTCTTTCCCTCTTCCTCGATTTCTCTTCTTTATTTTCACCGTCACATTCTTTCACTCTTCCTCGCTTTCCCCTCCATATTTACACCGTCGCTTTCTTTCCCTCTTCCTCGATGTCTCTTCTTTATTTTCACCGTCACATTCTTTCCATATTCCTCACTTTCCCCTCCATATTTACACCGTCACTTTCTTTCCCTCTTCCTCGATTTCTCTTCTTTATTTTCACCGTCACATTCTTTCCCTCTTCGTCGCTTTCCCCTCCATATTTACACCGTCGCTTTCTTCCCCTATTGCTCGATTTCTCTTCTTTATTTTCTCCATCACATTCTTTCCCTCTTCCTCGCTTTCCCCTACATCTTTACACCGTCGCTTTCTTTCCCTCTTCCTCGATTTCTCTTCTTTATTTTCACCGTCACATTCTTTCCCTCTTCCTCGCTTTCCCCTCCATATTTTCACCGTCGCTTTCTTCCCCTATTCCTCGATTTCTCTTCTTTATTTTCACCGTCACATTCTTTCCCTCTTCCTCGCTTTCCCCTCCATATTTACACCGTCGCTTTCTTTCCCTCTTCCTCGATTTCTCTTCTTTATTTTCACCGTCACATTCTTTCCCTCTTCCTCGCTTTCCCCTCCATATTTTCACCGTCGCTTTCTTCCCCTCTTCCTCGATTTCTCTTCTTTATTTTCACCGTCACATTCTTTCCCTCTTCCTCGCTTTCCCCTCCATATTTACACCGTCGCTTTCTTTCCCTCTTCCTCGATTTCTCTTCTTTATTTTCACCGTCACATTCTTTCCCTCTTCCTCGCTTTCCCCTCCATATTTACACCGTCGCTTTCTTTCCCTCTTCCTCGATTTCTCTTCTTTATTTTCACCGTCACATTCTTTCCCTCTTCCTCGCTTTCCCCTCCATATTTACACCGTCGCTTTCTTTCCCTCTTCCTCGATTTCTCTTCTTTATTTTCTCCATCACATTCTTTCCCTCTTCCTCGCTTTCCCCTACATCTTTACACCGTCGCTTTCTTTCCCTCTTCCTCGATTTCTCTTCTTTATTTTCACCGTCACATTCTTTCCCTCTTCCTCGCTTTCCCCTCCATATTTTCACCGTCGCTTTCTTCCCCTATTCCTCGATTTCTCTTCTTTATTTTCACCGTCACATTCTTTCCCTCTTCCTCGCTTTCCCCTCCATATTTACACCGTCGCTTTCTTTCCCTCTTCCTCGATTTCTCTTCTGTATTTTCACCGTCACATTCTTTCCCTCTTCCTCGCTTTCCCCTCCATATTTTCACCGTCGCTTTCTTCCCCTCTTCCTCGATTTCTCTTCTTTATTTTCACCGTCACATTCTTTCCCTCTTCCTCGCTTTCCCCTCCATATTTACACCGTCGCTTTCTTTCCCTCTTCCTCGATTTCTCTTCTTTATTTTCACCGTCACATTCTTTCCCTCTTCCTCGCTTTCACCTCCATATTTACACCGTCGCTTTCTTTCCCTCTTCCTCGATTTCTCTTCTTTATTTTCACCGTCACATTCTTTCCCTCTTCCTCGCTTTCCCCTCCATATTTACACCGTCGCTTTCTTTCCCTCTTCCTCGATTTCTCTTCTTTATTTTCACCGTCACATTCTTTCCCTCTTCCTCGCTTTCCCCTCCATATTTACACCGTCGCTTTCTTTCCCTCTTCCGCGATTTCTCTTCTTTATTTTCACCGTCACATTCTTTCCCTCTTCCTCGCTTTCACCTCCATATTTACACCGACGCTTTCTTTCCCTCTTCCTCGATTTCTCTTCTTTATTTTCACCGTCACATTCTTTCCCTCTTCCTCGCTTTCCCCTCCATATTTACACCGTCGCTTTCTTTCCCTCTTCCTCGATTTCTCTTCTTTATTTTCACCGTCACATTCTTTCCCTCTTCCTCGCTTTCCCCTCCATATTTACACCGTCGCTTTCTTTCCCTCTTCCGCGATTTCTCTTCTTTATTTTCACCGTCACATTCTTTCCCTCTTCCTCGCTTTCCCCTCCATATTTACACCGTCGCTTTCTTTCCCTCTTCCTCGATTTCTCTTCTTTATTTTCACCGTCACATTCTTTCCCTCTTCCTCGCTTTCCCCTACATCTTTACACCGTCGCTTTCTTTCCCTCTTCCTCGATTTCTCTTCTTTATTTTCACCGTCACATTCTTTCCCTCTTCCTCGCTTTCCCCTCCATATTTACACCGTTGCTTTCTTTCCCTCTTCCTCGCTTTCTCTTCTTTATTTTCACCGTTACTTTCTTTCCCTTTTCGTCGATTTTACTTCTTTATTTTCACCGTTACTTTCTTTCCCTCTTCCTCGCTTTCTCTTCTTTATTTTCACCGTTACTTTCTTTCCCTCTTCCTCGCATTCTCTTCTTTATTTTCAACGTCACATTCTTTCCCTCTTCCTCGCTTTCCCCTCCATATTTACACCGTCGCTTTCTTTCCCTCTTCCTCGATTTCTCTTCTTTATTTTCACCGTCACATTCTTTCCCTCTTCCTCGCTTTCCCCTACATCTTTACACCGTCGCTTTCTTTCCCTCTTCCTCGATTTCTCTTCTTTATTTTCACCGTCACATTCTTTCCCTCTTCCTCGCTTTCCCCTCCATATTTACACCGTCGCTTTCTTTCCCACTTCCTCGATCTCTCTTTTTTATTTTCACCGTCACATTCTTTCCCTCTTCCTCGTTTTCCCCTCCATATTTTCACCGTCGCTTTCTTCCCCTATTCCTCGATTTCTCTTCTTTATTTTCACCGTCACTTTCGTTCCCTATTCCTCGCTTTCCCCTACATCTTTACACCGTCGCTATCTTTCCCTCTTCCTCGATTTCTCTTCTTTATTTTCACCGTCACATTCTTTCCCTCTTCCTCGCTTTCCCCTCCATATTTACACCGTCGCTTTCTTTCCCTCTTCCTCGATTTCTCTTCTTTATTTTCACCGTCACATTCTTTCCCTCTTCCTCGCTTTCCCCTCCATATTTACACCGTGGCTTTCTTTCCCTCTTCCTCGATTTCTCTTCTTTATTTTCACCATCACGTTCTTTCCTTCTTCCTCGCTTTCCCCTCCATATTTACACCGTCGCTTTCTTTCCCTCTTCCTCGATTTCTCTTCTTTATTTTCACCGACACATTCTTTACCTCTTCCTTGCTTTCCCCTACATATTTACACCATCGCTTTCTTTCCCTCTTCCTCGATTTCTCTTCTTTATTTTCACCGTCACATTCTTTCCCTCTTCCTCGCTTTCCCCTCCATATTTACACCGTCGCTTTCTTTCCCTCTTCCTCGATTTCTCTTCTTTATTTTCACCGTCACATTCTTTCCCTCTTCCTCGCTTTCCCCTCCATATTTACACCGTCGCTTTCATTCCCTCTTCCTCGATTTCTCTTCTTTATTTTCACCGTCACATTCTTTCCCTCTTCCTCGCTTTCCCCTCCATATTTACACCGTCGCTTTCTTTCCCTCTTCCTCGATTTCTCTTCTTTATTTTCACCGTCACATTCTTTCCCTCTTCCTCGCTTTCCCCTCCATATTTACACCGTCGCTTTCTTTCCCTCTTCCTCGATTTCTCTTCTTTATTTTCACCGTCACATTCTTTCCCTCTTCCTCGCTTTCCCCTCCATATTTACACCGTCGCTTTCTTTCCCTCTTCCTCGATTTCTCTTCTTTATTTTCACCGTCACATTCTTTCCCTCTTCCTCGCTTTCCCCTACATATTTACACCGTCGCATTCTTTCCCTCTTCCTCGATTTCTCTTCTTTATTTTCACCGTCACATTCTTTCCCTCTTCCTCGCTTTCCCCTCCATATTTACACCGTCGCTTTCTTTCCCTCTTCCTCGATTTCTCTTCTTTATTTTCACCGTCACATTCTTTCCCTCTTCCTCGCTTTCCCCTCCATATTTACACCGTCGCTTTCTTTCCCTCTTCCTCGATTTCTCTTCTTTATTTTCACCGTCACATTCTTTCCCTCTTCCTCGCTTTCCCCTCCATATTTACACCGTCGCTTTCTTTCCCTCTTCCTCGATTTCTCTTCTTTATTTTCACCGTCACATTCTTTCCCTCTTCCTCGCTTTCCCCTACATCTTTACACCGTCGCTTTCTTTCCCTCTTCCTCGATTTCTCTTCTTTATTTTCACCGTCACATTCTTTGCCTCTTCCTCGCTTTCCCCTCCATATTTACACCGTCGCTTTCTTTCCCTCTTCCTCGATTTCTCTTCTTTATTTTCACCGTCACATTCTTTCCCTCTTCCTCGCTTTCCCCTACATCTTTACACCGACGCTTTCTTTCCTTCTTCCTCGATTTCTCTTCTTTATTTTCACCGTCACATTCTTTCCCTCTTCCTCGCTTTCCCCTCCATATTTACACCGTCGCTTTCTTTCCCTCTTCCTCGATTTCTCTTCTTTATTTTCACCGTCACATTCTTTCCCTCTTCCTCGCTTTCCCCTCCATATTTACACCGTCGCTTTCTTTCCCTCTTCCTCGATTTCTCTTCTTTATTTTCACCGTCACATTCTTTCCCTCTTCCTCGCTTTCCCCTACATCTTTACACCGTCGCTTTCTTTCCCTCTTCCTCGATTTCTCTTCTTTATTTTCACCGTCACATTCTTTCACTCTTCCTCGCTTTCCCCTCCATATTTACACCGTCGCTTTCTTTCCCTCTTCCTCGATGTCTCTTCTTTATTTTCACCGTCACATTCTTTCCCTATTCCTCACTTTCCCCTCCATATTTACACCGTCACTTTCTTTCCCTCTTCCTCGATTTCTCTTCTTTATTTTCACCGTCACATTCTTTCCCTCTTCGTCGCTTTCCCCTCCATATTTACACCGTCGCTTTCTTCCCCTATTGCTCGATTTCTCTTCTTTATTTTCTCCATCACATTCTTTCCCTCTTCCTCGCTTTCCCCTACATCTTTACACCGTCGCTTTCTTTCCCTCTTCCTCGATTTCTCTTCTTTATTTTCACCGTCACATTCTTTCCCTCTTCCTCGCTTTCCCCTCCATATTTTCACCGTCGCTTTCTTCCCCTATTCCTCGATTTCTCTTCTTTATTTTCACCGTCACATTCTTTCCCTCTTCCTCGCTTTCCCCTCCATATTTACACCGTCGCTTTCTTTCCCTCTTCCTCGATTTCTCTTCTTTATTTTCACCGTCACATTCTTTCCCTCTTCCTCGCTTTCCCCTCCATATTTACACCGTCGCTTTCTTTCCCTCTTCCTCGATTTCTCTTCTTTATTTTCACCGTCACATTCTTTCCCTCTTCCTCGCTTTCCCCTCCATATTTACACCGTCGCTTTCTTTCCCTCTTCCTCGATTTCTCTTCTTTATTTTCACCGTCACATTCTTTCCCTCTTCCTCGCTTTCCCCTCCATATTTACACCGTCGCTTTCTTTCCCTCTTCCTCGATTTCTCTTCTTTATTTTCACCGTCACATTCTTTCCCTCTTCCTCGCTTTCCCCTCCATATTTACACCGTCGCTTTCTTTCCCTCTTCCTCGATTTCTCTTCTTTATTTTCTCCATCACATTCTTTCCCTCTTCCTCGCTTTCCCCTACATCTTTACACCGTCGCTTTCTTTCCCTCTTCCTCGATTTCTCTTCTTTATTTTCACCGTCACATTCTTTCCCTCTTCCTCGCTTTCCCCTCCATATTTTCACCGTCGCTTTCTTCCCCTATTCCTCGATTTCTCTTCTTTATTTTCACCGTCACATTCTTTCCCTCTTCCTCGCTTTCCCCTCCATATTTACACCGTCGCTTTCTTTCCCTCTTCCTCGATTTCTCTTCTGTATTTTCACCGTCACATTCTTTCCCTCTTCCTCGCTTTCCCCTCCATATTTTCACCGTCGCTTTCTTCCCCTCTTCCTCGATTTCTCTTCTTTATTTTCACCGTCACATTCTTTCCCTCTTCCTCGCTTTCCCCTCCATATTTACACCGTCGCTTTCTTTCCCTCTTCCTCGATTTCTCTTCTTTATTTTCACCGTCACATTCTTTCCCTCTTCCTCGCTTTCACCTCCATATTTACACCGTCGCTTTCTTTCCCTCTTCCTCGATTTCTCTTCTTTATTTTCACCGTCACATTCTTTCCCTCTTCCTCGCTTTCCCCTCCATATTTACACCGTCGCTTTCTTTCCCTCTTCCTCGATTTCTCTTCTTTATTTTCACCGTCACATTCTTTCCCTCTTCCTCGCTTTCCCCTCCATATTTACACCGTCGCTTTCTTTCCCTCTTCCGCGATTTCTCTTCTTTATTTTCACCGTCACATTCTTTCCCTCTTCCTCGCTTTCACCTCCATATTTACACCGACGCTTTCTTTCCCTCTTCCTCGATTTCTCTTCTTTATTTTCACCGTCACATTCTTTCCCTCTTCCTCGCTTTCCCCTCCATATTTACACCGTCGCTTTCTTTCCCTCTTCCTCGATTTCTCTTCTTTATTTTCACCGTCACATTCTTTCCCTCTTCCTCGCTTTCCCCTCCATATTTACACCGTCGCTTTCTTTCCCTCTTCCGCGATTTCTCTTCTTTATTTTCACCGTCACATTCTTTCCCTCTTCCTCGCTTTCCCCTCCATATTTACACCGTCGCTTTCTTTCCCTCTTCCTCGATTTCTCTTCTTTATTTTCACCGTCACATTCTTTCCCTCTTCCTCGCTTTCCCCTACATCTTTACACCGTCGCTTTCTTTCCCTCTTCCTCGATTTCTCTTCTTTATTTTCACCGTCACATTCTTTCCCTCTTCCTCGCTTTCCCCTCCATATTTACACCGTTGCTTTCTTTCCCTCTTCCTCGCTTTCTCTTCTTTATTTTCACCGTTACTTTCTTTCCCTTTTCGTCGATTTTACTTCTTTATTTTCACCGTTACTTTCTTTCCCTCTTCCTCGCTTTCTCTTCTTTATTTTCACCGTTACTTTCTTTCCCTCTTCCTCGCATTCTCTTCTTTATTTTCAACGTCACATTCTTTCCCTCTTCCTCGCTTTCCCCTCCATATTTACACCGTCGCTTTCTTTCCCTCTTCCTCGATTTCTCTTCTTTATTTTCACCGTCACATTCTTTCCCTCTTCCTCGCTTTCCCCTACATCTTTACACCGTCGCTTTCTTTCCCTCTTCCTCGATTTCTCTTCTTTATTTTCACCGTCACATTCTTTCCCTCTTCCTCGCTTTCCCCTCCATATTTACACCGTCGCTTTCTTTCCCACTTCCTCGATCTCTCTTTTTTATTTTCACCGTCACATTCTTTCCCTCTTCCTCGTTTTCCCCTCCATATTTTCACCGTCGCTTTCTTCCCCTATTCCTCGATTTCTCTTCTTTATTTTCACCGTCACTTTCGTTCCCTATTCCTCGCTTTCCCCTACATCTTTACACCGTCGCTATCTTTCCCTCTTCCTCGATTTCTCTTCTTTATTTTCACCGTCACATTCTTTCCCTCTTCCTCGCTTTCCCCTCCATATTTACACCGTCGCTTTCTTTCCCTCTTCCTCGATTTCTCTTCTTTATTTTCACCGTCACATTCTTTCCCTCTTCCTCGCTTTCCCCTCCATATTTACACCGTGGCTTTCTTTCCCTCTTCCTCGATTTCTCTTCTTTATTTTCACCATCACGTTCTTTCCTTCTTCCTCGCTTTCCCCTCCATATTTACACCGTCGCTTTCTTTCCCTCTTCCTCGATTTCTCTTCTTTATTTTCACCGACACATTCTTTACCTCTTCCTTGCTTTCCCCTACATATTTACACCATCGCTTTCTTTCCCTCTTCCTCGATTTCTCTTCTTTATTTTCACCGTCACATTCTTTCCCTCTTCCTCGCTTTCCCCTCCATATTTACACCGTCGCTTTCTTTCCCTCTTCCTCGATTTCTCTTCTTTATTTTCACCGTCACATTCTTTCCCTCTTCCTCGCTTTCCCCTCCATATTTACACCGTCGCTTTCATTCCCTCTTCCTCGATTTCTCTTCTTTATTTTCACCGTCACATTCTTTCCCTCTTCCTCGCTTTCCCCTCCATATTTACACCGTCGCTTTCTTTCCCTCTTCCTCGATTTCTCTTCTTTATTTTCACCGTCACATTCTTTCCCTCTTCCTCGCTTTCCCCTCCATATTTACACCGTCGCTTTCTTTCCCTCTTCCTCGATTTCTCTTCTTTATTTTCACCGTCACATTCTTTCCCTCTTCCTCGCTTTCCCCTCCATATTTACACCGTCGCTTTCTTTCCCTCTTCCTCGATTTCTCTTCTTTATTTTCACCGTCACATTCTTTCCCTCTTCCTCGCTTTCCCCTACATATTTACACCGTCGCATTCTTTCCCTCTTCCTCGATTTCTCTTCTTTATTTTCACCGTCACATTCTTTCCCTCTTCCTCGCTTTCCCCTCCATATTTACACCGTCGCTTTCTTTCCCTCTTCCTCGATTTCTCTTCTTTATTTTCACCGTCACATTCTTTCCCTCTTCCTCGCTTTCCCCTCCATATTTACACCGTCGCTTTCTTTCCCTCTTCCTCGATTTCTCTTCTTTATTTTCACCGTCACATTCTTTCCCTCTTCCTCGCTTTCCCCTCCATATTTACACCGTCGCTTTCTTTCCCTCTTCCTCGATTTCTCTTCTTTATTTTCACCGTCACATTCTTTCCCTCTTCCTCGCTTTCCCCTACATCTTTACACCGTCGCTTTCTTTCCCTCTTCCTCGATTTCTCTTCTTTATTTTCACCGTCACATTCTTTGCCTCTTCCTCGCTTTCCCCTCCATATTTACACCGTCGCTTTCTTTCCCTCTTCCTCGATTTCTCTTCTTTATTTTCACCGTCACATTCTTTCCCTATTCCTCGCTTTCCCCTCCATATTTACACCGTCGCTTTCTTTCCATCTTCCTCAATTTCTCTTCTTTATTTTCACCGTCACATTATTTCCCTTTTCGTCGATTTTACTTCTTTATTTTCACCGTTACTTTCTTTCGCTCTTCCTCGCTTTCTCTTCTTTATTTTCACCGTCACATTCTTTCCCTCTTCCTTGCTTTCCCCTACATATTTACACCATCGCATTCTTTCCCTCTTCCTCGATTTCTCTTCTTTATTTTCACCGTCACATTCTTTCCCTCTTCCTCGCTTTCCCCTCCATATTTACACCGTCGCTTTCTTTCCCTCTTCCTCGATTTCTCTTCTTTATTTTCACCATCACATTCTTTCCCTCTTCCTCGCTTTCCCCTCCATATTTACACCGTCGCTTTCTTTCCCTCTTCCTCGATTTCTCTTCATTATTTTCACCGACACATTCTTTACCTCTTCCTTGCTTTCCCCTACATATTTACAGCATCGCATTCTTTCCCTCTTCCTCGATTTCTCTTCTTTATTTTCACCGTCACATTCTTTCCCTCTTACTCGCTTTCCCCTCCATATTTACACCGTCGCTTTCTTTCCCTCTTCCTCGATTTCTCTTCTTTATTTTCACCGTCACATTCTTTCCCTCTTCCTCGCTTTCCCCTCCATATTTTCACCGTCGCTTTCTTCCCCTCTTCCTCGATTTCTCTTCTTTATTTTCACCGTCACATTCTTTCCCTCTTCCTCGCTTTCCCCTCCATATTTACACCGTCGCTTTCTTTCCCTCTTCCTCGATTTGTCTTCTTTATTTTCACCGTCACATTCTTTCCCTCTTCCTCGCTTTCCCCTCCATATTTACACCGTCGCTTTCTTTCCCTCTTCCTCGATTTCTCTTCTTTATTTTCACCGTCACATTCTTTCCCTCTTCCTCGCTTTCCCCTCCATATTTACACCGTCGCTTTCTTTCCCTCTCCCTCGATTTCTCTTCTTTATTTTCACCGTCACATTATTTCCCTTTTAGTCGATTTTACTTCTTTATTTTCACCTTACTTTCTTTCCCTCTTCCTCGCTTTCTCTTCTTTATTTTCACCGTCACATTCTTTCCCTCTTCCTTGCTTTCCCCTACATATTTACACCATCGCATTCTTTCCCTCTTCCTCGATTTCTCTTCTTTATTTTCACCGTCACATTCTTTCCCTCTTCCTCGCTTTCCCCTCCATATTTACACCGTCGCTTTCTTTCCCTCTTCCTCGATTTCTCTTCTTTATTTTCACCGTCACATTCTTTCCCTCTTCCTCGCTTTCCCCTCCATATTTTCACCGTCGCTTTCTTCCCCTCTTCCTCGATTTCTCTTCTTTATTTTCACCGTCACATTCTTTCCCTCTTCCTCGCTTTCCCCTCCATATTTACACCGTCGCTTTCTTTCCCTCTTCCTCGATTTCTCTTCTTTATTTTCACCGTCACATTCTTTCCCTCTTCCTCGCTTTCCCCTCCATATTTACACCGTCGCTTTCTTTCCCTCTTCCTCGATTTCTCTTCTTTATTTTCACCGTCACATTCTTTCCCTCTTCCTCGCTTTCCCCTCCATATTTACACCGTCGCTTTCTTTCCCTCTTCCTCGATTTCTCTTCTTTATTTTCACCGTCACATTCTTTCCCTCTTCCTCGCTTTCCCCTCCATATTTACACCGTCGCTTTCTTTCCCTCTTCCTCGATTTCTCTTCTTTATTTTCACCGTCACATTCTTTCCCTCTTCCTCGCTTTCCCCTCCATATTTACACCGTCGCTTTCTTTCCCTCTTCCTCGATTTCTCTTCTTTATTTTCACTGTCACATTCTTTCCCTCTTCCTCGCTTTCCCCTCCATATTTACACCGTCGCTTTCATTCCCTCTTCCTCGATTTCTCTTCTTTATTTTCACCGTCACATTCTTTCCCTCTTCCTCGCTTTCCCCTCCATATTTACACCGTCGCTTTCTTTCCCTCTTCCTCGATTTCTCTTCTTTATTTTCACCGTCACATTCTTTCCCTCTTCCTCGCTTTCCCCTCCATATTTACACCGTCGCTTTCTTTCCCTCTTCCTCGATTTCTCTTCTTTATTTTCACCGTCACATTCTTTCCCTCTTCCTCGCTTTCCCCTCCATATTTACACCGTCGCTTTCTTTCCCTCTTCCTCGATTTCTCTTCTTTATTTTCACCGTCACATTCTTTCCCTCTTCCTCGCTTTCCCCTACATATTTACACCGTCGCATTCTTTCCCTCTTCCTCGATTTCTCTTCTTTATTTTCACCGTCACATTCTTTCCCTCTTCCTCGCTTTCCCCTCCATATTTACACCGTCGCTTTCTTTCCCTCTTCCTCGATTTCTCTTCTTTATTTTCACCGTCACATTCTTTCCCTCTTCCTCGCTTTCCCCTCCATATTTACACCGTCGCTTTCTTTCCCTCTTCCTCGATTTCTCTTCTTTATTTTCACCGTCACATTCTTTCCCTCTTCCTCGCTTTCCCCTCCATATTTACACCGTCGCTTTCTTTCCCTCTTCCTCGATTTCTCTTCTTTATTTTCACCGTCACATTCTTTCCCTCTTCCTCGCTTTCCCCTACATCTTTACACCGTCGCTTTCTTTCCCTCTTCCTCGATTTCTCTTCTTTATTTTCACCGTCACATTCTTTGCCTCTTCCTCGCTTTCCCCTCCATATTTACACCGTCGCTTTCTTTCCCTCTTCCTCGATTTCTCTTCTTTATTTTCACCGTCACATTCTTTCCCTATTCCTCGCTTTCGCCTCCATATTTACACCGTCGCTTTCTTTCCATCTTCCTCGATTTCTCTTCTTTATTTTCACCGTCACATTATTTCCCTTTTCGTCGATTTTACTTCTTTATTTTCACCGTTACTTTCTTTCGCTCTTCCTCGCTTTCTCTTCTTTATTTTCACCGTCACATTCTTTCCCTCTTCCTTGCTTTCCCCTACATATTTACACCATCGCATTCTTTCCCTCTTCCTCGATTTCTCTTCTTTATTTTCACCGTCACATTCTTTCCCTCTTCCTCGCTTTCCCCTCCATATTTACACCGTCGCTTTCTTTCCCTCTTCCTCGATTTCTCTTCTTTATTTTCACCATCACATTCTTTCCCTCTTCCTCGCTTTCCCCTCCATATTTACACCGTCGCTTTCTTTCCCTCTTCCTCGATTTCTCTTCATTATTTTCACCGACACATTCTTTACCTCTTCCTTGCTTTCCCCTACATATTTACAGCATCGCATTCTTTCCCTCTTCCTCGATTTCTCTTCTTTATTTTCACCGTCACATTCTTTCCCTCTTACTCGCTTTCCCCTCCATATTTACACCGTCGCGTTCTTTCCCTCTTCCTCGATTTCTCTTCTTTATTTTCACCGTCACATTCTTTCCCTCTTCCTCGCTTTCCCCTCCATATTTTCACCGTCGCTTTCTTCCCCTCTTCCTCGATTTCTCTTCTTTATTTTCACCGTCACATTCTTTCCCTCTTCCTCGCTTTCCCCTCCATATTTACACCGTCGCTTTCTTTCCCTCTTCCTCGATTTGTCTTCTTTATTTTCACCGTCACATTCTTTCCCTCTTCCTCGCTTTCCCCTCCATATTTACACCGTCGCTTTCTTTCCCTCTTCCTCGATTTCTCTTCTTTATTTTCACCGTCACATTCTTTCCCTCTTCCTCGCTTTCCCCTCCATATTTACACCGTCGCTTTCTTTCCCTCTCCCTCGATTTCTCTTCTTTATTTTCACCGTCACATTATTTCCCTTTTCGTCGATTTTACTTCTTTATTTTCACCTTACTTTCTTTCCCTCTTCCTCGCTTTCTCTTCTTTATTTTCACCGTCACATTCTTTCCCTCTTCCTTGCTTTCCCCTACATATTTACACCATCGCATTCTTTCCCTCTTCCTCGATTTCTCTTCTTTATTTTCACCGTCACATTCTTTCCCTCTTCCTCGCTTTCCCCTCCATATTTACACCGTCGCTTTCTTTCCCTCTTCCTCGATTTCTCTTCTTTATTTTCACCGTCACATTCTTTCCCTCTTCCTCGCTTTCCCCTCCATATTTACACCGTCGCTTTCTTTCCCTCTTCCTCGATTTCTCTTCTTTATTTTCACCGTCACATTCTTTCCCTCTTCCTCGCTTTCCCCTACATCTTTACACCGTCGCTTTCTTTCCCTCTTCCTCGATTTCTCTTCTTTATTTTCACCGTCACATTCTTTGCCTCTTCCTCGCTTTCCCCTCCATATTTACACCGTCGCTTTCTTTCCCTCTTCCTCGATTTCTCTTCTTTATTTTCACCGTCACATTCTTTCCCTATTCCTCGCTTTCGCCTCCATATTTACACCGTCGCTTTCTTTCCATCTTCCTCGATTTCTCTTCTTTATTTTCACCGTCACATTATTTCCCTTTTCGTCGATTTTACTTCTTTATTTTCACCGTTACTTTCTTTCGCTCTTCCTCGCTTTCTCTTCTTTATTTTCACCGTCACATTCTTTCCCTCTTCCTTGCTTTCCCCTACATATTTACACCATCGCATTCTTTCCCTCTTCCTCGATTTCTCTTCTTTATTTTCACCGTCACATTCTTTCCCTCTTCCTCGCTTTCCCCTCCATATTTACACCGTCGCTTTCTTTCCCTCTTCCTCGATTTCTCTTCTTTATTTTCACCATCACATTCTTTCCCTCTTCCTCGCTTTCCCCTCCATATTTACACCGTCGCTTTCTTTCCCTCTTCCTCGATTTCTCTTCATTATTTTCACCGACACATTCTTTACCTCTTCCTTGCTTTCCCCTACATATTTACAGCATCGCATTCTTTCCCTCTTCCTCGATTTCTCTTCTTTATTTTCACCGTCACATTCTTTCCCTCTTACTCGCTTTCCCCTCCATATTTACACCGTCGCGTTCTTTCCCTCTTCCTCGATTTCTCTTCTTTATTTTCACCGTCACATTCTTTCCCTCTTCCTCGCTTTCCCCTCCATATTTTCACCGTCGCTTTCTTCCCCTCTTCCTCGATTTCTCTTCTTTATTTTCACCGTCACATTCTTTCCCTCTTCCTCGCTTTCCCCTCCATATTTACACCGTCGCTTTCTTTCCCTCTTCCTCGATTTGTCTTCTTTATTTTCACCGTCACATTCTTTCCCTCTTCCTCGCTTTCCCCTCCATATTTACACCGTCGCTTTCTTTCCCTCTTCCTCGATTTCTCTTCTTTATTTTCACCGTCACATTCTTTCCCTCTTCCTCGCTTTCCCCTCCATATTTACACCGTCGCTTTCTTTCCCTCTCCCTCGATTTCTCTTCTTTATTTTCACCGTCACATTATTTCCCTTTTCGTCGATTTTACTTCTTTATTTTCACCTTACTTTCTTTCCCTCTTCCTCGCTTTCTCTTCTTTATTTTCACCGTCACATTCTTTCCCTCTTCCTTGCTTTCCCCTACATATTTACACCATCGCATTCTTTCCCTCTTCCTCGATTTCTCTTCTTTATTTTCACCGTCACATTCTTTCCCTCTTCCTCGCTTTCCCCTCCATATTTACACCGTCGCTTTCTTTCCCTCTTCCTCGATTTCTCTTCTTTATTTTCACCGTCACATTCTTTCCCTCTTCCTCGCTTTCCCCTCCATATTTTCACCGTCGTTTTCTTCCCCTCTTCCTCGATTTCTCTTCCTTATTTTCACCGTCACATTCTTTCCCTCTTCCTCGCTTTCCCCTCCATATTTACACCGTCGCTTTCTTTCCATCTTCCTCGATTTCTCTTCTTTATTTTCACCGTCACATTCTTTCCCTCTTCCTCGCTTTCCCCTCCATATTTACACCGTCGCTTTCTTTCCCTCTTCCTCGATTTCTCTTCTTTATTTTCACCGTCACATTCTTTCCCTCTTCCTCGCTTTCCCCTCCATATTTACACCGTCGCTTTCTTTCCCTCTTCCTCGATTTCTCTTCTTTATTTTCACCGTCACATTCTTTCCCTCTTCCTCGCTTTCCCCTCCATATTTACACCGTCGCTTTCTTTCCCTCTTCCTCGATTTCTCTTCTTTATTTTCACCGTCACATTCTTTCCCTCTTCCTCGCTTTCCCCTACATCTTTACACCGTCGCATTCTTTCCCTCTTCCTCGATTTCTCTTCTTTATTTTCACCGTCACATTCTTTCCCTCTTCCTCGCTTTCCCCTCCATATTTACACCGTCGCTTTCTTTCCCTCTTCCTCGATTTCTCTTCTTTATTTTCACCGTCACATTCTTTCCCTCTTCCTCGCTTTCCCCTCCATATTTACACCGTCGCTTTCTTTCCCTCTTCCTCGATTTCTCTTCTTTATTTTCACCGTCACATTCTTTCCCTCTTCCTCGCTTTCCCCTCCATATTTACACCGTCGCTTTCTTTCCCTCTTCCTCGATTTCTCTTCTTTATTTTCACCGTCACATTCTTTCCCTCTTCCTCGCTTTCCCCTCCATATTTACACCGTCGCTTTCTTTCCCTCTTCCTCGATTTCTCTTCTTTATTTTCACCGTCACATTCTTTCCCTCTTCCTCGCTTTCCCCTCCATATTTACACCGTCGCTTTCTTTCCCTCTTCCTCGATTTCTCTTCTTTATTTTCACCGTCACATTCTTTCCCTCTTCCTCGCTTTCCCCTCCATATTTACACCGTCGCTTTCTTTCCCTCTTCCTCGATTTCTCTTCTTTATTTTCACCGTCACATTCTTTCCCTCTTCCTCGCTTTCCCCTACATCTTTACACCGTCGCATTCTTTCCCTCTTCCTCGATTTCTCTTCTTTATTTTCACCGTCACATTCTTTCCCTCTTCCTCGCTTTCCCCTCCATATTTACACCGTCGCTTTCTTTCCCTCTTCCTCGATTTCTCTTCTTTATTTTCACCGTCACATTCTTTCCCTCTTCCTCGCTTTCCCCTCCATATTTACACCGTCGCTTTCTTTCCCTCTTCCTCGATTTCTCTTCTTTATTTTCACCGTCACATTCTTTCCCTCTTCCTCGCTTTCCCCTCCATATTTACACCGTCGCTTTCTTTCCATCTTCCTCGATTTCTCTTCTTTATTTTCACCGTCACATTCTTTCCCTCTTCCTCGCTTTCCCCTACATCTTTACACCGTCGCTTTCTTTCCCTCTTCCTCGATTTCTCTTCTTTATTTTCACCGTCACATTCTTTCCCTCTTCCTCGCTTTCCCCTCCATATTTACACCGTCGCTTTCTTTCCCTCTTCCTCGATTTCTCTTCTTTATTTTCACCGTCACATTCTTTCCCTATTCCTCGCTTTCCCCTCCATATTTACACCGTCGCTTTCTTTCCCTCTTCCTCGATTTCTCGTCTTTATTTTCACCGTCACATTATTTCCTTTTTCGTCGATTTTACTTCTTTATTTTCACCGTTACTTTCTTTCCCTCTTCCTCGCTTTCTCTTCTTTATTTTCACCCTCACATTCTTTCCCTCTTCCTCGCTTTCCCCTCCATATTTACACTGTCGCTTTCTTTCCCTCTTCCTCGATTTCTCTTCTTTATTTTCACCGTCACATTCTTTCCCTCTTCCTCGCTTTCCCCTCCATAATTACACCGTCGCTTTATTTCCCTCTTCCTGGATTTCTCTTCTTTATTTTCACCGTCACATTCCTTCCCTCTTCCTCGCTTTCCCCTCCATATTTACACCGTCGCTTTCTTTCCCTCTTCCTCGATTTCTCTTCTTTATTTTCACCGTCACATTCTTTCCCGCTTCCTCGATTTCCCCTCCATATTTACACCGTCGCTTTCTTTCCCTCTTCCTCGATTTCTCTTCTTTATTTTCACCGTCACATTCTTTCCCTCTTCCTCGCTTTCCCCTCTATATTTACACCGTCGCTTTCTTTCCCTCTTCCTCGATTTCCCTTCTTTATTTTCACCGTCACATTCTTTCCCTCTTCCTCGCTTTCCCCTCCATATTTACACCGTCGCTTTCTTTCCCTCTTCCTCGATTTCTCTTCTTTATTTTCACCGTCACATTCTTTCCCTCTTCCTCGCTTTCCCCTCCATATTTACACCGTCGCTTTCTTCCCCTATTGCTCGATTTCTCTTCTTTATTTTCTCCATCACATTCTTTCCCTCTTTCTCGCTTTCCCCTACATCTTTACACCGTCGCTTTCTTTCCCTCTTCCTCGATTTCTCTTCTTTATATTCACCGTCACATTCTTTCCCTCTTCCTCGCTTTCCCCTCCATATTTTCACCGTCGCTTTCTTCCCCTATTCCTCGATTTCTCTTCTTTATTTTCACCGTCACATTCTTTCCCTCTTCCTCGCTTTCCTCTCCATATTTACACCGTCGCTTTCTTTCCCTCTTCCTCGATTTCTCTTCTTTATTTTCACCGTCACATTCTTTCCCTCTTCCTCGCTTTCCCCTCCATATTTTCACCGTCGCTTTCTTCCCCTATTCCTCGATTTCTCTTCTTTATTTTCACCGTCATTTCTTTCCCTCTTCCTCGCTTTCCCCTCCATATTTACACCGTCGCTTTCTTTCCCTCTTCCTCGATTTCTCTTCTTTATTTTCACCGTCACATTCTTTCCCTCTTCCTCGCTTTCCCCTCCATATTTACACCGTCGCTTTCTTTTCCTCTTCCTCGATTTCTCTTCTTTATTTTCACCGTCACATTCTTTCCCTCTTCCTCGCTTTCCGCTCCATATTTACACCGTCGCTTTCTTTCCCTCTTCCTCGATTTCTCTTCTTTATTTTCACCGTCACATTCTTTCCCTCTTCCTCGCTTTCCCCTCCATATTTACACCGTCGCTTTCTTTCACTCTTCCTCGATTTCTCTTCTTTATTTTCACCGTCACATTCTTTCCCTCTTCCTCGCTTTCCCCTCCATATTTACACCGTCGCTTTCTTCCCCTATTGCTCGATTTCTCTTCTTTATTTTCTCCATCACATTCTTTCCCTCTTCCTCGCTTTCCCCTACATCTTTACACCGTCGCTTTCTTTCCCTCTTCCTGGATTTCTCTTCTTTATATTCACCGTCACATTCTTTCCCTCTTCCTCGCTTTCCCCTCCATATTTTCACCGTCGCTTTCTTCCCCTATTCCTCGATTTCTCTTCTTTATTTTCACCGTCACATTCTTTCCCTCTTCCTCGCTTTCCTCTCCATATTTACACCGTCGCTTTCTTTCCCTCTTCCTCGATTTCTCTTCTTTATTTTCACCGTCACATTCTTTCCCTCTTCCTCGCTTTCCCCTCCATATTTTCACCGTCGCTTTCTTCCCCTATTCCTCGATTTCTCTTCTTTATTTTCACCGTCACTTTCTTTCCCTCTTCCTCGCTTTCCACTCCATATTTACACCGTCGCTTTCTTTCCCTCTTCCTCGATTTCTCTTCTTTATTTTCACCGTCACATTCTTTCCCTCTTCCTCGCTTTCCCCTCCATATTTACACCGTCGCTTTCTTTTCCTCTTCCTCGATTTCTCTTCTTTATTTTCACCGTCACATTCTTTCCCACTTCCTCGCTTTCCCCTCCATATTTACACCGTCGCTTTCTTTCCCTCTTCCTCGATTTCTCTTCTTTATTTTCACCGTCACATTATTTCCTTTTTCGTCGATTTTACTTCTTTATTTTCACCGTTACTTTCTTTCCCTCTTCCTCGCTTTCTCTTCTTTATTTTCACCGTCACATTCTTTCCCTCTTCCTCGCTTTCCCCTCCATATTTTCACCGTCGCTTTCTTCCCCTATTCCTCGATTTCTCTTCTTTATTTTCACCGTCACATTCTTTCCCTCTTCCTCGCTTTCCTCTCCATATTTACACCGTCGCTTTCTTTCCCTCTTCCTCGATTTCTCTTCTTTATTTTCACCGTCACATTCTTTCCCTCTTCCTCGCTTTCCCCTCCATATTTTCACGGTCGCTTTCTTCCCCTATTCCTCGATTTCTCTTCTTTATTTTCACCGTCACTTTCTTTCCCTCTTCCTCGCTTTCCCCTCCATATTTACACCGTCGCTTTATTTCCCTCTTCCTCGATTTCTCTTCTTTATTTTCACCGTCACATTCTTTCCCTCTTCCTCGCTTTCCCCTCCATATTTACACCGTCGCTTTCTTTTCCTCTTCCTCGATTTCTCTTCTTTATTTTCACCGTCACATTCTTTCCCTCTTCCTCGCTTTCCCCTCCATATTTACACCGTCGCTTTCTTTCCCTCTTCCTCGATTTCTCTTCTTTATTTTCACCGTCACATTATTTCCTTTTTCGTCGATTTTACTTCTTTATTTTCACCGTTACTTTCTTTCCCTCTTCCTCGCTTTCTCTTCTTTATTTTCACCGTCACATTCTTTCCCTCTTCCTCGCTTTCCCCTCAATATTTACACCGTCGCTTTCTTTCCCTCTTCCTCGATTTCTCTTCTTTATTTTCACCGTCACATTCTTTCCCTCTTCCTCGCTTTCCCCTCCATATTTACACCGTCGCTTTCTTTCCCTCTTCCTCGATTTCTCTTCTTTATTTTCACCGTCACATTATTTCCCTTTTCGTCGATTTTACTTCTTTATTTTCACCGTTACTTTCTTTCCCTCTTCCTCGCTTTCTCTTCTTTATTTTCACCGTCACATTCTTTCCCTCTTCCTCGCTTTCCCCTCCATATTTACACTGTCGCTTTCTTTCCCTCTTCCTCGATTTCTCTACTTTATTTTCACCGTCACATTCTTTCCCTCTTCCTCGCTTTCCCCTCCATATTTACACAATCGCTTTCTTTCCCTCTTCCTGGATTTCTCTTCTTTATTTTCACCGTCACATTCCTTCCCTCTTCCTCGCTTTCCCCTCCATATTTACACCGTCGCTTTCTTTCCCTCTTCCTCGATTTCTCTTCTTTATTTTCACCGTCACATTCTTTCCCTCTTCCTTGCTCTCCCCTCCATATTTACACCGTCGCTTTCTTTCCCTCTTCCTCGATTTCTCTTCTTTATTTTCACCGTCACATTCTTTCCCTCTTCCTCGATTTCCCCTCCATATTTACACCGTCGCTTTCTTTCCCTCTTCCTCGATTTCTCTTCTTTATTTTCACCGTCACATTCTTTCCCTCTTCCTCGCTTTCCCCTCTATATTTACACCGTCGCTTTCTTTCCCTCTTCCTCGATTTCTCTTCTTTATTTTCACCGTCACATTCTTTCCCTCTTCCTCGCTTTCCCCTCCATATTTACACCGTCGCTTTCTTTCCCTCTTCCTCGATTTCTCTTCTTTATTTTCACCGTCACATTCTTTCCCTCTTCCTCGCTTTCCCCTCCATATTTACACCGTCGTTTTCTTCCCCTATTGCTCGATTTCTCTTCTTTATTTTCTCCATCACATTCTTTCCCTCTTCCTCGCTTTCCCCTACATCTTTACACCGTCGCTTTCTTTCCCTCTTCCTCGATTTCTCTTCTTTATATTCACCGTCACATTCTTTCCCTCTTCCTCGCTTTCCCCTCCATATTCTCACCGTCGCTTTCTTCCCCTATTCCTCGATTTCTCTTCTTTATTTTCACCGTCACATTCTTTCCCTCTTCCTCGCTTTCCTCTCCATATTTACACCGTCGCTTTCTTTCCCTCTTCCTCGATTTCTCTTCTTTATTTTCACCGTCACATTCTTTCCCTCTTCCTCGCTTTCCCCTCCATATTTTCACCGTCGCTTTCTTCCCCTATTCCTCGATGTCTCTTCTTTATTTTCACCGTCACTTTCTTTCCCTCTTCCTCGCTTTCCCCTCCATATTTAAACCGTCGCTTTCTTTCCCTCTTCCTCGATTTCTCTTCTTTATTTTCACCGTCACATTCTTTCACTCTTCCTCGCTTTCCCCTCCATATTTACACCGTCGCTTTCTTTTCCTCTTCCTCCATTTCTCTTCTTTATTTTCACCGTCACATTCTTTCCCTCTTCCTCGCTTTCCCCTCCATATTTACACCGTCGCTTTCTTTCCCTCTTCCTCGATTTCTCTTCTTTATTTTCACCGTCACATTCTTTCCCTCTTCCTCGCTTTCCCCTCCATATTTACACCGTCGCTTTCTTTACCTCTTCCTCGATTTCTCTTCTTTATTTTCACCGTCACATTCTTTCCCTCTTCCTCGCTTTCCCCTACATCTTTACACCGTCGCTTTCTTTCCCTCTTCCTCGATTTCTCTTCTTTATTTTCACCGTCACATTCTTTCCCTCTTCCTCGCTTTCCCCTCCATATTTACACCGTCGCTTTCTTTCCCTCTTCCTCGATTTCTCTTCTTTATTTTCACCGTCACATTCTTTCCCTCTTCCTCGCTTTCCCCTCCATATTTACACCGTCGCTTTCTTTCCCTCTTCCTCGATTTCTCTTCTTTATTTTCACCGTCACATTCTTTCCCTCTTCCTCGCTTTCCCCTACATCTTTACACCGTCGCTTTCTTTCCCTCTTCCTCGATTTCTCTTCTTTATTTTCACCGTCACATTCTTTCCCTCTTCCTCGCTTTCCCCTCCATATTTACACCGTCGCTTTCTTTCCCTCTTCCTCGATTTCTCTTCTTTATTTTCACCGTCACATTCTTTCCCTCTTCATCGCTTTCCCCTCCATATTTACACCGTCGCTTTCTTTCCCTCTTCCTCGATTTCTCTTCTTTATTTTCACCGTCACATTCTTTCCCTCTTCCTCGATTTTACTTCTTTATTTTCACCGTTACTTTCTTTCCCTCTTCCTCACTTTCTCTTCTTTATTTTCAACGTCACATTCTTGCCCTCTTCCTCGCTTTCCCCTCCATATTTACACCGTCGCTTTCTTTCCCTCTTCCTCGATTTCTCTTCTTTATTTTCACCGTCACATTCTTTCCCTCTTCCTCGCTTTCCCCTACATCTTTACACCGTCGCTTTCTTTCCCTCTTCCTCGATTTCTCTTCTTTATTTTCACCGTCACATTCTTTCCCTCTTCCTCGCTTTCCCCTCCATATTTACACCGTCGCATTCTTTCCCTGTTCCTCGATTTCTCTTCTTTATTTTCACCGTCACATTCTTTCCCTCTTCCTCGCTTTCCCCTCCATATTTACACCGTCGCTTTCTTTCCCACTTCCTCGATTTCTCTTCTTTATTTTCACCGTCACATTCTTTCCCTCTTCCTCGCTTTCCCCTCCATATTTACACCGTCGCTTTCTTTCCCTCTTCCTCACTTTCTCTTCTTTATTTTCAACGTCACATTCTTGCCCTCTTCCTCGCTTTCCCCTCCATATTTACACCGTCGCTTTCTTTCCCTCTTCCTCGATTTCTCTTCTTTATTTTCACCGTCACATTCTTTCCCTCTTCCTCGCATTCCCCTACATCTTTACACCGTCGCTTTCTTTCCCTCTTCCTCGATTTCTCTTCTTTATTTTCACCGTCACATTCTTTCCCTCTTCCTGGCTTTCCCCTCCATATTTACACCGTCGCTTTCTTTCCCTCTTCCTCGCTTTCTCTTCTTTATTTTCACCGTCACATTCTTTCCCTCTTCCTCCCTTTCCCCTCCATATTTACACCGTCGCTTTCTTTCCCTCTTCCTCGATTTCTCTTCTTTATTTTCACCGTCACATTCTTTCCCTCTTCCTCGCTTTCCCCTCCATATTTACACCGTCGGTTTCTTTCCCTCTTCCTCGATTTCTCTTCTTTATTTTCACCGTCACATTCTTTCCCTCTTCCTCGCTTTCCCCTCCATATTTACACCGTCGCTTTCTTTCCCTCTTCCTCGATTTCTCTTCTTTATTTTCACCGTCACATTCTTTCCCTCTTCCTCGCTTTCCCCTCCATATTTACACCGTCGCTTTCTTTCCCTCTTCCTCGATTTCTCTTCTTTATTTTCACCGTCACATTCTTTCCCTCTTCCTCGCTTTCCCCTACATCTTTACACCGTCGCTTTCTTTCCCTCTTCCTCGATTTCTCTTCTTTATTTTCACCGTCACATTCTTTCCCTCTTCCTCGCTTTCCCCTCCATATTTACACCGTCGCTTTCTTTCCCTCTTCCTCGATTTCTCTTCTTTATTTTCACCGTCACATTCTTTCCCTCTTCCTCGCTTTCCCCTCCATATTTACACCGTCGCTTTCTTTCCCTCTTCCTCGATGTCTCTTCTTTATTTTCACCGTCACATTCTTTCCCTCTTCCTCGCTTTCCCCTCCATATTTACACCGTCGCTTTCTTCCCCTCTTCCTCGATTTCTCTTCTTTATTTTCACCGTCACATTCTTTCCCTCTTCCTCGCTTTCCCCTCCATATTTACACCGTCGCTTTCTTTCCCTCTTCCTCGATTTCTCTTCTTTATTTTCACCGTCACATTATTTCCTTTTTCGTCGATTTTACTTCTTTATTTTCACCGTTACTTTCTTTCCCTCTTCCTCACTTTCTCTTCTTTATTTTCAACGTCACATTCTTGCCCTCTTCCTCGCTTTCCCCTCCATATTTACACCGTCGCTTTCTTTCCCTCTTCCTCGATTTCTCTTCTTTATTTTCACCGTCACATTCTTTCCCTCTTCCTCGCTTTCCCCTACATCTTTACACCGTCGCTTTCTTTCCCTCTTCCTCGATTTCTCTTCTTTATTTTCACCGTCACATTCTTTCCCTCTTCCTCGCTTTCCCCTCCATATTTACACCGTCGCATTCTTTCCCTGTTCCTCGATTTCTCTTCTTTATTTTCACCGTCACATTCTTTCCCTCTTCCTCGCTTTCCCCTCCATATTTACACCGTCGCTTTCTTTCCCTCTTCCTCGATTTCTCTTCTTTATTTTCACCGTCACATTCTTTCCCTCTTCCTCGCTTTCCCCTCCATATTTACACCGTCGCTTTCTTTCCCTCTTCCTCGATTTCTCTTCTTTATTTTCACCGTCACATTATTTCCTTTTTCGTCGATTTTACTTTTTTATTTTCACCGTTACTTTCTTTCCCTCTTCCTCACTTTCTCTTCTTTATTTTCAACGTCACATTCTTGCCCTCTTCCTCGCTTTCCCCTCCATATTTACACCGTCGCTTTCTTTCCCACTTCCTCGATTTCTCTTCTTTATTTTCACCGTCACATTCTTTCCCTCTTCCTCGCATTCCCCTACATCTTTACACCGTCGCTTTCTTTCCCTCTTCCTCGATTTCTCTTCTTTATTTTCACCGTCACATTCTTTCCCTCTTCCTCGCTTTCCCCTCCATATTTACACCGTCGCTTTCTTTCCCTCTTCCTCGCTTTCTCTTCTTTATTTTCACCGTCACATTCTTTCCCTCTTCCTCCCTTTCCCCTCCATATTTACACCGTCGCTTTCTTTCCCTCTTCCTCGATTTCTCTTCTTTATTTTCACCGTCACATTCTTTCCCTCTTCCTCGCTTTCCCCTCCATATTTACACCGTCGGTTTCTTTCCCTCTTCCTCGATTTCTCTTCTTTATTTTCACCGTCACATTCTTTCCCTCTTCCTCGCTATCCCCTCCATATTTACACCGTCGCTTTCTTTCCCTCTTCCTCGATTTCTATTCTTTATTTTCACCGTCACATTCTTTCCCTCTTCCTCGCTTTCCCCTCCATATTTACACCGTCGCTTTCTTTCCCTCTTCCTCGATTTCTCTTCTTTATTTTCACTGTCACATTCTTTCACTCTTCCTTGCTTTCCCCTCCATATTTACACCGTCGCTTTCTTTCCCTCTTCCTCGATTTCTCTTCTTTATTTTCCCCGTCACATTATTTCCCTTTTCGTCGATTTTACTTCTTTATTTTCACCGTTACTTTCTTTCCCTCTTCCTCGCTTTCTCTTCTTTATTTTCACCGTCACATTCTTTCCCTCTTCCTCGCTTTCCCCTCCATATTTACACCGTCGCTTTCTTTCCCTCTTCCTCGATTTCTCTTCTTTATTTTCACCGTCACATTCTTTCCCTCTTCCTCGCTTTCCCCTCCATATTTACACCGTCGCTTTCTTTCCCTCTTCCTCGATTTCTCTTCTTTATTTTCCCCGTCACATTCTTTCCCTCTTCCTCGCTTTCCCCTCCATATTTACACCGTCGCTTTCTTTCCCTCTTCCTCGATTTCTCTTCTTTATTTTCACTGTCACATTCTTTCCCTCTTCCTCGCTTTCCCCTCCATATTTACACCGTCGCTTTCTTTCCCTCTTCCTCGATTTCTCTTCTTTATTTTCACCGTCACATTCTTTCCCTCATCCTCGCTTTCCCCTCCATATATACACCGTCGGTTTCTTTCCCTCTTCCTCGATTTCTCTTCTTTATTTTCACTGTCACATTCTTTCACTCTTCCTTGCTTTCCCCTCCATATTTACACCGTCGCTTTCTTTCCCTCTTCCTCGATTTCTCTTCTTTATTTTCTCCGTCACATTCTTTCCCTCTTCCTCGCTTTCCCCTCCATATATACACCGTCGGTTTCTTTCCCTCTTCCTCGATTTCTCTTCTTTATTTTCACTATCACATTCTTTCACTCTTCCTTGCTTTCCCCTCCATATTTACACCGTCGCTTTCTTTCCCTCTTCCTCGATTTCTCTTCTTTATTTTCACCGTCACATTCTTTCCCTCTTCCTTGCTTTCCCCTCCATATTTACACCGTCGCTTTCTTTCCCTCTTCCTCGATTTCTCTTCTTTATTTTCCCCGTCACATTATTTCCCTTTTCGTCGATTTTACTTCTTTATTTTCACCGTTACTTTCTTTCCCTCTTCCTCGATTTCTCTTCTTTATTTTCACCTTCACATTCTTTCCCTCTTCCTCGCTTTCCCCTCCATATTTACACCGTCGCTTTCTTTCCCTCTTCCTCGATTTCTCTTCTTTATTTTCACCGTCACATTCTTTCACTCTTCCTCGCTTTCCCCTCCATATTTACACCGTCGCTTTCTTTCCCTCTTCCTCGATTTCTCTTCTTTATTTTCACCGTCACATTCTTTCCCTCTTCCTCGCTTTCCCCTCCATATTTACACCGTCGCTTTCTTTCCCTCTTCCTCGATTTCTCTTCTTTATTTTCACTGTCACATTCTTTCACTCTTCCTTGCTTTCCCCTCCATATTTACACCGTCGCTTTCTTTCCCTCTTCCTCGATTTCTCTTCTTTATTTTCACCGTCACATTCTTTCCCTCTTCCTTGCTTTCCCCTCCATATTTACACCGTCGCTTTCTTTCCCTCTTCCTCGATTTCTCTTCTTTATTTTCCCCGTCACATTATTTCCCTTTTCGTCGATTTTACTTCTTTATTTTCACCGTTACTTTCTTTCCCTCTTCCTCGCTTTCTCTTCTTTATTTTCACCGTCACATTCTTTCCCTCTTCCTCGCTTTCCCCTCCATATTTACACCGTCGCTTTCTTTCCCTCTTCCTCAATTTCTCTTCTTTATTTTCACCGTCACACTCTTTCACTCTTCCTCGCTTTCCCCTCCATATTTACACCGTCGCTTTCTTTCCCTCTTCCTCGATTTCTCTTCTTTATTTTCACCGTCACATTCTTTCCCTCTTCCTCGCTTTCCCCTACATCTTTACACCGTCGCTTTCTTTCCCTCTTCCTCGATTTCTCTTCTTTATTTTCACCGTCACATTCTTTCCCTCTTCCTCGCTTTCCCCTCCATATTTACACCGTCGCTTTCTTTCCCTCTTCCTCGATTTCTCTTCTTTATTTTCACTGTCACATTCTTTCACTCTTCCTTGCTTTCCCCTCCATATTTACACCGTCGCTTTCTTTCCCTCTTCCTCGATTTCTCTTCTTTATTTTCACCGTCACATTCTTTCCCTCTTCCTCGCTTTCCCCTCCATATATACACCGTCGGTTTCTTTCCCTCTTCCTCGATTTCTCTTCTTTATTTTCACTGTCACATTCTTTCACTCTTCCTTGCTTTCCCCTCCATATTTACACCGTCGCTTTCTTTCCCTCTTCCTCGATTTCTCTTCTTTATTTTCCCCGTCACATTCTTTCCCTCTTCCTTGCTTTCCCCTCCATATTTACACCGTCCCTTTCTTTCCCTCTTCCTCGATTTCTCTTCTTTATTTTCCCCGTCACATTATTTCCCTTTTCGTCGATTTTACTTCTTTATTTTCACCGTTACTTTCTTTCCCTCTTCCTCGCTTTCTCTTCTTTATTTTCACCGTCACATTCTTTCCCTCTTCCTCGCTTTCCCCTCCATATTTACACCGTCGCTTTCTTTCCCTCTTCCTCGATTTCTCTTCTTTATTTTCACCGTCACATTCTTTCACTCTTCCTCGCTTTCCCCTCCATATTTACACCGTCGCTTTCTTTCCCTCTTCCTCGATTTCTCTTCTTTATTTTCACCATCACATTCTTTCCCTCTTCCTCGCTTTCCCCTCCATATTTACACCGTCGCTTTCTTTCCCTCTTCCTCGATTTCTCTTCTTTATTTTCACTGTAACATTCTTTCACTCTTCCTTGCTTTCCCCTCCATATTTACACCGTCGCTTTCTTTCCCTCTTCCTCGATTTCTCTTCTTTATTTTCACCGTCACATTATTTCCTTTTTCGTCGATTTTACTTCTTTATTTTCACCGTTACTTTCTTTCCCTCTTCCTCACTTTCTCTTCTTTATTTTCAACCTCACATTCTTGCCCTCTTCCTAGCTTTCCCCTCCATATTTACACCGTCGCTTTCTTTCCCTCTTCCTCGATTTCTCTTCTTTATTTTCACCGTCACATTCTTTCCCTCTTCCTCGCTTTCCCCTCCATATTTACACCGTCGCTTTCTTTCCCTCTTCCTCGATTTCTCTTCTTTATTTTCACCGTCACATTATTTCCTTTTTCGTCGATTTTACTTCTTTATTTTCACCGTCACATTCTTTCCCTCTTCCTCGCTTTCCGCTACATCTTTACACCGTCGCTTTCTTTCCCTCTTCCTCGATTTCTCTTCTTTATTTTCACCGTCACATTCTTTCCCTCTTCCTCGCTTTCCGCTACATCTTTACACCGTCGCTTTCTTTCCCTCTTCCTCGATTTCTCTTCTTTATTTTCAACGTTACATTCTTTCCCTCTTCCTCGCTTTCCCCTCCATATTTACACCGTCGCTTTCTTTCCCTCTTCCTCGATTTCTCTTCTTTATTTTCACCGTCACATTCTTTCCCTCTTCCTCGCTTTCCCCTCCATATTTACACCGTCGCTTTCTTTCCCTCTTCCTCGATTTCTCTTCTTTATTTTCACCGTCACATTCTTTCCCTCTTCCTCGCTTTCCCCTCCATATTTACACCGTCGCTTTCTTTCCCTCTTCCTCGATTTCTCTTCTTTATTTTCACCGTCACATTCTTTCCCTCTTCCTCGCTTTCCCCTACATCTTTACACCGTCGCTTTCTTTCCCTCTTCCTCGATTTCTCTTCTTTATTTTCACCGTCACATTCTTTCCCTCTTCCTCGCTTTCCCCTCCATATTTACACCGTCGCTTTCTTTCCCTCTTCCTCGATTTCTCTTCTTTATTTTCAACGTCACATTCTTTCCCTCTTCCTCGCTTTCCCCTCCATATTTACACCGTCGCTTTCCTTCCCTCTTCCTCGATTTCTCTTCTTTATTTTCACCGTCACATTCTTTCCCTCTTCCTCGCTTTCCCCTACATCTTTACACCGTCGCTTTCTTTCCCTCTTCCTCGATTTCTCTTCTTTATTTTCACCGTCACATTCTTTCCCTATTCCTCGCTTTCCCCTCCATATTTACACCGTCGCTTTCTTTCCCTATTCCTCGATTTCTCTTCTTTATTTTCACCGTCACATTATTTCCCTTTTCGTCGATTTTACTTCTTTATTTTCACCGTTACTTTCTTTCCCTCTTCCTCGCTTTCCCCTCCATATATACACCGTCGGTTTCTTTCCCTCTTCCTCGATTTCTCTTCTTTATTTTCACTGTCACATTCTTTCACTCTTCCTTGCTTTCCCCTCCATATTTACACCGTCGCTTTCTTTCCCTCTTCCGCGATTTCTCTTCTTTATTTTCACCGTCACATTCTTTCCCTCTTCCTCGCTTTCCCCTCCATATTTACACCGTCGCTTTCTTTCCCTCTTCCTCGATTTCTCTTCTTTATTTTCAACGTCACATTCTTTCCCTCTTCCTCGCTTTCCCCTCCATATTTACACCGTCGCTTTCCTTCCCTCTTCCTCGATTTCTCTTCTTTATTTTCACCGTCACATTCTTTCCCTCTTCCTCGCTTTCCCCTACATCTTTACACCGTCGCTTTCTTTCCCTCTTCCTCGATTTCTCTTCTTTATTTTCACCGTCACATTCTTTCCCTATTCCTCGCTTTCCCCTCCATATTTACACCGTCGCTTTCTTTCCCTATTCCTCGATTTCTCTTCTTTATTTTCACCGTCACATTATTTCCCTTTTCGTCGATTTTACTTCTTTATTTTCACCGTTACTTTCTTTCCCTCTTCCTCGCTTTCCCCTCCATATATACACCGTCGGTTTCTTTCCCTCTTCCTCGATTTTTCTTCTTTATTTTCACTGTCACATTCTTTCATTCTTCCTTGCTTTCCCCTCCATATTTACACCGTCGCTTTCTTTCCCTCTTCCTCGATTTCTCTTCTTTATTTTCACCGTCACATTCTTTCCCTCTTCCTTGCTTTCCCCTCCATATTTACACCGTCGCTTTCTTTCCCTCTTCCTCGATTTCTCTTCTTTATTTTCACCGTTACATTCTTTCCCTCTTCCTCGCTTTCCCCTCCATATTTACACCGTCGCTTTCTTTCCCTCTTCCTCGATTTCTCTTCTTTATTTTCACCCTCACATTCTTTCCCTATTCCTCGCTTTCCCCTCCATATTTACACCGTCACTTTCTTTTCCTCTTCCTCGATTTCTCTTCTTTATTTTCCCCGTCACATTATTTCCCTTTTCGTCGATTTTACTTCTTTATTTTCACCGTTACTTTCTTTCCCTCTTCCTCGCTTTCTCTTCTTTATTTTCACCGTCACATTCTTTCCCTCTTCCTCGCTTTCCCCTCCATATTTACACCGTCGCTTTCTTTCCCTCTTCCTCGATTCCTCTTCTTTATTTTCACCGTCACATTCTTTCACTCTTCCTCGCTTTCCCCTCCATATTTACACCGTCTCTTTCTTTCCCTCTTCCTCGATTTCTCTTCTTTATTTTCACCGTCACATTCTTTCCTCTTCCTCGCTTTCCCCTCCATATTTACACCGTCGCTTTCTTTCCCTCTTCCTCGATTTCTCTTCTTTATTTTCACCGTCACATTCTTTCCCTCTTCCTCGCTTTCCCCTCCATATTTACACCGTCGCTTTCTTTCCCTCTTCCTCGATTTCTCTTCTTTATTTTCACTGTCACATTCTTTCACTCTTCCTTTCTTTCCCCTCCATATTTACACCGTCGCTTTCTTTCCCTCTTCCTCGATTTCTCTTCTTTATTTTCACCGTCACATTCTTTCCCTCTTCCTTGCTTTCCCCTCCATATTTACACCGTCGGTTTCTTTCCCTCTTCCTCGATTTCTCTTCTTTATTTTCCCCGTCACATTATTTCCCTTTTCGTCGATTTTACTTCTTTATTTTCACCGTTACTTTCTTTCCCTCTTCCTCACTTTCTCTTCTTTATTTTCACCGTCACATTCTTTCCCTCTTCCTCGCTTTCCCCTCCATATTTACACCGTCGCTTTCTTTCCCTCTTCCTCGATTTCTCTTCTTTATTTTCACCGTCACATTCTTTCCCTCTTCCTCGCTTTCCCCTCCATATTTACACCGTCGGTTTCTTTCCCTCTTCCTCGATTTCTCTTCTTTATTTTCACTGTCACATTCTTTCACTCTTCCTTGCTTTCCCCTCCATATTTACACCGTCGCTTTCTTTCCCTCTTCCTCGATTTCTCTTCTTTATTTTCACCGTCACATTCTTTCCCTCTTCCTTGCTTTCCCCTCCATATTTACACCGTCGCTTTCTTTCCCTCTTCCTCGATTTCTCTTCTTTATTTTCCCCGTCACATTATTTCCCTTTTCGTCGATTTTACTTCTTTATTTTCACCGTTACTTTCTTTCCCTCTTCCTCGCTTTCTCTTCTTTATTTTCACCGTCACATTCTTTCCCTCTTCCTCGCTTTCCCCTCCATATTTACACCGTCGCTTTCTTTCCCTCTTCCTCGATTTCTCTTCTTTATTTTCACCGTCACATTCTTTCCCTCTTCCTCGCTTTCCCCTCCATATTTACACCGTCGCTTTCTTTCCCTCTTCCTCGATTTCTCTTCTTTATTTTCACCGTCACATTATTTCCTTTTTCGTCGATTTTACTTCTTTATTTTCACCGTTACTTTCTTTCCCTCTTCCTCACTTTCTCTTCTTTATTTTCAACGTCACATTCTTGCCCTCTTCCTCGCTTTCCCCTCCATATATACACCGTCGCTTTCTTTCCCTCTTCCTCGATTTCTCTTCTTTATTTTCACCGTCACATTATTTCCCTCTTCCTCGATTTCCCCTCCATCTTTACACCGTCGCTTTCTTTCCCTCTTCCTCGATTTCTCTTCTTTATTTTCACCGTCACATTCTTTCCCTCTTCCTCGCTTTCCCCTCCATATTTACACCGTCGCTTTCTTTCCCTCTTCCTCGATTTCTCTTCTTTATTTTCCCCGTCACATTCTTTCCCTCTTCCTCGCTTTCCCCTACATCTTTACACCGTCGCTTTCTTTCCCTCTTCCTCACTTTCTCTTCTTTATTTTCAACGTCACATTCTTGCCCTCTACCTAGCTTTCCCCTCCATATTTACACCGTCGCTTTCTTTCCATCTTCCTCGATTTCTCTTCTTTATTTTCACCGTCACATTCTTTCCCTCTTCCTCGCTTTCCCCTCCATATTTACACCGTCGCTTTCTTTCCCTCTTCCTCGATTTCTCTTCTTTATTTTCACCGTCACATTATTTCCTTTTTCGTCGATTTTACTTATTTATTTTCACCGTTACTTTCTTTCCCTCTTCCTCACTTTCTCTTCTTTATTTTCAACGTCACATTCTTGCCCTCTTCCTCGCTTTCCCCTCCATATTTACACCGTCGCTTTCTTTCCCTCTTCCTCGATTTCTCTTCTGTATTTTCACCGTCACATTCTTTCCCTCTTCCTCGCTTTCCGTTACATCTTTACACCGTCGCTTTCTTTCCCTCTTCCTGGATTTCTCTTCTTTATTTTCAACGTTACATTCTTTCCCTCTTCCTCGCTTTCCCCTCCATATTTACACCGTCGCTTTCTTTCCCTCTTCCTCGATTTCTCTTCTTTATTTTCACCGTCACATTCTTTCCCTATTCCTCGCTTTCCCCTACATATTTACACCGTCGCTTTCTTTCCCTATTCCTCGATTTCTCTTCTTTATTTTCACCGTCACATTATTTCCCTTTTCGTCGATTTTACTTCTTTATTTTCACCGTTACTTTCTTTCCCTCTTCCTCGATTTCTCTTCTTTATTTTCACTGTCACATTCTTTCACTCTTCCTTGCTTTCCCCTCCATATTTACACCGTCACTTTCTTTCCCTATTCCTCGATTTCTCTTCTTTATTTTCACCGTCACATTCTTTCCCTCTTCCTCGCTTTCCCCTCCATATTTACACCGTCGGTTTCTTTCCCTCTTCCTCGATTTCTCTTCTTTATTTTCACCGTCACATTCTTTCCCTCTTCCTCGGTTTCCCCTCCATATTTACACCGTCGCTTTCTTTCCCTCTTCCTCGATTTCTCTTCTTTATTTTCACCGTCACATTATTTCCCTCTTCCTCGCTTTCCCCTCCATCTTTACACCGTCGCTTTCTTTCCCTCTTCCTCGATTTCTCTTCTTTATTTTCACCGTCACATTCTTTCCCTCTTCCTCGCTTTCCCCTCCATATTTACACCGTCGCTTTCTTTCCCTCTTCCTCGATTTCTCTTCTTTATTTTCACCGTCACATTCTTTCCCTCTTCCTCGCTTTCCCCTCCATATTTACACCGTCGCTTTCTTTCCCTCTTCCTCGATTTCTCTTCTTTATTTTTACTGTCACATTCTTTCCCTCTTCCTCGCTTTCCCCTCCATATTTACACCGTCGCTTTCTTTCCCTCTTCCTCGATTTCTCTTCTTTATTTTCACCGTCACATTCTTTCCCTATTCCTCGCTTTCCCCTCCATATTTACACCGTCGCTTTCTTTCCCTCTTCTTCGATTTCTCTTCTTTATTTTCCCCGTCACATTATTTCCCTTTTCGTCGATTTTACTTCTTTATTTTCACCGTTACTTTCTTTCCCTCTTCCTCGCTTTCTCTTCTTTATTTTCACCGTCACATTCTTTCCCTCTTCCTCGCTTTCCCCTCCATATTTACACCGTCGCTTTCTTTCCCTCTTCCTCGAATCCTCTTCTTTATTTTCACCGTCACATTCTTTCACTCTTCCTCGCTTTCCCCTCCATATTTACACCGTCGCTTTCTTTCCCTCTTCCTCGATTTCTCTTCTTTATTTTCACCGTCACATTCTTTCCCTCTTCCTCGCTTTCGCCTCCATATTTACACCGTCGATTTCTTTCCCTCTTCCTCGATTTCTCTTCTTTATTTTCACTGTCACATTCTTTCACTCTTCCTTGCTTTCCCCTCTATATTTACACCGTCGGTTTCTTTCCCTCTTCCTCGATTTCTCTTCTTTATTTTCACCGTCACATTCTTTCCCTCTTCCTTGCTTTCCCCTCCATATTTACACCGTCGCTTTCTTTCCCTCTTCCTCGATTTCTCTTCTTTATTTTCCCCGTCACATTATTTCCCTTTTCGTCGATTTTACTTCTTTATTTTCACCGTTACTTTCTTTCCCTCTTCCTCGCTTTCTCTTCTTTATTTTCACCGTCACATTCTTTCCCTCTTCCTCGCTTTCCCCTCCATATTTACACCGTCGCTTTCTTTCCCTCTTCCTCGATTTCTCTTCTTTATTTTCACCGTCACATTCTTTCACTCTTCCTCGCTTTCCCCTCCATATTTACACCGTCGCTTTCTTTCCCTCTTCCTCGATTTCTCTTCTTTATTTTCCCCGTCACATTCTTTCCCTCTTCCGCGCTTTCCCCTACATCTTTACACCGTCGCTTTCTTTCCCTCTTCCTCACTTTCTCTTCTTTATTTTCAACGTCACATTCTTGCCCTCTTCCTAGCTTTCCCCTCCATATTTACACCGTCGCTTTCTTTCCCTCTTCCTCGATTTCTCTTCTTTATTTTCACCGTCACATTCTTTCCCTCTTCCTCGCTTTCCCCTCCATATTTACACCGTCGCTTTCTTTCCCTCTTCCTCGATTTCTCTTCTTTATTTTCACCGTCACATTATTTCCTTTTTCGTCGATTTTACTTCTTTATTTTCACCGTTACTTTCTTTCCCTCTTCCTCACTTTCTCTTCTTTATTTTCAACGTCACATTCTTGCCCTCTTCCTCGCTTTCCCCTCCATATTTACACCGTCGCTTTCTTTCCCTCTTCCTCGATTTCTCTTCTTTATTTTCACCGTCACATTCTTTCCCTCTTCCTCGCTTTCCGCTACATCTTTACACCGTCGCTTTCTTTCCCTCTTCCTCGATTTCTCTTCTTTATTTTCAACGTTACATTCTTTCCCTCTTCCTCGCTTTCCCCTCCATATTTACACCGTCGCTTTCTTTCCCTCTTCCTCGATTTCTCTTCTTTATTTTCACCGTCACATTCTTTCCCTCTTCCTCGCTTTCCCCTCCATATTTACACCGTCGGTTTCTTTCCCTCTTCCTCGATTTTTCTTCTTTATTTTCACCGTCACATTCTTTCCCTCTTCCTCGCTTTCCCCTCCATATTTACACCGTCGCTTTCTTTCCCTCTTCCTCGATTTCTCTTCTTTATTTTCACCGTCACATTCTTTCCCTCTTCCTCGCTTTCCCCTCCATATTTACACCGTCGCTTTCTTTCCCTCTTCCTCGATTTCTCTTCTTTATTTTCACCGTCACATTCTTTCCCTCTTCCTCGCTTTCCCCTACATCTTTACACCGTCGCTTTCTTTCCCTCTTCCTCGATTTCTCTTCTTTATTTTCACCGTCACATTCTTTCCCTCTTCCTCGCTTTCCCCTCCATATTTACACAGTCGCTTTCTTTCCCTCTTCCTCGATTTCTCTTCTTTATTTTCACCGTCACATTCTTTCCCTCTTCCTCGCTTTCCCCTCCATATTTACACCGTCGCTTTCTTTCCCTCTTCCTCGATTTCTCTTCTTTATTTTCACCGTCACATTCTTTCCCTCATCCTCGCTTTCCCCTCCATATTTACACCGTCGCTTTCTTTCCCTCTTCCTCGATTTCTCTTCTTTATTTTCAACGTCACATTCTTTCCCTCTTCCTCGCTTTCCCCTCCATATTTACACCGTCGCTTTCTTTCCCTCTTCCTCGATTTCTCTTCTTTATTTTCCCCGTCACATTATTTCCCTTTTCGTCGATTTTACTTCTTTATTTTCACCGTTACTTTCTTTCCCTCTTCCTCGCTTTCTCTTCTTTATTTTCACCGTCACATTCTTTCCCTCTTCCTCGCTTTCCCCTCCATATTTACACCGTCGCTTTCTTTCCCTCTTCCTCGATTTCTCTTCTTTATTTTCACCGTCACATTCTTTCACTCTTCCTCGCTTTCCCCTCCATATTTACACCGTCGCTTTCTTTCCCTCTTCCTCGATTTCTCTTCTTTGTTTTCCCCGTCACATTCTTTCCCTCTTCCTCGCTTTCCCCTACATCTTTACACCGTCGCTTTCTTTCCCTCTTCCTCGATTTCTCTTCTTTATTTTCACCGTCACATTCTTTCCCTCTTCCTCGCTTTCCCCTCCATATTTACACCGTCGCTTTCTTTCCCTCTTCCTCGATTTCTCTTCTTTATTTTCACCGTCACATTCTTTCCCTCTTCCTCGCTTTCCCCTCCATATTTACACCGTCGCTTTCTTTCCCTCTTCCTCGATTTCTCTTCTTTATTTTCACCCTCACATTCTTTCCCTATTCCTCGCTTTCCCCTCCATATTTACACCGTCACTTTGTTTTCCTCTTCCTCGATTTCTCTTCTTTATTTTCCCCGTCACATTATTTCCCTTTTCGTCGATTTTACTTCTTTATTTTCACCGTTACTTTCTTTCCCTCTTCCTCGCTTTCTCTTCTTTATTTTCACCGTCACATTCTTTCCCTCTTCCTCGCTTTCCCCTCCATATTTACACCGTCGCTTTCTTTCCCTCTTCCTCGATTTCTCTTCTTTATTTTCACCGTCACATTCTTTCCCTCTTCCTCGCTTTCCCCTCCATATTTACACCGTCGCTTTCTTTCCCTCTTCCTCGATTTCTCTTCTTTATTTTCACTGTCACATTCTTTCACTCTTCCTTGCTTTCCCCTCCATATTTACACCGTCGCTTTCTTTCCCTCTTCCTCGATTTCTCTTCTTTATTTTCACCGTCACATTCTTTCCCTCTTCCTTGGTTTCCCCTCCATATTTACACCGTCGGTTTCTTTCCCTCTTCCTCGATTTTTCTTCTTTATTTTCACCGTCACATTCTTTCCCTCTTCGTCGCTTTCCCCTCCATATTTACACCGTCGCTTTCTTTCCCTCTTCCTCGATTTCTCTTCTTTATTTTCACCGTCACATTCTTTCCCTCTTCCTCGCTTTCCCCTCCATATTTACACCGTCGCTTTCTTTCCCTCTTCCTCGAATTCTCTTCTTTATTTTCACCGTCACATTCTTTCCCTCTTCCTCGCTTTCCCCTACATCTTTACACCGTCGCTTTCTTTCCCTCTTCCTCGATTTCTCTTCTTTATTTTCACCGTCACATTCTTTCCCTCTTCCTCGCTTTCCCCTCCATATTTACACCGTCGCTTTCTTTCCCTCTTCCTCGATTTCTCTTCTTTATTTTCACCGTCACATTCTTTCCCTCTTCCTCGCTTTCCCCTCCATATTTACACCGTCGGTTTCTTTCCCTCTTCCTCGATTTTTCTTCTTTATTTTCACCGTCACATTCTTTCCCTCTTCCTCGCTTTCCCCTCCATATTTACACCGTCGCTTTCTTTCCCTCTTCCTCGATTTCTCTTCTTTATTTTCACCGTCACATTCTTTCCCTCTTCCTCGCTTTCCCCTCCATATTTACACCGTCGCTTTCTTTCCCTCTTCCTCGATTTCTCTTCTTCATTTTCACCGTCACATTCTTTCCCTCTTCCTCGCTTTCCCCTACATCTTTACACCGTCGATTTCTTTCCCTCTTCCTCGATTACTCTTCTTTATTTTCAACGTCACATTCTTTCCCTCTTCCTCGCTTTCCCCTCCATATTTACACAGTCGCTTTCTTTCCCTCTTCCTCGATTTCTCTTCTTTATTTTCACCGTCACATTCTTTCCCTCTTCCTCGCTTTCCCCTCCATATTTACACCGTCGCTTTCTTTCCCTCTTCCTCGCTTTCTCTTCTTTATTTTCACCGTCACATTCTTTCCCTCATCCTCGCTTTCCCCTCCATATTTACACCGTCGCTTTCTTTCCCTCTTCCTCGATTTCTCTTCTTTATTTTCAACGTCACATTCTTTCCCTCTTCCTCGCTTTCCCCTCCATATTTACACCGTCGCTTTCTTTCCCTCTTCCTCGCTTTCTCTTCTTTATTTTCACCGTCACATTCTTTCCCTCTTCCTCGCTTTCCCCTCCATATTTACACCGTCGCTTTCTTTCCCTCTTCCTCGATTTCTCTTCTTTATTTTCACCGTCACATTCTTTCACTCTTCCTCGCTTTCCCCTCCATATTTACACCGTCGCTTTCTTTCCCTCTTCCTCGATTTCTCTTCTTTGTTTTCCCCGTCACATTCTTTCCCTCTTCCTCGATTTCCCCTACATCTTTACACCGTCGCTTTCTTTCCCTCTTCCTCGATTTCTCTTCTTTATTTTCACCGTCACATTCTTTCCCTCTTCCTCGCTTTCCCCTCCATATTTACACCGTCGCTTTCTTTCCCTCTTCCTCGATTTCTCTTCTTTATTTTCACCGTCACATTCTTTCCCTCTTCCTCGCTTTCCCCTCCATATTTACACCGTCGCTTTCTTTCCCTCTTCCTCGATTTCTCTTCTTTATTTTCACCCTCACATTCTTTCCCTATTCCTCGCTTTCCCCTCCATATTTACACCGTCACTTTGTTTTCCTCTTCCTCGATTTCTCTTCTTTATTTTCCCCGTCACATTATTTCCCTTTTCGTCGATTTTACTTCTTTATTTTCACCGTTACTTTCTTTCCCTCTTCCTCGCTTTCTCTTCTTTATTTTCACCGTCACATTCTTTCCCTCTTCCTCGCTTTCCCCTCCATATTTACACCGTCGCTTTCTTTCCCTCTTCCTCGATTTCTCTTCTTTATTTTCACCGTCACATTCTTTCCCTCTTCCTTGGTTTCCCCTCCATATTTACACCGTCGGTTTCTTTCCCTCTTCCTCGATTTTTCTTCTTTATTTTCACCGTCACATTCTTTCCCTCTTCGTCGCTTTCCCCTCCATATTTACACCGTCGCTTTCTTTCCCTCTTCCTCGATTTCTCTTCTTTATTTTCACCGTCACATTCTTTCCCTCTTCCTCGCTTTCCCCTCCATATTTACACCGTCGCTTTCTTTCCCTCTTCCTCGATTTCTCTTCTTTATTTTCACCGTCACATTCTTTCCCTCTTCCTCGCTTTCCCCTACATCTTTACACCGTCGCTTTCTTTCCCTCTTCCTCGATTTCTCTTCTTTATTTTCACCGTCACATTCTTTCCCTCTTCCTCGCTTTCCCCTCCATATTTACACCGTCGCTTTCTTTCCCTCTTCCTCGATTTCTCTTCTTTATTTTCACCGTCACATTCTTTCCCTCTTCCTCGCTTTCCCCTCCATATTTACATCGTCGGTTTCTTTCCCTCTTCCTCGATTTTTCTTCTTTATTTTCACCGTCACATTCTTTCCCTCTTCCTCGCTTTCCCCTCCATATTTACACCGTCGCTTTCTTTCCCTCTTCCTCGATTTCTCTTCTTTATTTTCACCGTCACATTCTTTCCCTCTTCCTCGCTTTCCCCTCCATATTTACACCGTCGCTTTCTTTCCCTCTTCCTCGATTCCTCTTCTTTATTTTCACCGTCACATTCTTTCCCTCTTCCTCGCTTTCCCCTACATCTTTACACCGTCGCTTTCTTTCCCTCTTCCTCGATTTCTCTTCTTTATTTTCACCGTCACATTCTTTCCCTCTTCCTCGCTTTCCCCTCCATATTTACACCGTCGCTTTCTTTCCCTCTTCCTCGATTTCTCTTCTTTATTTTCACCGTCACATTCTTTCCCTCTTCCTCGCTTTCCCCTCCATATTTACACCGTCGCTTTCTTTCCCTCTTCCTCGATTTCTCTTCTTTATTTTCACCCTCACATTCTTTCCCTATTCCTCGCTTTCCCCTCCATATTTACACCGTCACTTTGTTTTCCTCTTCCTCGATTTCTCTTCTTTATTTTCCCCGTCACATTATTTCCCTTTTCGTCGATTTTACTTCTTTATTTTCACCGTTACTTTCTTTCCCTCTTCCTCGCTTTCTCTTCTTTATTTTCACCGTCACATTCTTTCCCTCTTCCTCGCTTTCCCCTCCATATTTACACCGTCGCTTTCTTTCCCTCTTCCTCGATTTCTCTTCTTTATTTTCACCGTCACATTCTTTCCCTCTTCCTCGCTTTCCCCTCCATATTTACACCGTCGGTTTCTTTCCCTCTTCCTCGATTTCTCTTCTTTATTTTCACTGTCACATTCTTTCACTCTTCCTTGCTTTCCCCTCCATATTTACACCGTCGCTTTCTTTCCCTCTTCCTCGATTTCTCTTCTTTATTTTCACCGTCACATTCTTTCCCTCTTCCTTGCTTTCCCCTCCATATTTACACCGTCGCTTTCTTTCCCTCTTCCTCGATTTCTCTTCTTTATTTTCCCCGTCACATTATTTCCCTTTTCGTCGATTTTACTTCTTTATTTTCACCGTTACTTTCTTTCCCTCTTCCTCGCTTTCTCTTCTTTATTTTCACCGTCACATTCTTTCCCTCTTCCTCGCTTTCCCCTCCATATTTACACCGTCGCTTTCTTTCCCTCTTCCTCGATTTCTCTTCTTTATTTTCCCCGTCACATTATTTCCCTTTTCGTCGATTTTACTTCTTTATTTTCACCGTTACTTTCTTTCCCTCTTCCTCGCTTTCTCTTCTTTATTTTCACCGTCACATTCTTTCCCTCTTCCTCGCTTTCCCCTCCATATTTACACCGTCGCTTTCTTTCCCTCTTCCTCGATTTCTCTTCTTTATTTTCACCGTCACATTCTTTCACTCTTCCTCGCTTTCCCCTCCATATTTACACCGTCGCTTTCTTTCCCTCTTCCTCGATTTCTCTTCTTTGTTTTCCCCGTCACATTCTTTCCCTCTTCCTCGCTTTCCCCTACATCTTTACACCGTCGCTTTCTTTCCCTCTTCCTCGATTTCTCTTCTTTATTTTCACCGTCACATTCTTTCCCTCTTCCTCGCTTTCCCCTCCATATTTACACCGTCGCTTTCTTTCCCTCTTCCTCGATTTCTCTTCTTTATTTTCACCGTCACATTCTTTCCCTCTTCCTCGCTTTCCCCTCCATATTTACACCGTCGCTTTCTTTCCCTCTTCCTCGATTTCTCTTCTTTATTTTCACCTTCACATTCTTTCCCTCTTCCTCGCTATCCCCTCCATATTTACACCGTCGCTTTCTTTCCCTCTTCCTCGATTTCTCTTCTTTATTTTCACCGTCACATTATTTCCTTTTTCGTCGATTTTACTTCTTTATTTTCACCGTTACTTTCTTTCCCTCTTCCTCACTTTCTCTTCTTTATTTTCAAAGTCACATTCTTGCCCTCTTCCTCGCTTTCCCCTCCATATTTACACCGTCGCTTTCTTTCCCTCTTCCTCGATTTCTCTTCTTTATTTTCACCGTCACATTCTTTCCCTCTTCCTCGCTTTCCGCTACATCTTTACACCGTCGCTTTCTTTCCCGCTTCCTCGATTTCTCTTCTTTATTTTCAACGTTACATTCTTTCCCTCTTCCTCGCTTTCCCCTCCATATTTACACCGTCGCTTTCTTTCCCTCTTCCTCGATTTCTCTTCTTTATTTTCACCGTCACATTCTTTCCCTCTTCCTCGCTTTCCCCTCCATATTTACACCGTCGCTTTCTTTCCCTCTTCCTCGATTTCTCTTCTTTATTTTCACCGTCACATTCTTTCACTCTTCCTCGCTTTCCCCTCCATATTTACACCGTCGCTTTCTTTCCCTCTTCCTCGATTTCTCTTCTTTATTTTCACCGTCACATTCTTGCCCTCTTCCTCGCTTTCCCCTACATCTTTACACCGTCGCTTTCTTTCCCTCTTCCTCGATTTCTCTTCTTTATTTTCACCGTCACATTCTTTCCCTCTTCCTCGCTTTCCCCTCCATATTTACACCGTCGCTTTCTTTCCCTCTTCCTCGATTTCTCTTCTTTATTTTCACCGTCACATTCTTTCACTCTTCCTCGCTTTCCCCTCCATATTTACACCGTCGCTTTCTTTCCCTCTTCCTCGATTTCTCTTCTTTATTTTCACCGTCACATTCTTTCCCTCTTCCTCGCTTTCCCCTCCATATTTACACCGTCGCTTTCTTTCCCTCTTCCTCGAATTCTCTTCTTTATTTTCACTGTCACATTATTTCCCTCTTCCTCGCTTTCCGCTACATCTTTACACCGTCGCTTTCTTTCCCTCTTCCTCGATTTCTCTTCTTTATTTTCAACGTTACATTCTTTCCCTCTTCCTCGCTTTCCCCTCCATATTTACACCGTCGCTTTCTTTCCCTCTTCCTCGATTTCTCTTCTTTATTTTCACCGTCACATTCTTTCCCTCTTCCTCGCTTTCCCCTCCATATTTACACCGTCGCTTTCTTTCCCTCTTCCTCGATTTCTCTTCTTTATTTTCCCCGTCACATTCTTTCCCTCTTCCTCGCTTTCCCCTACATCTTTACACCGTCGCTTTCTTTCCCTCTTCCTCACTTTCTCTTCTTTATTTTCAACGTCACATTCTTGCCCTCTACCTAGCTTTCCCCTCCATATTTACACCGTCGCTTTCTTTCCCTCTTCCTCGATTTCTCTTCTTTATTTTCACCGTCACATTCTTTCCCTCTTCCTCGCTTTCCCCTCCATATTTACACCGTCGCTTTCTTTCCCTCTTCCTCGATTTCTCTTCTTTATTTTCACCGTCACATTCTTTCCCTCTTCCTCGCTTTCCCCTCCATATTTACACCGTCGCTTTCTTTCCCTCTTCCTCGATTTCTCTTCTTTATTTTCACCGTCACATTATTTCCCTCTTCCTCGCTTTCCCCTCCATCTTTACACCGTCGCTTTCTTTCCCTCTTCCTCGATTTCTCTTCTTTATTTTCACCGTCACATTCTTTCCCTCTTCCTCGCTTTCCCCTCCATATTTACACCGTCGCTTTCTTTCCCTCTTCCTCGATTTCTCTTCTTTATTTTCACCGTCACATTCTTTCCCTCTTCCTCGCTTTCCCCTCCATATTTACACCGTCGCTTTCTTTCCCTCTTCCTCGATTTCTCTTCTTTATTTTTACTGTCACATTCTTTCCCTCTTCCTCGCTTTCCCCTCCATATTTACACCGACGCTTTCTTTCCCTCTTCCTCGATTTCTCTTCTTTATTTTCACCGTCACATTCTTTCCCTATTTCTCGCTTTCCCCTCCATATTTACACCGTCGCTTTCTTTCCCTCTTCCTCGATTTCTCTTCTTTATTTTCCCCGTCACATTATTTCCCTTTTCGTCGATTTTACTTCTTTATTTTCACCGTTACTTTCTTTCCCTCTTCCTCGCTTTCTCTTCTTTATTTTCACCGTCACATTCTTTCCCTCTTCCTCGCTTTCCCCTCCATATTTACACCGTCGCTTTCTTTCCCTCTTCCTCGATTCCTCTTCTTTATTTTCACCGTCACATTCTTTCACTCTTCCTCGCTTTCCCCTCCATATTTACACCGTCGCTTTCTTTCCCTCTTCCTCGATTTCTCTTCTTTATTTTCACCGTCACATTCTTTCCCTCTTCCTCGCTTTCCCCTCCATATTTACACCGTCGCTTTCTTTCCCTCTTCCTCGATTTCTCTTCTTTATTTTCACTGTCACATTCTTTCCCTCTTCCTCGCTTTCCCCTCCATATTTACACCGTCGGTTTCTTTCCCTCTTCCTCGATTTCTCTTCTTTATTTTCACCGTCACATTCTTTCCCTCTTCCTTGCTTTCCCCTCCATATTTACACCGTCGCTTTCTTTCCCTCTTCCTCGATTTCTCTTCTTTATTTTCCCCGTCACATTATTTCCCTTTTCGTCGATTTTACTTCTTTATTTTCACCGTTACTTTCTTTCCCTCTTCCTCGCTTTCTCTTCTTTATTTTCACCGTCACATTCTTTCCCTCTTCCTCGCTTTCCCCTCCATATTTACACCGTCGCTTTCTTTCCCTCTTCCTCGATTTCTCTTCTTTATTTTCACCGTCACATTCTTTCACTCTTCCTCGCTTTCCCCTCCATATTTACACCGTCGCTTTCTTTCCCTCTTCCTCGATTTCTCTTCTTTATTTTCCCCGTCACATTCTTTCCCTCTTCCGCGCTTTCCCCTACATCTTTACACCGTCGCTTTCTTTCCCTCTTCCTCACTTTCTCTTCTTTATTTTCAACGTCACATTCTTGCCCTCTTCCTAGCTTTCCCCTCCATATTTACACCGTTACTTTCTTTCCCTCTTCCTCACTTTCTCTTCTTTATTTTCAACGTCACATTCTTGCCCTCTTCCTCGCTTTCCCCTCCATATTTACACCGTCGCTTTCTTTCCCTCTTCCTCGATTTCTCTTCTTTATTTTCACCGTCACATTCTTTCCCTCTTCCTCGCTTTCCGCTACATCTTTACACCGTCGCTTTCTTTCCCTCTTCCTCGATTTCTCTTCTTTATTTTCAACGTTACATTCTTTCCCTCTTCCTCGCTTTCCCCTCCATATTTACACCGTCGCTTTCTTTCCCTCTTCCTCGATTTCTCTTCTTTATTTTCACCGTCACATTCTTTCCCTCCTCCTCGCTTTCCCCTCCATATTTACACCGTCGGTTTCTTTCCCTCTTCCTCGATTTTTCTTCTTTATTTTCACCGTCACATTCTTTCCCTCTTCCTCGCTTTCCCCTCCATATTTACACCGTCGCTTTCTTTCCCTCTTCCTCGATTTCTCTTCTTTATTTTCACCGTCACATTCTTTCCCTCTTCCTCGCTTTCCCCTCCATATTTACACCGTCGCTTTCTTTCCCTCTTCCTCGATTTCTCTTCTTTATTTTCACCGTCACATTCTTTCCCTCTTCCTCGCTTTCCCCTACATCTTTACACCGTCGCTTTCTTTCCCTCTTCCTCGATTTCTCTTCTTTATTTTCACCGTCACATTCTTTCCCTCTTCCTCGCTTTCCCCTCCATATTTACACCGTCGCTTTCTTTCCCTCTTCCTCGATTTCTCTTCTTTATTTTCACCGTCACATTCTTTCCCTCTTCCTCGCTTTCCCCTCCATATTTACACCGTCGCTTTCTTTCCCTCTTCCTCGATTTCTCTTCTTTATTTTCACCGTCACATTCTTTCCCTCATCCTCGCTTTCCCCTCCATATTTACACCGTCGCTTTCTTTCCCTCTTCCTCGATTTCTCTTCTTTATTTTCAACGTCACATTCTTTCCCTCTTCCTCGCTTTCCCCTCCATATTTACACCGTCGCTTTCTTTCCCTCTTCCTCGATTTCTCTTCTTTATTTTCACCGTCACATTCTTTCCCTCTTCCTCGCTTTCCCCTCCATATTTACACCGTCGCTTTCTTTCCCTCTTCCTCGATTTCTCTTCTTTATTTTCAACGTCACATTCTTTCCCTCTTCCTCGCTTTCCCCTCCATATTTACACCGTCGCTTTCCTTCCATCTTCCTCGATTTCTCTTCTTTATTTTCACCGTCACATTCTTTCCCTCTTCCTCGCTTTCCCCTACATCTTTACACCGTAGCTTTCTTTCCCTCTTCCTCGATTTCTCTTCTTTATTTTCACCGTCACATTCTTTCCCTCTACCTCGCTCTCCCCTACATCTTTACACAGTCGCTTTCTTTCCCTCTTCCTCGATTTCTCTTCTTTATTTTCACCGTCACATTCTTTCCCTCTTCCTCGCTTTCCCCTCCATATTTACACCGTCGCTTTCTTTCCCTCTTCCTCGGTTTCTCTTCTTTATTTTCACCGTCACATTCTTTCCCTCTTCCTCGCTTTCCCCTCCATATTTACACCGTCGCTTTCTTTCCCTCTTCCTCGATTTCTCTTATTTATTTTCACCGTCACATTCTTTCCCTCTTCCTCGCTTTCCCCTCCATATTTACACCGTCGCTTTCTTGCCCTCTTCCTCGATTTCTCTTCTTTATTTTCACTGTCACATTCTTTCCCTCTTCCTCGCTTTCCCCTCCATATTTACACCGTCGCTTTCTTTCCCTCTTCCTCGATTTCTCTTCTTTATTTTCACCGTCACATTCTTTCCCTCTTCCTCGCTTTCCCCTCCATATTTACACCGTCGCTTTCTTTCCCTCTTCCTCGATTTCTCTTCTTTATTTTCACTGTCACATTCTTTCACTCTTCCTCGCTTTCCCCTCCATATTTACACCGTCGCTTTCTTTCCGTCTTCCTCGGTTTCTCTTCTTTATTTTCACCGTCACATTCTTTCCCTCTTCCTCGCTTTCCCCTCCATATTTACACCGTCGCTTTCTTTCCCTCTTCCTCGATTTCTCTTATTTATTTTCACCGTCACATTCTTTCCCTCTTCCTCGCTTTCCCCTCCATATTTACACCGTCGCTTTCTTGCCCTCTTCCTCGATTTCTCTTCTTTATTTTCACTGTCACATTCTTTCCCTCTTCCTCGCTTTCCCCTCCATATTTACACCGTCGCTTTCTTTCCCTCTTCCTCGATTTCTCTTCTTTATTTTCACCGTCACATTCTTTCCCTATTCCTCGCTTTCCCCTCCATATTTACACCGTCGCTTTCTTTCCCTCTTCCTCGATTTCTCTTCTTTATTTTCACCGTCACATTCTTTCCCTCTTCCTCGCTTTCCCCTCCATATTTACACCGTCGCTTTCTTTCCCTCTTCCTCGATTTCTCTTCTTTATTTTCACTGTCACATTCTTTCACTCTTCCTTGCTTTCCCCTCCATATTTACACCGTCGCTTTCTTTCCCTCTTCCTCGATTTCTCTTCTTTATTTTCACCGTCACATTCTTTCCCTCTTCCTTGCTTTCCCCTCCATATTTACACCGTCGCTTTCTTTCCCTCTTCCTCGATTTCTCTTCTTTATTTTCACCGTCACATTATTTCCCTTTTCGTCGATTTTACTTCTTTATTTTCACCGTTATTTTCTTTCCCTCTTCCTCGCTTTCTCTTCTTTATTTTCTCCGTCACTTTCGTTCCCTCTTCCTCGCTTTCCCCTCCATATTTACACCGTCGCTTTCTTTCCCTCTTCCTCGATTTCTCTTCTTTATTTTCACCGTCACATTCTTTCACTCTTCCTCGCTTTCCCCTCCATATTTACACCGTCGCTTTCTTTCCCTCTTCCTCGATTTCTCTTCTTTATTTTCACCGTCACATTCTTTCCCTCTTCCTCGCTTTCCCCTACATCTTTACACCGTCGCTTTCTTTCCCTCTTCCTCGATTTCTCTTCTTTATTTTCACCGTCACATTCTTTCCCTCTTCCTCGCTTTCCCCTCCATATTTACACCGTCGCTTTCTTTCCCTCTTCCTCGATTTCTCTTCTTTATTTTCACCGTCACATTCTTTCCTTTTTCGTCGATTTTACTTCTTTATTTTCACCGTTACTTTCTTTCCCTCTTCCTCACTTTCTCTTCTTTATTTTCAACGTCACATTCTTGCCCTCTTCCTAGCTTTCCCCTCCATATTTACACCGTCGCTTTCTTTCCCTCTTTTTCGATTCCTCTTCTTTATTTTCACCGTCACATTCTTTCCCTCTTCCTCGCTTTCCCCTCCATATTTACACCGTCGCTTTCTTTCCCTCTTCCTCGATTTCTCTTCTTTATTTTCACCGTCACATTATTTCCTTTTTCGTCGATTTTACTTCTTTATTTTCACCGTTACTTTCTTTCCCTCTTCCTCACTTTCTCTTCTTTATTTTCAACGTCACATTCTTGCCCTCTTCCTCGCTTTCCCCTCCATATTTACACCGTCGCTTTCTTTCCCTCTTCCTCGATTTCTCTTCTTTATTTTCACCGTCACATTCTTTCCCTCTTCCTCGCTTTCCCCTCCATATTTACACCGTCGCTTTCTTTCCCTCTTCCTCGATTTCACTTCTTTATTTTCAACGTCACATTCTTTCCCTCTTCCTCGCTTTCCCCTCCATATTTACACCGTCGCTTTCTTTCCCTCTTCCTCGATTTCTCTTCTTTATTTTCACCGTCACATTCTTTCCCTCTTCCTCGCTTTCCCCTCCATATTTACACCGTCGGTTTCTTTCCCTCTTCCTCGATTTCTCTTCTTTATTTTCACCGTCACATTCTTTCCCTCTTCCTCGCTTTCCCCTCCATATTTACACCGTCGCTTTCTTTCCCTCTTCCTCGATTTCTCTTCTTTATTTTCACCGTCACATTCTTTCCCTCTTCCTCGCTTTCCCCTCCATATTTACACCGTCGCTTTCTTTCCCTCTTCCTCGATTTCTCTTCTTTATTTTCACCGTCACATTCTTTCCCTCTTCCTCGCTTTCCCCTCCATATTTACACCGTCGCTTTCTTTCCCTCTTCCTCGATTTCTCTTCTTTATTTTCACCGTCACATTCTTTCCCTCTTCCTCGCTTTCCCCTCCATATTTACACCGTCGCTTTCTTTCCCTCTTCCTCGATTTCTCTTCTTTATTTTCACCGTCACATTCTTTCCCTCATCCTCGCTTTCCCCTCCATATTTACACCGTCGCTTTCTTTCCCTCTTCCTCGATTTCTCTTCTTTATTTTCAACGTCACATTCTTTCCCTCTTCCTCGCTTTCCCCTCCATATTTACACCGTCGCTTTCTTTCCCTCTTCCTCGATTTCTCTTCTTTATTTTCACCGTCACATTCTTTCCCTCTTCCTCGCTTTCCCCTCCATATTTTCACCGTTACTTTCTTTCCCTCTTCCTCGCTTTCTCTTCTTTATTTCCACCGTCAATTCTTTTCCCTCTTCCTCGCTTTACCTTCTCTTTATTCACCTTCACTTCCTTTCTCTCTTCCTCGCTTTCCCCTCTATATTTTCACCGTTGCTTTCTTTCCCTCTTTCTCGCTTTCCCTTTTATATTTTCACCGTCGCTTTCTTTCCCTCTTCCTCGCTTTCCCTTCTTTATTTCTAGCGTCACTTTCTTTCCCTTTCCCTCGCTTTCTCTTCTTTATTTTTACTGTCGCTCTCTGTCCCTCTTCCTTGATTTCCATTGTTATTTTCACCGTCACTTCCTTTCCATGTTTCTCGCTTTTTCTTTTTTTTCACCGTCATTTTTTCCTTCTTACTCGCTTTCTCTTCTTTATTTTTACGGTCACTTTCTTTCCCTCTTCCACGCTTTCTCTTCTTTATTTTCACCGTCACTTTCTTTGCCACGTCCTCGCTTGCCCTTCTTTATTCCCACCGTCAATTCCTTTCCCTCTTCCTCGCTTTCCCCCCTTTATTTTCACCCTCACTTTCTTTCCGTCTTCCTTGCCTTCTTTTCTTTAATTTCACCGGCTCTTCCTTTTCATCTTCCTCGCTTTCTATCTTTTATTTTCACTCTTACTTCGTTTCTCTTTTTCTCGTTTTCCCTTCTTAATTTTCATCGTCACTTCCTTTCCTCCTTCCTCGTTTTCCCCTCTATATTTTCACCGTCGCTTTCTTTCCCTCTTCCTCGCTTTCTCTTCTTTATTTCCACCGTCAATTCCTTTCCCTCTTCCTCGCTTTCCCTCCTTTATTTTCACCCTCACTTTCTTTCCCTATTCCTTGCTTTCTTTTCTTTAATTTCACCGGCTCTTCCTTTCCATCTTTCTCGCTTTCTATCCTTTATTTTCACTGTCACTTCGTTTCTCTTTTTCTTGTTTTCTCGTCTTAATTTTCACCGTCACTTCCTTTTCCCCTTCATTGTTTTCTCTTTTTTATTTTCACCGTCACTTCCTTTCCGTCTTCCTCGCTTTACCTTCTCTATATTCACCTTCACTCCCTTTCCCTCTTTCTCGCTTTCCCCTCTATATTTTCACCGTTGCTTTCTTTCCCTCTACCTCGCTTTCCCTTCTATATTTTCACCGTCGCTTTCTTTCCCTCTTCCTCGCTTTCCCGTCTTTATTTTCACCGTCACTTCCTTTGCATGTTCCTCACTTTTTCTTTATTTTCACCGTCACGTTCTTTCCCTCTTCCTCGCTTTCTCTTCTTTATTTTCACCGTCACTTACTTTCCCTTTTCCTCGCTTTCCCTTCTTTATTTCCACCGTCAATTCCTTTCCCTCTTCCTCCCTTTCCCTCCTTTATTTTCACCCTCACTTTCTTTCCCTCTTCCTCGCTTTCTATCCTTTATTTTCACCGTCGCTTCGTTTCTCTTTTCCTCGTTTTCCCTTCTTCATTTTTCACCGTCATTTCTTTTCACTCTTCCTCCCTTTACCTTCTCTATATTCCCCTTCACTTCCTTTCCCTCTTCCTCGGTTTACCTTCTCTATATTCACCTTCACTTCCTTTCCCTCTTCTTCGCTTTAACTTCTCTATTTTCACCGTCACTTCCTTTCTCTCTTCCTCGTTTTACCTTCTCTATATTCACCGGCTCTTCCTTTCCTTATTCCTGGCTTATTCTTTGTTTATTTTCACCGTCACTTCCTTTCCTTCCTCCTCGCTTTCTCTGCTTTATTTTCACCGTTACTTCCTTTCTCTCTTCTTCGCTTTCTCTTGATTATCTTCACTTTCTTTCCCTTTTTTTTCTCTTCCTCTTTGCTTTATCTTCTTTACCTTCATTTTACTTCATCGCAAGTCTTCATAATTGTCTTCACGTCTCGCCTGCATTCGACAAACCAGTCAGCTGTCACAAGTTGTGTTTAGTATTTTGTTGAATATAAAAGTCGTGTCAGCTTATTAGATGTCTTTGACGGCGGCTTTATGTTTGATCCATTTTATAGTTGGAGTGAGAGGAAATCAGAGTAGAAGGAAATGCATATGGCGGGAAATTTTTTTTATGGACATCAAGTTGCCAGAATGTGATACAGACACTTGATTTTTTGACCTTCCTCTGCAGCACATATGGAATGAATCGTGCAGAATCCAGTTATTTAGTTGCAACGGACTACTGCTGACTTGGTTATTATTTTGTATGTCGCGTTTTGTACCAGATCCGTCATTCGTAGCTGTCTTCTTCCGCTGGTTCAGCCGTTGAGCAGATCCGTCATTCGTAGCCGTCTTCTTCCGCTGGTTCAGCCGTTGAGCAGATCCGTCATTCGTAGCCGTCTTCTTCCGCTGGTTCAGCCGTTGAGCAGATCCGTCATTCGTAGCCATCTTCCTACGCTGGTTCAGCCGTTGAGCAGATCCGTCATTCGTAGCCATCTTCCTACGCTGGTTCAGCCGTTGAGCAGGTCCGTCATTCGTAGCCGTCTTCTTCAGCTGGTTCAGCCGTTGAGATCTGTTGTCATCATAATCCGGTTGATCCACCGTTGGGGTTGGTCGCGCTTTGTCTAGATCATCGATTGTTGCAGATAGTGGAACGCTGTACTCGTTTATTAAGCGTAAGTTCCCTGGCTATCCAATTTACTTTTTGCCGATGGCCGCTAACCTCTTGAGGCTGTCGTCGCGCATTAATTGTTTCTTTGTGCCAAATCTCTAGTGCTTTTACTTGGAAATAATTCCAGCAGTCACTTTCAAATGTTCCTCGTTCAGTGTGCAGTTTATGAGTTTATAAATAAACTATGAAAATACATCGCAGATCTTTTGTGACGTGATTCTTGCTGTGTGGGGTCGCGCATTGTCCTGATGAAACATCACCCCTTTTCGATTCACTACTCAAACTTGCTTCAAACGCTCTAACTGCTGACAGTATATTTGAGCATTAATTGTTGCATTAGGTGGTAAGAATTCAAAGTGGATTATTCCTTGACAATCTCCAGATTGAAAGAAGAACCTTTTGCCCATGAAGTTCCCTTCTCCGCTGTGGTTGGGGTCCTTCCTCTTTACCAAGCCACTGTCTACGACGCTTAACATTTCGATAAAAGATCCATTTTTCGTCGCCAGTCACAAGTCTATCCAAAAAAGGTGAAACAAGTTGGCGAGTATGCAGAGAAGAGCAGATGTCAACTCGGGGTTTGAGGCTGTTTTCAGACAATTCATGAGGCACCCATTTTCCAAATTTAGGAACTTTTCTAAGTTGTTGAAGATGACGATGAACAGTTGTATGGTTTGAAATGAGAACCTCTGCCAATTCCTCAACTGATAAAGCAGGATTTTCTTCAAGGGCAGCTTCAAGAAACTTTTCATCAAACTCAACTGGACGTCCGGTTCGATCTTCATCTTCAAGGGTAAAATTTCCACCTCTGAATTTTGCAAACCATCTTCTGCAAGTTCTTTCATTCACACATTCCTCTCCATAAACTGAGTGAATGTTTCTAGCCGCTTCGGCTGCTGAGTTTCCTTTCTTGAACTCATAAAGTATTATGTCCCTCAAATAATTCTTGGGAACTTCCATGTTAGCAGGGTTTTAATCAAACAAAATTTAATTTTATTGTTCTCTGAAATAAGATTTGATCAGTTAAAATGCAAATAAACATAAAAATAATGCTCCATATATATATATATATATATATATATATATATATATATATATATATATATATATATATGTATAAAGAAAGAACAGTAAGATATATAATCCGGTGTTCTTATAGATATTTTTATTTTTACAAAATAGTGCTCAATGTAAATTTACAGAGCATTAATATTATAAATTAATTGATTTAAAATATGGTTTTTCCGCTACACAGTTCTAACCATGTTTCAAAAATGGAAGGTCCGAATTAAATTTTGTAATTCGCTTGAGGATGAAATGGAACTAATGTCTTTAATTTAATTACAAAATTAAATTCGGACCTTCCATTTTTGAAACATGTTTAGAACTGTGTAGCGGAAAAACCATATGTTAAATCAATTAATTTATAATATATATATATAAATATATATATATATATATATATATATATATATATATATATATATATACACATATATATATATATATATATATATATGTGTGTAGGTATGTATGCATATATTATTAGGTTGGTGCAAAAATAATGACGTAATAATGTCGTTTTTTTACGTATAATTTAACGTCAAAAAACGACATTATTACGTTATAATTTTTGCACCAACCTAATATAATATTTTTATTATAATAAATTACAATAAAAAGATTTTACATCGCTACACAATCATTTTCATGTATACATATATCCAGGTATAAGATAAGAACAAATGGAGTATAATTCCAATGTCCGTAGCATTTAATTTTAAAAAGGACTCAATATATATTAAAGCTTTATATTATTTATTATAGGAGATTAAAACAAAACAATCTTAAAAATCGCTACACAATAGCTTTTGTTTTTCGGCACTAAGTTGTGCCTTTCCAGACGATGGTAAATATTTATCAATTTCCGGACCATTAACTCTGCCTCTTGTTCTCAGTTATATTTTCAACAGACCTCTTTATTGTTCGACGATTTGTACGAAGCTCCTTTCCAATGTGGACATTCCCTCAATGAATATTTTTCTATGTTTCACAATATGTTAGATCTTTTTCATTATCCATGTTGCAACATATATTATGGAAAAAATTTTTTTTAAATATTTTATTCGATTTCAGAAAGCTGAAATTAATATTTGTTTGATCTGCATAATAATCTTAGACTGTAGTTTTATAATAAATCCAATTAATTCAATAGAAAATACCGAAAATCCCAAACCTTCATTCTGTTTTGTTGTCTCAATTATTTAAAATTTGACATTTTACCTAAGCAAAATCTAGAGATTCAATTTCCTGTGATTTACGTAAGAAATTCAGACGAACGAATGTGTGTATATATATATATATATATATATATATATATATATATATATATATATATATATATATATATATATATATATATACAGTAGCGCCCAAAACTAAGGGACAAAATTTTAAAACCTAATATTTGTTAGAAATAACAACTGTGAAAAGCTGAAATTTTGACAACTGGTAGTCGTTATCATCCATAATAACATACTAAAATTTGAATCATTTGCAAAGGATAGAAAAATAATTATAACAATTATTTATTTATTTTCAAAATAGGATCGTCCAAAAGTAAGGGACAAAATTGAGAAAAACAATGTAAACAATATGCTATATTCAAATTTTTGATTTCCTCTAAAGAATAAGTCCTACTTAGTCATTTGTAAACGTGCCATCAGCCGGCACCATGGCGAAACGCCAAAAACTTGATTACTCTGTGAGACAAGCTATTGTGAAGCTACACAAGGAAAACTACACCATTAGAGAGATTTCAGAGAAAGTGAAACGTTCCAAGAGTGTTGTAGGCAGGGTTGTTAAATCCTACAATGATACTGGCAAAATAGTTAGTGCTTTTAAAACCTGCAGACCCCGCAAAACTTCGGCAAGAGAAGATCGAATAATGCAGCGTATGTCATTAAAGGACCGTTTTAAGTCTTGCACAGAAATTAAAAGTACCTCATGTGTTAATGAAATTAATAGTACCTCATGTGTTAATGTGTCAAGACGGACTGTTTGTAGACGACTGCAAGAAATAGGGCTGTTTAATCGAACCCCAAGGAAGAAACCACTTGTTAGTTCGAAGAATAATAAGAAGAGATTAGAGTTTGCAAACAGGTATGTAATTTGGACATATGAAAATTGGGCAAAAGTATTTTTCAGTGATGAAAGCAAGTTTAATTTATTTGGAAATGATGGAAAAAACAATGTAAAGAGACGTATTGGTGAAAGATTAAGTGCAAAGTGTACTAAGAAAACTGTCAAGTTTGGGGGCGGAAGCGTCATGGTATTTGGAATGTTTTCTAGCCAAGGTACAAGGCCTCTTGTCCGGTTACAAACTCGTGTAAACGCGCAGATCTATAAAAACATTGTTCAAGATCATGTTGTGCCAATCATACAGAATTCAGGTTTCGATAGGGCTACCTTTATGCAAGATAATGCCCCATGTCACAAGGCAAAGGTGGTAATGAGTTACCTTAGCGAGCAAGATTTGGAAATTATGGATTGGCCACCGCAAAGTCCTGACTTAAATCCAATAGAAAATCTTTGGAAGACCTTAGGAGTGAAAGTTATGGAAAGAAATCCCATTAACACGGAGGATTTGTGGGTGAAGCTTCAAGAAGAATGGTCTAAAATTAGTATCGAGGATTGTCAAGAACTGATTCGTTCTTGTAGTCGAAGATGTGCACCTGTCATTGAGATCAAGGGCTCATTTACTAAATATTGATTGTACATGTATTTTTATTGTTTTTTTGCTGTTTACATTGTTTTTCTCAATTTTGTCCCTTACTTTTGGACGTTCCAAATTTGAAAATAAATAAATAATTGTTATAATTCTTTTTCTATCCTTTGCAAATGATTCAAATTTTAGTATGTTATTATGGATGATAACGACTGCCTGTTGTCAAAATTTCAGCTTTTCACAGTTGTTATTTCTAACAAATATTAGGTTTTAAAATTTTGTCCCTTAGTTTTGGACGCTACTGTATATATATTCAAATATAGCGAGAAAGAAAATAATATATAATTTCTAACGTTCACAGCATTAATTCCAAAAAGGGCTCATATTGACAAAAGTAATTTACTCACTATAAAGGCTTCAACCTTGAGTGCATGCAACAGAGGAACAGAGTCGTGAACGCCTATGTATTGAAGGGACGCGGTACATAGAATCTGAAGAAAGTATATTGTACGTATAATCTTTAATTATGTTGTATTTAATTTGTATATTTTAATTGGGATATTTTAAATATAGATTTACAGGATATTTTTTTCATTTTTTAATATTTAAAAGAAAATGGAAATAAAAAGGACATTTATAATAAGCATTAAAAAAGACAGCTGACATGTCTACGGCTCCTAATGAGAAAAGAGGGCTTAAAAATGTGATACTCACAGGATAGACTGAGAGCGATAGAGACAGAGGAAAACACCATATAGCATAATTAGCGAGATTGAGTAAACAGAGGGTAGAACAAAGGTTTAGTAGAGAGTAGCAGCGTGGCCCAGCGTTGCCCGTGCTTGATTGAAAAATCTTACAACTCATACAGCAATCGCTATCACTTGACTTAAAATATTTTTGCCCTTCCTTGCCTTGCTGATGTTGCCACATGCCTTACTTCCTGCCTACCTCACACTGTGAATTTTTTCTAAGCTCTATACTAAACATTAAATCTGTTACGAAAAAAGAACTAAACAAAATGAACACAAAACAATCAGCTTTAAAAAAAGCACTCGTAACTGGAAAAACCGAATGAAAAAAGAATATTAACAACAAATACTTTTTCACGCCCAACCCAGTTCTGCGGAATCAGAATCAACGTTGAATTTAAGCAAGCGGACGAGTCAATTGGAGTAAAGTGTCATGCAGATTTAAATTTTTCCCACTTGTGACGAATGCAGCTATCGATTTTTTTGGCATGCTAGTTAACATTCGTGTCAGTCAGCTGTTGGCTCTCACGCTGGCCAATAGAATCTTCCTGCTTATTCATGGCAGCCAGCTATAGGCTCTCACTCTGGCCCGTAGAAAATGGCTGCAAACTACATGAAAACTGCCGTACAAGCATGAAAAAATCGATTATTTTCACGATGGATGGGAGTTGGGAAATGCAAAGTCGGTCTTTGCCTTTTTACTAACTTTGAGCATGTGCATGTAAATTTTTGTGCAAATCCCTCGAAAATTGCGGCCGTGCATTCTTTACACACACACATACACATCCTGTCTTTTATAGATAGAGATAACACTCGGACAAAAAATTATTTAAAGCGACGAAGCGCAGAAAATTGTGGAGGGAAACGTCCTGAAATGTCTACAGATTGAGACAACGGCTTAGTAATATCTGTTGGTCTAGTAAAGACGCCATTGGAATTATCTCGAAAGAAACTTTTAATGTTTTAAAGTTTTTACATGTATTCAGGTGATATTCCCACTATCTTCCATATTATGCATTGAGTATGTGTGTATAGATTCAAAAAGAATTCAAAAGATTATCAAGAAAATATGATAAATATTAAACAGGACAGATGTTATGAACTGAATTTAATACACGGTCACATGTTTGAAAATATTCTACTGCGAATTAAATCTTTCCGCAAAAAGACAAAACAAATAAATAATAAAAAGGAAATATGTTCTGGGCAAGCAAGTTTCACCATTCGTGTTTAAAAATTGTTTTCTTCGATTGTTCCATATAGAAAAAGAAGAAACAAGGCAAACTGGTGAAACTTGAAATAATTGAAATGAACTTCTGTCTTGTCTTTCTCTTCTTCTTCAATAGAGAAAAAGTAGAAACGGGGTGAATGGATTCCGCATGAATTTATGGAAAGGAACATAGGTCAGTATTTAAAAACTTGCCTTTTCAACTGAACATATGCAAAGGAATATTGGTCAGTGGTTAAACACTTGTTTTATCTTCTTCTACAATAGTAAAAAGAAGAAATAACGTGATGCGTAACAGCTGAACATATGAAAAGGAATATAGGTCAGTGTTTAAACATTTGTGTTACTCTTCTTGTTCAACAGACAACAAGAAGAAACGAGGTAAATGGGTTCCACATGAAATTAAGGAAAGTAATAAAGGATAGTGTTTAAACATTTTTCTTTCTCTTCTAGACCAATAAAGAAAAAGAATCAATGTAAAAAAGGATGCATACGAAATCATAGAAAGGAACATAGGCCATTGTTTAAACACTTGTCTTTCTCTTCTTGTTCAATAGAGAAAAAGAAGAAACAAGGTAAATGGGTTCCATATGAACTTATAGAAAGGAACATAGGTCAATGTTTAAACACTTGTCTTTCGCTTCTTGTTCAATAGAGAAAAAGAAGAAACAAGGTAAATGGGTTCCACATGAACTTATAGAAAGGAACATAGGTCAATGTTTAAACACTTGTCTTTCGCTTCTTGTTCAATAGAGAAAAAGAAGAAACAAGGTAAATGGGTTCCATATGAACTTATAGAAAGGAACATAGGTCAGTGTTTAAACACTTGTCTTTCTCTTCTTGTTCAATAGAGAAAGAGAAGGAACATGGTAAATGGTGTCCTTATAAACTTATTGAAAGGAATCTTTAGATGCGTCAATGAAACCTGATCTACAAATTGATCTTTTAGAAACACTACATCATCTATTCATACAACTAAATCTGAAAAATCTTGTCGGAATTAAATTCCGTATTCAGATTGGCATGCTGTAAAACAAAATAAACGTAAACTTTTTATCGTTTTATTATTTTTGTATAAATTTATATTTCGTTTTTTTATTATATAAATTTTCATAAATAAGATTTAAAAAGTTTTAAATGTGAAGGTATTGCTTGACAATTAATCAAGATCTCAAAACGGATCCGAAGAACAGTGTGTAATTGAATGTCATATGTTATCTCGAATTCCTAAGTTGATTCATTGCAATATAATCAAAACGTTCACAGACAGCGTCGGTAATATCCCCAAAGAACGACTGTAGATCGTATAACAGCAACCTTTGACTCTTTTTAAAAACAGAAATTAAGAAATCTCTTGAAAACGGGCTGATGTTAGATTAAATTTCTTTCTTTCGTTCGTTCTTAACTTACGTGGTGTCTCGGTGATAAAACGTCTTTTATTTCCGTCAAGTCGCATTGCATGCCAGCCAACACAGGATGATAATTTGCACGTAATGCTGTAGTTTCATTTGGCACAGGAATATCTAATAAGTACGCCTGAATAAAACAAAAGAGAACAACTAACAGATAGAATAGAACTGATACAGTTTGGATGTTTTCTCTTTGCCCATAGCTTTGAACCTAACAGGTCTTACCACCCCGGGTTATGGTAGACCTCTGAACAACGGCTATTAAGAGCCGGTTCCAACCTCCTCAAAACCTCTTGATCAGAGACGTTGCTGCCGGATACAGTCTGTCGTCATACCCAGGACGGCTAAATGGTAAATAATAATATAATACAATGGACTCCGTTTTTTTTTATTATATTTTCTTTTAAGACTATTAGTAAAATATAATGTCTTCAAATTTGATGTGTAATTTTTTTTATGAGTAAACTTGATATAAAAGTACTGCCAAAAACAAGTCTGACGGTTTAGAAAAAAAGATACATGTATAAAATTTGATTTTCAAACAAAAGTGACTCAAATTTGGTGGTCTTATAACCCGCCACAATAAAGTTTGCGACCAAGAGTAGTTTAAAGAGGTACATTTTATGATGTTTTAACCAATAAGGAAAATATGTTGCGACTCACATGGTGTCAAATTTCTGGTTCAAGTCGAAGCCGATTTGTGGCTATTTAAGAAGCTTGGCTTGTCAGACAGGGAGAAAGGTTTCGGCATTCACGAGTTAGTTCTGGAAGATGAAAAGGAACGAGAAAAAGAACGCAGAAAACATAAGTGTTTCGTCATTCACAAGGACGATCTTAACTGTTCCTGGGATCTGAACAAGTGAAAAATTAAAAGCTGCCGGCGAAAAAAAAAAGTTACTGAAAGAAAAAGTTAAGTATGTAAGAGAAGAAAAAAAAACAAAAGCTGAATGATTCTACACATTTAAAGAGGCATAGAATTACTTTCCTGTAGTTACTTGTGAAAGTTTGTCACAAAATTAGAGGTATTAACAATGATTTAGAAGTTTTTTTTTGAAAATATGAGTCTCAGTTTGTAAAAATGAAGTATTATTTAAACAAGCCAGAAATACAGTGAATAGTCATGAATTAAAGTAAGTGAACATTTTGTTGATAATAATTATACTTGTTTTTATGAGACAAACACAATTGTATTTAAAATTTGTTATCTTGCCTAATTGTTTGGCACAAAAGGAAAATTTTATTAAAGTTTACTTAGAAAAATATATTCTCTGCTTTTATTATTTTTTAGGTCATTTCATAAATGTAAATATCTTTCAAATACTCAGGATGTGTGATTTGACGTTCTCTCTTCTACCCCCCAAATCATTTTATTATATGTACACGGTTACCTATCTACAATTTCAGATTTAATTTTCCGTGTGTTGTATTTTCCAATTGAACGTGATGCTTTTAAAGAGTGCATGTCGTTTAGTACTGGCCTCTATAAAATTGTAAAGGCTCTGTTTTTTTCTTCAACTATTTCTCTTCCTTTGGCAAGCGCTTTTATTTTTCAATCAGGAAATGTTTTTTGCTTTCAATGTCTTTACTATGAGAGTTATTTCATTTATTTCTTGTAATTCATCATGGAAGTTTGTTTTTTTTTCTTTCCCATTTTTTTCGGGTACTTTATTAGTAATATCTTTCTTCGTTTCAGTAAACTTTTCTTATTATTTCTTTAGTTTAAGCGTCATTTCTTCCAGAATAACTTTTTCCTGTGTTTTTCTTGTCTTGAATAAAGCAGTTAAAAGAGAGAGAGAGAAAGAGAGAGAAAGAGGCAGACAGCTATATATATATATATATATATATATATATATATATATATATATATATAGAGAGAGAGAGAGAGAGACATCCAACGTCTCCGGGAGAACTTATACAAAACTCAAATGTATTGATCAAACTCAACGCAAAGTCGACATGCTAGCAGAACGCTTTAACCAATCTCGACGTCTCACGAGATTTGGAAGATATGTTTCCTACCGGCTCCTATTTGGAATTTGTTATGCACCGAAAGTCTTCCAACGCACGATATCAAAAATCTTGGAAGAACTGGAAGGAGTTTTTCTGCCACGTGGATGCTCTCATAATAATTCCTTCCACGCAAGGAATCCCTAATGATCTTGTCCGAGAAAGGTTAAGACGACTTTTAAAAAAATGCAGAATGAAAAATTTGAATTCTCAAAGCAAAAATTCAAGTTTCTCGGATACATAATTTCCGAGAATGGTATAGAAGCGGACCCGAAGAAAAAAAACAAAAAACAGGACAAGACAAGTATTCCCACGACCTTCAGCAGTCGCAGAAGTCCAACGTGTAATGTTATATCAACTGGTAAAGTTCATCCCAGATTTAGCCAGTATAAACTAGCCCCTCCGCCAACACCTAACGAAAGATATGGGATCAACTACATGAGAAAGCCTTTCAAGAGATTAAGGAGAAATTCACCAGTAACGATGTCTATAATTCTCGTAAAAAGAGTATCGTAACTGCAGATGTCTGGCAGGATGGATTGGGAGATGTTCTACGAAACGTACACCATTTGGAGAACGGCAATTATCATTGCTTATACCACACACAGCGACAAGCGTTATGTAGTCACCGAAAAAAAGGTTTAGTAACCACGCTGGCATTCGATAAATTTTTCCTTGTTATTTTTAAAGGACTGTATTTAAACTAGTGTTTGCTGTGAAAGTCTGCACTCGTTTTACCAAGTAATGTCGCTCCTTTGCAAGTTAGAGATAAAAATATTCGGTTGATGCATGATAATCAGGCGTTTTTTGTTGTTTTTTTGTTGTTTTTGTTTTGTTTTTTTTAACAATCTCTATTATGAAAAAAGAAACAACATTTCAACGATAACATTTTTAAATGATTATTCCGGAACGTATGATTATCAACACGCAATTTATAATCTGAAAATAAAATAATATTTTTATTAAAAAAAAAAAAAAGTAAACAAAACAGCAATTTTTTTTTAAACAAATAACTCTCATACAAAAACGCCTGATAATTATGCACCACCCCAACAGCAATATTCTAGCATGATCATTGCAATGTTTTGCCTGAGGCAAAAGCGTTGTATTGCGCAAGATAATGTCACCAACAGGCTGGAAAATGAAGATTAGGCTGCTCCTGTTCAGATATATAAGGCAAGGTAATAAAGCTTCTAAGATACCAGTGGTTACTGAATGTGAAAGAATAAGAAAAACAAAAACATTATTAAGGGTCTTGAAGAATAAAAAAAGCGGAATCGAGAAGGCAGCAGATCAAATTTACATTGCATATAAATCTTTCAACATGACACCAATACTTCATTTTTGATCTGATCTCTCTCTTGTGAATATAGACCAAGATAAGAGGAACCGTTACTTTCTGGAACTGTGCAAGATACCGATTATTTTTCGAACCCTTTTTTAATGATGGATCTCATATATGAGTTTATTTCTTGATGGTTGAAATGAGGTTCAGACACAATTCCTGGCTTTAAATGTTCACTCAGTTTCGGTCAAGGCAAAACAGAGACAGAAAGCAAATAATCAAGGACTTCAAAACAGAAATCGATAAACGATGCGTGAATGGGTGTAAGCAATCCCAGATGGGGTACAGAGACTTTGGCTGAGACGATTCAACGGTACCCATGCTCACCTGAACAAATATCTTAATGATCGTGTCCTGCGCAAGGATGTGGAATTCTTACCCTCATTTACCAAAATTGACCATGAAAGGTAGGTCGAAGTTACTACAGGTTTGGATCTACAAATGGCCAGTCTCAATCTGCCTTGGGGATTTGATTTTCAGTGAGATAATTTAAGAATTTATGGTCTTCCAGGAGCTTTTGCCAGTGGAAGTGAAGAATTTAATGAACATGTAGATATTTAGTTAATCGTCATGCGTAGTTGTGTAAAACGAATGGCAATCTTTTACGCTGATATTTTGCTTGTTTTTTTTTTATATAATAATGATCATCCTGTACAAAGCCCAAAAGCCACTCAAGGTAGAGGGTTACAGAATAAAAGGCACATCTTATACGGATAAGTTGCAGAGATAACGATTAATCTTAGAAGGGAACGAGTAGAGATTGTGCATTGTTTTCAAATGGTGAACAAAATGTTTGCACATATGTTAGTCCTCAAATTTCTTCAATGTTTGGATTATCAAATGAGGTAAACAATATGTGATTCAATTATTTTCTCAGTGGGAAATAAATTTGTACGTTGAAAAGAAACATCAGGACACAGTGGCAAATTGGGAATGGGAATGTTTCAAGAGATCTCGTTCTAATCACTACTCTTTGTGACAGCCATGATGCCATTGTTCATGGTTTTCCGAGAAACAGGAATTGAATTTGCCTTATCTCGATAAGAGCCAAAGCCAAATAATTTGCTTTTAATTCTTGATTTGGAGATGTTTACTAAGAATCGACTCATTAGTTAACATTGCAGTAAAAAAAATATATTGGAAGGGGATTTTAAAGTGTGCAGTTTTAACAATGAACAAATAAGTGAATACATAAGGAGTTCGGTTAAGCCATGTTGATTTTCGGTATCAAAATCTTGGAATTCTGGAGCTCGGTTCCAGAGCGTATAGTTTCCCGAGTTAGAATTGCCGTTAGAAAACAAAATGGCAACAATTTGATTACAGAAATCAATATTTGACCTCTGACATCGGCGCTATCTTAGATGTGAAAAAGAGATTTGAACATATTTGGTGTATTACACCCAAAAGCAAACGTGATCAGAATTTAGACACGATTAGTAAATTTGGTAGAAGAGAACTGATCAGCCTAGATAAAAAAAAAATTGGTGGGGGGGGGTTACAGTTAGGTTCACACTTTACAAGCCCCGTAGGCCATTTGATGTAAAGGGTTATGTTAGTGGAAGACCCTAGCCTTGAGCGGGTTAAGAGTGTAGTGATCGGGGAGACATCGTCTTGGAAATCGGTTCCATAGAGCAGCCGTTAGCGGGGAAAAAGCTACTCGTGGAATTTACATCTCACCAGCGGAATACGGACGGAATGGGCGCGGTTTGCTACAATGGGCGTGGTATGCCGGGTCCTAGGCGTGAAGGTTAGAACTGGTGGGACTAATGAGTGTTGTTCGTCTGAGTATGATCCATGGATGTACTAATAGAACAGTGAAAGGCTTGCGACATTTCGTCTGTAAGACAGAGATTGAAGAGGGGGTTAATAATTTGTCACTTTTCGCGGGAAGAAGCTGTTGTCGTGGAACTTACTTGTAACCGATGGAATACGAAGAGATCTTTGGACCTTTATCTTGCAAACTGCAATAATGAAGCTTTGAAATATGTTGCGGGAAGCAGAAGTTTGAATAAGGTAAATATCGAAGGAGATGAAGAATATAATGAGCGGAGTGTAACTGAGAAAATAGAGGGAAAAGATGAGGCAGCACAGCGTGAATAACTTGAGCGACGCTTCACGAAAGTGTTTGAAGAGCTGAGCCATAAGAAAAGAGATTGAACGCCTGATTGATGCTACGCAAGACCTAAAATATACATTCCGCGAATGAAACATAATTATCCTCAGGTAGAGTCGGATGAATATAGGGATTTTCCAGGCGTAGCTTAGATGTGGCACAAGGCCGAAAGTATGGGGCACCCAGTGAGAATCGAACTCCCTAATCAGTCGTAATTGTTCTAGCGAGACAAGTACTCACTACTCAGTCTTAATTGCTTTAGCGAGACAAGTGTGTTAACCATTACACCACCTCGAGGTGCCCAATACGGATTTTCCATGCGTAGCTTATATGTAGCACAAGGCCGAAAGTATGGGGCACCCAGTGAGAATCGAACTCACTACTCGGTCTTAATTGCCTTAGTGAGACAAGTTTGTTAACCACTACACCGCCTCGAAGTGCCCAATAAGGATTTTCCAGGCGTAGCTTATATGTTGCACAAAGCCGAAAGTATGGGGCACCCAGTGAGAATCGAACTCCCTAATCAGTCGTAATTGTTCTAGCGAGACAAGCTTGCTAACCCTAACACAGCCTCACAGAATCTGGTGAATAGAGGCTGTGTGAAAAGCGCTTACGGAGAGAGGATATAAAAGAAGCAATAAATCCATTCGCGCCTCCATTGTTGTTTGTGTGTTGAAAATGTCTGTTATTTGGCAGGATTCCAAACTCCCGGCACATAGTATTAGGTTGGTGCAAAAATAATGACGTAATAATGTCGTTTTTTGATGTAAAAAAATACGTTAAGAAACAACATTATTACGTCATTATTTTTGCACCAACCTAATAATACAAAACATACGGCGGAGAAAGTATGGAAATTATCACGTGTCATTCCCCTGGGACGTTATAATTCAGACTGAGAAAATTACTGATTCATTTATTTATTTATTTATTTATTACGTCTTCTCAACCATTTCCAGTTCATTTGAAACCATTTTTTTAGATCGTAAGGTTTTTGGGAGGATAGTAATGATTTACTGATAAAATTCCTACTAATTAACCCATAGCTGGAAGAGAAAAGGTGTATTCATATTTTTACCGCGTGTATTTGAGCGTAAGCGAATATAAGGAACCCAAGTGCAATTTGAAGTCAGCTCTCGATTTCCAATCCCGAGGCATTATTTAAAACACCAACGCCCCCAAACATATACAGTGTAACCCGGATATAAGAGAAACCGGATATAAATTAGATTTTCTCTGGTCCCAAATTAGAGCCTGTGTTAATGTATATAAATTAGACCATACCTGGATATAAGAGAAACCCGGATATAAGATACTTCTTCTCCGGTCCCGACAACTCTCTTATATCCGGGTTACACTGTAGCGCTTACTATTCACAAGCTGTTACCCATCTAGGTACTGACCAGACTCTACCTTGTTTAACTTCGGTGATCGTACGAGAACGGGTTTTTCAACGTGATACGGCCGTAAACCCGACAGAATTATTGATCATATGTTCTCATACATATCTTGGGAATCATTACATTGTAGGTAAAAAAGTTGAAAAGTCAGTGATATACTGAGAATTGTGGATAGATCTTGGTAGAATATGCAATGTACATACCAAGGTTTAGCCAATTGTCATTGGAGCACTTGGGCCGATTCCAAAGAATCCACTGGAATCACCATCAGTAAAACAACAATGGAAAAAAATCTCATCCACAGTAAATATCCTATGGAAAGAGATTGCTGTCTGAGGTTTTGAGATTTGATGAAGAGTCACTTAGAATTATTTGTGGTATTTTAAACCACCACCGTGAATATTTCAATAATCTCAATAAAAGAATTACATTTTTACTAGCTTAAAAGCCGCACTTAAGTTAGCTCCTTGGCCTCTTGCCCAAAATTAAAGTGACCTATAGTCCAACTTAGAAAACAGTAATGTTAATTTTGAAGAAATAATTTTGAATTCAATTCACTTCATGGAACTTCAAAACCTAACTTTAATTCTGATTCGGACTATAAGTCCAATTCCGATCAAAAGATCGATTTAGGCCGAGATTCTATTTCAGGCCGAAATACTCATTCAGGCTGACAGTTGAGTTCTTCAAATTACAAAGATCTTGGAACTTCAACTGAGTTGAGTTCTTCAAATCATAAACTAGGCGGAACTTGAAAAGCTCACGTCACGAAACCACGTAATTTAACTCTGATTTCTTGGTATTTTGAAGAAATAATATTGATTTTTTCAATTCACAAAGTAGTTGAGATATTTAAAACTGAATTGAAAACTTTTTCTAAAGTTTTGTGTGTGTGCGTGTGTGTTACTTTATACTCAATAGGAATTAAAACTTTTAAAATCACTACTTTTTCAGTTATTATAAAATTTGAATTTTTAATTATTCCCTCCTCATTCTGTTGAAATATTGTCAAACACTGTCCTTTTTCTTTACTTTTCCTATTCTTAAATCTCGACCTTCTCTTAACTGTAATAATAATAATAAAATTAATAATAATAATCCCGTACCAAAGAAGTTGACGTAGACAAAATCCGTACTCATCAGTGGCTACGTAGCGCAGGGTTAAAAGCTGAAACTGAAGGTTTCATCCTTGCTGCACAGGACCAATGCTTGCTAACTAGGAATTATCAGGCACATATACTAAAATATTGTGTCAGCCCAAAATGCAGATTCTGTGATAAATATCCAGATACGATTGATCACCTTGTATCAGGTTGCACGATATTGGCACCCACTGAATATAAAACCTGGCATGACAGAGTGGGCCAATATCTGCACTGGAAAAATCTGAAACTTCTACGGAAAGGAAACTGAAAGAAACTGGTATGAACATCACCCAGACCCGGTTAAGGAGATAGGACCTGTTACAATTCTATGGGACTACACAATACACACTGACGGAACAATCAAAGCCAACCTCCCAGATACTGTTATTAAAGACCACAAACAAAAAAGTGCCTCCTTATTGATATGGCAGTCCCTGCTGACTGCAATGTATCTTTGAAGATATTCAAAAAGCTGTCAAAATACAAGGACCTTGAAATAGAAATCTCGAAAATGTGGCATATGGGAACATGAACAAGCCCTGTTGTAGTTGGAGCCCTAGGACTGGTTGGAAAAGATTGCAGTAGACTAATTGAAGGGATTCTTGGAAGTCCACGCCTCAAGAAGTTACAAAAAATTGTTCTAACAAGTACAGCTCACACCTTATGAAGGGCTTTATCTATGTAATTTTTTTTTTTTCTTTTTGTCAGTGGAAAGTGTCATGATGCCATTTCTAACCTTAGGTCCCTGGGCGGAACCCGGAAAGAAATGTGTAAACGCCAATAATAATAATAATAATAATAATAATAACAATAATAATAATTTCCCAGACATAGTTATCAAAGACCACAAAAAAGAATATGCTTTATTATTGACAATGCTACAGACTGTAATGTATCTTTGAAGATCTTCAATAAAATTATCAAAATACAAGGATCTTGAAGTAGAATTCTAAAAGAATGTGGCACATGAGGACATCAATATTTCCAGTTGTTGTTGGAGCCCTCGGAGTGATTTGGAAAAAAAAAAGGTTCCGATAAACACATTGAAATTATTGCTGGTAGTCAACGCTTTAAAGAAATAGTTGGGGGATCTCGATTTGATTGGAAGCGTTTCTGAGGGACCCATTGAAGGGGTCACTGATCGCTCACGACGTAAAGAAATACAGTGTAACCCGGATATAAGAGAGTTGTCGGGACCGGAGACGAAGTCTCTTATATCCGGGTTTATCTTATATCCGGGTTTGATCTATTTTGTTTAGGTAAGTATGGCTCTAATTTGGGACCAGATAAAATCTCTCTTATATCCGGGTTTCTCTTATACCTGGGTTACACTATATATATATATATATATATATATATATATAGTGTAACCCGGATGTAAGAGAGCTTTCGGGACCGGATAAGAAGTCTCTTATATCCGGGTTTCTCTTATATCCGGGTTTGGTCTATTTTGTTTCGGTAAGTATGGCTCTAATTTGGGACCAGAGACAATCTCTCTTATATCAGGGTCTCTTATATCCGGGTTGCACTGTATAAAAAAAAATTGTTCTCACAAGTACAGCCTATACCTTATAAAGAGGTATATCTATATAAAATGTGTGTCATTTTAGGTAATTACATTTTTTTAAAGGTTTAGCGGAAAATATAGAGAGGCTATTTCTGACCTTAGGTGTTGTATACCCTACACTCTTCTGGGGATGACGCCAAATAAAAAAAAGATGTTGTATAGCCCCCTCGTACTGCAGTTGATGGTCTTGAGGCGATCATACTAAAGGTGTCTCCTCTCTTTCTTTCCTCTGTTCTTTCTTCTCTCGGCCGGGTAATCGCTAGTTGGGTTCTTCGGAGATAAAATAATAACTTCAATAGACTAAAGGATTTTAAACTTATCTATTTTATTAAACACGCCGACGTGTGCATCTTTTAACAAGCCAGTGTGATCGCTCTATCAGCACCACTGGGGAGCAGCTTCCATATACATTTTTTCTGATGACCTTTCTTTGGTACCTCGATTTCATGAATGTAAGCGTCATACTAGATTGGCAGTTAGTTCTCATCATTTTACTATTATAATTGGTAATTGTAACCGTAAGTTTTCTCCTCGATTCTTCTCTCGCACTTCTCATCAATGAAACTCTCTTCTGAATTATTGCTTTCCTATCAACGGCAATCTTCAAAAAATTTAAATGCCACGTTAACCGACATCGTCTGTCTCCTTGCATCCTACTTTTTTTTTTTTATTGTCCTTTCTTCTCAATAACGTTTTCTCATTTTCTTTCAGTAAACCCTTGCGTCTGAGAGGCTTTATTGCCTCGCTTGCGGTGAAATGATTTAAAAAAGGGCGCAGGACGAATGTTATGCGTTTGCTTTTTTCCGTATTCTCTGGTGCATAATACGAGAAATTTTGAACTAAAAAGAGGGGGTCGTATTATAATCAGAGGGAGCGTATTATATGCAAATATATTTTTACTCACTTTACTTTTTGATATTACGATAATATTTGTTCTCCGGGGGTCCGGGGTGGTAGTACCTGTTTGGATCCCAGCCATGGGCAAATAGTTACCCAAACCCGCAAAAAAAAAAAAAATCTAAGCACTATCAAAGCATAAAAATACATTTTTATTGTAAAAATACCAGCAAAATTTCATATGAAAAACTTACCAACGATACATATTTATAGTAAAATAAAATTATAATAAAATTACCAACAATATATATTTATCGTAAAATTACCAACAATACAATTTTAAAGCGAAATATCAAACATTGTCTCTGTAGTTGAATACATACAATTGTGTTCAAAATATATTTAGTCAAAACCATAAAATCGTGTCCAAAATATTTAGATATCGACATTAAATTACTCATGACTGTTTATATATATATATATATATATATATATATATATATATATATATATAAAAGCAAATATATGGATATAGATCAGACAGTATGAAGAAAAATATATGGAAAAAACAAACAAAAATCCTAATATGCAATTAGGCTGTTTTAATGTTAATATAATGCCAACGTCGGACGTTTCGGTCGAGTAAACCATCTTCAGGACATATTCATAAAACATAATTAACATTAGACTATATTTAATTCAACATGAAAAGACGATGGACATAAGAGTAAGACTGGTATTTATTGGTAAAAAAAGTAAAAATTGTGGCACGAGGCCAATAAAGGGGAGGGGTAGAGGCTGGTCAACACATTCACCAAAAGAACTCGTCCATCACCAAACAATCCCTCAACCACCATAATACCACGTGCTCTCAAGGGAGGCCTACCAAAATCGCGCCCCATACCATGAAAATTCTAATGATGATATATATATATACAATTCTAATAATGATAAAATGAGAGGGGAGGGAAATGAACCCAATAATAAACTTAAAATAAACACAAATACAAACTAAACATAATTGATGTTAGTAGGGACCGTCCAACCCATAAAACAGAGATGCCGCTGTATTCTGCCCAGGGGACAAAATCAAGAGACGCTCTCGCTAAGGGAGTGGGAAAAAGTATAAAATATTAGGCTGGAATGGGAAAATATAAAACTGACCCAGTCGAGATGAAAATGGGGCGGGGGTCAAAACAAACTGGGGAGGATGGGAATCTCGACTTGGATCATAACCAAAGAACGGCCGGGATGCAGGCCAGGAACAACACTTACTCACATTAACTAGGTACACTGAAGCTTGTCTAACCTAACCAAGGGGAGGGTTCCACAGGAAGCCACCCCGATGTGCAAAAGGTTGACCTAGAAGAGAAAATCAAGGCTAGCCCCGTTCACACGAAGCAAGCTCCCTTCTTTTACCCACCTTTCGCTAAAGACTGTCGAATGCAATCGTTTTCTATCCGATCTAATCTTCATCTTGAGCTGATGCTCAAAGAATCGAATCAGATCCGAATGAGAAAGACGATTGCCTCGCAAGACTTCCTCCTTTCGCGTCGTCCAAATCACTATTCGAGCCGTGGCCATCAGCGTCAGAAACACCATCCGTTTCATCCCGGAATACGGGGGCGACACATTGTCACACGCGTATGCGCGATCAATGGACACAAGCTGTTCGGGAACAAGACGAGCCGTCAGCTCGCCGACATGGTCCCATAAGGGGCGGACCTAGAGGCAATGGTAGAAGGCGTGCGCAGCCGTTTCTTCTAAACCAAGGCCACACCGTTCACAGTCTGGCAAATCCGCCAAGCCCCATATGAAAGCCTTTTCGTTGAGAGGCAGCCGATTCCGAGCCAATCGCCAGCTAAGCAAAAACTCAGGGTTACTGAGGTAATCCGCCGCTGGCGCCTAAGACCAGTAGGAGCAATACTCCTCCTCCGACAAGCCGAACGTATCTCGTAGGAGATCCTTCGCGGGCCTCTCCACTAATTCACGATAGAAGACCTTCCTAGGCCGAGAAAGGTCACTGGACCGGGAAACGGCCCTCAAGACCGACTCGCGAAGGAAAACAGATTGATCCCGGGGTTTACGACCGCGCTCAACCAGCGAGATGTGGGGACTGATGGTAAGGCCAGGGAACGCGTCCCTAACAATCCCCTCCAGAATCGGATCTCCTCCAGTCAATGCACGGCGTAGGAAAGCCAACCTAGAGACACGGATGTGACTCGGCAGGTGCGGCATTCCCAGCCCCCCATGACACGGACGTTTAGTGCAGACTCGTCTGTCGACCCGATTCCCGCGTCCCCTCTATAAAATAGAGGATAGCGATTGCTCGAGCGCCTTCTTGTGAGTCTTACAGAGAGGAAGTACGGACAATCGATAAAGAATCAGGGGGAAAATGTATGTAGCACACACCTCCGCCCTGCCCTTCACGGACAACCTCCGTCGATTCCAAGTCTGACCGGCGGAATCGACTTTTGCTCGTACTTCAGACCAATTCTTCTCCAGGTGGAGGTCAGGCCCAAACCACACTCCAAGAATGCGGACAGGACCGTCTGTCCAACCGAAGCGGCCCGGAAGAGCGCGACCCCCTTCCAGGCACCTAACCGCAAGCCGGACGACTTGTCGCGGTTTATCTTGGCCCCTGTCACCTTCTCGTACCGATCAAGCGCCTATATGATCGTGCGGATCAGATGCAGGTTGCTCTGAATTGTTCGGCCCCTCACAGAACAAGTCTTCTCAGGTCCCAACAGAGACTCGGCAACTGACTGCAAACGCTCCTGCAGGATCTTGTCCATAATCTTTAACTCTGTGTTTAGCAGAGTTATGGGCCTGTAATCATCTAGGTTCCCCCTACCACCTTTGCCCTTTTTCAACAGAGTGATCACACCCCTGGTGATCCGGTTGGGGATGGACCCCGACCGAAACCAGTTGTTGAACACTGCAGTCAAAATTGGAACAAAGATGTGCGACAGCCTCAAGTACAATTCATAGGGCAAACCATCCAGACCGGGCGACTTGCCTCTGCCGACCTTCTTCAAAACCGCGTAGACATCGCCCTCCGTAATCTCTCCCTCGCAGCTAGCCGCTTCAGTCGGCGAAAGCCGAGGAAAGTCAGCCAAATAGCTACGAAACTCCTCCTCACGGAGACCAGGCTCCTTGGTAAACCGGTTCTCGAAATGGCGCCGAAACGCTCCGCACATGTCGTCAGTGGCCCAAAGAGTACGACCCTCCGGGGATTTGACTTCACGTATGTAACGATCGCCACCTCGACAGACCTCTTCCCTGCGCAGATCTGCGCCCAAGTTCACGGCTTCGGAAGACATCTTGCTTAACTTATGTCTAATTACCTGACCCATGTAAAGCTCGCTATTCGATCGATCCAGGGCCTCCTTAGCTAAGGCTATCTCTAGGGGATCCCCCCCAGCCACCGCCCGGGAATAACTAGCTTTAAGCGTCTTCACCTTTTCAGCTCTATCTAGAGCGAGCCGTTTGCTGAAATCAGTGGTGAAGGACCTAATCCTACATTTAAGGCGTTCCCACCACCTATTCCCTGCTCCTGGAAGTCCCGCCTGTCCAGTAAAGACAGATTGAACTTCCAGTACCCAGCCATTCTAGGCCTATTGTCTAACGCCACCCGGGCACAAACGAGTTTGTGATCCGAATAGCCTACCCAGTGGAACGTAGGGCAATCTAGTAGTTCTATGTCGGCTCTTCTCACTAACATTCTGTCAAGGTAGCTAACCACCTTGTCAAAAGGCCAATTAAGAGCTCACGTCCACATTTTTCCCTCGGGATGATCGACCCGGTATCTATTGACGAGACCATAATCGTCGATCAGATCGACCAAGCTGCGATCGCCCCCTCTCCCGCTAGCACCCCGCCCCCTGTCTAACTTGGGGTCCAGGATGACATCCCAGTCCCCCATTAAAACTAGTCGCGTTGAATCCACCAGGAACGGCCCCAACCGCCGAAAGAACGAGACCCGCTCCCCCTGGTCATTCGGCGCATAAACCGCAACGGCCCGGAACGAACCACTTTTCACGGCAATATCGGCCACGATCAACCGGCCCTCTGCATCGGTATGCACAAGGTCTACCTTCGTATCGAGAGTACGTCTGACAAGCAAAGAAACACCTCTGTCAGACCGGTCCCCATATGCTGAATAAACGACAAAGTCATCCTCCAGCACACACGCATCGGAACTGCAAACAAAGTGGGTCTCTTCGATCGCGGCGACATCCACATCAAAGGACAACAGGTCCCGGAGCAGGCGGGCAGCCTTACCCCGATCCCTCAAGCCATTCACATTCAGTATAGCTAACTTAACTGCCATCGTCTAGGCCTGTAAAAAGAACAAAGAATAAGTGCAAAAACCTTATACACATACGGGGCGGAAATCTGCGTTGAGCAGGACCCCGACCGATTGTCCCAGACTGCCAGTGCCCAATTCAGTCGTCATACGACCCCCCAGGACAATACCGCCGACGTCAATAGGGTACATTAATTTAATAGCCCTATATAAGGAGGGGTGAACTAAAACCGGGACCCTCCCAGAGCAAAAGTTGCGCAATCTCTTTAAGTCGGGGTTGTCCAATTCACACATTTTAATATTCGGAAAGGCCTCCCTGGCCTCGAATATGTGGCTCCACACCTTCAGGTAGCCACCAGAGTCTCTGATACAGGTACCTGGAGCCTTTGGAAAATTACGGGGGTCCTCGACACTTTTGCCGTCCACCTCCGTCGTTTTGTATAGCACCTCCAACAGGGCCTTCCTTTGTTTGGACAGGCCCCTTATGTACTCTGCTTTGTCAATTTTACAAATTGACTCGGGGCCCTCAAACATTTTCTTTTTCTTCTTTTTCTCCCTAGCAGGATAGGGAGGGGAGGAGGTGGACGTGTGTGGTGGTGTGTTCAACGAACTTGGGGAAGATGTGGAGGGAGAGGGGGCGTAGCACGGGAAGGGGAGGAAGGGAAGCTCTTAATGCCGGGAGAGCAGGACGATCTAATTGGCGAAGCCGGGAAGGAGCGCCTCCTGGTTTTGACCAGACTGCGTTCCGCCCAGCTACGACCAGAACAACTTTCTTGTGTTTTTCTTTCTTCTTCTTCCTCCTCCTCTTCTCTGCACCTCTTCAGAGACGCCACTCGAGGTGGAGGCATGTGTTCAACTTCCATCGGACTGTCTCTGTGTTCCTTTGGTAGCTGCTGCTGTGGTTGTTGTGATTGTTGTTGTTGCTGCTGTTTCTGTGGGGGTTTTTTGGGTGACTGTTTTTTTGCCATTTCTTTTTCCCCTTTTTTCTTTTCCACCTGCTGCTTTGGTGGTGGTTGAGGCTTCTCCTTTTGGGGGGGAGCTGGTACATTCTTCCCCTTCCTTTCATTTACAACCTCCTTCCAGGCGCCGTCAGCGTTTTTATCTGCTTCTGCCTTTTTGTCGTTCACAGCTACTGCTGCTACTGGGGGCGTGGGCTGGCTTACAGGCTGAGGCTGTTTCGTTGGGCAATCTTTCGCCATGTGTCCCCGGACACCACACACCCAACAATTCGGTCGCCTGCCTTCCACCACGACCCACATCTTTCTTTTCCTGCAAACCAGGGTGTTGGGAATTCTCCTAAAATCTTCCTGACTCAGGGTCACCTGCAGTTCAACGTCACCCGTGGCAATGCCGGACTTGCTCAGTATCGCTTTGACCTCCTCCACTTTTCCATACTGAGCGAAGAAGGCCCCCATTCCGACCTCCGAGATGTCCACAGGCACTCCGTGGACTGTTATTTTAGTCCTACGGGTGCCCATGTATTCCGTTTGCAGCTTGAGGTTTTTTGTCAACACGCTGCCTGCCTGCCAACTGCTTCGCATCCAGTTCTGTTGGTAGGAGAATGTCCCACATTGCGTTTGACCTCCTAGCCAGCACCTTCGGATAAATTTTCAAGGTCTTTAGGACCTCTTCCATTGTCTCCCTGCTGACTCCGGTTAATTTCCGACTTTTCACGTCGGACGTCAGCAGGGAAATGATCTTATTTTCCACCGCTTCCAGTGCTTCAGGGATCGTAAGGAATTCATTTTCCTTAAACGACCCTTCAAAAGTCTCTCTTTGAGCTGCGTAGTATTCGGCATCTTTTTTTCTTTTTCGGCCTATTCTCAGACCAGGCCGAATTTCCTAAAGACACCGTCGGTGGTGTATTGTTTACGTTCTCGTCCATGGCGGCCTGTGACAGAACGAATGTCTTTTAAGTGTTAAAATAATATTTTTTTGCAGTAAAACAAAAAGAAAAACAAAGAAAAACGGTGGACAAACAAAAATAAATTTCAATAAAGGAGCAAACCAAGGTAAACAAACAAAACAGTGAGGGGGGGGGGTAAAAAGGCAAGAAAGAAAAAACAAAAAAAAATTGCACGAGTACAGAAAAACTCAAAAACAAAAGGCTTTTAAACAAAAATTAAAAAGAAAAAAAAAAGATTTGCAAAACTTATCAGATACGTAGGTCAACACAGCTTGTCCAACCCACTCCAGAAACAAACAATCCGGATGCAAAGCTCTGACTGGTATCGTATAAAATCCATAAAATAAATAAAATACGATAAGACGTATGAACAATACTTATCCAAACAGATAACTCATCACATGGGCGATGTTGTGAAAACGTATTCCTAAAATAGAGTATTTTGAATGAAAAATGAAAAGAATTTTATTTTAAGCTAAAATTTATATGTACGTTTGTCGAGCATTAATCTTGCTAGAAAAGGGGAAATATTAAAGAAGCCAGCTCTAGTATTCACCAGCAACCAACATATTACATCCGCTGCTTGCATCTACCAAATCTCATGCAACTGTGACTTAAAATATGTGGGTGAAACATGTAGGTCCGTAAAATCTCGTGTTTTCAAACATAAACGAGATATTCGCCTCGGTAATTTAAAAAATGTTTTTTGTACACACAACTAAGTCTGGTCATAATTTCGATTTTGATTCTGTGTAGATTTTAAAATATATTCATAATAAAAATCTTAGACGGATTTATGAAGCAGGTATAATATCTATCTCACGCACGGTGAATACTAGACCTGGCTTCTTTTCTTTTCTACTAGACCGAAACGTCCGGCGTTGACATTATATTAACATTAAAACAGCATAATTTCATATTAGGATTTTTGTTTTTTCCGTATATTTTTCTTCATATATATATATATATATATATATATATATATATATATATATACATATATATATATAGTATTTACCGCTAAACAAAATAAACTAAACCAAATTCTCCGGGAATCAAGGTAATTGTACGTATTTACATCTGCATAAAGATGGCTATAATACGGATAGTAACTGCCTACGGTGATGGCCACTTGGGGGCTTGAATAATATTAATTTAAAATTACACCAATGGTGTCGGGGAAGTATACATACTTATAATTCCCAGCATGTGAGGTCGGGGGAACATCTTCCAAGTAGTACTTTTGCTACTGATGTGGGGTTCATTAAACGTCAATAGCCAGAAGGTCTGAGTGGGATGGAGCAATTTTTCACGGTATTACTGGTAAACTCACTTTAAACCATGACTTTCTGTCACATTCGCTAGCGACGTATTTTAATTTCACAAACCCGGGGTTCTATTATGGTGAAGGATGTAGTTTCTTCCATTGTTAGACACGCAGAGTTCTATTATGCTCAAGGATATAATTTATTTCCGCTGTCAGGTTCAGAAATGTGCAGTTCTATTATAGTCAGAGATGTAATTTATTTCTCGGTTTTAGTTTTAATTCGGGGTTCTATTATAGTCAAAGATGTAATTTATTCCCCGGTTTTTGTTTTAATTCGGGGTTCTATTATAGTCAAAGATGTAATTTATTCCCCGGTTTTTGTTTTAATTCGGGGTTCTATTATAGTCAAAGATGTAATTTATTCCTCGGTTTTAGGTTCAGAAATACCATGTTCTATTATACTCAAAGATGCAATGTGTTGCTTTTTTCAGCTACAGAAACGCGGGGTTCTATTATACATAAGGATGTAACTTATTCCCTGTTTTTAGGTTCAGAAACGGGGTGTTCTATTATAATCAAAGATGTAATTTATTCCATGTTTTTAGTTTCAGAATTGCAGTTCTATTATGCACAAGGATATAATGTATTTCTTGTTTTCAGCTTCAGAAACGTGGGTTTATATTATACACAATAATATAATTTATTCAGTTTTTTTTTTTGCTTCTGAAACGACGTGTTGTACAGTGTAACCCGGATATAAGAGAGCTTTCGGGACCGGATAAGAACTCTCTTATATCCGGGTTTCTCTTATATCCGGGTTTGGTCTATTTTGTTTAGGTAAGTATGGCTCTAATTTGGGACCAGAGAAAATCTCTCTTATATCTGGGTTTCTCTTATATCCAGGTTACACTGTATTATACGTAAGGATATTACTTATTCCTTGTTTTTAGTTTCAGAAATAACGCGTTCTTTTATACTCAAAGATGTAATTTTTACCCTAATATAGGTTCAAAAACGCAGGGTTTTATTATAGTCAAGAATTTAATTTTTTCCATGTTTTTAGGTTCAGAAAAGCGGGAGTTTGTTATACTCAAGGATGTCATTTATTCTCCGTGTTTAGGTTCAGAAACATGGGGTTTTATTATTATACCCAAAGATGTCTTTTATTCCCTGTTTCAGGTTAAAATCACGGGGTTCTATTATAATCAAGGATGTAATTTATTCCCCCTTTTCTATATTCGGAAACACGGTGTCTGTTTATACACAATTCACATTATATTGGTTGCTGTAAAAATACCTCCTACATATACCTGCCAGAAATAATTTGCACATAATGGTAATGTATAGTGGCAATGGTGTCTTCATCTAGCTAATTATCTTACCATTTTTATGGGAGATATTTCTGCCGCACACTGCATAAACGAAAATACGGTACAGAAAACATCCGACATTCTCTGATCCAACCGTTAGCGTCAGATTCAGTTGAAAGTTGGACAATTTTTATTAGGTTGGTGCAAAAATAATGACGCAATAATGTCGTTTTTTGACCTTAAAAAATACGTCAAAAAACGACATTATTACGTCATTATTTTTGCACCAACCTAATATTTCTGAAAATAGTTTTTCAGGAAATTACACTTAACAAGTCCATAAATAAATCTATATAATAAAGAAGAATATTAGTGTGTCACACTTTTTCAACCTTACTCCTAGAAGCCGTAGCCCAACGCCGACTACAAGAGCAAATTGAAAACATTCCGAGCCGGGGGTCCGGACCCGGAATCCTGAAATTTTGGATTCTCAAGTTTTCACTACTGTGATTGTTTTCGGTGAATTTTTTTAAAGGATAACAAATTTTATAATTTTTTATAAATTTGGGAATAATCGAAAATTAATTAATCCAGCGAAAGTCACCCATGGAACAAAAATAATTGTTTGTACGGAATAAATTTTCTCCGTAGATTTTTGTGCTGGGAGTATGACTGCAAAACTCCGATAAAATTACGAATTAGTGTTAAGCGGGAGATGGTTTTGTTTCTCTTATATAGGCTTTGATTTTGTCAACAAATAAGTCCCTTTCTTTTTAATTACCTTTTTTTTCTTTTCTTTTTTTTTTTGTCATGCGCTTTCTTTGTTTGCTGCTAGGAAAGTTTTTTTTTTTCACTTTCTTGGCGTTAAGACGGATCAAAGCACCTGTTTCTACGTGTTTCATTAAGATGGATCAGCAGTAAATAAATCAGTGTTATTTGTTAAAAATTATTTATTTCTCTATTGGATTATCTTTTGGCTCTCTGTACCGCGCCAGGAAATTTTTCTCCCCGGAATCGATACTTTACCTCGGAGTTCTTGACAAGATCCAGAGGGGGATATGTAATATAATTGGCCCTGATCTGGCATCTCGTCTAGAGATGCTCTCTAACAGACGCACCGTCACCTCTCTCTGTCTTTTTTACAAATACTTTCATGGTAATTGCTCCGATGAGCTGCTTTCACTGGATTCAAGCGCCCTACGAGGCTGGCATCCCGCTCTCACCCTTTCACTGTTGAAACTCCTAAATGTAGCCATCTCTTCTACTCCAATAGTTTCATGTCTCGCACTTCTCGCCTGTGGAACTCCCTTCCCTTTTCCTGTTTCCCTGAGAGCTATAATCTCCAACTATTCAAATGTAATGTCAATCAACATCTCCAGTTACCTTGATCTATCCACTATCCTTCTCCTCATCCTTTCTTCTATTACTCCTATCTGCTCTCGCTCCAAATCTTCTGTAACCCCTTGCGTCCTAGTGGCTTCCCGCCTTGCTCGGGGCGGAATGCTTAAAAAAAAAAGTCATGACAGTTATGTATAAAAATAATATCAGCCAAATGTCCGCCAAATCTGAATGAAAAAGAAAAAAATCATTAGACGTTTAAAATTAATTCAAATTTAAAATCGGCCCAAGTTATTGGAACACCCTTTATTTATTTGCACATAGGTACAAAATGTAACACAAGCGCTAATATAGTAGGGGTCTAGTTTCCTCTAATCTTAATTTAAACCTAGCGTGCTTTGCTCATTAATCCAGCAGTACAAATAATCCATTAACTCCACATTCACATTTTTAACATTATTTTTTTCATTGACTCTATTACTTGCCACGGTATTGTACCAGAATTCGGTGACTCTGCAATGATTAGAATTTTTATTTGCATGCTAATATTTATTTACACAATGGTACAAAATGAATCAAAGGAACAATATTGAGGGATAGAGCAAAATGTTCTTCTCTAGTCTTAATTTAAACCTAGCTTGTCTCGTTCATTGACTGTAAAAAACTTTGTAGACTTGCATGTATTTCTAGCTTGTAATAAGTTCCTGCAAACAGAACCCCGCATTTCTGAACCTAAAAAACAGGGAATAAATTACGACCTCGCGTAAGATAGAACCCGGCGTTTCCCACGATAAAAACGTGGAGGAAATAGAACCCCGCGTTTCTAAACTTAAGAACGGAAAATAAATTATATCTTTGAGTATAATAGAACCCCGCGTTTCTGAAGCTGAAAACAAGGAATAAATTACATTCTTGAGTATTAAACAAATATTTTTCTTCTCTTTGCTTCGAATGTTTATTCTTTTCTTTGTTTTTTTTTTAATTTTTACAATATCTTTGCTTTTCTTCGTTTGTGTGAACACTTTCTTTTTGTCCGAAAACTTTTTCTTCAATTTTCTTTAACTAGTGCATTCTTTCTTTCTTTCTTGTTTGTTTTTTCTTTCTTTTATCTGTAAGAAAATCTTTTTTTCTTTTTTTCATTTTTTTTTCTTCATTATATAAATTCTTTCTTTTTTCTTAATTTCTTTTATGAGATATTTTAATTTCCCTCAATTAATCGCTTGCTTTTGTAACTGATATGTTCTTCTTTCTCTCTCCACGTATGGTGGTATATATATATATATATATATATATATATATATATATATTATGCTATGAAGATGTTACTGCCAAATGCCAAACTGATGTATCCGTTAATCGTTTATAGCGTTGTTGTCAAAAGCTAAACAAAGTTATTAAAAAAAAAGATAAAATATATCATTAGCAAAAAAGAAAAAAAAAACTGAACTGTTATGGCAGTGAATGCTTGAAAATCTGTTCACGAGAGAAGAAGAGGCTTGAAGAAGCAGTAACGTTATTCTACAGAAGGATACGAACAAAACCATGGACCGAACTTGCGAGCAACGACGAAGTATTACAAAAAATGATAACAAAAAAAGGACACATACTTTATATGAAGAAGAGATAGTTGAAATTTCTCGCGCAGCTATTGAGAAAATAGGGTTTGGAAAATTTGATAGACACAGGTTTGATGGGTGGTAAAAGGGACAAAAGAAAACATTGTATAACCTATCTAGCGAGCTTCAGTAAAAGTTTAATAGAGATAAAAAGACAAAATTTATTAAGAGCTGCAAAGGACTGGAACTTATAGGCATTCAGGATCGTCAACTTCCCGAAAGACCACGACACGTAGAAATAGAAGCGTAATTTTAACTCCATAAAAATGAAGGACAAGTTGGCTTGACATTTGTAAACGTCAGAAGACGGCGGAAACGGTATCAGGAATTTCGTTTAGGGAATGAGTACCCAATTAAGCGATGGAAATGATAAGTTGATCTCTTTTGGTAAACAAAATCCGAAAGCATGCCAGGAAACTCAGAACTTTGAACATCTCGCGCTTCTCTCTATTGACATTTTAAAAAAATAATAATTAGAACGGTGAATAAGGCGGATATGTTTATCATATATGAATTGGCTGATAATCAACGAAACTGTGGTTTAGATGCATGATCCATGGAGCTGGTTTGACTTGAATGCGCTCTATCATTGCTCTCAATAATTACTGGCTTTCGAGAAATGGGTTCGCTTAGAAGAGATAAGTATTCTGAACATCACACAAAAAACACCTCTGCTTTAAAAAAAAAAAAGGTTCATGGTTACTGCGTGGTGGTCGGCTAAAGCATAATTAATTATTTCTTTTTTGCTACAACAACTATCCATTAGTAATCCATGACTCATCTTTAGAGGAACGATGCAGAAATTGATAACACCTCAGATTGAGGATTCGGATAGCCGAGTTCGAATTCCAGTCGGGGTTATTACATCCACTTAATTGCTAATACCGGTCACATTATATTAAAAATAATATAATGTGAATCATCTTCCACTCCATCCCCAGCTATGGGTAAATATCGGGACAAACTAGATTCAACAGGTCTAGGAGAAGGAAAAACTCTGAATTCAACACGTCAAAGAGGGTTGGGCTCCGTGAGGCTATCTTGCCCAAGAAACACCACTTCTACTGCGGCTGCAGTACACATGGTGCCACAATGATCCTACGAGTCACGGGATAAAAATAAAAAATATTCATTAAAAATTAAGATGGGCAAATCTATGAACCTCTTCTTATCAGGAAATAGCAGGACATTTATCGCCTTGGGTGGCAACCGGTCTAGGAGAAGGAAAACTCTGAATTCAAAACCGACCTGCAGTGGGTTGGACTCCGTCAGGCTATCTTGCCCAAGGAAAACCACTTCTACTGCGGCTGCAGTACACATGATGCCACTACGACCCTAAGGGTCACGGGATAAAAAATTACATAATTGATTTTATGTAGGGAAAATAAAAATAATAAATGGCCGACACTAGGAAACGAAGATGACCAAGTTCTGCTCCACAACAAATAATACACGCCCTCTAAATTCACGGTTCACTGATTAAAAGTTGCAAAACTTTGGTAAATCACCAGAAAATTTACCCAATAGAAATTTCTCTTTTTTTTTTTTTTTTTTTTTTTTACAGTAAGGTTCACCCTGCACAAGGCCCGGGTGCCACTTAAGGCACCTTGGCAAGATGGTGTACACATCCAAAAGAATTATCAGAATAAACATTTAGTTTATTTTGGAGATAAATGAAAGAACAAAGTAAATTGGTGTAATTGATCAAGTGAATGCCTTCGTTGAACAGAATCTGAAAACAACAAACTGGCACTGCAACAAATGTAACAGTAACCGTTTATGCGGGTACGAGTAAAGAATAGCGGTTAACTTGAACATGATAAGATAGTATTAATCAAGGAAACATCCTCTTGGGAGTCGGTTCTACAGAGCAGCGGTTCAGGGGAAGAAGCTATTCCAATGGAACTTACTCCTCACCAACTGAATACGGACGGAATGGGGATGGTTCGCTACAAAGCGCGAAGAATGTTGGGCCCTAGCCATGAAGGTTAAAACTGACAGAAACAAGGAATAGATTTCGTCCGAACATTTTCCATGGAAATAGTGAGAGTCTTTCCACATCCCGCCTCTGAAATATCTAATGCTAATGTCCTTGATGTGTATTTATCAAGAGCCTCACTGTGAGTAATGGTAGGACATCAGCAGTAGATCGAAAACCGTACTGTTTGTCGCTCAAGAGGTTGTTATTGCTCAACGACCTTCTTGTTGATAATAGCCTCAATAAACTTACTAATGATGCTGAGGAGACTGATGGGTTTATACTGGGAGAGGGAAGAACGCTCGACCGTGTTGTGCGAAGAAGTAGAAGCATTTGAATAGTTTATTAAGGCATAAGACAAATTAGACAAACAGGTAATCGTTACGTTGAAGGAAAGCCGTAGGACAAAAGAAACGGATATTATTTTGATTAAGCAAAAGTGCATTTTGATTAAAAATTTTTTTTTCATTTATCTGAATATAACATTTATCATGGGACCATCTAATACCATGAAACTAAAAATTAGGAAAACTCAGCAAAGACCGAAATCAATGCCAATATAATGGTCAGCAAGGTATGCTTGATTATCATTTTCCCATGTTAAGGCACTTTGGCAAGATGGTGTACACATCCAAAAGAATTGTCAGGATAAACATTTAGTTTATTTTGGAGATGAATAAAAGAACAAGTAGTTTGGCGTAACTGATCAAGGGAATGCCTTCGTTGAACAGAATCTGAAAACAGCAAACTGACACTACAATAAATGTGAGTGTATGCATCGAAAATGAAAAAAAGAAAAAAGGACCTACCTAGACTAGTAAATAGAGGTGTGGCCTAGTTATGACATGATAATACCTAACCTCAGAAAGCTCCCCAGCAGGGATTTTGGAGAATGCATCTTATTTACCACGAATCATTTCCGCAGATTATCAATTATTTCGACATTTCAACTTTCTGTGAGCAATAGAAGATTATGTTGTAGTTAAAAAGTCAAAGCATTTGAAAGGTTATTTTAAAGCCTAACACGAAGGTTCCTTTTTACAAATGGAATAAATAGCTAACCTCTATGTTAGGTGAAAGTCGTTGAAAAAATAACGGATATTATTTTGATTAAGTAAAAGAGCATTTTGATTAAAAGAAAGCTTGTGAAACTCCCTTCCAGCTCCATGCTTTAAATTTAATTTAATTCCAATGTCTATCTACTGCCCTCTTGATTACTGTTTTCTCTTCCAGCTCATCATTAATGTTTCTGTTCCTAATTCTTCTACGCCTTGTAACCCCTTTCGTCTTAGCGGCTTTATTGCCTTGCTTGGGTTGATACTGATTTATTTCAAGACAATGCACGCCCTCAGAATTCATGGCCCACCTTTTCTCCTCCATGATAATACGCATCCACAGAATTCACTGCCCACCTTTCAAACGTTGCACAGCCTTGGCCATGAGATCTTAGAGAATTCTTCTTATTTACCACAAATTATTCTTACAGATTATCAATTATTTAGAATTTGTTACGTTTGAAAAAAGCCATAGAAAAAAAAACCGGATATTATTTTGATTAAAGTAAAAATACATTTTGATTAATTTTTTTTTTATTCATAAGAATATGACATTTACTATGAGACAATCTGAACACAAGTCACAAGTCATCGTGACCGAGGGTTTGAATGTGTTAGCCTTATCCAGGCTTTTGATCTGCGATTGATAACGCGCTCTTTTCCAGAAACTGTGCATAAGGTAGCTCAGCATAGTTGTAGTATAAACCACAGATGGGCTCTGTGGGTGTTGAATAAATACAAATGTGCCTGAGCAGGTATCTGCATTTGGGATTAGCTAAACGCCCCTGTAGACTGGCATCCTAAGATTCGAGAGGCTGCGTCATTTACATGGGACAATCTAATACCATGAAACTAAGAATTAAGAGAACTCAGCAAAGGCCGGACTCAATATCATGGTCAGCAAATTATTCCTGATTACCATTTTCCCATGTTAAGGCACCTTGGCAAGATGGTGTACACATCCAAAAGAATTATCAGAATAAACATTTAGTTTATTTTGGAGATAAATGAAAGAACAAATTAGTTCGGCATAACTGATCAAGTGAATGCATTCGTTGAACAGAATCTGAAAACAACAAACTGGAACTGCAAAAAAACGGGACTGTATGCATGGAAAATGAAAAAAGAAAAAAGGACCTGGCTAGACTAGTGAATAGAGATGTGACCCAGTTCTTTTCCATGATAATGCGTACCTCAGAATTCATTGCCCACTGTTCAAAAGTTGCACTACCTCGACTATGGGATTTTAAAGAATGCATTCTATTCACCACAAGTAATTCCCACAGATTGCCAATTATTTAAAATAGTTTGGATACTTTTTTTGTAGCCATAAGACGAAAGTTTCTTATACAAATGGGATAAAGAGCAGGGTATTTAAAACATTACTTGTTATCTTTTCTCTTCTTAATTCCCTTGTTCTCCCTCCATAATATTTTTTTCCTTTTTTCTCGTTTTCTTTCAGACGTAGCAGCCCATTGCTTCACAGTTACTTTACTCCCTGGTGTGAGGTGAAAGGATTTAAAAAAAAGGACATTTTTTAATAGCTCTTAAATAAAAGCCTACGGTGGAGCAATGGGTAGAGGTTTAAGGAATCGTTGAGCCGAGTTCGAATTCCAGTCGAATTCATTACATTCCCTTACGTGATAATACATTTAGGAAAAGTATGAATATGGGTAAACAGTAGGACAAACTGGGATCTATAGCCTTGGATGGCAATTGGTCTACCGCAGAAAGAAATGGCAACCTACTGCGGGAAAAAATCTGCCTCGTCAGTCATGTATCGAAAGATACCTGATCGCCTAAGCGTCTATCATGCATGGCACATACCTTTGGGAAAGATATGAAACCTCTTCTTCTCCCCCCCCCAGGTATGGGTAAATAGCAGGACACACCGTGTTCTGTAGCCTTGGATGGCAACTGGTCTACCGCAAAAAGAAATAGCAACTTTCTGCAGGAAAAAATCTGCCTCGTCAGTGATGTATCGAAAGATACATGATCGTCTTGCCCATAACTGATAATTATTCGCCATTTTATCATATTTTGGGGATCTAAGTTAAATATTTATGATGTCGTTTCTATTAGGCGCCTTACAGTAGACGCAAATAAGTAGAATTTTTTTCTGTACAGATTTAAGCAACATCAGTTACTTTATACGAATCTTACTGTGAAAACATTGATTTGCATATGTTACTGGACAATATGCATGCAGTACTTATTAACATAGTTTCTTGTGTCCGGTATTGTAGAGGGCTTATACAACTTCTTCATAATCCTCTTTGATGGATTTTACTCTTTTCTTCTTTTTTTGGTTATAAATGATTGTATGCATGAAAAATTGAAAATGGAATAAAACCTGCTTAGACTAATGAATAGAGATAGCCCAGTTCTCCTGCATGGCAATGCACACCCTCTAAATTCACAAGCCACCGTTCAAAAGTTGTAAAACCTTGGCTATGAGATTTTGAAGAATCCGTTGTATTCCAACAGAAATCTTTCCGGCAGATTATCAATAAAACTGTGTAACGGTGAGAGATTAAGCGCTGAGTTGCTGACGAAGAATTTTCTAGAACTTTCGAGAAGTTTCTAAAAGTTTCAAGAATTTCTAGAACATTCTGGCAACATAGATGCCAGTATAGACACAGAAGATGTAAGCTCAACAGTTCAGTTTACTTCTTGCCGTCTGACTTCACGTCACTTGATTTCGCTAAAAATAAGTGTTGGATTTTGTCTACGTTCATTGTTGTTATTGTTGGATTTTGTTACGTATCTTATTTGCAGTTCGTAAGAATGCTGATAATTTGAAGAAAGAAAAAAGGCTTAAATTAAATCAAAAGTGAACCCAAAGACGAAGAAGATAAGATATAGATTGAATGACATACCAAATCAAGAGAAAATAGATGCTTCTCTTGTTTTCCCATTTCGTGACTACGAAGAAAATAATAGATTGAATGACATACCAAAAACAAAAGAAAAATGATTTTATTTTGTTTCTCATTTTGGGAATAAGGACCCTCGCTAGAATAGCGCGGAAATGTACTTAGACATCTGGTTAAAGTGAAGCCCAAGGAACGATGTGAGTGTAGTGAATTTTTCAAGAGACCACCAAGCTAGTTACAGATGATAATTTTATGGCTACAGATGGGTGGGGAAAAATTAAAGAAATGATTCTATGTCACTTGTTGATAGGAGTGGAGGATGTGCGTGTCGCTAAAGGAACAAGACTTTCTCAGCCGGAAAATTTCGGTCAAGTATGCAAAAGAGGAAGAATGATGGACCAAACATGATAATTCGGAATAAAGGAATGTAGATAATAATTTTACGGTGACGTTAAAAATAACATCTATTTTGAGTCAGGCGTTCATGTGGAACACCTATTCCTTGGATGGCGGCAGTATGAGGAGTTGATATGAGAGTATGGGAGGAAAATGAATATGCCCACTGAAAGGTACTGGTGCGAACAAGAGAAGGGGTGAGAACAAGATGGCTAATCGAAATGTTGCTATTCCCCCCACCCCGACCAGGGAGAGCAACCCATATCTGGACATACAAGGACCACCCAGCAGTACCCGTGAAGAGATTTGATTAGGAGACAGGAGATTCGAAGACATCTCATAACAAGTCAACCCTAACCCGGTTTTTGGTGGTTGGACTTCATAGATAGCCATGCAGAGGTCCCAAAAATAGCCTCCCTTCTTCCCCTTTTAAAGCTCCACTGCCCGCTTCCTACACCATTCCCCCAACACACCTATTCCCAACATACCTCATCGTGGCACCTACCACAAGAAAAAACTTATCCTACGGCAGAATAATCATGTGAGGCAGACAGAATCTGCTTAGAACAGGACCTCTCTTCACAGAGGAAAGCTCTGTTGAAACCCCTGTTAAAAGTATCCACTGTAGACGGTCAGTCGGTGGAAGACACTCGGAATTTTCCCAAAGTCTACGGGCTAATAGCCTGGATCCGGAACTCAGGGAGGGACCTTAAAATCTGGGACCACCTCTCTGAGTCTAAAGACGGTGAAAATGGGAACACCAGACTTAAAAAAAAAAATGCAAAAGTTTTGTGTCGGGAGGGATCCTGTTATTCTCCTACTTTATATAGGGATCTTACTTTATCTTATCCCACAGACGTCGCCAGTATAGTCCTGGATGGCCGCATGACGACGGAGATAGATACAGGGAGCCTAGTTCAATCCGCCAGGCTACTTTTGTCCGCAGATTTCCGTCCAGTCTGTGACTAAAGGAACCAACTTAAAAATGTTTCTCAGGTTAGCCAGTTTGAATGCGAGGGCCTTGAGGGATCGGAATAAGGCTGCCCGCCTGCTTCGTGATCTCCTGTCTTTCGGCGTAGATGTAGGTGAGATCCAGGAAACACAGTTTGTTTTCAAGATTGACACTCGTGTGTTGCCTAACGACTATGTTGTCTATTCAGCATACGGGAATCGGCTGGCCAGAGATATTTCCTTGCTGGTTAAACATACCCTGGGTTCGAGGGTCGACCTTGTCCGTGTCGATGCGGTGAGAAGCTGTTGACCATGGCCTATATTGCAGTAGACAATAGTTAATTTGGGGTCATTACGGTGTAAGCGCCCAACGTTCAGAGGGAGCCTGTCTCGTTTTTTCCGTCAATTAGGGGCGTTCCTGGTGGATTCGTCGCGCTTAGTCTTAGTGTAGAAGTGGATGCCATCCTGTACCCCGACATAAACAGGGCATGGAGCTAGCGGGAGGTTATCGGGTGATTGTATCCCGATCAATCTTATCAGCGAGTTGGTCTCGTCGATAGATACTGGGTCAATAACCATGGGCGGGAGATGTGGACGTGAGCAATTAAACTACCTGTAGAAACTTTTTGATTAGATAGCAATGTATTTTATTAAAGAAAAGACTATTATGAGTAAATAATTGCATTTTCAATTATTAAAAGATTATTTTGATTAAGGGCTGAGGAGGGCTGATATGTACATATTTGGTGAGGCTATTCGGACCCTGGAGTCGTCTGTACCCGGATAGCGTTTGATGCTAGGCTTAGAATGGCAAAACACTGGTAATGTCTTTTTTTATTGGACAGGCGGGATTCCAGCAACAGCTAATTAGACTATGCAGTAGAAACTAGCGGGGGCGATTATCAGGAGTATGTGGTGCGATGAGTTTAAGGATTGAATTAGGTCCTTCACCACCGAATATAGCCAACGGCTCGCACAAGATAAAGCTAAAAAGGTGAAAGTTCTGTCCCGGTTCTCAGGCATAGCCTGTGCTCTGGAGCGCTACCAGGGTCACGTAGTTAGACATAGGTTAAACAAGATGTCTAAAGAAGCCGTGAACATGGACGCATAATTGCGCAAAGGAGAGATCCATCGAGATTCCGATAGATACACTCGTGAAGTCGAGACTGCAGAGGGGAATATACTGAGGTTGACCGATGACATGTGCGAGGGGTTTCGGTGTCATTTATGGCCGGTTTACCAAGGAGCCTGGTTTCTGTGACGAATAGTTCTGCAGCTTTTCGGCTGACTTTCCTTGGCTTTCGCCGATTGAAGCGGTTAGCTGTGAGAGTGAGATCACGGAAGGCGAAGTCTGCCTGTCATGGAAGATGGTCGGCAGTGGCAAGTCTCCAGGACTTGGTCGTTTACCCTATAAATTGTATTTGGGGATGACGTACATCTTTGCACCGGTATTGACTGTCGTGTTCAACAACTGGTTCCGGCAGTGGTCCATTCCCAACCGGATCACCCTTGTGTGATAACGCTGTTGAAAAAGGGCAAGGATGGAGGGCGTGAATTAGATGATTACATGATCATATATCTGCTAAGCACAGAGTTAAAGATTTTGAGCAAGATCCTGACGGAGCGTTTAGAGTCAACTGCCGAGATTCTGTTAGGACCCGAGCATACTTATGCTGTGAAGGGCCGAATAATTCAAAGCAACCTGAAACTGATCCGCACGATCCTAGAGGATGTAACAGACGACGAGCAACCGTGCTGATCCATTTGGATCATTCCAAGGCATAGGGTCGCCAATCACTGTAACGACTGCTACAAAGAGAGATAGCAGCCGTATTCAGAAGTGAACAGCGATTCAGGAGCCGGTGAAGCCATAGATCCAGATTATAGAGGCGCAGCTGAGGACAGAAACCCATAATAGCTCAACCAAAAAACCCTCAGTGACCTGATCGGATATCTTGGTCTAACAAAGTTCAATGCCGTGCTTTTGATGTCGTAAATCAAGCAGTGGAATTTGTTAGATTAAAGTGTGCAAGTCGCAGGTGAGAAATAGCGTCACTAGTGTTTTCACACGTCAAGATAGACTTTGCTTCTGCCACGGTGTTGACCGGTCTGTTCGAGGGAATTTCAGTCCCATGCAACCCCAGGAAGTCGCACCTCTCCATCGACAACTCATCCAGGAGCCTCAATCAGTGCTGATCCATAAGGAAAACATGTATCTATCTCTTCCCCTGGCTCACTCGGTACACATCAAAGAGGAATACAGCAGTGTCAAGATCTTGCTAGGTTCCCTTAAAATATGATTTGTACCATTGGGAGATTATCGGAGACTTCAAAACGCTGGCTTTCCTGATGTGTATCCAAGGTTGTTTTACCAAGTTTCCGTGTTATCTTTGCCTTTGGGACAGCAGGGACACCGTGGCACACTACTACAGACGGGACTGGCCACAACCGAGCTAGTTCAGTGTGGGTAGGAACAACGTCAAATGGAAAACACTATTAAACCTCCGGAGAGTATTTTTTGCTTCACTGCACTTAAAACTGGAACGTATGAAACAATTTGTCACAGCTCTAGATAAGGAGTCTGCAGCCGTCAAATACCTTCAAGACTTCTTCCCTAAGCTGCTTGCGGCAAAGTCAAAGCCGGTGTGTTCATCATAGAATGCAAGGGATTCCCAAGAAGCTCAGTAGGAAAGGGAAAAGCAGCGTGGAACAACTTTGTCGCAGTGGTTCTGGGCTTCCTGGGGAATCACCAGGCTAAAAACTATGGACAGCTTGTCAAGGCATTGGTGAAGAACTGGGCTGCAGGATGTCTCTCAAAGTTCATATGTTTGACGCTCAACTTGATAAATTCAAGGAGAATATGGGAGCGTACTCAGAGGACGAAGGTGAACGCTTTCAACAGGTTTTACTGGATTTTAACGCCGACACCAAAGGCCGTATACCGAAAACATGACAGGAGATTATACATCTAATTCGTGAAAGTAATTTACTGAGAAATTGAAAATCGCGTAAAACGACTCACATCCAAATTTTTGTGGCCCCTCTTATGTAATACGCGAATAAATAAATGCTACTTTTGAATCATATGCCGTTTTGTTCTTTGCGTGAACGAGAATATCCTTGTGTAACACTAGAATAAATAAATGCTACTTTTGAATCATATTTCGTCTTATTCTTTGCGTGAACGAGAATGTCCTTGTGTAATTCTAGAATAAATAAATGCTACTTTTGAATCATATTCCCTCTTGTTCTTTGCATGAACGAGTATGTCCTAGAATAAATAAATGCTACTTTTGAATCATATGCCATTTTGTTCTTTGTGTGAACGAGAATGTCCTTGTGTAACACTAGAATAGATAAATGCTACTTTTGAATCATATGCCCTTTTATTCTTTGCGTGAGCGAGAATGTCCTTGTGTAACACTAGAATAAATAAATAAATGCTACTTTTGAACACATGTCGTTTTCTTCTTACTCTTCATGAACGAGAATGTAGGTAAATTTCAGAATTTTCATTATTATGATCACGAAAGCAGCTTGAAGTAAATATTACTCATTTTTTATACTTTCTATTAAATAGGAAATAACAGTTTCTACCCAAGGAAAAATCGTGTTACATGGTATTATTTTGACACATTTAGCTTTCCATACTCAAGAAAAGACACTCTTATAGTGAGAAAGCAGTCTAAGTATTTGAAGAGTTTATTAGGGCAAAAGACGAAGATTACTGTTAATTGAATAAACAACTTTGAGTTTCGTTAGAAAACCTTGCAAAAATCGATTTTAATTTGATTAAAAATGTATTTTTATTAAATTAAAAAACATTTTGATTAAATGCTAATGTATTTTTATTAAGTAAAAACATTTTGATTAAATACCAGTGTATTTTATTAAAGAAAAGACTATTGTTGTTAAATAATTGTATTTTCAATTATTAAAGGAATATTTTCATTAAATGCGAATTAATTTTTATTAATTAAAAAAACATTTAAGAGACCTTTTATGAAATAAATGCTAATTGATTAAATACATGTTTGTTTTATTAAATAGAAGGTATATTGATCAAACGTGGGTATATTTTTATTAAACAAAAGAATATTCTGATAAAATACAAGTGTATTTTTATTAAATAAAAGGTGTATTGATCGTGTGGTCCTCGTACTTTGATTGAAACCAAGTTTACTTTATTAAATAAAAGAGGATTTTAATAAAATGTGAGTTCACTTTTATTAAATAAAAGGTATTTTCCTTAAATGCACCTGTATTTTTATTAAGGGCTATTGTAATTTTATTGATTAAAATCTATTTTTATTAAATGCTATTGTAACTCTATCTACAAACGTCAGGATGTGTGTGCGTGTGTAACGAATGCACGGCCGTACTTTTCGACGGATTTGCACCAAAATTTACATGCACATGCTCCAAGTTAGTGGGAAGGCCAAAACCGACTTTGCATTTCCCAACTCCCATCGATACTGGAAATAATCGATTTTTTCATGCTTCTACGGCAGTTTTCATGTAGCTTGCGGCCATTTTCTACTGGCTGGGGTGAGAACCTATAGCTGATTGCCACGAATAGGCAGGAAGATTCTATTGGCCAGCGTGAGAGCCAACAGCTGACTGACATAAATGTTAACTAGCATGCTAGCATGCAAAAAAAATCCATAGCTGCATTCGTCACAAGTGGGGAAAATTTAAATCTGCATGGCACTTTACTCCAATTGGCTCATTCCCTTGCTTAAACTTAACGTTGATTCTGATTCTGCAGAACTGGGTTGGGTGTGAAAAAGTATTTGTTGTTAACATTCTTTTTTTCATTCGGTTTTTTCCAGTTACGTGTCTTTTTTTAAAGATGATCGTTTTGTGTTCATTTTGTTTAGCTCTTTTTTCGTAACAGATTTAATGTTTAGTATAGAGCTTAGAAAAAATTCGCAATGTGAGATAGGCAAGAAGTAAGGCATGTAGCAACATCAACACGGCAAAAGGTACTCCTTTAAAGGCAAGGAAAGGCAAAAATATTTTAAGTCAAGTGATAATGATTGCTGTATGTGTCGTACGATTCTTGAATCAAACACGGGCAACGCCGGGCCATGCTGCTAGTTTTTATTAAACAAAAGAGTATTGCCATTACATAAAATAGTATCTTGATTCAATGCATGTGAATTTCATTAAATGCAAGAGTTTATTTTATTTATTTTTTTTATTTCATCGATATACGCCATTTCATGTGAGACAGATCGATATCCTCTAATAAAATTGGTTACAAAATTTGTCAGAATATGTGATATAAAACATTGAGAAGATTATGAATTAATCTAATGAAACTACTATCAGCATCTAGTTTGAGATATTCGCAATGATTTTGGTTTAGTGCAGAAATTTGCATTTATTACTTTTATACATCAAAGGCTCCGAAATTCCCTCTTCATCATTGAAACAAAAGGGCAAACGAAAATGTTATGTAAAATAAACAATTATCTATTTGACATTTTAAAATCCTTCTTGATCGGGAAAATAATTTTTCGACACTCGCTTCGTATTATTATGGATACTACTACTACTATTACTCCAACTACTATAACTACTACTACTACTACTAATAATAATAATAATACGCAAAATTATTAATTTAACTCTTCCAATATTTTCCAACAATTAGTAGAGAGCACGAAGAAGAAGAAAAAAATCATGATAATAAAAATCATGAATAGCTCTCGTGGCTTATAATCTTCATTAATTGGTGGTCAGTTTCGACGGACTACAATAAATACCCGTTCAGTATCACAGCCTGTCTGTTGCCTGACTATAACCGGTTGAACGTGTCTGTTCTTCGGCGGGTGAGCATCATTGCCCCTTGTTAAGGTGGTTGTTTTGTTTGCATTTAGGTTGAAGGATAAGGCAGCGAAATGGATTTGGGAGTCACATCTAGATTCTCTGGGAAACCCTCAGTCGGTGACCGCATGAGTTGAGTAGGTAGCCCGACTTGAAGACATTGCTAGCCCCCAACTGCAAGGTTACGTACTGGTTTTTCACCAACAACCTTTTAACATCTGGCTGTGAGCATATGCCTTGTGTACCATCAACAGACTGGGTGTCATGATGAATACATCGGTCTTTACGTATTTTTATCCCACCGTCAATTTGTTTGACGTGTTACACCCTTACTAACTATTGAGAGGTTCACCCCTTTTTATACAAATGGACTCACCCAGTGTATACTTATATTATTGCCAGTGAATAGCCGAGAGACAGAGCAAGACCTCCGAGTCTAGCCGAGTCGTGATACAGTCTTTCACTGTAAGCGACAGCTGTCGGACTCTCTGCGTTAACAGAAAGGAACCCAGACGAAGCTTTGCCGAAGGGCAAGGTTTCGTCCGGGGAGGTAGACAGGGCCTGAACCCGTCTAAGCGGGTTCAAAGCCTATATTTTTGGCCGAGCCTACGGACTCGAAAATACCCAAATTAAACCGGCCTTGTGCCACATTCGGTCCTCGTGGGTGGATTGATAAATACCGAGCAAGATCGAAGAGTCGAGTCGAGTCGAGTCCAGAGTGACAGAGTAAAAGGTTGTAGGTAACCGGAGGAGAGAGGGTAACGCTTGTAGGAGTCACAGTGAGCGAGCACGTAGACTCATACAGAAGTCATACAGCGATACTTCAATACCAAAGGCTGTATATATATTTTGCTACTAACCGGTATTCCTGGAACTACTAACCTGCTTTAGCAGTTTGTATTATTACGTTAATACATTATTTTCATATATTCATTCCTGGCGTTTGTTATTTATTGGTACCGGATTTCAACCCGGAATCCACAACTCACTAACTTAATTACTCACTCACTCAATAATAATAATAATGACCCGCATGAAAATCACCAAGACCAGGTTACAGAGATAGGATCTGTAACAATTTTATGAGACTTTATAATAAAGTCTCATAAAATTGTTATACAGACAGAACAATGAAAAGCTATAATCAAGCTATAAACACCGTAATCAAAGAACAAAAAGGCAGAATGTGCCTTCTTGTTGCCATGGCAGTTTCTGCAAATTGTAATCTTTGAAGATCTTCAAAATCTGTGAAAATACAAGTATCTTGAAGTGGAATCTAAAAAATGTGGCACGTGAAGACATCAATAATTCCAGTGGTTATTGGAGCACTCGGGCTGATTTGGAAAAGGTTCCGATAGACTCATCGAAGGGATTCCTGTTAGCCAATGCATTAAAGAAATACAAAAAATTGTACACGCAAGCACATTACGAAGGGTTTTATCTATGTAAAATGTGGGTGATCTTAGTTTTTCGGGATTTTTTTTACAAAAATGATTAGTAGAAAATTTCATGAAGCCATTTCTCAGCTTGGGACCAGGAAGGAAATGTGTATAGAACAGAAATCAAAGGAAATAATAATAATAATAATAATAATAATAATAATAATAATAATAATAATAATAATGAGAACAAGAAGTTAGAAAATAATAATAATAATAATAATAATAATAATAATAATAATAATAATAATAATAAATAAAATGATCCTGGAAAATTGTAGGAGACGACGCAGAAATCTCAGTGCAGCGTGGATTGATTATCGTAAAGCCTTTGATAGTGTTCCACATTCTTGGATCCTTAAGGCTTTGGAAATGTACAAAGTCTCCCCAGTGGTATTAAACTTTCTTAAGCACAGCATGGGGATGTGGAACACAAAACTATACCTTAGGCACACCGGGGGCACTGCCATATCCAACCGTCTGAATATCCGACGTGGAATTTTTCAAGGAGACTCTCTGTCACCCCTTCCGTTTTGTTTATCCTTAACCCCTCTTACACATGAACTGAACAACAGTAGCTATGGTTACAAAATAAATAAGAAAATTTTCAATCACCTACTATACATGGATGATCTCAAACTCTTTGCCAAAGACGACAATGAGTTGAAAGGCCTCCTCAATATTGTAAAATACTTTAGTGACGACATAGGTATGGACTTAGGATTAGATAAATGTGCAAAAGTAACATTCAAGGAAGGTAGAATTACAGAAACACCCTCAATAGATTTAGATTTTGTCACAAAGATTAGGGAATTGGAGCATGAAGAAGCTTATAAGTACCTAGGAATTAGCGAAGGAGATGGCATACAACACCCCCAAATGAAAGAAAAAATAAGAAAAGAGTACTACAGGCGTGTACGTCTGATACTAAATACTGAACTAAACTCAAAAAATAGAATATCAGCTATAAACACATTGGCTGTCCCAGTGGTGCATTACAGCTTTAATGTCCTTAAAGGACCATAGCTGAAATTAAGCGAATAGACGCCAAAACGAGAAAGCTTCTCACTTGCTATCGCATGCATCATCCCAAAGCTGATGTTGATCGTCTGTATGTGCCCAGATCCGAAGGAGGCAGAGGATTAGTTCAACTAGAACTGTCCTACAAAACTACAACAATTGGCCTCCAAAAATACTTGGAAACTACAGAAGACTGGATGATGGTATGCGTCAAGGAACATGAAAGTAGTAAGCGTCTTTACTCCGTAATGAAAGAAGCCAACAAATTCAAACTGGAGCTTCAAATGGGCGTAGAGATGCAACTACAGCACAATACACCGGCCGAAACTGCAAAATACTTGAAAAAGACAGCAAAGACGAATGCAACCGACCAGATACAGAAGCGATGGCAAGATAAACCGCTTCATGGCCAATACTCTGCCCGTATCAACCAAGCTGATGTAGACAAAACCCGTACCCATCAGTGGCTACGCAGTGCAGGGTTGAAAGCGGAGACTGAAGGTTTTATCCTTGCTGCGCAGGACCAACGCTTGCTAACTAGGAATTATCAAGCACATATACTAAAATATTGTGTCAGCCCAAAATGCAGATTCTGTGATAAATATCCAGAAACGATTGATCATCTTGTATCAGGTTGCACGATGTTGGCACCCACTGAATATAAAACCCGACATGACAGAGTGGGCCAATATCTGCACTGGAAAATCTGCAACTTCTACGGGAAGGAAACTGAAAGAAACTGGTACCAACACCACCCAGACCCAGTTACGGAGATAGGACCTGTTACAATTCTATGGGACTACACAATTCACACTGACAGAACAATCAAGGCCAACCGACCAGATATTGTTATTAAAGACCACAAACAAAAACGGTGCCTCCTTATTGATATGGCAGTCCCTGCTGACTGCAATGTATCTTTGAAGATATTCAAAAAGCTGTCAAAATACAAGGACCTTGAAATAGAGGTCTCGAAAATGTGGCATATGGGAACATCAACAATCCCTGTTGTAGTTGGAGCCCTAGGACTGGTTGGAAAAGATTGCAGTAGACTAATTGCAGGGATTCCTGGAAGCCCATGCCTCGAGGAGATACAAAAAATTGTTCTGACAAGTACAGCCCACACTTTACGAAGGGCTCTATCTATGTAATTATTTTATTTTATTTTTTTATTTTTTTATTTTTTATTTTTTTTTTGTCAGTGAAAAGTGTCATGATGCCATTTCTAACCTTAGGTCCCTGGGCGGGACCCGGAAAGAAATGTGTAAACGCTAGAAAGCAAAGAAAATAATAAAAATAATAATAATAATAATAATTTATTAAAAACTGTCCTCTCCAAGAATGCTTGTTAAATATATATATATATATATAGTCTTTATATCGTCTTTACATCGATATATACTTTCCTGAGTAGATGGACAACTGTCCACTTAAATTTTCTGAATGTTTTCCAGGATCTTTTTAATATTCTTCACTAGATTTCTTGATTGCCTCTAGTGCTCTATTATACGGCATGACAGTTGCTTCAAGATATCACATTTCATATGATATCACATTTCATATGTTGATTTCTTGATTGCCTCTAGTGCTCTATTATACGGCATGACAGTTGCTTCAAGATATCACATTTCATATGATATCACATTTCATATGTTGATTTCTTGATTGCCTCTAGTGCTCTATTATACGGCATGACAGTTGCTTCAAGATATCACATTTCATATGATATCACATTTCATATGTTGATTTCTTGATTGCCTCTAGTGCTCTATTATACGGCATGACAGTTGCTTCAAGATATCACATTTCATATGATATCACATTTCATATGTTGATTTCTTGATTGCCTCTAGTGCTCTATTATACGCATGACAGTTGCTTCAAGATATCACATTTCATATGATATCACATTTCATATGTTGATTTCTTGATTGCCTCTAGTGCTCTATTATACGGCATGACAGTTGCTTCAAGATATCACATTTCATATGATATCACATTTCATATGTTGATTTCTTGATTGCCTCTAGTGCTCTATTATACGGCATGACAGTTGCTTCAAGATATCACATTTCATATGATATCACATTTCATATGTTGATTTCTTGATTGCCTCTAGTGCTCTATTATACGGCATGACAGTTGCTTCAAGATATCACATTTCATATGATATCACATTTCATATGTTGATTTCTTGATTGCCTCTAGTGCTCTATTATACGCATGACAGTTGCTTCAAGATATCACATTTCATATGATATCACATTTCATATGTTGATTTCTTGATTGCCTCTAGTGCTCTATTATACGGCATGACAGTTGCTTCAAGATATCACATTTCATATGATATCACATTTCATATGTTGATTTCTTGATTGCCTCTAGTGCTCTATTATACGGCATGACAGTTGCTTCAAGATATCACATTTCATATGATATCACATTTCATATGTTGATTTCTTGATTGCCTCTAGTGCTCTATTATACGGCATGACAGTTGCTTCAAGATATCACATTTCATATGATATCACATTTCATATGTTGATTTCTTGATTGCCTCTAGTGCTCTATTATACGGCATGACAGTTGCTTCAAGATATCACATTTCATATGATATCACATTTCATATGTTGATTTCTTGATTGCCTCTAGTGCTCTATTATACGGCATGACAGTTGCTTCAAGATATCACATTTCATATGATATCACATTTCATATGTTGATTTCTTGATTGCCTCTAGTGCTCTATTATACGGCATGACAGTTGCTTCAAGATATCACATTTCATATGATATCACATTTCATATGTTGATTTCTTGATTGCCTCTAGTGCTCTATTATACGGCATGACAGTTGCTTCAAGATATCACATTTCATATGATATCACATTTCATATGTTGATTTCTTGATTGCCTCTAGTGCTCTATTATACGGCATGACAGTTGCTTCAAGATATCACATTTCATATGATATCACATTTCATATGTTGATTTCTTGATTGCCTCTAGTGCTCTATTATACGCATGACAGTTGCTTCAAGATATCACATTTCATATGATATCACATTTCATATGTTGATTTCTTGATTGCCTCTAGTGCTCTATTATACGGCATGACAGTTGCTTCAAGATATCACATTTCATATGATATCACATTTCATATGTTGATTTCTTGATTGCCTCTAGTGCTCTATTATACGGCATGACAGTTGCTTCAAGATATCACATTTCATATGATATCACATTTCATATGTTGATTTCTTGATTGCCTCTAGTGCTCTATTATACGGCATGACAGTTGCTTCAAGATATCACATTTCATATGATATCACATTTCATATGTTGATTTCTTGATTGCCTCTAGTGCTCTATTATACGCATGACAGTTGCTTCAAGATATCACATTTCATATGATATCACATTTCATATGTTGATTTCTTGATTGCCTCTAGTGCTCTATTATACGGCATGACAGTTGCTTCAAGATATCACATTTCATATGATATCACATTTCATATGTTGATTTCTTGATTGCCTCTAGTGCTCTATTATACGGCATGACAGTTGCTTCAAGATATCACATTTCATATGATATCACATTTCATATGTTGATTTCTTGATTGCCTCTAGTGCTCTATTATACGGCATGACAGTTGCTTCAAGATATCACATTTCATATGATATCACATTTCATATGTTGATTTCTTGATTGCCTCTAGTGCTCTATTATACGGCATGACAGTTGCTTCAAGATATCACATTTCATATGATATCACATTTCATATGTTGATTTCTTGATTGCCTCTAGTGCTCTATTATACGGCATGACAGTTGCTTCAAGATATCACATTTCATATGATATCACATTTCATATGTTGATTTCTTGATTGCCTCTAGTGCTCTATTATACGGCATGACAGTTGCTTCAAGATATCACATTTCATATGATATCACATTTCATATGTTGATTTCTTGATTGCCTCTAGTGCTCTATTATACGCATGACAGTTGCTTCAAGATATCACATTTCATATGATATCACATTTCATATGTTGATTTCTTGATTGCCTCTAGTGCTCTATTATACGGCATGACAGTTGCTTCAAGATATCACATTTCATATGATATCACATTTCATATGTTGATTTCTTGATTGCCTCTAGTGCTC
>OZ010586.1:37670588-37780588 GCA_963932145.1 Acanthosepion lycidas
GTTCCACATCTGACACGTGCGAATGTAAATCATCAATTTGTTTTTCTCAAACATAAGTACCATTTACCGAAAATCCGTTCTGAATCGTAAGATAAAAAAAATGGCACTAAAACTATGACATTACTTAATTAGAAATAATTTTAATTACTTTTAAAAATAAGATATAATAAGGAAACTTGTTGTAAGAAAAAAATTTTTTTTTCATTGAATAATAAATTTTTACTAGAATTGTTTTCATTTTTTAATATTTTAATTGGAATAATATATTAAGTTTGAAATCTTTCTGTATTAATTTTACCCTTTTAGATTATTAATGATTATTAATTAAAATTATATTTACTAATCATATATGGAAAAACTTTTTTTCAGTTTCTTGTATACGTGTGGATTTTGTAAATATGGTCGACCATACACGACATTATCAGAAAATAAGAGCGAAAACTATAGTAAATTTAAAGCCAGAAAGTATTTAAAATTCAATATTTACTCTTTTTAAGAATACTGAGTACTCAGAAATTGGGTGCTACCGTTAATGCAATTATTTTTTACCGCTAGTCCCCATAGAATGACATTAGATAAACATCAATCTGTCATCAAGTTTTCACACACGTGAAAAGCTTAAAAACAGCTACCGCAGTGTTAAAAATGCATTTCTGCGATATTTTAAATTTAAAATACAAACTTGTGCAAATTAACTGAAACAACCGCTTTAGTTTCCTTTCTTTCGCCATACGGTCAGTTTTAAACCAACTTTGGTGACAGGATTTCTATTTTTACCTCAGATTAGGTCATTTGAAGTTGTGCGTAGTAATATAGATCTATTTTCAGGATGTATGAAGAAATTTGTTTGGCCTTGAAAAATATTGCGTCATCCGTGATTGCATCGCATTTTCATCACGATCAGACTCTATTGTCTCGATTGTCAATTAGTTGTCCTATGTCCATTGCCTTCCAAGAAAGCGTACGAAATTTGTAACGCTGCATGAACACACAGGCAAGCGTTACCAGCGAGCAAATCAAGGTACTATAAACTGATCTGAAAACACACCTGATTTAAATCCAATCGAGAATCTGTTGTCAGTCTGCAAGGAACGACTTTGTGGAATGCACATCGAAGTATTAACATATGCATTATGTCATGCTTCATTGGAAATAATACAAAAAAAAGTAAATAATAACGGAATTATGCTTTTTTTTTCAATTAATTTGCACAAAGGTGTAAATAATATTAGGTACGTGCAAAAATAATGACGCAATAATGTCGTTTTTTGACGTATTTTTACACCTCAAAAAACGACATTATTACGTCATTATTTTTGCACCAACCTAATATTTATTTCGATCTAGATTAATTAGAATTTAGTTTAAATCAACTAATATTTCTCGATTAAAGTTTCAGAAAAGCATATCTTATATATGAAAGAATTTTTTATAAAGTGAATTACATTGCGATGAAAAATGTCTGAAAACGGAGCGACAATCAGCTATTTCAGGAAAGCATCTATATTTAAAATATTTTCTAAAAGATAGCCAAGTATTTTGTTTATTTGAAATATTAGATTTAAATTAACTTCAAATTAAATAAAAAAAAAATGAACGATTCAAAAGTCATTTAATTTTTTTCAAATTCTTAGATTCCAGATGCCATTTCTTGATGTATCAATTTCAATTATTTCCATTTTAATAATTCAACTCTTCAAGTTTATTTGGTTCACCTCTGCTGTGGCCAGGTATTGACCTCACAACTCTTTGATTACAACTCACTGGATTACTTCAACCAACGTTTTTATCCACTGGACCACGTGTCCTTGGGAAGCAAGACCGACGACTCGAATCGAGTCCAGAGTGACAGAGTAAAAGGTTGTAGGTAACAGTCTACCCCGGTGCGGTATATACACTAGATACTGACAGTAGTTTCATTAGATTAATTCATAATCTTCTCAATGTTTTATATCACATATTCTGACAAATTTTGTAACCAATTTTATTAGGGGATATCGATCTGTCTCACATAAAATGGCGAATACTGATGAAATGACAAAAACAAAATAAACTCTTGCATTTAACGAAAATACACTTTTATTCAATCAAAATCCACCCGCATTTAATCAAAACTAGTAGCATGACCCGGAGTTGCCAGTGATTGATTCAAAAACCATATGACTAATACAGCAATCGCTATAACTTGACATAAAATATTTTTGCCCTCCCTTGCCTTTAAAGGAGTGCCCTTTGCCGTGCTGATGTTGCTACATGCCTTACTTCTTGCCTATCTCACACTGCGAATTTTTTCTAAGCTCTATACTAAACATTAAATCTTTTACGAAAAAAGAACTAAACAAAATTAACACAAAACGATCAGCTTTAAAAAAATAGGACTCGTAACTTGAAAAACCGAATGAAAAAAGAATGTTAACAACAAATACTTTTTCACACCCAACCCAGTTCTGCGGAATCAGAATCAACGTTGAGTTTAAGCAAGCGAATGAGCCAATTGGAGTAAAGTGCCATGCAGATTTAAATTTTTCCCACTTGTCATGAATGCAGCTATCGATTTTTTTTTTGTGCATGCTTGCATGCTAGTTAACATTCAGTCAGCTGTTGGCTCTCACGCTGGCCAATAGAATCTTCCTGTCTATTCGTGGCAGCCAGCTATAGGCTCTCACTCTGGCCAGTAGAAAACGGCCGCAAACTACATGAAAATTGCCGTAGAAGCATGAAAAAATCGATTATTTCCACTAACGAAGAGAGTTAGGAAATGCAAGGGCGGCCTTGGCCTTCCCACTAACTTGGAACATGTACATGTAAATTTTGGTGCAAATCCGTCGAAAATTGCGGCCGTGCATTCGTTACACATACACACATATATCCTGCCTTTTATAGATGGAGATACTATTTTTTATAATCGCAATACTCTTTTATTTAATAAAAATACAATGACATTCAATGACATTCAATCAAAATACACTCGCATTTAATTAAAATATTTTTTATTTAATAAAAATTCATCTGCATTTAATTAAAATGATCTTTTATTTAATAAAATAAACTTGGATTTGATCAAAATAACATTTATTTAATAAAGAACCCCTCGTATTTGATCAATGCACAATTATTTAATAAAAATACAGTTGTATTTTATCAAAATAATTTTTTATTTAATAAAAATATACTCGTATTTGATCACTATACCTTATATGTAATAAAAATACACTTATATTTTATCAAAATAATCAAATTTCATAAAAATATCCTCGCGACTGATCAATATAACTTCTATTTAATAAAATAATCGTGTATTTAATGAAAACAGCATTTATTTAATAAAAAATCTCTTTCATTTAATAAAAAGGCTCTTTTAATTAATAAAAAATAAATTAGCATTTAATCAGAATACTCTGTAGATACAAGTTAGTTGATATGCCTTCTCAATTTATATTTGACGCCTATACCGCCTAAACATGAAACAACAAGAAGCAACGCAAAACAGTTTTGTAACAACAACAATATTCATATTTTATCTCTGTAATGATGTACATGTATAGAGTTTATTATTTTCGTTAGTGTTATATCCCACTGTCTGAATTAAAGATTTTACTAATTAAATATTTTTATCCGAGCTCACAAAAGTTGAAGGAACTTGCCGCTCAAGATGTTTGCTGTTAGAGGGTTGAAAGAATTATAAAACTGGGAATATGTTGAGTAAACTTTTAGCTTTAGAAGGGTTGAAAGAGTGAATGCTCCGTAATGTTTGTAATTAAGTTTCCATTGCTTGTCATTAAGTTTGTAATGTAGTTTGGAAGATTTCGTACGTACGTGTATGTGTGCGTGTGTGAATATATTTACAGCGCCTTCCCGAACTGGCAATTGGAAAGCAGTTTCCTTCAAGCTACATTTTCGTAGGTGAATGAAATCAAGAAAAAGGGGAAGGACGAATTTTTGTCTGATATTTATAATCAGCGTAATCACGTGACAGGCTCGAAAAGGGCGTTGACAGATTTGGGCGGAATTATTATATTTTTTTTTGTCAGGTCAAGAACTAGTTTGATGTTATTCGAACCTGATTTAAATATTAAGTGACCAATCAGAAGTTGAGGTTTTCTGAAAATATGTATGAAGCTTGATAAGCTCTGTAATCCACTTTTTGCACAGATTTGTGCAAAATTCAACATTGATAAGAAAGTGGTAGAGAGATGCTAAAACGCTTTTAATTCTTGAAAAAAGGGATTCGGTTTGAAATTCCAGTGTATATCACGTGAAGAATATGACCGATATAACTCCGGGCAATGTAATTAGTGCAAGTGTTCATATAAGTTTATATATTTACCAATTTCCCCTCGAGGTAAGATGTGGAAAAAGGCCGAGTTTTATGTGAGGGATTTCCGAGCCTGTAGGCTCGTTCAAAACTTACCCGTATAAAACGGGGTCGGAAAGCTGTTTTCCGAGACGAGACTCTGCCCTTCGACATAGCCCCGTCTGGGGATCCTCTCTGCCCGGAGGTAGGGAGTTTAACCAGCACAGCTGGAAAAGATTCCAGCTGATTTTATCTCGTAATGACGTCGGTGATCGTCCAATGTAGACATTGATCTATCTTGTCATGACGATTTTTGTACTTATTGGGAGTGATCAGGAAAAAGTTAAAAATAGTTTCAATGTATTCGCCACATAACTAACATTTTAGCACTGTACTATTGTACAAGATACATACTTTCGTGTAAGCAAACTCGGCTCATGTGCAGGCAGAATAAACCCACAAACTGGTACTGCAAATTTATCTACATAAGCATTTTTGCTATGTAGAGGCTATTTTTTCTTCTCCTTTTGGCATAGCCTTTTCTTTTCATGGTTCACGTTTGATTTTGCGGCATTTATATCTACTTTAACGTTTGCCCTCCGATATTGTCCTCATCATTATTATTGCCATATTCACGACGTTTCGGCCGTTATACGCTCCGGCATTTTTCAGGTGATTGGAACTGAATCCTTTATTTCATCCATCAGGTAGATTGTTCTAGTTCCACGCGCCATGCCTCTTCTGGATCTCCCTTTAACTCAGCCCTCAAAGATTTTGTTAAGCCCTGCAGTTAACTCACAACTCTTTGGCTCAAATCACTAGATCCAACCAACGCTTTCATCTGCTAGGCCATGAGGATATCAGTGTATGGATTTTGGGGACTTATAAACTATCATCAGAGCTCATATTGCATTTTTTGTTGTCATTATTATTGCTTTTATCTAGCACTCCGTATTAATGGTTCCCATATTGTTTTTATTTCTATGTTTGGCTGGCTTAGGGAATCTTTCTGGCCTAGCATATGTGCTGATTTCTTATGTTTTCGTATATTCCAGAGATGTTCTCTATCTATTATTCCAACCTCATCCAACAGGATGTGATCTCCCTTTTCCTTCCATATGTAGTCATACGCCTGATTTTTGTATTTCCCCACGTTTTACGCATTTACTATGTTCTTGCAGGCTTATCATAATGGTGCGACCTGTTTCTCAATTATATTTCTTACCACAGCTGCACGGGATGGCGTACATACAGTTCTTAGTTATTGTTGTGGTAAACCCTCCTACAGACAGTAGAATGAACTCTTCCTCTTCTCATAAATACAAACTGCGAGAGTCGGATACCAGAGAGTGTTAGAGTAGTAGACACAGTGCTAATCTACTTATTACTGACACTATTGTTTTGTATATATCTTCAATATATCTTCGTCTTCCGTGTCTTTCTTTCTGGCCCCTAAACAGGCCACAACAGTTATGTTCTCCTCTGTGGGTGGGTCTTACTCGGAAGAGGTGTCTGCGAAGGGTCGAACCACTTTTGAAGGTCGTCCTGTTGTTATATGGACCACATTTGTTTTGTATTTTATCCGATAATCCCTTCACACAGGTTAGGCAGAGCAAAGCTGTTTTCTGAGTGTTGTTGACATGAAAAAGGCCGGAGCGTACAACGGCTGAAAGGTAGAATAAAAATGAGGACAACAGTTCGAACAACCCCCTGTTCATCTCGAGGTCCTCGACAAAATCCAGAGACGGATATGCATTTTGATATGTCCTAATCTGGCATCTCGTCTACAGTCACTTTTACACCGACGTAATGTGACTTCCCTCTGTCTTTTCTTCAAGCATTTTCCTAAAAACTGTTCTGATGATCTACTTTCACTGGTTCCCAAACTGCATTAATTTAAGCGTGCTACTAGGTTGGCAACTCGGTTCCACCCTTTCACTGTCGAAACGGTTAAATGTAGCCGTCTCTTCTACTTCAACAGCTTCTTATCTCGCACTTCCCGTCTGTGGATCTCCCTCCGTCTTACTTGCTACCCTGATAGCTAAGACCTTCAAATATTCAAATGTATTGTCAATCGATATCTTCTGATGCCTTGCTCTAGTTCCCCGTCCTTCTCTGTGTCCTTTCCTCAAACACCCCTCTTTACTCCTGCTCTCACTTTCGGTAACCCCTTGCATAACAAACCTAGCAAATTTTAGAGAAAATGGGAACAAAAAGGACAGTTGAAATTTCTATTGCACATAATGAGGAAAGAGGGCTTGGAAAATTTGATACTCACAGGACAGATTGAAGGCAAAGAAGGATAGAGGAAAACAACGCATAACCTACCTAGCAAGTTTTAGAGAAAATGGGAACAAAAAGGACACTTATACTTAACGTCAGTAAGAGACAGTTGAAATTTCTATTGCACATAATGAGGACAGAGGGCTTGGAAAATTTGATACTCACAGGACAGATTGAAGACAAAGAAGGATAGAGGAAAACAACGCATAACCTACCTAGCAAGTTTTAGAGAAAATGGGAACAAAAAGGACACTTATACTTAACGTCAGTAAGAGACAGTTGAAATTTCTATTGCACATAATGAGGACAGAGGGCTTGGAAAATTTGATACTCACAGGACAGATTGAAGACAAAGAAGGATAGAGGAAAACAACGCATAACCTACCTAGCAAGTTTTAGAGAAAATGGGAACAAAAAGGACACTTATACTTAACGTCAGTAAGAGACAGTTGAAATTTCTATTGCACATAATGAGGAAAGAGGGTTTGTAAAATTTGATACTCACAGGACAGATTGAAGGCAAAGAAGGATAGAGGAAAACAACGCATAACAAACCTAGCAAGTTTTAGAGAAAATGGAATCAAAAAGGACACTTATACTTAACATCAGGAAGAGACAGTTGAAATTTCTATTGCACATAATGAGGAAAGAGGGTTTGTAAAATTTGATACTCACAGGACAGATTGAAGACAGGTAGGCAGTGGAAAACAACTCATAACGTACTTAGTAAATGGATGGCGGAACAAGATTTTGGAAAAATAACAAAATGTCAAAATTTAAAAAAAAAACTACAAAGGCCATAAAATCGTGGAGAGCTATAATCGCCTTTGTATTGATGGAATATGTTACAGGAAAAAAGAGATATATAACAGCTTGAATAGCACGGATTTTAATGACCGTTATTTTAATTTACAAATTCATTTCAGTTTTCAATATTACATCCACTCGCCTGATTTAATCCTATCTGCTCTTTTTCTGTCATATTCAAATACTGTATTTCATTATCTTTATTCTCACCTATGACAGCTGGAATTAACTTTCTGCTCGAATTGCTTAATCACTGTATCTATAGAATTATATTATCGCTATTAATCATCTTTCTTTGCTTGAAGGTTGCCCTTACGCATTTATCTAGACCAAATTCAATGCAAAAATCATCGCTTGCATTTTTTGCATGTTTGACGTCGTCCCCTGGTCGCAGCGTCAACCGTGTCGTTCTATCCCAGTCTACCACGGCACCAACTGTGACGTCCTACTTTGATTCCCAGTCTGCCTACCCACGTTGTGAATTGATCTAGGCAGAGGAAATCAATCAGTCATCGGGGCCGTACTGCAAACCGAGTCCAACGGGGGTGATACCACAAAAATACGCATAAAAGGCAATAAAATGAAAACTCAAAAGTTCAAAGTATCAAAGAAAAAGGTAACAAACTTTATGTCTAGTTGTTCGATAATTAGGACAGCATCTATCTCCCGACCCGTTCTATGGATTGTGACACGTCGTTTTCCGCTAGGCAAGTTTTAACACTTCAAGTCGTCTGCTCTCTAAGAAATTGGTGTTTCGGTGGGTCTTTGGACGAAAGTCAAAAGAAAAACTTATTTCGGTGATCTGGATCTAAGTCGCTCTTCAAAATAATTGTTCTTGGTTTGAAGAGATGGGTCCGGAATATGTGCGTGAATCCTGGTCAGCTATCTGCGAGGCTTGCCTCAACCGGAGACTGACTCTGGGAATTGCTGGGTCTCGACTCATTTCTGCTCGTTGTGGCTTCGTTTATATGGGCGCCGACCAAAACCGGGGTGAGTTTGTCGATAATTCTAAATACATATCCACCTCTCCGGTTAGGAATTTCCACCTTTTTCCATTTTTGGGAACCTTTCCTCACTCCCACCTTCTCATCATACTTCAGAGGGGCGTGAACTGCCCTCCCCACATCTTCGTGGCAACCTCTCTTACTCATCCTCCAGATGGGCGGCAACAGCCTCCCTCGTGCATCACGTGATCACCACTCGACCAATGATGTCCCAGTCGGGCGTGGACGAATCTGCGGCTTTGTTTCAGGAAGAAGAAAATATCTTGCTTAAAAAAAAAATTATCTCTTCTATTTCTCTTTTCTTCCCCTTAATGGTTTATCATTTCTCCAGCCGCGAACGGGACAATATGACAATGGCAGTCATAACTCTTGTTCTACACGTGGTTTACGTCAGGTATTTTATCGCTAATTATCAGAATTAGTGGTCTTCTTAACATGGTCTCAAAAAAAAAAAAACATCTCCAAAGTTCCAGTCCGTCTGTCGCCTCGAAGAAAGAAAGAAAACACATTCATTTCCTTCGGTACAAATTCCTGATAACAAAATTTTATTATCGCAGGCCAAGGATGTTCCGTGGGTGGTTTTTAATTTTTCATATCTGTCCAAGTCCTTTTAGTTGTCTGTTTTTCGTCACTTAACGAAATAACATTTTCATTTGAATTTTTTTTTTCTTTCTCTGGCCAGCCGGTCTGTAGTTGATAATAAGATGTCTTCCCGTACCAATAGCTTGTTTTCATATCCTTAGATAACACAGCCGATGCCAAAACATATCTGATTCTTTCCTTCTTTCCCTTTCTTTTTACTCAGAATTTCCCTGTCATTGTAATGACACTCTTTCGCCATTTGTTACTTATCAAAATATCCTTTTATCCATTGTCTCTTAGCTGTGTGTGTGTTCTTGCTTATCACTCACAATTCGGTTCTTAGCCTCTCCTTTCCTTCTTTTCTTTCTTTTCCCTTTCTGCCTCGTTAAATGGTGCCACACATGCTTTAAAAGCACTTTATTATTATTATTATTATCATTTTTATTTTCTTTGCTTTCTGGCGTTTACACATTTCTTTCCGGGTCCCACCCAGGGACCTAAGGTTAGAAATGGCATCATGACACTTTTCACTGACAAAAAAAAAATAAAAAATAAAAAAATAAAAAAATAAAATAAAATAATTACATAGATAGATCCCTTCGTAAAGTGTGGGCTGTACTTGTCAGAACAATTTTTTGTATCTCCTCGAGGCATGGGCTTCCAGGAATCCCTGCAATTAGTCTACTGCAATCTTTTCCAACCAGTCCTAGGGCTCCAACTACAACAGGGATTGTTGATGTTCCCATATGCCACATTTTCGAGACCTCTATTTCAAGGTCCTTGTATTTTGACAGCTTTTTGAATATCTTCAAAGATACATTGCAGTCAGCAGGGACTGCCATATCAATAAGGAGGCACCGTTTTTGTTTGTGGTCTTTAATAACAATATCTGGTCGGTTGGCCTTGATTGTTCTGTCAGTGTGAATTGTGTAGTCCCATAGAATTGTAACAGGTCCTATCTCCGTAACTGGGTCTGGGTGGTGTTGGTACCAGTTTCTTTCAGTTTCCTTTCCGTAGAAGTTGCAGATTTTCCAGTGCAGATATTGGCCCACTCTGTCATGTCGGGTTTTATATTCAGTGGGTGCCAACATCGTGCAACCTGATACAAGATGATCAATCGTTTCTGGATATTTATCACAGAATCTGCATTTTGGGCTGACACAATATTTTAGTATATGTGCTTGATAATTCCTAGTTAGCAAGCATTGGTCCTGCGCAGCAAGGATAAAACCTTCAGTTTCCGCTTTCAACCCTGCACTGCGTAGCCACTGATGGGTACGGGTTTTGTCTACATCAGCTTGGTTGATACGGGCAGAGTATTGGCCATGAAGCGGTTTATCTTGCCATCGCTTCAGTATCTGGTCGGTTGCATTCGTCTTTGCTGTCTTTTTTAAGTATTTTTAAAGTATATTATTATTATTATTATTATTATTATTATTATTATTATGTTTTTGTGATGTTTTCATATCATACTTCGCAAACATTAAGTTGATTATGTCACGTTCAATCAGATAAAATATCTCACAGGCATTTCTTCTTCGCTCGACCAACCAGAATATAAAACTATGAATATTATTTAAGGAACGATCTGGTCGATAAACAATGCCATATATATAATCTTGTGATTAAATGAAAACGTTGAATTCTTAAAACTCTCAGTGTATAACAGGTCCTCAAACATTTCACACCAACGATCCGTTTATGCAAACCTTCCATCTCTTTTCAACACCAGGAAAAATGTGGATTCATATTTTCCCACTTAAGTGAATGCCACAAATCAAACTGAAATTTGTACTCGACTATCTTAAATTAAGAGTACTTTAAAAAATGTTGAGGTAGAAAAAGAACCATTTGACTAACGCAGGGTCAAAATTATGGAAATGTTTTTGTACTGACGAGATTCACCTGCTACCGAACACGAACCGGCGAAAACGTGCCTGTGATTACTGAAAATAGAAAAGACCTGATTAACATGCACGAATCGGAATCTCGCATAGTGTGCAAGAAAGATGATTGGAATTTGAGATGAAAGAAGTTTTGTAAACAGAGAATCATCAGGTTTCATATATAGACGATCTATATTTTAAAGTCTCTGGGGGCAGTTTATCTCTGCGAACAGAATCGCACCATCACACCCTACTGACGAGACCTACGCTAACTGATTTGTTAGGTGATTTGTATTCGTTGGAGCTAGATTTCTAGCCGAGAGTAGAGATTTAAATGTCCATTGAATTTGAGGAAAGAATAAAATTGATGTATACTAGTGGCACTTGGATACAAAATTGTCAACAAACGTAGCTGTCTTTCTGTTGTAACCTAGGAAAGGTTACTGAACAAAGAATAACCAAAGCGGCGGTTGGAAATGAAATGGTCATCTTTATAACATCAACAAAATATAATACTCGCCAGCGGCATGAATTAGGTAAACCACTGTTAGTGGTGGACTACTTAGACAGTATATTACGATGTTTACCCGCCTCTCCACGATGTAGGATGCGGCACAAGCCAAATTTAATGTGAGGAAATTCGATCTCGCGGGATCGAGCAAAAATTGCCCTTCGGCAGAGTCTCGTCCGGGTTCCTCTCTGTCCGAAGGTAGATAGTTCAACACGGCAAGAACTTCCAAAGCTGACAGCTCCCGCTGCCAGCGTAGACAGCATATTACGATATTTACCTGCCTCCCAACGTGATAGGATGCGGCATAAGTCCAAAATTAATGTGGGGAAATCCGAGCGGGCTCGGGCAAAAATTGCCCGTTGACCCCGCATACATGGGATCGGGTATCTTCGCCATAGCCTTTTCCGGGTCCCTCTCTGCCCGAAGGCGGAGAGTTCGACGCGGCAAGAGCTTCCCACGCAGACAGCTCACGCTGCCAACTTAGGCAGCATATTGCCTCCACTTACAATGGTGCCCAATGTATTTGTGGGGACTAGGACATATCCATTAGTGTTCATAGGTACGGTATGAACATTTTCCTATAAATACTTTCATGGTAAATGTTCTGATGGACTTTACCCTATGGTACGTAGACATTATAAATTTACGCTCAGTACTAGATTGTCATCAAGGTCTCATCGTTTTACAGTTGAACCGTAAGTTTTATGTTAACAGTTTCTTCAATCGTACTTCTATTAGGTTGGTGCAAAAATAATGTCTTTTTTGACGATTTTTTGATTATCGTTCACCCATTTATCCAACTTTTTTGACTTCCCTATTTGCTTTAAATGGTGAACGACTGTTGAGTGGTCGACCTCGAGTTCAACAGCAACTTCTCGTGTGGTTTTGCGAGGATCGGCTTCAATTAAGGCTTTCAAATGTTCGTCATCAAACGCAGTCGGCCGGCCGCGACCGTCTTCATCTTCGAGTCTCTCGTCACCATTGCGAAATTTCTTGAACCACCGTTGTGCCACACGTTCGTTAGTGGTTCCTGGGCCAAACGCATCATTGATATCACGAGCTGTCTCGGCAGCTTTTCGGCCTAGTTTGAACTGGAACAAGAAAATCGTGCGGATTTGAATTTTGTCCATACTGTCGAAAAGCCTGCAAAAAAATGAATGAAGAGATTGAGAACGGTAACGAATAGCACGATTCGATAGAGCGAAAAACGCGCTTCAAAATGATATATAACATGGCTATATATATATCAATGAATTAATTCAGAAATCATATATAAAAGTAACTTATGTGAGAATACAGACATTATTTTTGCACCAACCTAATAGATTGTGGAACTACCTTCTGGCTGATTCTTCTTTCAGGAAACTTTGATCTTCGAACATCTTTATAATGCATTGACATACTGTCTCTTCTTTATATCTCACTCTCGTCGTAATCTCACATACGAAGATAGTTCTCTCTCTCTATCTCTCTCTCTCTCTCTCTCTCTCTCTCTCTCTCTCTCTCTAATACTTAATACTTTAAGATTCTTAAGTAATCTGTTTATTTTATAAAAAAAAAGTTCTTCTTACGAACGCCAAGATAATTTTAAAAAAGATTCACTAAAAAAGCAATTTTTTACAAATAAACATTTCGTGTAAATTTTTGTTTCTCATCAAATATGAAAGAAAAGAATGTTTTATTAAATAAATCAAGTGCCAAAACTGAACATAATTATTTTTTGAGTTTCAGGAAATTATCTTTGTTGAAGTTCAGTGCCAATATTAATTATATTCATATATGCTAATAGCGGATATGTTCTTTTTACTGAAATATTAGGTTGGTGCAAAAATAATGACGTAATAATGTCGTTTTTTAACGTTAAAAATACGTCAAAAAACGACATTATGACGTCATTAATTTTTGGACTAGCCAAATAACAAAATCAGTATTTTTCTTTATATATATATATAAGGTAGTTATGCATATTTATATAACGTTTTACTTGATTGGTTTCAAGGCCCCATCATTTTAGAATAGAAATTTATAGATATAACTGTAAAAGTTTCTTCCTTTACACTTCTCGTCTATGGAACTTTGTCTCGGCATCTTAGCTCGTAGTCAACTTTGATCTTCAAAGGTGTAAATGCAATGTTAATTGTTATCTTCTGTCTTTTTAATTATTTTTCACATCTAGTTCATCACGTACAATTAATTTGTAATTCCCTCTTTTCTTGTAACAAAATATGAAAATTGTCAAACTCAGTCGGTTGAGTCGGAATAAAAGTTCATCGCGTTTGCGAATTTCGAAAACAATATTTTGTACATCTATGTAACCACGAGTTATTTAACCACATGTGCGCCATTTTATTTCACTACATTCCACAATATGTGTGGCTGTTTCATGATTCTCTACGACTAGCATTTGGTATTTTTCTGGTTGACAAACGGTTCTGCGTATTTTTAAAATCCTTGCGGAGAATTGAAGTTTTATTGGAACCAAAATAAGTGTAAATCCGAAGACGAAAGCGCTGGTCAATATAAAGGAATGTAATAGGTCCTCTCATCTAAGCTGTACAAATTTCTTCAGGGTCTGCCAAGAGATCAAACGCCTGGAATTTTGTGCAGTGGAAGACGCCACTATTTCGATTGGCCAACACCGTTTGCTTTTCATCCATTCTTGCCTTTAACCACTTCATCGGCGTAGACGTTTGTATACGAGAGTGTTTTTCAGACACCGACGAATAAACACGTCCAAAACGGAACGTTTAAAAACCAGCTACAAACATGTTTATACATCGATCGTAAATATTTTAATGTCCTTCTGACTTTGAAATGAATCCAATTGTCCATCCATACGTCTAGTATTTCAAGATGTCTTAGTTTTTTTAGTTGCTATATTAAAAACAAATAAAACAAAAAGTTCGTCTGAAAATGAAACGTTTTTCATAATAATTAGCAGGGAAGCAAGTTAGACGAATACTTGTGACTGATTTCAGCGTCTGATTTTACGAAAGTAGTTCCTCATACACAATGGTTTTCTATCCCACTGGATGCATATCATTCACTTCATCAGATACTGTTCAAGTTTTCTTTTCCTCCGGGATATTTGTCTTGTCTATTCGTTAAGAGAGAAAAGATGATTTGAGTAAGGAAGGAAGGAATTGAAAAGGCAACTGTAGCATCTGCAGATGAGTCGCCATTTTCACTAACAAGACAATATATGCATTGTTAATCACGATAGGCGTATGAATACATACAAACTCCTGTCAGTAGCCAAGCAATACAGTCTCCTCGCAAACCTAATGCAATCATACTTCTATATCATCATCACCGTCAGTCAGATGATCTAATATTGTCAGAGAATTTAACTCTCCCAGGACATATTAAAGGCAACTAGGCTAGAGAGGAAAAGTGGTCTTTTGTCAGTGGATGGCAGAACAGGAGTTGAAGAAGTAGTAAGGGGATACACTTTGTTTAGCGATTCGAAGAATAGGTAGTTGTGAAGAATACAAGCTATACATGTTGACAATAGGATGTAATCATTACAGTTAACTTAAGAGGTTTTTTCTCCGAGTAATTTCAAATCTCGCTACATTCAAGTATTCTATTATAAGTATTCAAGTATTGAATATTCAGTATTGCGTTGTATTGTAAGTGTTCAAGTATATCAAGTATTGTTTAATTCCGGTATTCTTATGTTTATTGGAACCAATTTCAAGTTACTTACGGTGAAGTCATTTAAACAGTCAAACTAGAATGTATATGCATATTTTATTTTTTAAAACACATTTCAATATACGATGCTCGGTAGAAAAAAGATACCTTATTTAATATTGGCTGCTACTATTTTACTGCATCAGATTTTATTTTATAGCACTCTCCCACCGAGTACTTTCGGATCCTGCTCCATTCGTTTTTGATCTCTATGGAGTTACGCAACTATTTTATTAATTCCGACATTCCCATATTTCATGTAACCAATTGCAGATCCCTTAAGGTGACGTCATATAAACGGCCAAAAATGAAGTTATATGGGTGTGTGTGATTTTTTTATATATTAAACGCACTTGAATATACGGTCCACTATATATATATATAAATATATATATATATATATATATATATATAGTATCATATTGTTTGTGGATCAATGCGCGGGGGGACACTTGTGCTAGGGGTTATATTAAGAGGCAGTTAACGCATATAACGGTTGACTTGACGTGAACAGATTAAGATTTAATTGATCGGAGAAACATCCTCTTGTAAGTCAGTTCCACAGAACAGTGGTTCGCGGGAAGAAGTTGGTCGAGTCTAAATGGCTTCTCACCGATGGAATACGGAGCGAATGTGGGTGGTTTGCTAGAATATAAGTGACAGGGCGGAACCAAGGAATGTAGTTCATCCGGGCATTACCCATGGTAGTAGCGAGAGGCTTGCCACATGCCGCCTGTGCGAGACAGGTTTGAAGGTGAACAAATAATTCGTCAGCGAAAAGAACTCGGAGGCGCTTTTGAACTCTGTCGAGAGTTGGAAAGTGAGGACTGGGCAGATAGAGTTTCCTTTTACCTCACTCAAACACTATCTACAGTGCTGTTCGATAAAAGTGACTCACCTGATTTTTTTGTACTTAAACATTTTTTCGCCTATTGTTTTTGGGGTCAAACTAATTTTTAATCTTACTAATATAAAGACCCATTCCCTACCACCTAGTAAAAAATTTACTCACCCTAAGGTATTCTACTGATAATTATAATTTTGGATATAAATGAGATTTAGGGAAAAACTCTGTGCAAAAAAAAAGTGACTCACTTATTTCCTGCAACTAGTAATCAATAGAAACATAACTGAACAGCTTTAAATAAAGAATAATAGAGGTATAATTTATTTATAATAGGTAATATAGTTCGAAATATTTAATAATCTATGGGTTCTCCTTTATTTTGAATAACCTTTTCAGCCCTTTTTGGGATTGATTTGATTAGGTTCTGGCAAATCTCATTTCCAAGCATTGAATTTCATGAAATTCACAAATAAATCATTTTTGTTGCTAAACTGCTTTCTCGAGAGTCTGTACTTAATAATGCTTCATATGTTTTCTATGGGGTTGAGGTCAGGAGATTGGGGCGCCCATGACATAACACTCACCTGCTTCTCATCAACGTATTCTTTCATCAATTTTGATTTGTGACAGGGAGCATTATCCTGCATAAAAATGAGTTTGGTGGGATCGATTTGCACCCTTTCAGCAGAAAGGAGCAGACAAGACACTAAACTTCTCTTGTACTGCTCGCTCCTGAGGGTCTTTTCAATAGGTTTTAAGAAACCAGTTCCATGAAAAGAAAAGCATCCCCCCCCAGAACATTATATTGAACGGATGCTTGACAGTACTTACTGCTAACTTCAAAGAGCTTTCAAAGCTTCGTATTTTAGATCGCTTATCCTTTGAATTTAGCTCAACTTTCATTTCATCGTAGAAAAGAACATTTATTAAAAAAATCAGGTGAGTCACTTTTATCGAACAGCACTGTAATTGTGTAGGCTTGCTAATGTTTAAATGCACACACACACACAATATATATATATATATATATATATATATATATATATATATATATATATATATATATAACATATTATAAATTAACTGATTTAAAATATGTTTTCTTCGCTACACAGGAATTACCATATTTCAAAACTGAAGCTAAAATTTCGTGGCAATTCCTGTGTAGCGAAGAAACGTTATTTTAAATCAGTTAATTTATAATATTTATGCTCTGTAAATTTACATTGAGCACTGTTTTGTAAAAATAAAGTATCATCAAGAACAACGGATTATGTATCTTACTGTTCTTTCTTTTTATTGTAATATATATATATATATATATATATATATATATATATATATATATATATATATATACGGCGTAATAGCAAATAATAATAATTTATAATTTCCTTAACAGCAAAACTTTAGAAATGCTAGATTAAGCTTTGAACCGTTGTATCTCAGAAATGCTTACTGATAAGTTACTGGGAGTCACCGAGGTTTTTATAATACTATTGGACTCTACTCTGAGCAATAAGGATGTCCACCCTTGTGCAAATTATTTGAAACAACCGTTTTAGTTTCCTTTTGCCATAAGGTTAGTTTTAGACTCACTGGAGGGACAGAGTGTAATCAATTTGTATTTTTGCCTCAGATTAGATCATTTGCAGTGGTGGGCAGTAATATAAATTTAATATAAATTTAATTTCCGGGTGTATCATGAAAGTTATCTGGCCTTGAAAATTATTGCGTCATCCTGGATTGCATCAGATTTTTATTACGTTCAGACATTATTGTCTTGACTGTCAATTAGTTGTCCTATGGCTATTGTCTGCGATGGACGTTACTCCGAGAAAGTGTATAAAAATTGTAATGCTGCCGAACACACTGACAAGCTTTACCAGTGAGCAAATCAAAGTACAATAGATTGGCCCGGGAACACTCCTGATTTAAATCCAATCGAGAATCAGTGGTCAGTCTGTAAGGAACGACTTCGTGGAATGGACATACGAAGTACTGATCATGTTTCATTTGGAAAAATACGATATAAATGTATATAATAACGGAATTATTCGTTTTGTTTCAATTAATTTGTATAAGGGTGTATGTAACTCTCCAAGCTTAACAGAAGAAACGAAACATGATGTAATCGATCATAAACGAAAATGACATGTTCATCATTAATTAATCATAGGTAAGGATCGGAAGCTCATAAAGAATTGAAATAAAACTCAAATATATATATATATATATATATATATATATATATATATATATATATATATTAGTTTGGTGCAAAAATAATGACGTAATAATGTCGTTTTTTGACGTTAAAAAATACGTCAAAAAACGACATTATTACGTCATTATTTTTGCACCAACCTAATATATTGTTTCAGGAGCATTTTATAACTTATTCAAAATGATCTTTGGACGCCCTTCTAACTTTCTGTCTTGGAGTAACTAGCTGCGTCACAAGTCTCATGTACGATTTCATTTTCAGATCTTTCTTCACTACTCGACTGTCGGTGGGGGTGAAATTCCTCTCTCACGTGCCAAATGTCTTGTGGATTGAGTTGGATTTTTTCTAATTGATCTCTTTAGCTCTAAGCTGAAATGACGATCCCTATTCATGTTGTGACCTCCTGATCCAGTCTTTCTCTCTACGGTTCCTTCTTTTTTTAAAACTTATTCACCATTCTCTTTATGGACTTTGAAGATTGAAGCCAGACTATGAATGTTGGTACCATTACTGAAGGCCTGAATGATTTTTCCCCTCACCATCGCTCAGTTGGGAAGATATACTGGGGCGGATACAAAACGATTTTAACCTGCTCTCTTTGTAGCTGAATAACTCAAAGGGTTTTTTCAGCGATTAGTACGAAAAATGGTGTCAAGATGGCTAAATGTCTTATCTGAAAACCTCGGAAAAAGATATTCAATTAGTTTAGTGGCATTTAGATGTTAAACATTTTGTGGGGCGGACGCTTATACTGCAACACGATTTGGGCAATTCTGCACTTACAAGTGAATATTTCATTAAAAGTTTTTTGAAAGCAACATTGCTTTTTCCAAATAAAATACCTACAATTTAACCCATAGCTCTGGCGCATGGAGATGGGTTCATACTTTTGTCAGGGATATTTGCGTGTAAGTGAAACCCGATCGAAATTCAAACTCGGCTCTCGAGTTGTCATTCGAGCCGATATCCATTACGCCATCAGAACATTCCTAATTTTTAGGAAGGGAGTGTGTCTTTCAAGATCTACTCACAGTACGATTTTAGCTAAATAACAGAGATTCCGAATTAGAAATAAACAGGAGAGCAACATAATGATTTCACGATATGTTCAAAGATAGCATCATCAATATGACACTTAAGTTTTAGTCTTATTGTGGCAAAGAGTTTATCGTAGTTGTGTTTGTTGTCATAGCAATGGAATTTCTCTTCAAATTAATAACCATTAGAATCCAATCATTGACTGCAATTAAATCCATGGTTGCAGAAGAAATCACTAACATTTTATTTAGAAATTCTCTGTTTCAGAAGTCGCTTTTATATCTACCTATTGTTCATGTCTTGCACGCACATTAGATACTGACACCTGCATCTTGTTAGCGGTTGATGGTCATGCAATTATAGCCTGAATTTAATGTTAAAGAATTTGATCACATACAGGAGGAAGCCTCGCAATATGTATCCTCTGGGATCAACTGAGATGATAAGCATCTAGCCTCCAGAGCACTTTAGAATCGGTGCATGCACTAATTGCATGCACTAATTGACGATACCTAAGTTTTAAAATGATTTTTTAAAAAATGAAAAATCTCTCTGTAATCTTTCATTTTAGCTTTAATTGAAAGCTAAAGGATTAAATTTACTATCTCTAGTAAGCAAAATACTGCGGCGCATTTAAAAGAAATTATATTAATTGCAATTTTTTTTTCTTTTTTTTTTTGCTAAAATAGCTGATTAGTGCTATTTTTAGTCGTCTTTTATCGCAATGTAATTCCCTTTATTAAAAAGAATATCTTCCAAAATTAAAATATATTTTTCCGAAACTTTATTTGAAGAAATTATTAGCTGATTCAAGGTATAATTGATTAGATTTGCAACAAATATTATCTACTTTAAGTTTCAAATAACGCAGAAATGCATTTTAAAAACAAACAGTAGATGTATTTTTAACCGACAGTAGACATGTGACTAATGAGTATTGACGAAAGGTGATGACAGTTTTATTGTTGATCTAGGTAGACTTTATGTGTAAAACCTAATTTAAGAAAATGACGTGGACACCTCTTTATATAATTTTAAGTTCACGGTAATCTTTGAAATGTTGGAAAATATTCTCCGTAATCCAATTTTAGGAATGTTTACTTAAATGTATTATAGCCATTGTTCTTATTTTCTGGTAATGTCGTGCATGATCGCCATACTTTCCAAATGGACACGTTCATACACATTTTTTTAAATCATTTTACTCCAAGCAAGCTGGGAATGCCACTAGTACGTAGGGGGTTAGAGAGGGTGAAGGTGAGAGAAAAGACTTGGTATGGGGTGTTGAGGAAAGGATAAAAAGTGAACGGAATTCAAGAAGATGGCGATTGACGTTGCATTCAAATTTTTGAAGATTATCAGAGAAGCAAGTAAACGGAAGTGAGGTCTACAGGCAGGAAATGCAAGAAAAGGAAACTTTTGGAGTAGAAATGGTGGTTGCATTTAGCTATTTCAACAGTACACAGGTGGGACCTAGATGCCAACCTAGTAGCACGCTTAAATTCACGTAGTCAGGCCATCAGTGAAAAAAGATCGTCAGAAAATATTTGTAGAAAGCCACGCCACATCGACGAGAAAGTGATTGAGGTCGAAATGCCGAGTAAGTATCGATTATATTGCAGATCCTTACCTGGATTTTCTTAAGAACCTTGAGATGAATAGCAGGATCACCAGACCAGAGATGGCAACAACATTCAATGCATGGCTGAATAGCAAATTTGTAAATATGTAAGATAGACTCTGACGAGAAAAACCTTCTGGCACGATACAGTGACTTACATATCCTTGCAGTAGATGCAGCTATTCATTCTATATAGTCGTTCCACTTCAAATCAGTTGAAAATGTGAGGCCAAGAAGGCGCAGTGTATTGCTATCCAGGAGACCTAGCATCAACCATGCTGATGACGGGCAGGAAAGTTTCTCTATCGGGGTTAAATGAGAACAGATTTGTTTTGGAGGCATTAAAATTCTCAAGCCATTACTTGTTCCAGTTAATCACTGATTGGAGGTGCTTTTCAAGAGCAGCAGATTTACTTTGTCAACTCTGAATGTTTTGCTATTGAAGCAAGAGTAAACGGTAGTGTCATCTGCATAAATGCCTATTTGGGAACTGAGAACATCAAGAAGATCATTGGGGCGAGATCAGAAACAGCGTAGGACCCAGGATAGAGCCTTGGGGGACACTTGCATTTGTATGAAAGGATCTGGAAGCGAGTCCTTTCCAAATGAACTTCATTTTAAGATTTGCTAGGAACAACTGGATTAAATCAATCGTTCTGTAATACCGTAGACTTGAAGATTACGTAGAATCCTAGCGTGCCCAAACCTCTCAAATGCCTTCGAGATGTCTAGCTCGAGCTTTGCCGTTATCAATAGTTTGATATACATATTCAGTGATGGCAAACGGAAGCCATGTTGTTTGTCAGAGAGTGGGTCGTGAGAGGTAAGATACTTAACCATTTCAGCATTGATAAAAGCCTCAAATGAAAAATTCAAATTTCTTTTAAAAAGAGTTTGAAGACACGTATTAAACTTTTCAATTTTTGTTTAATAAATATAGTTTACTCTTAATAACTATATCAGCTAACGCAAAAAAGCAATGTAGAAATTTAAAAGATTTGAAAATTTATAAATTATTATAATTAAAATTTTAAAATAAATAGAAAAAACAATTCTTGGAAAAATTCATTATTCATCAATTTTTTTTTCTTCAGAAATTAGTGTCCTTAATAAAAACTTATTTATAAAAGCAATTAAAATTTTTCATAAATAATGTCATAATGTTATTGCATATTTTATATACACCGTTCGGACTTTTGTCCTCATCTGTATTACTATATTCCCGACGTTTCGGCCATTGTACGTTCTGGCCTTCTTCACATGATTTGAATTTTGAACTGAACACTTTATTTCGTCCACTGGAGTGGATTGTTCTAGTTCCACGTCTCATGCTTCTTCCGGATTTCTCAGTTATCTCCCTTTAACTCTCCAAGTTTTTTTTTCACTACTGCAATGGCCAGGTATTGAACATACAACTCTTTGGGTCAAATCACTGGATCCAGCCAACGCTTTTATCCACTGATCCGGGTGCCTTTTTGCAAGATGTCATTCATTTGTGAATAAGTCCCTAAAGTTTCATTAAAATCTGACAATTATTTGATTTTCGAAAGAATTTCCAAATCAGTGTATTTTTTACCGGAAAAAAGTCGCTAAAATACTCGAATTAATCTTTGGTTCACTGCTGACGCAAAGAAAAAACAAGATTTTTTACCAAAATTTCGAAAGTGCTAGAAAGGATTAAAGAATTTAATGAAATAATAGAAAATACTTTCGTCTTTCCACTTGATAATTTGAACTCCTCCAAAATGACATTACTATCTTCTAATCGTCTTAGAGAACCTCTTTTGGCTTCCATCAGCATGGCTGATGCGAACCTTCTTTTCGGGCTAACATTTTCCACTGGCATGAAGTGGGAAGATTATATTAAAGATTCTATGAATGTATTGGCCAATCAGAATATCATTTCACCATTTTAATAAAAACAAATCTTTATCATCAAAATGTTTGATTTTGATGATAAAGCTTTTTTTTTAATTAAGTTTCCAGCTTTTTCCATTATGTTATGGTGTTTTTTGTTTGTTTGTTTTTTTTACTTTTTTCAGCGAACTAGTGGTGTTAATGTATGTTACACAAAGGTTCTTGAAAAAAGAATTGAACCACCTTCTTACATTTGGAATACGGGGGAAATATCGGTGATTCAACTAGCTGTAAAGGGTTAGTGGTAGAAATAAAGAATGTAACTTTTCTGAAACACAGACATGGAAATAGCAGTTTGACTAGCAACAAACTTCCGATTTCACGTCTGTGTGAAAGTGGGTGTAGGGCGAAAAAGAAGACCGCCTAACCGATGCTGAATACTGGCAAGTCTGGAAAGTTACAAGCCAGTTATTTTCTCCAGCAAGCTGTCGTCTTCAATGTTCGTATTGCGTTTGTTTTGGGAAAGAGCGTCTGTAAACAGTAATATCATCTGCATAAATGCTCATTCCGTGACAGATCTTTGATAATTAAAAAAAAACAGAAAACGTATAAGAAAAAAGATGAATACATGAATCTAATGAATCTCAGAAGATTGGCATTTGACAATCCCAAGAGAAAGGACTTAATGATTGCGTAACCTATTCTTACCTCTGCAGCAATCCTCTCTGTCAAAACTGCTCAAGGTAATTGTGACGAAAGCTCATCAGTATGGACGCAGAAGAGGCTCCGAGTTGCGTGCCGGTTTTCGCCGTTAGGAGCAGAACATCTTGACATGTCTAGTTACGGGCCTCTCTGCGACTGGTCCAGATCCGGGGTTTTGTCAGCTGTCGCGTGCCAATAGAAGCGACAGGAAAACCAGTAGTCAGCTGTTGGCAGTTGGTGAGATAGGGTGTCTTGTGAAGTCGCTCCCTTGGGCATTTTGCTCCTAAAGTTGCGGGTCGCTGGCCATGCTGAGTTTTCTGAAGAAGTGGCATTTCGTATTCTTTCGTCTCTTTCCCTTCTCTGCCTGTTACCCTGAAGTTCTTTCTATGAAAGTATTGGCCAGTTGGAAAGACGTCATCTTTCATCAGCAACAAAAAAAAAAAAAACAGATCCCCGCGTCTCTTTGGACATCCGACATCGTGGCATTAGCTATATTTTCTTAATGAGTAATCTAGCTAGTATTTTTATTTGTACATTTTTATTGTCTTTTTTTTATCATTTCACCCCAAGTAAGGCTATAAAGCTGTTATGACGCAAGGGCTTACTGAGTTTGAGAAGGTCTGAGAAAAAAGAACATTAAAGGAACTGGAATTTATTATACTGAAGATAACAATTGGCATTGTATTTACATTCTTGAAGATCAAACTTGACCGGAAAGTAGAAGCCGGAAGAGATTTCCACAAATTAAGTGTGAGAGAAGATACTGTTAGCATAGAACTTAGCGTTATATCTAGCCATTTCAGCTCTAAACTGATGAAACCTTACCGCCAATCTAGTAATAAAATCTATGTTCCAAAGCAGAAAGCTCATCAGAACAATTACCATGAAAATATTTATAGAAAATCCACATGAGAGTTACGTCATAGCAGTGGGAAATGATCTGAAGCCGAGATGCCATGTCAGGACTGATGACGTTGCCGATTTTTCTTTGAATTTTATCAAGAATTTCTAAGTACATAAAAGAGGCACTAGTCCAGACGCGACAGCAGTATTCAATGCATGGACGAATCGTAAACTTATAAAATGTGTAAAATAAATTATGGCGGGAAAATTGTCTAGCTCGATCTTCGTAGCTGCCACCCTAGCGATATATTCTATATAATTTTTCCACTTCATGTCAGCCCGAAAAGGAGGTTAGCATCAGAGATGATGATGGAATGCAAAAGGTACTCTAAGACGATTAAAAGATAGCAGTTTCGTTTTGGAGCAGTTCAAATTATCAAGCCATTTCTTGCCCCAGTTAACAACAGATTGTAGCTCATTTGTAGATCAGCTGCCAATTTGACCATATCGAACGTATTTGCCTTACCGTTAAGACACGAGTAAATGATTGTCATCAGCACAAATATAGAGTTGCGGACTGAGTTGGAAATAATTCTACTGATGAAATATTGGTAGTATTAATAATATCCGATCATACATTCATTATATTTTTATAATGACTAATGAAGGATTATTAGTGATACAAATAATTTTTGCTTCTTTTTGAAACATCTACCTTTTATATCAGTCAGTCATTTATACAGTGATACGTGCTTTAAAAATTAACTAAGACAACAAAACAAAGACTGAATTAAATTTTTGGCTAGGTTCAACATGTTATTAAACTAATTGCATTCATTATAAAAACTACAGTCTACAGTTATTATGCAGATCAAAGAAATATACATTTAAGGCTTATGAAATCGAATGAAAACTATCTTTTAAATTTTTTTCCGATAATATATATCTAAACATGGATAATGGAAAAGATCTAAGAAATGCTGAAAAATAGAAAAATAACAAAGTTATTGACTGACGGAATGTTCTCATTGGCGATATCAAAGAAGCTTCGTAAAAATCGTCGAACAATAAAGAGGTCTGTTGAAAATATAACTGAGAACAAGAGGCAGAGTTAATGGTCAGGAAATTGATAAATATTTACCATCGTCTGGAAAGACACGACCTAGTGCTGAAAAACAAAAGCTATTGTGTAGCGATTTTTAAGATTGTTTTGTTTTAATCTCCTATAATAAGTAATATGAAGCTTTAATATATATTGAGCCCTTTTTAAAATTAAATGCTACGGACATTGGAATTATACTGCATTTGTTCTTTTCATATACCTCGATATATATATATATATATATATATATATATATATATATATATATATATATATATATACACATATATACACACACACACTCTAGCCTTCAGTCTCTAATAAAATTATATGTACGTGCACTCTGGCTCTTTGGGGGTAAGAACTGAAAAGCCACACCATGATACGCCGAACGCGTCTGGAAAGTTATATATATATATATATATATATATATATATATATAAGGTTGGTGCAAAAATAATGTCGTTTTCTTACATATGTTACTATGTGAGAAATTATTTTTGCACCAACCTAATATATATATATATATATATATATATATATATATATATATATATAAAGTATACACAATATTTTTAACCCATTGATGTATCTAACCAGACTACTATAAAAACCATAAATTTCCTGTCGATTTTTAGTCGTTCATGTTCAAATATGTTAGAAAACGTCAAATTTATCGACTGATATAATATGCTTCAGCCGATTATCTGCCATACGTGATACACTCTTAAGCCATCATATATCTTTCCGGTACATCACCGACGAAGCAGATTTTTTTCCTGCAGTAGGTTGTCATTTCTTTCTGCGGTAGGCCAGTTGCCATCAAGGCTATAGAACCCGGTCTGTTCTGCTATTTACCCATAGCTGGGGGTGGGAAAGAAGAAGATTCATACCTTTCCCAAGGATATTAGCACGTAAAGGAATGTAATAGATTCCTCAATCCGAGCCGCTATCCATTACTCCACCATAACTCCTGCCTTTAATCAGTAATAGTAAAACATCGTCAAAAACATTAGTGAAACATTTAAATAACTGTGCATTTGTGCTGTTTATATTTTCTCCGTGAGCGATCTAGGACCTACATCTGCGCAATAACTTAGTTGCATATAAGAAAGAAGACAGCAAGCAGAAAATAAATAAAAGATTAATGCACTATATCTGCTACTATTATTTTTAATCATTTCACGACAAGCAAGGCGTTGATGCCGTACACGTAAGAGGTTACTGGAGAGGTGAAAGATAATGAGAACATTTTAGCAGGAGCTGGAAAACAAACTGTAAACAGAAAACAAGGGATAAACATTCTGTACCTGTTCAAAAGACTGGGAAGGAAAGTGAACCGGACGACAGGTGAACCCACAAAGATATTAAGAAGTTATGGCATCAATATATATATATTCGTTTATTGACATCAAAAAGTTATGGCTTATATAGTGCACACTGATCTAACTAAATGAGTAACAGTCAGTTTTCTTCTTTATGTGCCGTGTCGCCTCCAGACCTAGGTGATCATGGCTCTCCACAACTTCCTGACCTCTGTTTTTCTTAAAAAATTTTGTCCTTTTGTTATCTCTCTTAAACCCTGTTCCGTCGTGCATTTACACAAGCTCATTAAGTAGGTTATTCATTGCTTTCCTCTGTCCTCCATACCGTCAATCTGCCTTGTGAGTATCTGATTTTCTTAGTCTTTCTTTCTCATTATGGGCCCCAGATATTTCAAATGTCCCTTCCTCGTTTTAAGAATGTTTCATTTTTTGGTTCCATTTTCTCCATCGTTGTTCACATATTAGGTCCTTGGTATTCTCAGCTACCTTCTGTAGAACAAAATATCTGTTGCATTAACCTTTTCTTCTTCATCGGCTTTGGGGAGATACTCCAGCATTAACTATCATATAGGTGATTGATATTATTTGGTAGGTGCAAAAATAATGTCGTTTTTAGACGTTCAACTTTATGTTAGAAAACGACATTATTTTTGCACCAACCAAATATATAACAGTACAGTACTGCAAAGCCATATGGTACAAAAAGTAAAACCTAAAGAACAACTTTAGTCGGGCTGAAAAGGAATGGCTTATAAAATATTTGAAAAACCAGAAGGAATGAGTATCACATAGCTTTCAGGAGATTGCCACCATTCACTGGCTTATTTTTTTACTTATACCATATATATATATATATATATATATATATATATATATATATATATATATATAATGAAATGGACTAAGTCAGACAATTATTTTTTATATATTTTCTGGTTTACATTGTTCTTATATAATAGACAGAAATATTTAAGTAAATGATTTGTTTATGAAAAATAGTAATTATTATAAACTGAGCATTTACTTAAATATTTGTATCTATATAAAATAACGTATAAACAGAATATATATATATATATGTGTGTGTGTATTTGTGTGTGTGTGTGTGTATTTGTGTGTGTGTGTGTGTATGTGTGTGTGTGTGTGTGTGTGTGTGTGTGTGTGTGTGTAGGGAAGAGCTATAGTTCCAACGAGAGAAAAATATATATTTTAAAAAGATTGTCAAACATTTTTTACTGGTACCATCATGGGAAGTGTTTATCATATACATTAATATATATATATATATATATATATATATATATATATATATATATATATATATATATATATGTGTGTATGTATGTATATATATGTAGATAGATAGATAGATAGAGAGAGAGAGAGAGAGAAAAGAGGTTATAGTGGTTCCAACGAGAGAAAAATGCAGATATTCTAAAAAGATTATAAACCGCAAGCGTTTTTGGCCTAAATGTGGATGTTTTTTTAAATATATATTATACTGTTTTCCATAATTCTGCTAGATATGTTTCTGGTTTCGCGTGCTAGTGATCACTGCTACGCAAAAATTCATTTTTATATGTGAAAATTTCTACCCTTTGCTTGAAGAAGGCTGTACAACCAGAAACGTGTGTAGCAGATTTATATAGTATATATTTAAAAAACCCACATTTCAAGCAAAGACGTTTCTGATTCATCTTCTTTTTAATATATATATATATATATATATATATATATATATATATATATATATATATATATGTTTCATTAAATAATATAGACAAGTGTTGTCTTTTTATTTTATGTACGTCTGAAAAAAAATTTGCATAAAATAGACAACACTTGTCTATATTATTTAATGAAACGTGTATGAGTGAAAAGATGCTGCCTAAATACACACAATCTATATATATATATGTGTGTGTGTGTGTGTGTGTGTGTATAATTGTAATATTTTATTATTATTATTTCGTTTGATTTTCCTTTATATATATATATATATATATATATATATATATATATATATATATATATATATATTCATCCAGGTCCCAAGCAGGGACCTAAGATCAGAAAAGGCTTCATGAGACTTCCTAATGATCATTTTTCTAAATACAAAAGACAAAAATAATATAAACCATATCACACCCATTTTAATATAAACAAAGATCACACACAATTTACACAGATAATGCTCGTCGTAGTGTATGAGCTGTAATTGAGGTTTTGTATGACAGTCCTAGTTGAACTAATCCTCTGCCTCGTTCGGACCCATACTACATCAGCTGATGTATGCAAGAACAAATGAGAACTTTTCTCGTTTTCAAATCCATTCACATAATGCGAGCTCTAGTCTAATTAAGGATGTAGAATCTGTATTGCATTACAGCGACAGCCAAAGTGAGTTGGTTGATGTTCTGTTTTGTGAATCCAACTCCGAACTTAACAGCTTACACAGAGGCCTGTAGTATTCTTTTCTTACTTTCTCTTTCGTTTGGTTATGCTTTATTCCATCTATTTTGCTGACTCGTAGGTGTTTATAGGCTTATCCTGTTCCAATTCCTTAATCTTTGTAAGAAAATTTAGATCTGTTGAGTGTTTTTTTCTGTAGTTTCTCCATTTCTCGAATGTAACCTAATAATAATAATAATAATAATAATAATAATAATGAAGGAACATCTCATATGTTAATTGCTATCAATTAAATGATAATTTTCCTATAGGGTTTAAATACCATAGTTTGGACCCGGCTCTACAGGATGGAAAGCAGGAAACATAACATACACATAATAATAATAATAATAATAATAATAATAATAATAATAATAATAATAAATAAATTAAAACTTAGTATAGTCTACCCCACTGAATACCATCCACTATTATGAACTATTCTACCTTCGATATATTTATAAATCCACGTTGTATCTAATCCGAAATCCATACTGATTTTATCACTAAAGCATTAAGGATATCCTTGAATTCATTTCTGTCTTTGGTAAATAGTTTGATATCATCCATATAGAATTGATGATTTTCTTTTTACTTTGAATCCATAGTTATTACTGTTTAGTTTATGCGAAAGAGGAATTAAGGACAGACTAGAAGGAGAGATCGGAAATCTTCTTGACAGATTCAAACAATTGGAAGTGCTAGGACCTTTCGTGTGATTTAGATATAATGTACTTTTTCACAGTTCTTTTAATGTACTTTTTCACAGTTCTATGCGAAGTTTAATGAAATTTACTATCACGGAGGAAACTCTACATTTCCAAATCCTTAAGTATCCAAGACTGAAGAAAACTATCAAAGTCTTTACGGTAATTTATACCTATTGAAGGCCGGAGCGTATAACGGCCGAAACGTTGTGATAAATATTGGCGACAAAGATGAGGACAATAGTCCGCATAATGTAAATACTGTACCTATTGATATGCCCAGGAATAGGGATATATTTGATCGAAGTAGCTAAGTGGGTTTTGGCTACTATAACCAAGTAGTACACGGTAGCAGTAATCGACTGGTACTCGTCGTAGTTGCAGGTAACAGGTGTAGACCAATAGGATAGCCAACGGCGTAGTCCAATAGGCGTCGTCATAGAATTAAACTCTGCCGTACCTACACGTCCGTCTGTATTTATGATGGACACCAGCCAATCATATTCCAGTGAGGGGGAACACACGTGTATGCATATTCCATTATATCACCTATTTTCCCTCCAATTATCCAGGATCATTTTATTTATTAGTAGTTGATCTTTGCAAACATATGAGCCTCTTAAACATCCCTTCTGTTCCAGGGGAAGGATGTTGTTTTCATCGAGAAAATAGCAAGTAAAGTTCGTCAGAACTGATGTGATCAAATTATATGTGGACAGACATATTATTGTTCTATAATATTTTGGATCATTTGTTGCATTCGTTTTTGGTAGGAGATATGTAATAGCTTCAGTGATTCCTTCTATGGCTATTAATTAACATTGATAATGGTTGCGCAAGAGTTTTATGGATTTATGACAGATGGTAAAGTCAAAAGTTGGGTGCCTTGTCATTCTCTGAGGATTTCCATTTTGGGGATTCTGTTAGAGTTTGCTTATCATGATTCTTGGTTAGATTATTACATTCTTGCAGAGGGTTATCCGGCGTTTTTTTCTGTTCTCGTTTGAAGCACTCTACATTGGGTATTATATTCCTTTAGGTTTGCTCCAAATATTCTCCCGAAAATATTTGCACTTCATCAATAGATGGTGGTTTTTCGATTTCTACAACTGTTTTTCAAATTTCCTTACAAAACATCTCGAGATCTGTTTAGAATATCTTCTGTCGATAGAACCTACAAGATTTTTCATATCGTCTCGTTCTCTGTAAATTGCAATTTATGTTCAAGTATTTCCTTGATTTGTGGAATTTCCTTTGCTGCTTTATTTTTATATTTCCGCTTGATCTTCTTGCTATTCCGTTTTGAAACATTTGGATTCCTTGGAATATAATCCAGTATCGATTATTCACATCTGATTTCCTCAAATTCGTGCTTTTATTTTGCCACCCAAGTTGGCTCTTTTTGTCTGTTGTTTAATTTCTTTCTTGATATTATGTTTTTATAGTAGTTGTTACATATACAGGGTGCGATGGAGAAATTGTCTTCTAAATTACACAATGAGATTATTACAATGAAAATATCCCTGATATTTAATTTTAACTGATATATATTTGTCAAAATTAAAAAATATATATATCTTGAAATACTGAAGATAAAATTTATTTAACGATGACTTCTGATTCTCTTTCATCTCTTCTGGGTGGTCTCTTTGGTAAATGCTGCCATAATCTTTGTATTTGGTGTCCCAAAGTGTTTCGTCGGTCTCTCGTTCAACTGCGCCCCATGCATAATAACTAAGGGGTTGCAGTTTGGGGAGTTATGTGGCCAGATATAAGGGGTGATATGATCGCAGAAATTGTCTGACAGACATGACTGAGTTCTCCTGCTTGTGTGGTATGGTGCAGATTTCTTGTTACCAGACATTGGGTCTTCCAGTAACTACCTTCTTGACCCGGGGCAGCACTGTCTCCTGAAAGTAGTTGGTGCAAAACTCTGTGTGGTGTATGTGGACCCCACCAACAAGATCAGGAGTTCTTTTCTTATCAGAATGATCAGAGTTTTTTTTTTCTTTCTTTTTTCGAGCTGCTGTACCTTTGTAATCATCATTAAACTCATCCAACTCTTTCCGAATACTTTGCACTGTCCTCAGATCAAACACTCTGAAATGTTCATAGTGGAGCTTCCAGCATGAATGTCAAGCAGTACAGCATGCCGTTTCCAAATTTCTGACAGAGTGAATCGTGTCATGGTGCTGGCGGTTTGCAATGTTGCATTATATTAGGTTGGTGCAAAAATAATGACGTAATAATGTCGTTTTTGACGTACTTTTTAACGTCAAAAAACGACATTATTACGTCATTATTTTTGCACCAACCTAATATTTTTGCACAATATGTTTATTGGACTTTGTCATATGAATTTTTGGAAGCCGGTGTCTTCCTGACCCTCTATGTGAAAGTTACTTTGCTGATTATTTAGTTATTATGTGGTGTTTTGCTTCAATGACTTCATCTTTGTTGTTTTCAAGGAATTCTGCGCTAAGGTTTTTTGATTCATCTTCATCATTTGAATCAGCTAGATTCTTCCGTTTTATTTACTGACAGTTCATCATTTCGTATCATTTATTTTTTATCTCATCCACTGTCATATTATCTATTTTCACTTATTTGGGTTATGTCTCATTTAGTTTTTCTTATATCTAGTTTTATCTTCTTTCCATATTTGAGTGTCTTTTACTTTATTTCGCATAATGTCACTGCAGACATTGGCAAAACATAAAAAATATTTGGCTATAGATAGTGTTTTCATTTAACTCCTGCCATATCTCTCCTTATTTGGTATGTCTGATCCGTGATCTTCTTTTGTCGATTTTCCAGTAGAGTAAAAAAAAAAAAAAAAAAAAGTAAAAAAGATATCATGACTTGTTTATGCTCTTAACAAATCCATTTCCTTCCCTTTCTTTTTTATTAATTGAGTCACCAGGTCCCAATGCTCGAGTTAATCCTGTTTGGGTGACCAGATGTTTTATTGTTGGTGGAAGAGCTGGTTTCTCTTCTCAGGGACACGGCATTTGTTTATCCGGATGACGACTGGTCCTGTATGGGTTTTTTGTTGAAAACATTGAGATTTTTTGCGTTCTATCCTTAACCGCCAAGGAGTAATTTTGTTCAAGACACGACCCCTCTAGGACGACCCCTGTCGGCCAAGACTAAAAACTTCGTCTACCCATAAGACACGGCTATTCCACGACGAATATCACCCCAATATCTCTAGGCCACGTGGTGCTGCTATTATTATTATTATTATTATTATTTTCTCACTTCTTGTTCTCATTATTATTATTATTATTATTATTATTATTATTATTATTATTATTATTATTATTATTATTTGCTTATGTTATGTTTCCTGCTTTGTATTTCGTAGAGCCGGGTCCAAACTATGGTCCTTAGGCTCTATAGGAGAATTGTCATTTAATTGATAGTACTTTTCTTAGTATATGGGATGTTCCTAGTAGGGCGATCTTCTGGGATTATTATTATTATTATTATTATTATTATTATTATTATTATTATTATTATTATTTGTTTATGTCATTTTACCTGCTTTGTATCCTGTAGAGCCGGGCACAAACTATGTTCCTTAAGTACTATAATTAATTAATTGATAGCACTTTTCTTAGTATATGGGATGTTCGGAGTAGGGCGATTTTCTGGGCAACTTCTGTGTCGTTGTTACCTGGGGTACTGTTAATAAAATTGTCCATTCCTTTTCTCATGAGGCCCAGAGCTCCGATTACTATTGGTACAGTCTCAGTCTTCATTCCCTACATCATGTTAATCTCGATCTCCAGGTCCTTGTATCTGGACAATTTCTCGATAATTTTCATGGAGGTGTTTCCCTCAGATGGTACTGCTATGTCAATAAGCATAAACTTCCTGAATTTCGTGTCTTTTATGATAATATCAGGTCTGTTGGCTGTTATTTCTCTTTTCGTTTGAATTGGCATGTCCGAAAGTATAATTACATCTATTATTATTATTATTATTATTATTATTATTATTATTATTATTATTATTATTATTATTTGTTTATGTTATGTTTCCTTCTTTGATCCTGTAGAGCCGGGTTCAAACTATGGTCCATAGGCCCTATAGGAGAATTGCCATTTAATTGATAGCACTTTTCTTAATATTTAGGATGTTTTATTATTAGTAGTAGTAGTATTAGTATTATTATTATTAGTAGTAGTAGTAGTTCCCTTAGTAGACTGATAACCACGGTGAGGCGTCCCTACGTTTAATCAGTTACTCGATCACATTTGATTATCCACATTTGTGGCATCGGGTGACAATTTTTGTCTTCTAAGTTTCAGACCCGTACTTCAGGAAATGGTATGGATTCTAAATAGCCCGCAAGTGAACGAAAACAAAAATAAACTAGTACTGTATGGTAACCCTAAATGAGATTATAGCAACCACGCAAAGCTGACTTCCAGTGAATTATCATCAACGACCGATATATAAAGCAAGCCTTTTACCACAATTCATGCCGATGAATGCAAACTTTATGAAAGGCGAAGACAAGAATTGTTTTTAGAAAAAAAAAAAAAAAAAGAAAGAAAGAAAGAAAGAAAGAAAGAAAGAAAAAGCTGTTATTAAGTTTCTGTTCTGATGCTGATAAAACCGGCTCCAAGGGGTTTGAATTTCCACAAAGGAAAATCATTGAATCATCATCACGATACAAAAAAAGATCCTGCCTAATCATGAAAAATATTGAGCAAATGAATGAATAGCATTACAATAGTAATCGATAACTTGAAAAGGAGAACATAAAATACTCAGATCCCAGTTCGAAGTCCGAGTACAGTGTAACCCGGATATAAGAGAAACCTGGATATAAGAGAGATTTTATCTGGTTCCAAATTAGAGCCATACTTACCTAAACAAAATAGACCAAACCCGGATATAAGAGAAACCCGGCTATAAGAGAAACCCGGATATAAGATACTTCTCCTCTGGCCCCGCCAACTCTCTTATATCCGGGTTACACTGTATATATATATATATATATATATATATAGTGTAACCCGGATATAAGAGACTTCTTCTCTGGTCCCGCCAACTCTCTTATATCCGGGTTACACTGTATATATATATATATATATATATACACACACACATATATATATATAGTGTAACCCGGATATAAGAGAAACCCTGATATAAGATACTTATTTGCTCCCGAAAACCCGAATATAAGATAGATTTTCTCTGGTTCCAAATTAGAGCCATACTTACGTAAACAAAATAGACCAAACCCGGATATAAGGTAAACCCGGATATAAGAGACTTATCCGGTCCCTTCAACTCTCTTATATCCGGGTTACACTGTATATTCATTGGCCTCCGCACGGTAGCATGGTGTGACAAAAGGTCGTTTTTAACGTGGGGTTACCATCGGTCAATCCAAAAATTACAATTGTCCACCGAACCATCTTTGAGTGGAATGAGGAATGTACTTGCGCGGGTATGGAATTCCTGGTACTAGGCATCTTTCAAAGCTATTTTCCTGACCTGCCCAAAGACAGAAACAGTACAGATAGGTGAAGAACAGTTACCACACTTTGATCATAGCCCGAAAGCCGAACAGGCTTGTTGCATTAATTACGTAGCTATGTTGACATTAACTACTCTTTGCTGAACACGAAGTAAAGGTCATATGAGAGTAAGATGATTGTGATGTTCTAAACTTTGCAATAAAGATGGCCTGTTTTACTCAAGACTCTTTCTGCCTTCCATTAGCATGGCTGATGCTAACCTCCAAGAGAGTAAATTGCGCCTTCTCGGGCTAACATTTTACGCTGACACGAAGTGGAAATATTATACTCAATCAATTGCTTGGTCTGCTGCTAGGAAATGTGGTTCTCCGTGTCGGTGTAGACATTTTTTCTTACCCGTAACTTAAATAATTATACGTCTACCATTTGCATTGGGTAGTGCTGTCATCTATGGTTTGGTGCTTCGGCTTATATATTTAGAGATTAGTGATAAGTTTTAAAGAAGAATCTGCAATGTTATTGGTCCCGACCTGGCAACTCGGCTTCAGTCACTTTACCAGCACCGTAATCTATCTTATTTGTGCCTTTTCTATTAATATTTTCATGGTAATTGTTTTGATGAACTTTCCTCTAAGCTATCTACACTTTATGAATTTAACAGCAGTATTAGATTGGCAGAAGAGTCTCGTCTGTTTACAGTTAAAATAACTCGATGTAACCTTTCTATGCTAACAATTTCTTTTATCGCATTTCTCGATTGTGGAAATCTCTTCCGACTTCTTACTTTTCAGTCAAGTTCGGTGTTCAAAAAATTTATATGCAAAGTCTATTGTTATCCTCTTCATTTCTGTTCTTTTATTGTTTTCTCTCCTTAGTAATGTATTTCTTTTTCTTATATCTTTTCCTACTCAGTAAACTACTGCAGAGATTATAAAATATTAAACGATGTTTTGTTGTCTTTATTTTCTTGCTTCAAATGAAACGATAAAAAAAAAAGAAGGAAATTTGATCAAAATAACAGTAAAACGCTAGTGCGACCTTTGTGCTTTACAGGAACGATCTGCCTAAGAAAATTCTAAGATATATGAGGCTTACTCAAAAAGTGAGGCAATTTGTTTTATTATATAAGAAATAAGGGACACAAACAATTCGTACATCAAGATATAGCTATACATCACAGTTTAACATCCCTACGTCTCGACATTTTCAGCACCTCTTTCAATGGCAGTGTTCCGCCGACGAATAAATGAATTCGTAAAACTAATCTGGCTTCTGATAAAGTCAATTCCTTACAGCAGTTTTCACTTCATCACCACCTGACTTAGCACAGCCATATCACGTTGAATCGTACGATTATCGAAGTTAAGCAACGTCGAGCCTACATGGGTGACCGCCTTGTGAATACCAGCTGCTTTAGCTTAAATGCCGCGGGTAATGTGATGGATAATGGATCGCAGTTTTTAATCGGATAGCCGAATTACAATTCCAGTTAGGTTCGTTATATTCATTTACACGCAAAAACCCTTAGGTAAGTTATGAAACCATTTTCCCCCAGCTATGGGTTAATTAGTAATGTATTGCAAAATCATCATTATCTCCTCAAAAAATTCTTAAACCTAAAAATATTTTCTGGTGTTAAGTAATCTGCAAAGGGTTGATAAGACATAAAAACGTAGAAAAATCAATCTGTGGTCCAATGTTAGAACCACTGAGGAGTAAACGTTATGGCGGTGAGAAACGCAAGAAACTGGATACATCAGCAGCAGTTAGATACATGCCATCATTCGTCGGTGAAACATGTTTAATTTAAAACATATGTGTTATTATTAAGTATTTGTATGCATAAAAAATACATTAAATATTAATCTATAGAATTAATTGTAAATAAAAATTTAACTGATGACACATATTGTTGGCTGATTTTGTTTAGCGGTATATCAACCTCTATGGGTTATTTAATGCCGAAATCTAAATAATTTGAACACAATTTTATACCTTCAGCTACAGATATTTTCTACAGCATTTTATACTGTCAAAGCAAACGTATGTTTTTGGTTTCGTTTCGTTTACGGCATATCAACCTCAATGGGTTATTTAATGCCGACAAGATTTTATTGTTGCTAATGTTTTTGTTTTTTTTTTCCAAAAAGTATTTCTGGTAATATTTTTGCCAAAAATGTATTGTCGTTAATATTTCTTTTTTCAAAAATGTATTGCTGGAGATATTTTTTTCTTCATGAATATATTGCTGGTATTATTTTTTTTTTTTTTACAAAAATACATTGCTGGTAAGAGGCAGCTGAAGTTTCTGGTATACATAATGAGGAAGGAGTGTCTGGAGAATCTGATACTCACGGGTCGCATAGACGGAAATAGAGACAAGGGAAAGTAGCGCCTTACATACCTAACGAGCTTGAGCAGGTCGATGTCAGAACGTGGCCTGGAGGAGGAAGCAGAGAGAAGAAACTTTTTGAGAGCTGCAAAGGATAGCGGGGAGAGCCATGATCACTCTCTGATCACTCACTGCCATATAGGAGGACTGGTATTACATAACAGTTCCGCACTGTTGTCTTTGTTTCTGTTGTCTCAAATTTCATCTTCATGATTCTATAGAACTACATTTTTGTTGATTCAAGTCTTTTCTTCATCTGGGGGGGAGGTTTTCTGGCATTCATTTCTATATAGAAGGATTCATATTATATAAAAGTCCAGCAGTTTTTTCTTTTGTTTCTAATGAAATTTTTTCGTTCCTTATTCGCTTATCTTTTGGAAGGCAACTTCTTGTTCAAGTTCCACGTGCCATGCCTCTTCGGGATGTCTCAGTATCATTTATCTCCCTTTAACTGAATTGTCCATTTTTTTTTTCACCTCAGCTGTAGCCAGTTATTGAACTTTTTGGGGTCTAGTCACCGGATTCAACCAACGCTTTCACCCAATGGGCCATGTGACCTTGAGCATAATCTACCCCGTTGGACGAAATAAAGCTTTTCATTACAAAATTTCAATCATCTGAAGAAGGCCAGAGCGTAAAACGGCCGAAATGCCGTTAATATGGCAATAACGACATTCTGGACAATATAAATAGCGCAAATAATTACAATACCTCATTTCAGAAATATAAACCCTTCATAACTCAGTGAAACTTAACATCAACTGTACTGTAACTATTTTTGTGGATAGTCAATAGATGTTATTCGATGTCCAGAGCCGTGTTTACTGACATAATTCTCACACTTAAATCTTTACTTTCTTGCGAGAAATCTTCGAAAATGTTGGGCGGTCAACAGATAGTCAACAGGTTTTCTCCCAAAGAACATATTCAGAAGGTTAATAAATCATTGTGTGGCGTAAGATATTTATAAAAATATTTTGGTCATCTTTGGAACCGGCTCTATCAGAGGACAGTTCGTAAAAGGAAGTGGAAATTTTAAAGTGGATCTCTATGATTTATTCGCTATACATTTTATTGTATAAATTAGCCGAATAACCCGCGCGTGTCACACATTTTTTTTATAAGAAAATGAAGATTGATTTTAAAACATGATGTGTTTCAATATTACTCAATGATCTTGCCGATGTAACCCCCATCTACTGGTTTTCTCCCTTTATATTTTAGATAGGAGTCATTTTCTTGTTCAAATTTAAATTTAATTCAAATTAAAAGGAAAAAAATTCAGTCGGTGGTTTGTGCAAAAACTGCTTGATCTGAGCCTTTTGATATGTATTTGGCGCAATACTTGATTGAATGAATTGATGAGCAGATTTCATCATTGATGTAACAGTTGAATTGTCGTAGCAAATATGTATTGTAAGGCACTACCACCAGACTGGTGATTTCTTGCTCAACTTGGCGTCCATATTGTCTCATTTTGATCTTGCCAATGTAACCTCCATCTTCTGGCTTTCTCCTTCTATATTTTGGATAGGAATTAATCCTTTGTTAAAATTTAAATTTAATTTAAATCAAAGGAAAAAATTTCAGTGCCGGGAATGACCACCGGGACCCCCACTTTGATCCAAATTAAATATACTTATCCACGTATCCTAGCAGATATTCCCTTGTTCAAGTTTAAATTTAATTTAAATAAAAAGGAAAAAGATTTTCAGTATTGGGGGTGACCTCCCAGAATCCACTTTGATCCAAATAATCTCACTGAATTGATTTCCAGATTTAGGCTTTCTCCTTCTATATTTAAGTTAGGAATCATTCTCTTGTTCAAATTTAAATTTAATTTATATCAAAGGGGAAAAAATTCAGTGGGAGGGTTTGTGTCCCACGGGGACCCCTTTAATCGCAATGATATATATACTTATCCAAATACCGTGGGTAATGTAGGTTCAGAATATATGTGGTTACAGGGGTTAATCTCCAAAACTCTAGGAGGAGTTCGATAACAAACAGACAGACAGACAGAGGCAAGATCTTTATATAGAGAGATTAAAGTGACTAATAAACACCGCTATTTATATTAACGTCTTGCCTAAACCAAATTTGTTCGAGAAATAATAAAATATTGAAAAGTGGCGTAATTTTAGCAACAGAAGACGGACATCGGACATCGGTAAAATATATATATTGGCCCAAATGTTAGAAGGGCGAGGCTAAAAAGAGGCATGCTGATCTGAATAGCCAGGTTTTTAATAATGATTATTCCAAAAGTATACAAAATAAATCTGATATAAACGACCACAAAGTGTGTGTTTTTGGGGTTTTTTTTTTAAGCAAGTGCAAATACGATTATGGGAGTGATTGCTTGGCAATTTCCTCACAGAATAAGGAAAAACTGGAAGCAACAAAAATGCAGTTCTACAGACGGAATATGTGATCAACGACGAAAAATCTGAGAAAAATGGAAACAAAGATAACACTTAAAGTTAACATCAGGAAAATACAGTTAAAAATTTCGAAGTCCCATACAGAAGAAAGAGAGCTTAGGAAATTTGATACTCCCAAGATAGATTGAAGACAAGATGGAAGGAGGGAAAACAACGCATAACCAAGCTTCAGTAAATGGATGACGGAACAAAGTTTAGGAGAAATAACAAAAAGACAACATCTTATTAAGAAATACAAATGAAAGAAAATTGTGGAGAGACATGATCGCCGACGTCCTGAATTCGGAGAACATTTAAATTCCAATACTCAGGTTCAGGTTGCTCTTACGATCCCATCATCTGAGTCAGAAAACTTATTCCACTGGCTGGACATACATATTATCCGTTTCGAATTTCCAAATAGGCCGTAGAATAAGAACGCGGACACCTCAGAAGAGTCAAAACCTATAACGGCGAAAGTATGACGATGAAGAGGAGCATGCTGTAAGGTGTATAATAATGATAATAAAATCTGTCCATAAAGTTCATGTGCAGTTTAAAAAATTTTAACTTTATTTGTATTTGCGATAGAAATAATTTGTAAAAAGGACTAGAAAGAAGTAAATCTATATGTTTTAAGGTTTTATGGAAATTTCATTTAAGTTTCAATATGTCCTCCATAATTAGCAATACAAAGGATAATACGATTTTGCAGTTCACGAAAAATATTTGCCAACTGATTTACAGTAATGCCTGAAATCACATTAGTTATTTTAGCTATACTAGGTACATTAAACTTTATAAATACAAATAAAGTTTTTTTTTAAATTAACACGGACTTTATGAACACCCTGTATAATAAAGATAATATAATAATGATAATATAATAATGATAATATAATAACGAAATATAATAAAGATAATATAATAATGATAATATAATAATGATAATATAATAAAGATAATATAATAATGATTATATAATAATGATAATATAATAAAGATAATATAAAAGATAATATAATAATATAATAATGATTATATAATAATGATAATATGATAAAGATAATATAATAATAATTATATAATAATAATATAATATAATAATATAATAATATAATAATGACAATATAATAAAGATAATATAATAAAGACAATATAATAATGATTATATAATAATGATCATATAAGGATCATTATATAATAAAGATAATATAATAAAGATAATATAATAATGATTATATAATAAAGATAATATAAAAAATAATAAAATAATAGTATAATAATGATTATATAATAATGATAATATAATAAAGAGAATATAATAATGAGTATATAATAATGATAATATGATAAAGATAATATAATAATAATTATATAATAATAATATAATATAATAATATAATAATATAATAATGATAATATAATAAAGATAATATAATAAAGATAATAGAATAATGATTATATAATAATGATAAAATAATAATGATAGTATAATAAAAATAATATATTAATGATAATATAATGATGATTATATAATAATAATATAATAATGATAATATAATAAAGATAATATAATAATGATAATATAATAAAGAAAATATAATGATGATTATATAATAATGATAATATAATAATGATTATATAATAATGATAATATAGTAATTATTATATAATAATGATAATATAATAATGATTATATAATAATGATAATATAATGACGATTATATAATAATAATATAGTAATGATAAGATAATAAAGATAATATAATAATGATTACATAATAATGATTATATAATAATGATAATATAATAATTATTATATAATAATGATAATATAATAATGATAATATAATGATGATAATATAATAATGATTATATAATAATGATAATATAATGACGATTATATAATAATAATATAATAATGATAATATAATAAAGATAATATGAAAAAATAATATAATAATAATATAATAATAATTATATAATAATAAGAATATAATAAAGATAATATAAGGATGATTATATAATAATGATAATATAATAAAGATAATATAATAACGAGTATATAATAATGATAATATAATAAAGATAATATAATAATGAATATATAATAATAATATAATATAATAATATAATAATGACAATATAATAAAGATAATATAATAAAGACAATATAATAATGATTATATAATAATGATCATATAATGATCATTATATAATAAAGATAATATAATAAAGATAATATAATAATGATTATATAATAAAGATAATATAAAAAATAATACAATAATAGTATAATAATGATTATATAATAATGATAATATAATAAAGAGAATATAATAATGAGTATATAATAATGATAATATAATAAAGATAATATAATAATGATTATATAATAATAATATAATATAATAATATAATAAAGATAATATAATAAAGATAATATAATAAAGATAATATAATAATGATTATATAATAATGATAAAATAATATGGGTAATATAATAAAAATAATATAATAAAGATAATATAATATTGATAATATAATAAAGATAATATAATAATGATTATATAATAAAGATAATATAATAATGATAATATAATAATGATAATATAATAAAGATAATATAATAATGATTATATAATAAATATAATATAATAATGATAATATAATAATGATTATATAATAATGATAATATAATATATATAATATAATGATGATAATATAATAATGATTATATAATAATGATAATATAATAATTATTATATAACAATGATTATATAATAATGATTATATAATAAAGATAATATAATAATTATTATATAATAATGATAATATAATAATCATTATATAATAATGATAATATAATGACGATTATATAATAATAATATAATAATGATAATATAATAATTATTATATAATAATGATAATATAATAATTATTATATAATAATGATAATATAATAATGATTATATAATAATGATAGTATAATAATGATAATATAATAAAGATAATATAATAATGAGTATATAATAATGATAATATAATAAAGATAATATAATAATGATTATATAATAATAATATAATATAATAATATAATAATATAATAATGACAATATAATAATGATAATATAATAAAGACAATATAATAATGATTATATAATAATGATCATATAATGATCATTTTATAATAATGATAATATAGTAAAGATAATATAATAATGATTATATAATAAAGATAATATAAAAAAATAATATAATAATAATATAATAATGATTATATAATAATGATAATATAATAAAGATAATATAATAATGATAATATAATAAAGAAAGTATAATGATGATTATATAATAATGATAATATAATAATGATTATATAATAATGACAATATAATAATTATTATATAATAATGATCATATAATGATGATTATATTATAATATAATAATGATATAATAAAGATAATATAATAATGATTATATAATAATGATAATATAATAAAGATAATATACTAATGATAATATAATAAAGATAATATAAAAAATAATATAATAATAATATAATAATGATTATATAAAAAATGATAATATAATAAAATAATATAATAATGAGTATATAATAATGATAATATAATAAAGATAATATAACAATGATTGTATAATAATAATATAATATAATAATATAATAAAGATAATATAATAAAGATAATATAATTATGATTATATAATAATGATAAAATAATAATGTTAATATAAGAAAAATAATATAATAAAGATAATATAATATTGATAATATCATAATGATAATATAATAAAGATAATATAATAAAGATAATATAATAATGATAATATAATAATTATTATATAACAATGATAATATAATAATGATTATATAATAATGATAATATAATGATGATTATATAATAATAATAATATAATAATGATAATATAATAATGATAATATAATAAAGATAATATAACAATGATAATATTATAATGATAATATAATAACGATAATATAATAACGATAATATAATAATGATAATATAATAAAGATAATTCCGAAAGTATACAGGAGGGGGAAAAACTAGACTTACACTTTGTAGGTATGCACATTACATTTTTTAAAAACATTTTTTACATTTATATTTATTTGTAACAATCATATTTGTTCAAAACTGTTTATGTACATTTGGTTAACACTTTACTTACATTTTTGAGCAAAGTTTAATCTATTAAGTGCTCAAAATGTCCTTCTTCAATATTACAACAATCCTCCAAAGCATTATGGTACACAGTACAGCACAAATCCCGATATGAATCAATTTACTTAAATACCTCTGAGATATACTCTTTTAATTCGTCCACTTGCCCTTTACTACACTGCACCAAAAAGAAATCCATTGGTGTTAGGTCAGGTGATGTGGTGGTCATTCGATGTTACCCCTTCTTCCGAACCAACATGGTAGAAAGTTTTGGTTAAGGTAATAATGAGTGAGAAACAGAAAGAGTAATGAAGAGGGTTTTAGATAACGATTGCCATTGAATTTCAATTTTTGCAAAATAAATTAGATAGAAAGCGCAGAGTCAGAAGATAAAAAAGAAAAATAAATAAATATACTGTTTAATAAATAAATGGAACGTCTACTCAAATGTGAGTATCCACTAAAAGTAACGTTTAATGTGATAAAAATATTTTTTTTATTATAAAGCTACTTTTACGCGCCCATTACCTATAAAGAGGCGATGTGTCCCTTTGTATAATACAGGATGGGCCCCAAAATAGGCTTACATTTAATAGGTATGCAATTTTTTAAAACATTTTATTACATTTATAATTATTTGTTACAATAATATTTGTTCAAAATTGTTTATGTACATTTGTTTAACAATTTACTTTCATTGTTTTAGAACAATCTAATCTCTTAAGCGCTGAAAATGTCTTCCATCAAAATAGCAACATTCCTCGAACCTCTCCAGAACACTATGGCACGCAGCACAACACAAATCCCGACTGCATCAATTCCATAAAATAGTCATGAGATGTACTCTTTTAATTCGTCCACTTGTTCTTTACGGCACACCCCCAACAAAGAAGCGTCTTAGGTATGACGATAAACTACATCCGGCAGCAAGGCCTCTGATAAGGAGGTTTTGAGGAGCGTGAACACCAGCTTTTAATTGCTTGTGTGACTAGGTCCACCCTAACCCGGGGTGGTAGCACCTGTTATGGTCCCAGCTATGGGAAAATAGTTAGCCCTCAAACTGGGGTCAAAACTCTATGAAAGTGTAAATATAGGTTGTAATATCAGCAATACATTTTTGGAAAAAGAAAATATTACCAACAATAAAAATTTTGTTGGCATTAAATAACACATTGAGGTGTTGATATGCCGTAAAACAAATTCAACCAACCCAAACCAAAACATGATTCCATTGGTGTTAGGTCAGTAAACGTGGTGGCCATTCAAAACTTGCTTCAAGCCACATTTAAAGTTTATACAGTATACCGAAAAAATTCTGATTTTTTCCGTGGAAATATGATAATAATATTTTTCGTGCACATGATGATTTACAGATAGAAGTCCTGCTATTTTAGCCCACAGATGGAATCGTAAAGCTTGGATTCATTCCTTTTCACAATGGTATATGAGCGTAAGCGAATCTCACGAACCAAACTGGAATTCGAACTCGACACTCCGATTTCACATCCCGAGCCTTTAAGCATTTCACCGAGAGTACATCCAAACTGGTATTTCCAAGCAGTCTCCCATCTAGGTACAGACAAGGCACGACGTAGCTTACCTTTGGGGATCATACATGATATGACTGTAAACCCCAGACCAATAGAGCATGTCAAGCTTGTTATTTAACTTGTAGCCGGGTGATAAAAGAGAGGGATTCACTCCTTTCCCAAGCGAATATAACAAACTTTGCTCAGAATTTCGAATAGTTTCACCGGTGAATCAACGTGATATATCTCTAACCACTAGCCCAAGAGAATTAGTCAACTTTCTTATTTAACCTGTAACTGGAAGCTAGACGTGACTGATTCACGCCTTTCCCAAGTGAATATAACAAACTGCCCAGAATTTCGAATAATTTCACCGGTGTTTCAACGTAATACGTCCCTAACCACTAGACCAAGAGAATTAGTCAGTTTTCTTAACATGTAACTGGAATTTAGACGTGATTGATTCACTCCTTTTCCAAGTGAATATAACAAACTTTGCTCAGAATTTCGAATAGTTTCACCGGTGAATCAACGTGATATATCTCTAAGCAATAGACTAAGAAAATTAGTCAACTTTCTTATTTAACCTGTAACTGGAAGCTAGACGTGATTGATTCACTCCTTTCCCAAATGAATATAACAAAATTCGCCCAGAATTTCAATTCGGGTCACTGGTATTTCAACGTGATATTACCGTAACCCTCTCTTAGGGTATTGAACAATGGCTACTTACCTCCCTTGAATGTTTAGCAGCTTGTATTCTACCAGACATTAATAAACCTGTATATAAGCTGAAAAAAGTTGTTTACGCTGTTTTCTAGATTGGTGGTTTCGTCTTTTATACGTTTACATCTTGCCTTTTCTCTGTGCAAGACGCCCCGGTGCTTTGCTGCGAAGAACAACATCGAAAACTATCTGCTCTGTCTGTCAATGATTGAACACAGCTGGAAATAGCATTGGTAATACGCTGATATGCTGCCTCAATGCATTCGGATTAATTTATTGAGACGGTGAGCATCATTACATTTCAGACAACTATTGGTTTTTCATTGAAAAATTTGGGTTGGTTGGTTTAGTGTTCTATCAACTTTTATGGGTTATTTATTTCCGATATCTAAACATTTCGATCGCCCTTTCTTTTTTTTAGATAATACTGTTTTTAGTGTTACAAGACTTACTAATTAACTCATAGCGGGGGGTGAGAAGAGTTGAATTCATACCTTTCCCATTTGCGCGTAAGTGAATATTAAGAACCAGACTTGAATTGGGAACCCGGTTCTCCGATTATCTATTTCCCTAGATGCACATCTAAGCTTACAGCACCTGATATTCTGAAGCGGTCACCAATCTAGGTACAGACCAGTCTCTGAAGTTGCTTAATTTCGGTCATCGTACCGGAACCGGTGTTTTCAACGTCATATGGCTGTAATCCCGCTTATGGAAGTAAACAATGGTCACTTATCTCCCTTGAATATTTAGACGCTTGTGTTGTAACAGACGTTAATAAACCGATGCATAACCTGAAAAAAGCGCCTTTTTTTCAGTGGTGGGTCCCCGTCTTGGTGATGATAATCGTTTTAGCGATACAAGTATTACTAATTTACGCATAAATAGCTGGCAGGAAAAAAGGGTATTTTCGAGCGAGTCAATATAACCTAACTTGAATTGAAACTCGGCTCTCCGATTAACAGTGCCAAGCTATTATATATTACCCTTCCCCCCGCATATCAAAATTTACAGAATATGCTATTCACAAGCGGTCACACATCTAGGTACTGTACTTACTTGCAACGGCATTCACCCGGGGTGGGTTGAACCGGCTCCAATATTGGAGTTTCATGGGAATTTGGAATTCACAAGCGGTCCCCAACCTGCATGTATAGCACATGAGATTTGATTATAGTGGTGAAGGTTTCGTGCAGGACCATCCACACTTTTTGAAGGGCCGAATACAGAGACCTGGTGCACTACGTGCCACAAGGTCCCCAAACGACCCTCCGCAGGTTTTGAATTCAGAGTTTTCCTTCTCCTAGACCAGTTGCCATCCAAGGCTATAGAACCCAGTCTGTATTTACCCATAGCTGGAGTGAGAAGAAGAGGATTCACACCTTCCCAAAGGTATTAGCACGTAAGTGAATGTAATGGATTTGTCTGGAATTCGAATTTAGCTCTCCAATTCCTCAATTCAAGCCGCTATCCATTACTCCACCGTGCATATCCCAAATTTTTAATAATAAATAAAATAAAAGAAATAAAAAAACAGAGTTTAGTGACATACATCTTCCTTACCCTAATATACACTTGTTTGTTATCTTAGCGTGTTTCCTCCTCCTTTTTTTTTTTTTGTTTTTGCTCTTCATTTTCGTTACTATTCTTTTCGTTAATTAATTATCCAACGATTATCTCCTGATGAGATGTTGGTTGAAAGAGCCTTAGAGACTAATAAAATTAAAATCAACAAATTCCTAGTTTTTAAAAGTGTATATATATATATATATATATATATATATATATATATATATATATATATATATATATATATATATATATATATATACAGAAACAGCCTAAAAATGTATACTCACTTCAGGAAAGGAAAACATCTTGTATAGATATTGTAATATTATAATCAATTCAGATATTGATGCAAGTTATCTTTTGCTTCTAAAATCACAAGGGATGCTTTAGCTTCTGGGCATTTATGAGTACGGAGAACTACTGCTTAAACAACGTTGGCCAAAGTGGGATTGCTGCACAAGCATTTTTTTGTCTCAAGACCGTCAATGTAATGCCATCTACCGAGAAAATACAGTACTACGGTAAACAGTGTTATTGTAATTTGATAAAACTACTAGAGACAAGTTTTTATTGTTTTCTCCTGAAGTGTGTACACAATTTTGGGCGAAATATCTATCTATCTATCTATCCCCTCTCTTCCCCACCTCTCTCTCTCTCTCTCTCTCTCTCTATATATATATATATATATATATATATATATATATATATATATATAGCTCTTGAAAATACATTTCAATCGACCGCTGTTGAATTATATAAACAACAGCCACTTGCGTTAATGCAAAGCTCTTCAGTAAAATGCACCCCAGCTGATTGGCATTTGTTTACATTCTTGAAAACAATACATTAGATTTAGCTGTTTTTTTTTTTGTTTTTTTTTTTGTCGAATGAAGATAGCTCAATGGTAGAAAGTTTGACTGACGCCAAATCTGTTGGGTTTCAAGAATGTTCGTTTAAATAATTTAGACGTATTCAAGTCCACGAATTAATTCCTTGTAGAAAATAGATTAAGAAAAATTCAAACATTTTCTTTCAAATAATTTTCATTTTCTAAAATACTTTCAATCTCAGCTGAGATCATCTTCAGGGGTTTCATATCTATGCCAAGCGTTAATTCTTTTAACCTTTATGCAAGTGAGGTAACTTATGTGATTTGATCGCAATTCTCTTATATAAATAAGAGAATTGCGATTAAATATAGATAAAGTCATCTACAAATATAGCAACAAAGATCTTAAATGTTTGTAGCAGCAAAGTGTTATATAAAATAATAAATTAAAATACTACAATTAAATCTTAAAAAATTAAATCTTTAAAAAAAAAATCACATAAGTTACCTCCCTTGAACAGAAGTAAAAAAATATTTTGAATTTATGGTGTTAACTCAGAACAAATGAAATAGATATGCAACCCCTGAAGATGGCCTTAGATGAGATTAAAAATACTTGGTAAAATGAAAATTATTTGAAAGAAAATTTTGGATTTTTTCTTAATCAATTTTCTAGAGCCAACAAGAAATTTATTCGTGGATTGAAACAATAAAAACTAAAATGGACATAATACGTCTAAATTATTTAACCAAACATGATTGAATTAAATTATGCTGCCTAAATATATAGATATAGATTTAAAAATAGCGATCATAATTTAATATTTAACGATAAAAATCGAATGCAATCAATATAACCTAAAGTACCTTTCGACCGATATTTTGTCAGAAGTCAATCGCCGGAAGTAAAATACCGAAGGATGGTTTCTTTAAATAATATCTTAAAAGAAGACAAGATGGTGGAGGGAAAAATTGTTATTGTCATCCAGATCGAATCAATAATTTCCCAAGCAGTTCCAATTTGTTTTTGACCTCCCTCTTTCTACACTGAAGCTGGACGCTGTGTGTTAATCACAACAGCTTCTAGGATATTCTAATGGTGTTTTGTCCGGTCCGGTTTTGTGCGGAACAGAGGGAGGTCAAACACAAATTGGAACTATTTGAGGAATCATTGACTCAATCTGGATAACAACAACAATTTTTCCTAACCTCCTGTCTGATTCAAAGAAACCATTCCTTCGGTATTTTAATTCCGAAGATTGACTTCTGAATAGTTGTTCTTACAAGTATCTGTATTTAACAAGTGTTCACTATTGGCAGACTCGTGTTTCAGTGAATGCCCGGATGAAGTTATTGGCATATGCCTACGGATAGGTGCAGGCACATTTTGAGAAATCCTCAGTTCTAGCCGCTGAATGATTTTGTCATGCGTCGCACCAACATTTATAGCGATAAGTAACATGTCCTCACGGACAGAAGGGAATGAACGTCTAGTTGAAGCTGAGATCATATCGGAAAACAATTGGCGACGAGATCCAATACACGGTAGTTTCAAATAAACAGGAAACTTATTAGGACCAAAAGCTTTAGCGAAAATACAACTCATTTTAACAAATAATCTCATTTTGATAATTAATCTCATTTTAACAGATATATTTATCAAAACTGCACAAAAATATCTTGAAATGATAATGATTAAATTAATCCACTAAAATCGCCAGACGGCTTCGGAATCTCCTAAATATCTTCTACACGCTCCCCTTGTATAAATAGTTCAATAATGTCATGATCATTGCCTTCAGTTCATCTCTGGTGTTACAAGGAGTTTTGTTGGTCTCACACTAAACTATTGCCAGACATTGGGTCTTCCAGCAGCCATCCTCTTAATCCCGGACTGCACTACCTCCTCAGGGCACTTGATGTAGGTCTCACGCTAAACTATTGCCAGACATAGGATTTTCCAGCAGCCATCGTCTTAATCCCGGAATGCACTATCTCCTCAGGGCACTTGATGTAGGTCTCACGCTAAACTGTTGCCAGACATAGGGTCTTCCAGCAGCCATCCTCTTAATCCTGGATTGCACTACCTCCTCAGGGCACGTCATGTAGGTCTCACGGTAAACAGTTGCCAGACACGGGATCTTCCGGCAGCCATCCTCTTGATCCCGGACTGAACTACCTCCTCAGGGCACTTGATGTATGGCTCACGCTAAACTGTTGCGAGACATACGGTCTTCCAGCAGCCATCCTCTTGAACCCGGACTGCACTAGCTCCTCAGGGCACTTGATGTAGGTCTCCCGCTAAACTGTTGCCAGACATAGGGTCTTCCAGCAGCCATCCTCTTGATCCCAGACTGCACTACCTATTCATGGCACTTGATGTAGGTCTCACGCTAAACTGTTGCCAGACATACGGTCTTCCAGCAACCATCCTCTTAATCCCGGACTGCACTACCTCCTTAGGGCACTTGATGTAGGTCTCACGCTAAACTGTTGCCAGACATAGGATCTTCCAGCAGACATCCTCTTAATCCCGGACTGCACTACCTCCTTAGGGCACTTGATGTAGGTCTCACGCTAAACTGTTGCCAGACATAGGATCTTACAGCAGACATCCTCTTAATCCCGGACTGCACTACCTCCTTAGGGCACTTGATGTAGGTCTCACGCTAAACTGTTGCCAGACATAGGGTCTTCCAGCAGCCATCCTCTTAATGCTGGAGTGCACTACCTCCTTAGGGTAAATTGATGTAGGTCTCACGCTAAACTGTTGTCAGACATAGGATCTTCCAGCAGCCATCCTCTTAATCCTGGACTGCACTACCTCCTCAGGGCATTACATGTAGGTCTCACGCTAAACTGTTGCCAGACAAGGGATCTTCCAGCAGCCATCCTCTTGACCCCGGACAGCACTACTTCTTCAGGGTACTTGATGTAGGTCTCACGCTAAACTGTTGCCAGACATAGGGTCTTCCAGCAGCCATCCTCTTAATCCCGGACTGCATTACCTCCTTAGGGCATTTGATGTAGGTCTCACGCTAAACTGTTGCCAGACATAGGGTCTTCCAGCAGCCATCCTCTTGATCCCGGACTGCACTACCTCTTCAGGGCACTTGATGTAGGTCTCACGCTAACCTGTTGCCAGACATAGGGTCTTCCAGCAGCCATCCTCTTGATCCCGGACCGCACTACTTACTTAGTGCACTTGATGTAGGTCTAACGCTAAACTGTTGTCAGACATAGGGTCTTCCAGCAGCCATCCACTTAATCCCGGACAGCTCTACCTACTTAGGGCACTTGATGTAGGTCTCACGCTAAACTGTTGCCAGACATACGGTCTTCCAGTAGCCATCCTCTTAATCGCAGACTGCACTACCTCTTCAGGGCACTTGATGATGGTCTCACGCTAAACTGTTGCCAGACATAGGATCTACCAGCAGCCATCCTCTTGATCCCGGAGTGCACTACCTCCTCAGGGCACTTGATGTAGGTCTCACGCTAAACTGTTGCATGACATAGGATCTTCCAGCAGCCATCCTCTTGATCCGGGACTGCACTACCTCCTCAGGGCACTTGATGTAGGTATCACGCTAAACTATTGCCAGACATAGGATCTTCCAGCAGCCATCCTCTTAATCACGGACTGCACTATCTCCTAGGGCACTTGATGTAGGTCTCACGCTAAACTGTTGCCAGACATAGGGTCTTCCAGCAGCCATCCTCTTAATCCTGGACTGCACTACCTCCTCAGGGCACTTCATGTAGGTCTCACGCTAAACTGTTGCCAGACACGGGATCTTCCGGCAGCCATCCTCTTGATCCCGGAGTGCACTACCTCCTCAGGGCACTTGATGTAGGTCTCACGCTAAACTGTTGCCGGATATAGGGTCTTCCAGCAGCCATCCTCTTGATCCCGGACAGCACTACCTCTTCAGAGCACTTAATGTAGGTCTCACGCTAAACTGTTGCCAGACATAGGGTCTTCCAGCAGCCATCCTCTTGATCCCGGACTGCACTACCTCTTCAGGGCACTTGATGTAGGTCTCACGCTAAACAGTTGCCAGACATACGGTCTTCCAGCAGCCATCCTCTTGATCCCGGACTGCACTACCTCTTCAGGACACTTGATGTAGGTCTCACGCTAAACTGTTGCCAGACATAGGGTCTTCAAGCAGCCATCCTATTAATCCAGGAATGCACTACTTCTTCAGGGCACTTGATGTAGGTCTCACGCTAAACTGTTGCCACACATAGGGTCTTCCAGCAGCCATCCTCTTAATCCTGGACTGCACTACCTCCTTAGGGCAATTGATGTAGGTCTCACGCTAAACTGTTGCCAGACATAGGATCTTCCAGCAGCCACCCTCTTAATCCCGGAATGCTCTACCTCATTAGGGCACTTGATGTAGGTCTCACGCTAAACTGTTGCCAGACATAGGGTCTTCCAGCGGCCATCATCTTGATCCCGGACTGCACTACCTCTTCAGGGCACTTGATGTGGGTCTCACGATAAACTGTCGCCAGACATAGGGTCTTCCAGCAGCCATCATCTTAAACCCGGACTGCACTACCTCTTCAGGGCACTTGATGTAGGTCTCACGCTAAAATGTTGCCAGACATAGGATCTTCCAGAAGCCATCCTCTTGATCCCGGACTGCACTACTTCTTCAGGGCACTTGATGTAGGTCTCACGCTAAACTGTTGCCAGACATAGGGTCTTCCAGCAGCCATCCTCTTAATCCCGGACTGCATTACCTCCTTAGGGCACTTGATGTAGGTCTCACGCTAAACTGTTGCCAGACATAGGGTCTTCCAGCAGCCATCCTCTTGATCCCGGACTGCACTACCTCTTCAGGGCACGATGTAGGTCTCACGCTAAACTGTTGCCAGACATAGTGTCTTCCAGCAGCCATCCTCTTGATCCCGGACTGCACTACCTCTTCACGGAACTTGATGTATGTCTCACGCTAAACTATTGCCAGACATAGGATCTTCCAGCAGCCATCCTCTTAATCACGGACTGCATTACCTCCTCAGGGCACTTCATGTAGGCCTCACGCTAAACTTGTCAGACACGGGATCTTCCGGCAGCCATCCTCGTGATCCCGGACTGCACTACCTCCTCAGGGCACTTGATGTAGGTCTCACGCTAAACTGTTGCCAGACATAGGATCTTCCAGCAGCCATCCTCTTAATCCCGGACTGCAATACCTCCTCAGGGCATTTGATGTAGGTATCACGCTAAATTGTTGCCAGACATAGGATCTTCCAGCAGCCATCCTCTTAATCCCGGACTGCACTATCTCCTCAGGGCACTTGATGTAGGTCTTACGCTAAACTGTTGCCAGACATAGGGTCTTCCAGCAGCCATCCTCTTAATCCTGGACTGCACTACCTCCTCAGGGCACTTCATGTAGGTCTCACGCTAAACTGTTGCCAGACATACGGTCTTCCAGCAGCCATCCTCTTGATCCCGGACGGCACTACCTCTTCAGGGCACTTGATGTAGGTCTCACGCTAAACTGTTGCCAGACATAGGGTCTTCCAGCAGCCATCCTCTTGATCCCGGACCGCACTACTTACTTAGTGCACTTGATGTAGGTCTAACGCTAAACTGTTGTCAGACATAGGGTCTTCCAGCAGCCATCCACTTAATCCCGGACAGCTCTACCTACTTAGGGCACTTGATGTAGGTCTCACGCTAAACTGTTGCCAGACATACGGTCTTCCAGTAGCCATCCTCTTAATCGCAGACTGCACTACCTCTTCACGGCACTTGATGATGGTCTCACGCTAAACTGTTGCCAGACATAGGATCTACCAGCAGCCATCCTCTTGATCCCGGAGTGCACTACCTCCTCAGGGCACTTGATGTAGGTCTCACGCTAAACTGTTGCATGACATAGGATCTTCCAGCAGCCATCCGCTTGATCCGGGACTGCACTACCTCCTCAGGGCACTTGATGTAGGTATCACGCTAAACTATTGCCAGACATAGGATCTTCCAGCAGCCATCCTCTTAATCACGGACTGCACTATCTCCTAGGGCACTTGATGTAGGTCTCACGCTAAACTGTTGCCAGACATAGGGTCTTCCAGCAGCCATCCTCTTAATCCTGGACTGCACTACCTCCTCAGGGCACTTCATGTAGGTCTCACGCTAAACTGTTGCCAGACACGGGATCTTCCGGCAGCCATCCTCTTGATCCCGGACTGCACTACCTCCTCAGGGCACTTGATGTAGGTCTCACGCTAAACTGTTGCCGGATATAGGGTCTTCCAGCAGCCATCCTCTTGATCCCGGACAGCACTACCTCTTCAGAGCAATTAATGTAGGTCTCACGCTAAACTGTTGCCAGACATAGGGTCTTCCAGCAGCCATCCTCTTGATCCCGGAGTGCACTACCTCTTCAGGGCACTTGATGTAGGTCTCACGCTAAACAGTTGCCAGACATACGGTCTTCCAGCAGCCATCCTCTTGATCCCGGACGGCACTACCTCTTCAGGACACTTGATGTAGGTCTCACGCTAAACTGTTGCCAGACATAGGGTCTTCCAGCAGCCATCCTATTAATCCAGGACTGCACTACTTCTTCAGGGCACTTGATGTAGGTCTCACGCTAAACTGTTGCCACACATAGGGTCTTCCAGCAGCCATCCTCTTAATCCTGGACTGCACTACCTCCTTAGGGCAATTGATGTAGGTCTCACGCTAAACTGTTGCCAGACATAGGATCTTCCAGCAGCCACCCTCTTAATCCCGGAATGCTCTACCTCATTAGGGCACTTGATGTAGGTCTCACGCTAAACTGTTGCCAGACATAGGGTCTTCCAGCGGCCATCATCTTGATCCCGGACTGCACTACCTCTTCAGGGCACTTGATGTGGGTCTCACGATAAACTGTCGCCAGACATAGGGTCTTCCAGCAGCCATCATCTTAAACCCGGACTGCACTACCTCTTCAGGGCACTTGATGTAGGTCTCACGCTAAAATGTTGCCAGACATAGGATCTTCCAGAAGCCATCCTCTTGATCCCGGACTGCACTACTTCTTCAGGGCACTTGATGTAGGTCTCACGCTAAACTGTTGCCAGACATAGGGTCTTCCAGCAGCCATCCTCTTAATCCCGGACTGCATTACCTCCTTAGGGCACTTGATGTAGGTCTCACGCTAAACTGTTGCCAGACATAGGGTCTTCCAGCAGCCATCCTCTTGATCCCGGACTGCACTACCTCTTCAGGGCACGATGTAGGTCTCACGCTAAACTGTTGCCAGACATAGTGTCTTCCAGCAGCCATCCTCTTGATCCCGGACTGCACTACCTCTTCACGGAACTTGATGTATGTCTCACGCTAAACTATTGCCAGACATAGGATCTTCCAGCAGCCATCCTCTTAATCACGGACTGCATTACCTCCTCAGGGCACTTCATGTAGGTCTCACGCTAAACTTGTCAGACACGGGATCTTCCGGCAGCCATCCTCGTGATCCCGGACTGCACTACCTCCTCAGGGCACTTGATGTAGGTCTCACGCTAAACTGTTGCCAGACATAGGATCTTCCAGCAGCCATCCTCTTAATCCCGGACTCCACTACCTCCTCAGGGCATTTGATGTAGGTATCACGCTAAATTGTTGCCAGACATAGGATCTTCCAGCAGCCATCCTCTTAATCCCGGACTGCACTATCTCCTCAGGGCACTTGATGTAGGTCTTACGCTAAACTGTTGCCAGACATAGGGTCTTCCAGCAGCCATCCTCTTAATCCTGGACTGCACTACCTCCTCAGGGCACTTCATGTAGGTCTCACGCTAAACTGTTGCCAGACATACGGTCTTCCAGCAGCCATCCTCTTGATCCCGGACTGCACTACCTCTTCAGGGCACTTGTTGTAGGTCTCACGCTAAACTGTTGCCAGACATACGGTCTTCCAGCAGCCATCCTCTTAATCCCGGAGTGCACTACTACTTCAGGGCACTTGATGTAGGTATCACGCTAAAATATTGCCAGACATAGGATCTTCTAGCAGCCATCCTCTTAATCCCGGTCTGCACTATCTCCTCAGGGCACTTGATGTAGGTCTCACGCTAAACTGTTGCCAGACATAGGGTCTTCCAGCAGCCATCCTCTTAATCCTGGACTGCACTACCTCCTCAGGGCAATTCATGTAGGTCTCACGCTAAACTGTTTACAGACATAGGGTCTTCCAGCAGCCATCCTCTTGATCCCGGACTGCACTACCTCCTCAGGGCACTTCATGTAGGTCACACGCTAAACTGTTGCCAGACAGGGGATCTACCGGCAGCCATCCTCTTGATCCCGGACTGCACTACCTCCTCAGGGCACTTGATGTAGGTCTCACGCTAAACTGTTGCCGGACATAGGGCCTTCCAGCAGCCATCCTCTTGATCCCGGACTGCACTACCTCTTCAGGGCACTTGATGTAGGTCTCACGCTAAACTGTTACCAGACATAGGGTCTTCCAGCAGCCATCCTCTTGATCCCGGACTGCACTACCTCTTCAGGGCACTTGATGTAGGTCTCACGCTAAACTGTTGCCAGACATAGGGTCTTCCAGCAGCCATCCTCTTAATCCCAGACTGCACTACCTCCTTAGGGCACTTGCTGTAGGTCTCACGCTAAAATGTTGCCAGACATATGGTCTTCCCGCAGCCATCCTCTTGATCCCGGACTGCACTACCTCTTCAGGGCACGATGTAGGTCTCACGCTAAACTGTTGCCAGACATAGTGTCTTCCAGCAGCCATCCTCTTGATCCCGGACTGCACTACCTCTTCAGGGCAATTGATGTAGGTCTCACGCTAAACTATTGCCAGACATAGGATCTTCCAGCAGCCATCCTCTTAATCACGGACTGCACTATCTCCTCAGGGCACTTGATGTAGGTCTCACGCTAAACTGTTGCCAGACATAGAGTCTTCCAACAGCCATCCTCTTAAACCTGGACTGCACTACCTCCTCAGGGCACTTCATGTAGGTCTCACGCTAAACTGTTGCCAGACACGGGATCTTCCGGCAGCCATCCTCTTGATCCCGGACTGCACTACCTCCTCAGGGCACTTGATTTAGGTCTCACGCTAAACTGTTGCCGGACATAGGGTCTTCCAGCAGCCATCCTCTTGATCCCGGACTGCACTACTACATCAGGGCACTTGATGTAGGTATCACGCTAAAATATTGCCAGACATAGGATCTTCTAGCAGCCATCCTCTTAATCCCGGTCTGCACTATCTCCTCAGGGCACTTGATGTAGGTCCCACGCTAAACTGTTTCCAGACATAGGGTCTTCCAGCAGCCATCCTCTTAATCCTGGACTGCACTACCTCCTCAGGGCAATTCATGTAGGTCTCACGCTAAACTGTTGCCAGACATAGGGTCTTCCAGCAGCCATCCTCTTGATCCCGGACTGCACTACCTCCTCAGGGCACTTCATGTAGGTCACACGCTAAACTGTTGCCAGACACGGGATCTACCGGCAGCAATCCTCTTGATCCCGGACTGCACTACCTCTTCAGGGCAATTGATGTAGGTCTCACGCTAAATTGTTGCCGGACATAGGGTCTTCCAGCAGCCATCCTCTTGATCCCGGACTGCACTACCTCTTCAGGGCACTTGATGTAGGTCTCACGCTAAACTGTTACCAGACATAGTGTCTTCCAGCAGCCATCCTCTTGATCCCGGACTGCACTACCTCTTCAGGGCACTTGATGTAGGTCTCACGCTAAACTATTGCCAGACATAGGATCTTCCAGCAGCCATCCTCTTAATCACGGACTGCACTATCTCCTCAGGGCACTTGATGTAGGTCTCACGCTAAACTGTTGCCAGACATTGAGTCTTCCAACAGCCATCCTCTTAATCCTGGACTGCACTACCTCCTCAGGGCACTTCATGTAGGTCACACGCTAAACTGTTGCCAGACACGGGATCTTCCGGCAGCCATCCTCTTGATCCCGGACTGCACTACCTCCTCAGGGCACTTGATGTAGGTCTCACGCTAAACTGTTGCCGGACATAGGGTCTTCCAGCAGCCATCCTCTTGATCCCGGACTGCACTACCTCTTCAGGGCACTTGATGTAGGTCTCACGCTAAACTGTTGCCAGACATACGGTCTTCCAGCAGCCATCCTCTTAATCCCAGACGGCACTACTACTTCAGGGCACTTGATGTAGGTATCACGCTAAAATATTGCCAGACATAGGATCTTCTAGCAGCCATCCTCTTAATCCCGGTCTGCACTATCTCCTCAGGGCACTTGATGTAGGTCTCACGCTAAACTGTTGCCAGACATAGGGTCTCCCAGCAGCCATCCTCTTAATCCTGGACTGCACTACCTCCTCAGGGCAATTCATGTAGGTCTCACGCTAAATTGTTGCCAGACATGGGTCTTCCAGCAGCCATCCTCTTCATCCCGGACTGCACTACTTCTTCAGGGCATTGATGTAGGTCTCACGCTAAAATGTTGACAGACCTAGGGTCTTTCAGCAGCCATCCTCTTGATCCCGGACTGCACTACTTCTTCAGGGCACTTGATGTAGGTCTCACGCTAAACTGTTGCCAGACATAGGGTCTTCCAGCAGCCATCCACTTAATCCCGGACTGCACTACTTCTTCAGGGCACTTGATGTAGGTCTCACGGTAAACTGTTGCCAGACATAGGGTCTTCCAGCAGCCATCCTCTTAATCCCAGACTGCACTACCTCCTTAGGGCACTTGCTGTAGGTCTCACGCTAAACTATTGCCAGACATAGGGTCTTCCAGCAGCCATCCTCTTGATCCCGGACTGCACTACCACTTCAGGGCACTTGATGTAGGACTCACGCTAAACTGTTGCCAGAAATACGGTCTTCCAGCAGCCATCCTCTTAATCCCGGACTGCACTACCTCTTCAGGGCAATTGATGATGGTCTCACGCTAAACTGTTGCCAGACATAAGATCTTCCAGCAGCCATCATCTAGATCCCGGCCTGCACTACCTCCTCAGGGCACTTGATGTAGGTTTCACGCTAAACTGTTGCCAGACATAGGATCTTCCAGCAGCCATCCTCTTAATCCCGGACTGCACTACCTCCTCAGGGCACTTGATGTAGGTATCACGCTAAACTATTGCCAGACATAGGATCTTCCAGCAGCCATCCTCTTAATCCCGGACTGCACTACCTCCTCAGGGCACTTCATGTAGGTCTCACGCTAAACTGTTGCCAGACATTGGGTCTTCCAGCAGCCATCCACTTAATACTGGACTGCACTACCTCCTCAGGGCACTTCATGTAGGTCTCACGCAAACCGTTGCCAGACATAGGATCTTCCAGTAGCCATCCTCTTAATCCCAGACTGCACTAACTCCTCAGGGCACTTGATGTATGTCTCACGCTAAAATATTGCCAGACATAGGAGCTTCCAGCAGCTATCCTCTTAATCCCGGACTGCAATACCTCCACAGGGCACTTGATGTAGGTCTCACGCTAAACTGTTACCAGACATAGGGTCTTCCAGCAGCCATCCTCTTAATCCCGGACTGCACTACCTCCTTAGGGCATTTGCTGTAGGTCTCACGCTAAACTGTTGCCAGACATAGGGTCTTCCAGCAGCCATCCTCTTGATCCCGGACTGCACTACCACTTCAGGGCACTTGATGTAGGACTCACGCTAAACTGTTGCCAGAAATACGGTCTTCCAGCAGCCATCCTCTTAATCCCGGACTGCACTACTTCTTCAGGGCACTTGATGATGGTCTCACGCTAAACTATTGCCAGACATAGGATCTTCCAGCAGCCATCCTCTTAATCCCGGACTGCACTACCTCCTCAGGGCACTTCATGTAGGTCTCACGCTAAACTGTTGCCAGACATTGGGTCATCCAGCAGCCATCCTCTTAATACTCGACTGCACTACCTCCTCAGGGCACTTCATGTAGGTCTCACGCTAAACCGTTGCCAGAAATAGGATCTTCCAGCAGCTATCCTCTTAATCCCGGACTGCAATACCTCCACAGGGCACTTGATGTAGGTATCACGCTAAACTGTTGCCAGACATATGGTCTTCCAGCAGCCATCCTCTTGATCCTTGATTGCACTACCTCCTCAGGGCACATGATGTAGGTCTCACGCTAAACTGTTGCCAGACATAGGGTCTTCCAGCAGCCATCCTCTTAATCCCGGACTGGACTACCTCCTCAGGGCACTTGATGTAGGTCTCACGCTAAACTGTTGCCAGACGTAGGGTCTTAGAGCAGCCATCCTCTTGATCCCGGACTGCACTACTTCTTCAGGGCAATTGATGTAGGTCTCAGGCTAAACTGTTGCCAGACATAGGGTCTTCCAGCAGCCATCCTCTTAATCCCGGACTGCATTACCTCCTTAGGGCACTTGATGTAGGTCTCACGCTAAACTGTTGCCAGACATAGGGTCTTCAAGCAGCCATCCTCTTAATCCTGGACTGCACTACCTCCTTAGGGCACTTCATGTAGGTCTCACGCTAAACCGTTGCCAGACATAGGATCTTCCAGCAGCCATCCTCTTTATCCCGGACTGCACTACCTCCTCAGGGCACTTGATGTATGTCTCACGCTAAAATATTGCCAGACATAGGATCTTCCAGCAGCTATCCTCTTAATCCCGGACTGCACTACCTCCTCAGGGCACTTGATGTAGGTATCACGCTAAACTGTTGCCAGACATAGGGTCTTCCAGCAGCCATCCTCTTGATCCCGGATTGCACTACCTCCTCAGGGCACTTGATGAAGGTCTCACGCTAAACTGTTGCCAGACATAGGGTCTTCCAGCAGCCATCCTCTTGATCCCGGACTGCACTACTTCTTCAGGGCATTTGATGTAGGTCTCACGCTAAACTGTTGCCAGACATAGGGTCTTCCAGCAGCCATCCTCTTAATCCCAGACTGCACTACCTCCTTAGGGCACTTTCTGTAGGTCTCACGCTAAACTGTTGCCAGACATAGGGTCTTCCAGCAGCCATCCTCTTGATCCCGGACTGCACTACCACTTCAGGGCACTTGATGTAGGACTCACGCTAAACTGTTGCCAGAAATACGGTCTTCTAGCAGCCATCCTCTTAATCCCGGACTGCACTAGCTCTTCAGGGCACTTGATGATGGTCTCACGCTAAACTGTTGCCAGACATAGGATCTTCAAGCAGCCATCATCTAGATCCCGGCCTGCACTACCCCCTCAGGGCACTTGATGTAGGTCTCACGCTAAACTGTTGCCAGACATAGGATCTTCCAGCAGCCATCCTCTTAATCCCGGACTGCACTACCTCCTCGGGGCACTTGATGTAGGTATCACGCTAAACTATTGCCAGACATAGGATCTCCCAGCAGCCATCCTCTTAATCCCGGACTGCACTACATCCTCAGGGCACTTCATGTAGGTCTCACGCTAAACTGTTGCCAGACATTGGGTCTTCCAGCAGCCATCCTCTTAATACTGGACTGCACTACCTCCTCAGGGCACTTCATGTAGGTCTCACGCTAAACCGTTGCCAGACATAGGATCTTCCAGCAGCCATCCTCTTAATCCCGGACTGCACTACCACCTTAGGGCACTTGATGTATGTCTCACGCTAAAATATTGCCAGACATAGGATCTTCCAGCAGCTATCCTCTTAATCCCGGACTGCAATACCTCCACAGGGCACTTGATGTAGGTATCACGCTAAACTGTTGCCAGACATATGGTCTTCCAGCAGCCATCCTCTTGATCCTTGATTGCACTACCTCCTCAGGGCACTTGATGTAGGTCTCACGCAAAACTGTTGCCAGACGTAGGGTCTTCGAGCAGCCATCCTCTTCATCCCGGACTGCACTACTTCTTCAGGGCAATTGATGTAGGTCTCAGGCTAAACTGTTGCCAGACATAGGGTCTTCCAGCAGCCATCCTCTTAATCCCGAACTGCATTACCTCCTTAGGGCACTTGATGTAGGTCTCACGCTAAACTGTTGCCAGACATAGGGTCTTCCAGCAGCCATTCTCTTAATCCCGGACTGCACTACCTCCTTAGGGCACTTGATGTAGGTCTCACGCTAATCTGTTGCCAGACATAGTGTCTTCCAGCAGCCATCCTCTTAATCCCGGACTGCACTACCTCTTCAGGGCACTTGCTGTATGTCTCACGCTAAACTGTTGCCAGACATAGGGTCTTCCCGCAGCCATCCTCTTGATCCCGGACTGCACTACCTCCTCAGGGCACTTGATGTATGTCTCACGCTAAAATGTTGCCAGACATAGGATCTTCCAGCAGCTATCCTCTTAATCCCGGACTGCACTACCACCTCAGGGCACTTGATGTATGTCTCACGCTAAAATATTGCCAAACATAGGATCTTCCAGAAGCTATCCTCTTAATCCCGGACTGCACTACCTCCTCAGGGCACTTGATGTAGGTATCACGCTAAACTGTTGCCAGACATAGGGTCTTCCAGCAACCATCCTCTTGATCCCGGATTGCACTACCTCCTCAGGGCACTTGATGAAGGTCTCACGCTAAACTGTTGCCAGACATAGGGTCTTCCACCAGCCATCCTCTTGATCCCGGACTGCACTACTTCTTCAGGGCATTTGATGTAGGTCTCACGCTAAACTGTTGCCAGACATAGGGTCTTCCAGCAGCCATCCTCTTAATCCCAGAGTGCACTACCTCCTTAGGGCACTTGCTGTAGGTCTCACGCTAAACTGTTGCCAGACATAGGGTCTTCCAGCAGCCATCCTCTTGATCCCGGACTGCACTACCACTTCAGGGCACTTGATGTAGGACTCACGCTAAACTGTTGCCAGAAATACGGTCTTCCAGCAGCCATCCTCTTAATCCCGGACTGCACTACCTTTTCAGGGCACTTGATGATGGTCTCACGCTAAACTGTTGCCAGACATATGATCTTCCAGCAGCCATCATCTAGATCCCGGGCTGCACCACCCCCTCAGGGCACTTGATGTAGGTCTCACGCTAAACTGTTGCCAGACATAGGATCTTCCAGCAGCCATCATCTAGATCCCGGCCTGCACCACCCCCTCAGGGAACTTGATGTAGGTCTCACGCTAAACTGTTGCCAGACATATGGTCTTCCAGCAGCCATCCTCTTGATCCTTGATTGCACTACCTCCTCAGGGCACTTGATGTAGGTCTCACGCTAAACTGTTGCCAGACATAGGGTCTTCCAGCAGCCATCCTCTTGATCCCGGACTGCACTACCTCCTCAGGGCACTTGATGTAGGTCTCACGCTAAACTGTTGCCATACGTAGGGTCTTCGAGCAGCCATCCTCTTCATCCCGGACTGCACTACTTCTTCAGGGCAATTGATGTAGGTCTCAGGCTAAACTGTTGCCAGACATAGGGTCTTCCAGCAGCCATCCTCTTAATCCCGAACTGTATTACCTCCTTAGGGCACTTGATGTAGGTCTCACGCTAAACTGTTGCCAGACATAGGGTCTTCCAGCAGCCATTCTCTTAATCCCGGACAGCACTACCTCCTTAGGGCACTTGATGTAGGTCTCACGCTAATCTGTTGCCAGACATAGTGTCTTCCAGCAGCCATCCTCTTGATCCCGGACTGCACTACCTCTTCAGGGAACTTGCTGTATGTCTCACGCTAAACTGTTGCCAGACATAGTGTCTTCCCGCAGCCATCCTCTTGATCCCGGACTGCACTACCTCCTCAGGGCACTTGATGTATGTCTCACGCTAAAATGTTGCCAGACATAGGATCTTCCAGCAGCTATCCTCTTAATCCCGGACTGCACTACCACCTCAGGGCACTTGATGTATGTCTCACGCTAAAATATTGCCAGACATAGGATCTTCCAGCAGCTATCCTCTTAATCCCGGACTGCACTACCTCCTCAGGGCAATTCATGTTGGTATCACACTAAACAGTTGCCAGACATCGGGTATTCCAGCAGCCATCCTCTTGATCACGGATTGCACTACCTCCTCAGGGCACTTGAGGTAGGTCTCACGCTAAACTGTTGCCAGACATAGGGTCTTCCAGCAGCCATCCTCTTAATCCCGGATTGCAGTACCTCTTCAGGGCACTTGATGATGGTCTCACGCTAAACTTTTCCAGACATAGGGTCTTCCAGCATCCATCCTCTTGATCCCGGATTGCACTACCTCCTCAGGGCACTTGATGTAGGTCTCACGCGAAACTGTTGCCAGACATAGGGTCTACCAGCAGCTATTCTCTTGATCCCGGACTGCACTACCTTTTCAGGGCACTTGCTGTAGGTCTCACGCTAAACTGTTGCCAGACATAGGATCTTCCAGCAGCCATCCTCTTGATCCCGAACTGCACTACCTCCTCAGGGCACTTGATGTATCTCTCACGCTAAACTATTGCCAGACATATGATCTTCCAGCAGCCATCCTTTTAATCCCGGACTGCACTACCTCCTCAGGGCATTTGATGTATGCCTCACGCTAAACTATTGCCAGACATAGGATCTTCCAGCAGCCATCCTCTTAATCCCGGACTGCACTACCTCCACAGGGCAGTTGATGTAGGTATCACGCTAAACTGTTGCCAGACATATGGTCTCCAGCAGCCATCCTCTTGATCCTTGATTGCACTACCTCCTCAGGGCACTTGATGTAGGTCTCACGCTAAACTGTTGCCAGACATAGGGTCTTCCAGCAGCCATCCTCTTGATCCCGGACTGCACTACCTCCTCAGGGCACTTGATGTAGGTCTCACGCTAAACTGTTGCCAGACGTAGTGTCTTCGAGCAGCCATCCTCTTCATCCCGGACTGCACTACTTCTTCAGGGCAATTGATGTAGGTCTCAGGCTAAACTGTTGCCAGACATAGGGTCTTCCAGCAGCCATCCTCTTAATCCCGAACTGCATTACCTCCTTAGGGCACTTGATGTAGGTCTCACGCTAAACTGTTGCCAGACATAAGGTCTTCCAGCAGCCATTCTCTTAATCCCGGACTGCACTACCTCCTTAGGGCACTTGATGTAGGTCTCACGCTAATCTGTTGCCAGACATAGTGTCTTCCAGCAGCCATCCTCTTGATCCCGGACTGCACTACCTCTTCAGGGCACTTGCTGTATGTCTCACGCTAAACTGTTGCCAGACATAGGGTCTTCCCGCAGCCATCCTCTTGATCCCGGACTGCACTACCTCCTCAGGGCACTTGATGTATGTCTCACGCTAAAATTTTGCCAGACATAGGATCTTCCAGCAGCTATCCTCTTAATCCCGGACTGCACTACCACCTCAGGGCACTTGATGTATGTCTCACGCTAAAATATTGCCAGACATAGGATCGTCCAGCAGCTATCCTCTTAATCCCGGACTGCACTACCTCCTCATGGCACTTGATGTAGGTATCACGCTAAACTGTTGCCAGACATAGGGTCTTCCAGCAGCCATCCTCTTGATCCCGGATTGCACTACCTCCTCAGGGCACTTGATGAAGGTCTCACGCTAAACTGTTGCCAGACATAGGGTCTTCCAGCAGCCATCCACTTGATCCCGGACTGCACTACTTCTTCAGGGCATTTTATGTAGGTCTCACGCTAAACTGTTGCCAGACATAGGGTCTTCCAGCAGCCATCCTCTTAATCCCAGACTGCACTACCTCCTCAGGGCACTTGCTGTAGGTCTCACGCTAAACTGTTGCCAGACATAGGGTCTTCCAGCAGCCATCCTCTTGATCCCGGACTGCACTACCACTTCAGGGCACTTGATGTAGGACTCACGCTAAACTGTTGCCAGAAATAGGGTCTTCCAGCAGCCATCCTCTTAATCCCGGACTGCACTACCTTTTCAGGGCACTTGATGATGGTCTCACGCTAAACTGTTGCCAGACATAGGATCTTCCAGCAGCCATCATCTAGATCCCGGCCTGCACTACCCCCTCAGGGCACTTGATGTAGGTCTCACGCTAAACTGTTGCCAGACATAGGATCTTCCAGCAGCCATCCTCTTAATCCCGGACTGCACTACCTCCTCAGGGCACTTGATGTAGGTATCACGCTAAACTATTGCCAGACATAGGATCTCCCAGCAGCCATCCTCTTAATCCCGGACTGCACTACATCCTCAGGGCACTTCATGTAGGACTTACGCTAAACTGTTGCCAGACATTGGGTCTTCCAGCAGCCATCCTCTTAATACTGGACTGCACTACCTCCTCAGGGCACTTCATGTAGGTCTCACGCTAAACCGTTGCCAGTCATAGGATCTTCCAGCAGACATCCTCTTAATCCCGGACTGCACTAACACCTTAGGGCACTTGATGTATGTTTCACGCTAAAATATTGCCAGACATAGGATCTTCCAGCAGCTATCCTCTTAATCCCTGACTGCAATACCTCCACAGGGCACTTGATGTAGGTATCACCCTAAACTGTTGCCAGACATATGGTCTTCCAGCAGCCATCCTCTTGATCCTTGATTGCACTACCTCCTCAGGGCACTTGATGTAGGTCTCACGCTAAACTGTTGCCAGACATAGGGTCTTCCAGCAGCCATCCTCTTGATCCCGGACTGCACTACCTCCTCAGGGCACTTGATGTAGGTCTCACGCTAAACTGTTGCCAGACGTAGGGTCTTCGAGCAGCCATCCTCTTCATCCCGGACTGCACTACTTCTTCAGGGCAATTGATGTAGGTCTCAGGCTAAACTGTTGCCAGACATAGGGTCTTCCAGCAGCCATCCTCTTAATCCCGAACTGCATTACCTCCTTAGGGCACTTGATGTAGGTCTCACGCTAAACTGTTGCTAGACATAGGGTCTTCCAGCAGCCATTCTCTTAATCCCGGACAGCACTTCCTCCTTAGGGCACTTGATGTAGGTCTCACGCTAATCTGTTGCCAGACATAGTGTCTTCCAGCAGCCATCCTCTTGATCCCGGACTGCACTACCTCTTCAGGGCACTTGCTGTATGTCTCACGCTAAACTGTTGCCAGACATAGGGTCTTCCCGCAGCCATCCTCTTGATCCCGGACTGCACTACCTCCTCAGGGCACTTGATGTATGTCTCACGCTAAAATTTTGCCAGACATAGGATCTTCCAGCAGCTATCCTCTTAATCCCGGACTGCACTACCACCTCAGGGCACTTGATGTATGTCTCACGCTAAAATATTGCCAGACATAGGATCGTCCAGCAGCTATCCTCTTAATCCCGGACTGCACTACCTCCTCATGGCACTTGATGTAGGTATCACGCTAAACTGTTGCCAGACATAGGGTCTTCCAGCAGCCATCCTCTTGATCCCGGATTGCACTACCTCCTCAGGGCACTTGATGAAGGTCTCACGCTAAACTGTTGCCAGACATAGGGTCTTCCAGCAGCCATCCACTTGATCCCGGACTGCACTACTTCTTCAGGGCATTTTATGTAGGTCTCACGCTAAACTGTTGCCAGACATAGGGTCTTCCAGCAGCCATCCTCTTAATCCCAGACTGCACTACCTCCTCAGGGCACTTGCTGTAGGTCTCACGCTAAACTGTTGCCAGACATAGGGTCTTCCAGCAGCCATCCTCTTGATCCCGGACTGCACTACCACTTCAGGGCACTTGATGTAGGACTCACGCTAAACTGTTGCCAGAAATAGGGTCTTCCAGCAGCCATCCTCTTAATCCCGGACTGCACTACCTTTTCAGGGCACTTGATGATGGTCTCACGCTAAACTGTTGCCAGACATAGGATCTTCCAGCAGCCATCATCTAGATCCCGGCCTGCACTACCCCCTCAGGGCACTTGATGTAGGTCTCACGCTAAACTGTTGCCAGACATAGGATCTTCCAGCAGCCATCCTCTTAATCCCGGACTGCACTACCTCCTCAGGGCACTTGATGTAGGTATCACGCTAAACTATTGCCAGACATAGGATCTCCCAGCAGCCATCCTCTTAATCCCGGACTGCACTACATCCTCAGGGCACTTCATGTAGGACTTACGCTAAACTGTTGCCAGACATTGGGTCTTCCAGCAGCCATCCTCTTAATACTGGACTGCACTACCTCCTCAGGGCACTTCATGTAGGTCTCACGCTAAACCGTTGCCAGTCATAGGATCTTCCAGCAGACATCCTCTTAATCCCGGACTGCACTACCACCTTAGGGCACTTGATGTATGTCTCACGCTAAAATATTGCCAGACATAGGATCTTCCAGCAGCTATCCTCTTAATCCCTGACTGCAATACCTCCACAGGGCACTTGATGTAGGTATCACCCTAAACTGTTGCCAGACATATGGTCTTCCAGCAGCCATCCTCTTGATCCTTGATTGCACTACCTCCTCAGGGCACTTGATGTAGGTCTCACGCTAAACTGTTGCCAGACGTAGGGTCTTCGAGCAGCCATCCTCTTCATCCCGGACTGCACTACTTCTTCAGGGCAATTGATGTAGGTCTCAGGCTAAACTGTTGCCAGACATAGGGTCTTCCAGCAGCCATCCTCTTAATCCCGAACTGCATTACCTCCTTAGGGCACTTGATGTAGGTCTCACGCTAAACTGTTGCTAGACATAGGGTCTTCCAGCAGCCATTCTCTTAATCCCGGACAGCACTTCCTCCTTAGGGCACTTGATGTAGGTCTCACGCTAATCTGTTGCCAGACATAGTGTCTTCCAGCAGCCATCCTCTTGATCCCGGACTGCACTACCTCTTCAGGGCACTTGCTGTATGTCTCACGCTAAACTGTTGCCAGACATAGGGTCTTCCCGCAGCCATCCTCTTGATCCCGGACTGCACTACCTCCTCAGGGCACTTGATGAAGGTCTCACGCTAAACTGTTGCCAGACATAGGGTCTTCCAGCAGCCATCCACTTGATCCCGGACTGCACTACTTCTTCAGGGCATTTTATGTAGGTCTCACGCTAAACTGTTGCCAGACATAGGGTCTTCCAGCAGCCATCCTCTTAATCCCAGACTGCACTACCTCCTCAGGGCACTTGCTGTAGGTCTCACGCTAAACTGTTGCCAGACATAGGGTCTTCCAGCAGCCATCCTCTTGATCCCGGACTGCACTACCACTTCAGGGCACTTGATGTAGGACTCACGCTAAACTGTTGCCAGAAATAGGGTCTTCCAGCAGCCATCCTCTTAATCCCGGACTGCACTACCTTTTCAGGGCACTTGATGATGGTCTCACGCTAAACTGTTGCCAGACATAGGATCTTCCAGCAGCCATCATCTAGATCCCGGCCTGCACTACCCCCTCAGGGCACTTGATGTAGGTCTCACGCTAAACTGTTGCCAGACATAGGATCTTCCAGCAGCCATCCTCTTAATCCCGGACTGCACTACCTCCTCAGGGCACTTGATGTAGGTATCACGCTAAACTATTGCCAGACATAGGATCTCCCAGCAGCCATCCTCTTAATCCCGGACTGCACTACATCCTCAGGGCACTTCATGTAGGACTTACGCTAAACTGTTGCCAGACATTGGGTCTTCCAGCAGCCATCCTCTTAATACTGGACTGCACTACCTCCTCAGGGCACTTCATGTAGGTCTCACGCTAAACTGTTGCCAGTCATAGGATCTTCCAGCAGACATCCTCTTAATCCCGGACTGCACTACCACCTTAGGGCACTTGATGTATGTCTCACGCTAAAATATTGCCAGACATAGGATCTTCCAGCAGCTATCCTCTTAATCCCTGACTGCAATACCTCCACAGGGCACTTGATGTAGGTATCACCCTAAACTGTTGCCAGACATATGGTCTTCCAGCAGCCATCCTCTTGATCCTTGATTGCACTACCTCCTCAGGGCACTTGATGTAGGTCTCACGCTAAACTGTTGCCAGACGTAGGGTCTTCGAGCAGCCATCCTCTTCATCCCGGACTGCACTACTTCTTCAGGGCAATTGATGTAGGTCTCAGGCTAAACTGTTGCCAGACATAGGGTCTTCCAGCAGCCATCCTCTTAATCCCGAACTGCATTACCTCCTTAGGGCACTTGATGTAGGTCTCACGCTAAACTGTTGCTAGACATAGGGTCTTCCAGCAGCCATTCTCTTAATCCCGGACAGCACTTCCTCCTTAGGGCTCTTGATGTAGGTCTCACGCTAATCTGTTGCCAGACATAGTGTCTTCCAGCAGCCATCCTCTTGATCCCGGACTGCACTACCTCTTCAGGGCACTTGCTGTATGTCTCACGCTAAACTGTTGCCAGACATAGGGTCTTCCCGCAGCCATCCTCTTGATCCCGGACTGCACTACCTCCTCAGGGCACTTGATGTATGTCTCACGCTAAAATTTTGCCAGACATAGGATCTTCCAGCAGATATCCTCTTAATCCCGGACTGCACTACCACCTCAGGGCACTTGATGTATGTCTCACGCTAAAATATTGCCAGACATAGGATCGTCCAGCAGCTATCCTCTTAATCCCGGACTGCACTACCTCCTCATGGCACTTGATGTAGGTATCACGCTAAACTGTTGCCAGACATAGGGTCTTCCAGCAGCCATCCTCTTGATCCCGGATTGCACTACCTCCTCAGGGCACTTGATGAAGGTCTCACGCTAAACTGTTGCCAGACATAGGGTCTTCCAGCAGCCATCCACTTGATCCCGGACTGCACTACTTCTTCAGGGCATTTTATGTAGGTCTCACGCTAAACTGTTGCCAGACATAGGGTCTTCCAGCAGCCATCCTCTTAATCCCAGACTGCACTACCTCCTCAGGGCACTTGCTGTAGGTCTCACGCTAAACTGTTGCCAGACATAGGGTCTTCCAGCAGCCATCCTCTTGATCCCGGACTGCACTACCACTTCAGGGCACTTGATGTAGGACTCACGCTAAACTGTTGCCAGAAATAGGGTCTTCCAGCAGCCATCCTCTTAATCCCGGACTGCACTACCTTTTCAGGGCACTTGATGATGGTCTCACGCTAAACTGTTGCCAGACATAGGATCTTCCAGCAGCCATCATCTAGATCCCGGCCTGCACTACCCCCTCAGGGCACTTGATGTAGGTCTCACGCTAAACTGTTGCCAGACATAGGATCTTCCAGCAGCCATCCTCTTAATCCCGGACTGCACTACCTCCTCAGGGCACTTGATGTAGGTATCACGCTAAACTATTGCCAGACATAGGATCTCCCAGCAGCCATCCTCTTAATCCCGGACTGCACTACATCCTCAGGGCACTTCATGTAGGACTTACGCTAAACTGTTGCCAGACATTGGGTCTTCCAGCAGCCATCCTCTTAATACTGGACTGCACTACCTCCTCAGGGCACTTCATGTAGGTCTCACGCTAAACCGTTGCCAGTCATAGGATCTTCCAGCAGACATCCTCTTAATCCCGGACTGCACTACCACCTTAGGGCACTTGATGTATGTCTCACGCTAAAATATTGCCAGACATAGGATCTTCCAGCAGCTATCCTCTTAATCCCTGACTGCAATACCTCCACAGGGCACTTGATGTAGGTATCACCCTAAACTGTTGCCAGACATATGGTCTTCCAGCAGCCATCCTCTTGATCCTTGATTGCACTACCTCCTCAGGGCACTTGATGTAGGTCTCACGCTAAACTGTTGCCAGACATAGGGTCTTCCAGCAGCCATCCTCTTCATCCCGGACTGCACTACTTCTTCAGGGCAATTGATGTAGGTCTCAGGCTAAACTGTTGCCAGACATAGGGTCTTCCAGCAGCCATCCTCTTAATCCCGAACTGCATTACCTCCTTAGGGCACTTGATGTAGGTCTCACGCTAAACTGTTGCTAGACATAGGGTCTTCCAGCAGCCATTCTCTTAATCCCGGACAGCACTTCCTCCTTAGGGCACTTGATGTAGGTCTCACGCTAATCTGTTGCCAGACATAGTGTCTTCCAGCAGCCATCCTCTTGATCCCGGACTGCACTACCTCTTCAGGGCACTTGCTGTATGTCTCACGCTAAATTGTTGCCAGACATAGGGTCTTCCCGCAGCCATCCTCTTGATCCCGGACTGCACTACCTCCTCAGGGCACTTGATGTATGTCTCACGCTAAAATGTTGCCAGACATAGGATCTTCCAGCAACTATCCTCTTAATCCCGGACTGCACTACCACCTCAGGGCACTTGATGTATGTCTCACGCTAAAATATTGCCAGACATAGGATCTTCCAGCAGCTATCCTCTTAATCCCGGACTGCAATACCTCCACAGGGCACTTGATGTAGGTATCACGCTAAACTGTTGCCAGACATATGGTCTTCCAGCAGCCAACCTCTTGATCCTTGATTGCACTACCTCCTCAGGGCACTTGATGTAGGTCTCACGCTAAACTGTTGCCAGACATAGGGTCTTCCAGCAGCCATCCCCTTGATCCCGGACTGCACTACCTCCTCAGGGCACTTGATGTAGGTCTCACGCTAAACTGTTGCCAGACGTAGGGTCTTCCAGCAGCCATCCTCTTAATCCCAGACTGCACAACCTCCTTAGGGCACTTGCTGTAGGTCTCACGCTAAACTGTTGCCAGACATAGGGTCTTCCAGCAGCCATCCTCTTGATCCCGGACTGCACTACCACTTCAGGGCACTTGATGTAGGACTCACGCTAAACTGTTGCCAGAAATACGGTCTTCCAGCAGCCATCCTCTTAATCACGGACTGCACTACCTTTTCAGGGCACTTGATGATGGTCTCACGCTAAACTGTTGCCAGACATTGGGTCTTCCAGCAGCCATCCTCTTAATACTGGACTGCACTACCTCCTCAGGGCACTTCATGTAGGTCTCACGCTAAACCGTTGCCAGACATAGGATCTTCCAGCAGCCATCCTCTTAATCCCAGACTGCACTACCTCCTCAGGGCACTTGCTGTAGGTCTCACGCTAAACTGTTGCCAGACATAGGGTCTTCCAGCAGCCATCCTCTTGATCCCGGACTGCACTACCACTTCAGGGCACTTGATGTAGGACTCACGCTAAACTGTTGCCAGAAATAGGGTCTTCCAGCAGCCATCCTCTTAATCCCGGACTGCACTACCTTTTCAGGGCACTTGATGATGGTCTCACGCTAAACTGTTGCCAGACATAGGATCTTCCAGCAGCCATCATCTAGATCCCGGCCTGCACTACCCCCTCAGGTCACTTGATGTAGGTCCCACGCTAAACTGTTGCCAGACATAGGATCTTCCAGCAGCCATCCTCTTAATCCCGGACTGCACTACCTCCTCAGGGCACTTGATGTAGGTATCACGCTAAACTATTGCCAGACATAGGATCTCCCAGCAGCCATCCTCTTAATCCCGGACTGCACTGCATCCTCAGGGCACTTCATGTAGGACTTACGCTAAACTGTTGCCAGACATTGGGTCTTCCAGCAGCCATCCTCTTAATACTGGACTGCACTACCTCCTCAGGGCACTTCATGTAGGTCTCACGCTAAACCGTTGCCAGTCATAGGATCTTCCAGCAGACATCCTCTTAATCCCGGACTGCACTACCACCTTAGGGCACTTGATGTATGTCTCACGCTAAAATATTGCCAGACATAGGATCTTCCAGCAGCTATCCTCTTAATCCCTGAGTGCAATACCTCCACAGGGCACTTGATGTAGGTATCACCCTAAACTGTTGCCAGACATATGGTCTTCCAGCAGCCATCCTCTTGATCCTTGATTGCACTACCTCCTCAGGGCACTTGATGTAGGTCTCACGCTAAACTGTTGCCAGACATAGGGTCTTCCAGCAGCCATCCTCTTGATCCCGGACTGCACTACCTCCTCAGGGCACTTGATGTAGGTCTCACGCTAAACTGTTGCCAGACGTAGGGTCTTCGAGCAGCCATCCTCTTCATCCCGGACTGCACTACTTCTTCAGGGCAATTGATGTAGGTCTCAGGCTAAACTGTTGCCAGACATAGGGTCTTCCAGCAGCCATCCTCTTAATCCCGAACTGCATTACCTCCTTAGGGCACTTGATGTAGGTCTCACGCTAAACTGTTGCTAGACATAGGGTCTTCCAGCAGCCATTCTCTTAATCCCGGACAGCACTTCCTCCTTAGGGCACTTGATGTAGGTCTCACGCTAATCTGTTGCCAGACATAGTGTCTTCCAGCAGCCATCCTCTTGATCCCGGACTGCACTACCTCTTCAGGGCACTTGCTGTATGTCTCACGCTAAATTGTTGCCAGACATAGGGTCTTCCCGCAGCCATCCTCTTGATCCCGGACTGCACTACCTCCTCAGGGCACTTGATGTATGTCTCACGCTAAAATGTTGCCAGACATAGGATCTTCCAGCAACTATCCTCTTAATCCCGGACTGCACTACCACCTCAGGGCACTTGATGTATGTCTCACGCTAAAATATTGCCAGACATAGGATCTTCCAGCAGCTATCCTCTTAATCCCGGACTGCAATACCTCCACAGGGCACTTGATGTAGGTATCACGCTAAACTGTTGCCAGACATATGGTCTTCCAGCAGCCAACCTCTTGATCCTTGATTGCACTACCTCCTCAGGGCACTTTATGTAGGTCTCACGCTAAACTGTTGCCAGACGTAGGGTCTTCCAGCAGCCATTCTCTTAATCCCAGACTGCACAACCTCCTTAGGGCACTTGCTGTAGGTCTCACGCTAAACTGTTGCCAGACATAGGGTCTTCCAGCAGCCATCCTCTTGATCCCGGACTGCACTACCACTTCAGGGCACTTGATGTAGGACTCACGCTAAACTGTTGCCAGAAATACGGTCTTCCAGCAGCCATCCTCTTAATCCCGGACTGCACTACCTTTTCAGGGCACTTGATGATGGTCTCACGCTAAACTGTTGCCAGACATTGGGTCTTCCAGCAGCCATCCTCTTAATACTGGACTGCACTACCTCCTCAGGGCACTTCATGTAGGTCTCACGCTAAACCGTTGCCAGACATAGGATCTTCCAGCAGCCATCCTCTTAATCCCGGACTGCACTACCACCTTAGGGCACTTGATGTAGGTCTGACGCTAAACTGTTGCCAGACATATGGTCTTCCAGCAGCCATCCTCTTGATCCTTGATTGCACTACCTCCTCAGGGCATTGATGTAGGTCTCACGCTAAACTGTTGCCAGACATAGGGTCTTCCAGCAGCCATCCTCTTGATCCCGGACTGCACTACCTCCTCAGGGCACTTGATGTAGGTCTCACGCTGAACTGTTGCCAGACGTAGGGTCTTCGAGCAGCCATCCTCTTCATCCCGGACTGCACTACTTCTTCAGGGCAATTGATGTAGGTCTCTGGCTAAACTGTTGCCAGACATAGGGTCTTCCAGCAGCCATCCTCTTAATCCCGAACTGCATTACCTCCTTAGGGCACTTGATGTAGGTCTCACGCTAAACTGTTGCCAGACATAGGGTCTTCCAGCAGCCATTCTCTTAATCCCGGACAGCACTACCTCCTTAGGGCACTTGATGTAGGTCTCACGCTGATCTGTTGCCAGACATAGTGTCTTCCAGCAGCCATCCTCTTGATCCCGGACTGCACTACCTCTTCAGGGCACTTGCTGTATGTCTCACGCTAAACTGTTGCCAGACATAGGGTCTTCCCGCAGGCATCCTCTTGATCCCGGACTGCACTACCTCCTCAGGGCACTTGATGTATGTCTCACGCTAAAATGTTGCCAGACATAGGATCTTCCAGCAGCTATCCTCTTAATCCCGGACTGCACTACCACCTTAGGGCACTTGATGTATGTCTCACGCTAAAATATTGCCAGACATAGGATCTTCCAGCAGCTATCCTCTTAATCCCGGACTGCACTACCTCCTCAGGGCAATTCATGTTGGTATCACACTAAACTGTTGCCAGACATAGTGTCTTCCAGCAGCCATCCTCTTAATCCCGGATTGCAGTACCTCTTCAGGGCACTTGATGATGGTCTCACGCTAAACTTTTCCAGACATAGGGTCTTCCAGCATCCATCCTCTTGATCCCGGATTGCACTACCTCCTCAGGGCACTTGATGTATGTCTCACGCTAAACTATTGCCAGACATAGGATCTTCCAGCAGCCATCCTCTTAATCCCGGACTGCACTACCTCCTCACGGCACTTGATGTAGGTATCACGCTAAACTATTGCCAGACATAGGGTCTTCCAGCAGCCATCCTCTTTATCCGGGACTACACTAGCTCCTAAAGGCACGTGATGTAGGTCCCACGCTATATTATTGCCAGACATAGGATCTTCTAGCAGCCATCCTCTTGATCCCGGCCTGCACTTCCTCCTCAGGGCACTTGATGTAGGTATCACGCTAAACTGTTGCCAGACATAGGATCTTCCAGCTGCCATCCTCTTAATCCCGGACTGCACTACCTCCTCAGGGCACTTGATATAAGTCTCACGCTAAACTGTTGCCAAACATCGATTCTTCCAGCAGCCATCATCTTAATCCCGGACTGCATTACCTCCTCAGTGCACTTGATATATGTCTCACGCTAAACTATTGCCAGCCATAGGATCTTCCAGCAGGCATCCACTTAATGCCGGACTGCACTACCTCCTCAGGGAACTTGATGTATGTCTCACGCTAAACTATTGCCAGATATATGATCTTCCAGCAGCCATCCTCTTAATCCCGGTCTGCACTACCTCCTCAGTTCACTTGATGTAGGTATCACGCTGTTGCCAGACATAGGGTCTTCCAGCAGCCCTCCTCTTGATCTCGGACTGCACTAACTCCTCAGGGCACTTGATATATGTCTCAAGCTAAACTATTGCCAGACATAGGATCTTCCAGCAGCCATACTCTTAATACCGGGCTGCACTACCTCCTCAGTGCACTTGATGTAGGTATCACGCTAAACTGTTGCCAGACATAGGATCTTCCAGCTGCAATCCTCTGAATCCCGGACTGCACTACCTCCTAAGGGCACTTGATGTATGTCTCACGCTAAACAATTTCCAGACATAGGATCTTCCAGCAGCCATCCTCTTAATCCCGGACTGCACTACCTCCTCAGGGCACTTGATGTAGGTCTCACGCTAAACTGTTGCCAGACATCGATTCTTCCAGCAGCCATCCTCTTAATCCCGGACTGCACTACCACCTTAGGGCACTTGATGTATGTCTCACGCTAAAATATTGCCAGACATAGGATCTTCCAGCAGCTATGCTCTTAATCCCGGACTGCAATACCTCCACAGGGCACTTGATGTAGGTATCACGCTAAACTGTTGCCAGACATATGGTCTTCCAGCAGCCACCTCTTGATCCTTGATTGCACTACCTCCTCAGGGCACTTGATGTAGGTCTCACGCTAAACTGTTGCCAGACATAGGTTCTTCCAGCAGCCATCCTCTTGATCCCGAACTGCACTACCTCCTCAGGGCACTTGATGTAGGTCTCACGCTAAACTGTTGCCAGACGTAGGGTCTTCGAGCAGCCATCCTCTTGATCCCGGACTGCACTACTTCTTCAGGGCAATTGATGTAGGTCTCAGGCTAAACTGTTGCCAGACATAGGGTTTTCCAGCAGTCATCCTCTTAATCCCGAACTGCATTACCTCCTTAGGGCACTTGATGTAGGTCTCACGCTAAACTGTTGCCAGACATAGGGTATTCCAGCAGCCATTCTCTTGATCCCGGACTGCACTACCTCTTCAGGGCACTTGCTGTATGTCTCACGCTAAACTGTTGCCAGACATAGGGTCTTCCCGCAGCCATCCTCTTGATCCCGGACTGCACTACCTCCTCAGGGCACTTGATGTAAGTCTCACGCTAATATGTTGCCAGACATAGGATCTTCCAGCAGCTATCCTCTTAATCCCGGACTGCACTACCACCTCAGGGCACTTGATGTATGTCTCACGCTAAAATATTGCCAGACATAGGATCTTCCAGCAGCTATCCTCTTAATCCCGGACTGCACTACCTCCTCAGGGCAATTCATGTTGGTATCACACTAAACTGTTGCCAGACATAGGGTCTTCCAGCAGCCATCCTCTTGAGCACGGATTTCACTACTTCCTCAGGGCACTTGATGTAGGTCTCACGCTAAACTGTTGCCAGACATAGGGTCTTCCAGCAGCCATCCTCTTAATAACGGACTGCATTACCTCCTCAGGGCACTTGATATATGTCTCACGCTAAACTATTTCCAGCCATAGGATCTTCCAGCAGCCCTCCTCTTGATCTCGGACTGCACTAACTCCTCAGGGCACTTGATATATGTCTCAAGCTAAACTATTGCCAGACATAGGATCTTCCAGCAGCCATACTCTTAATACCGGGCTGCACTACCTCCTCAGTGCACTTGATGTAGGTATCACGCTAAACTGTTGCCAGACATAGGATCTTCCAGCAGCAATCCTCTGAATCCCGGACTGCACTACCTCCTAAGGGCACTTGATGTATGTCTCACGCTAAACAATTTCCAGACATAGGATCTTCCAGCAGCCATCCTCTTAATCCCGGACTGCACTACCTCCTCAGGGCACTTGATGTAGGTCTCACGCTAAACTGTTGCCAGACATCGATTCTTCCAGCAGCCATCCTCTTAATCCCGGACTGCACTACCACCTTAGGGCACTTGATGTATGTCTCACGCTAAAATATTGCCAGACATAGGATCTTCCAGCAGCTATGCTCTTAATCCCGGACTGCAATACCTCCACAGGGCACTTGATGTAGGTATCACGCTAAACTGTTGCCAGACATATGGTCTTCCAGCAGCCACCTCTTGATCCTTGATTGCACTACCTCCTCAGGGCACTTGATGTAGGTCTCACGCTAAACTGTTGCCAGACATAGGTTCTTCCAGCAGCCATCCTCTTGATCCCGGACTGCACTACCTCCTCAGGGCACTTGATGTAGGTCTCACGCTAAACTGTTGCCAGACGTAGGGTCTTCGAGCAGCCATCCTCTTGATCCCGGACTGCACTACTTCTTCAGGGCAATTGATGTAGGTCTCAGGCTAAACTGTTGCCAGACATAGGGTCTTCCAGCAGTCATCCTCTTAATCCCGAACTGCATTACCTCCTTAGGGCACTTGATGTAGGTCTCACGCTAAACTGTTGCCAGACATAGGGTATTCCAGCAGCCATTCTCTTGATCCCGGACTGCACTACCTCTTCAGGGCACTTGCTGTATGTCTCACGCTAAACTGTTGCCAGACATAGGGTCTTCCCGCAGCCATCCTCTTGATCCCGGACTGCACTACCTCCTCAGGGCACTTGATGTAAGTCTCACGCTAATATGTTGCCAGACATAGGATCTTCCAGCAGCTATCCTCTTAATCCCGGACTGCACTACCACCTCAGGGCACTTGATGTATGTCTCACGCTAAAATATTGCCAGACATAGGATCTTCCAGCAGCTATCCTCTTAATCCCGGACTGCACTACCTCCTCAGGGCAATTCATGTTGGTATCACACTAAACTGTTGCCAGACATAGGGTCTTCCAGCAGCCATCCTCTTGAGCACGGATTTCACTACTTCCTCAGGGCACTTGATGTAGGTCTCACGCTAAACTGTTGCCAGACATAGGGTCTTCCAGCAGCCATCCTCTTAATAACGGACTGCATTACCTCCTCAGGGCACTTGATATATGTCTCACGCTAAACTATATCCAGCCATAGGATCTTCCAGCAGGCATCCTCTTAATCCCGGACTGCACTACCTCCTCAGGTCACTTGATGTATGTCTCAGGCTAAACTATTGCCAGATATATGATCTTCCAGCAGCCATCCTCTTAATCCCGGTCTGCACTACCTCCTCAGGTCACTTGATGTACGTATCACGCTGTTGCCAGACATAGGGTCTTCCAGCAGCCATCCTCTTGATCTCGGACTGCACTAACTCCTCACGGCACTTGATGTATGTCTCACGCTAAACTATTGCCAGACATAGGATCTTCCAGCAGCCAGACTCTTAATACCGGGCTGCACTACCTCCTCAGTGCACTTGATGTAGGTATCACGCTAAACTGTTGCCAGACATAGGATCTTCCAGCAGCAATCCTCTAAATCCCGGACTGCACTACCTCCTCAGGGCACTTGATGTATGTCTCACGCTAAACAATTTCCAGACATAGGATCTTCCAGCAGCAATCCTCTTAATCCCGGACTGCACTACCTCCTCAGGGCACTTGATGTAGGTCTCACTCTAAACTGTTGCCAGACATCGATTCTTCCAGCAGCCATCCTCTTAATCCCGGACTGCACTACCACCTTAGGGGACTTGATGTATGTCTCACGCTAAAATATTGCCAGACATAGGATCTTCCAGCAGCTATCCTCTTAATACCGGATTGCAATACCTCCACAGGGCATTTGATGTAGGTATCACGCTAAACTGTTGCCAGACATATGGTCTTCCAGCAGCCAACCTCTTGATCCTTGATTGCACTACCTCCTCAGGCACTTGATATAGGTCTCACGCTAAACTGTTGCCAGACATAGGGTCTTCCAGCAGCCATCCTCTTGATCCCGGACTGCACTACCTCCTCAGGGCACTTGATGTAGGTGTCACGCTAAACTGTTGCCAGATGTAGGGTCTTCGAGCAGCCATCCTCTTGATCCCGGACTGCACTACTTCTTCAGGGCAATTGATGTAGGGCTCAGGCTAAACTGTTGCCAGACATAGGGTCTTCCAGCAGCCATCCTCTTAATCCCGAACTGCATTACCTCCTTAGGGCACTTGATGTAGGTCTCACGCTAAACTGTTGCCAGACATAGGGTCTTCCAGCAGCCATTCTCTTGATCCCGGACTGCACTACCTCTTCAGGGCACTTGCTGTATGTCTCACGCTAAACTGTTGCCAGACATAGGGTCTTCCAGCAGCCATCCTCTTGATCCCGGACTGCACTACCTTCTCAGGGCACTTGATGTATGTCTCACGCTAAAATGTTGCCAGACATAGGATCTTCCAGCAGCTATCCTCTTAATCCCGGACTGCACTACCACCTCAGGGCACTTGATGTATGTCTCACGCTAAAATATTGCCAGACATAGGATCTTCCAGCAGCTATCATCTTAATCCCGGACTGCACTACCTCCTCAGGGCAATTCATGTTGGTATCACACTAAACTGTTGCCAGACATAGGGTCTTCCAGCAGCCAACCTCTTGAGCACGGATTGCACTACCTCCTCAGGGCACTTGATGTAGGTCTCACGCTAAACTGTTGCCAGACATAGGGTCTTCCAGCAGCCATCCTCTTAATCCCGGATTGCACTACCTCTTCAGGGCACTTGATGATGGTCTCACGCCAAACTTTTCCAGACATAGGGTCTTCCAGCAGCCATCCTCTTGATCCCGGATTGCACTACCTCCTCAGGGCACTTGATGTAGGTCTCACGCGAAACTGTTGCCAGACATAGGGTCTAACAGAGGCCATCCTCTTGATCCCGGACTGCACTAACTTTTCAGGGCACATGCTGTAGGTCTCACGCTAAACTGTTGCCAGACATAGGGTCTTCCAGCAGCCATCCTCTTAATCCCGGAATGCACTACCTCCTCAGGGCTCTTGTTGTAGGTATCACTCTAAACTGTTTCAAGACATAGGGTCTTCCAGCAGCCATCCTCTTGATCCCGGACTGCACTACCTCCTCAGGGCACTTGATGTATGTCTCACACTAAACTATTGCCAGACATAGGATTTCCAGCAGCCATCATCTTAATCCCGGACTGCACTACCTCCTCAGGGCACTTAATGTATGTCTCACGCTAAACTATTGCCAGATATAGGATCTTCCAGCAGACATCCTCATAATCCCGAACTGCACTACCTCCTCAGGGCACTTGGTGTATCTCTCACGCTAAACTATTGCCAGACATAGGATCTTCCAGCAGCCATCCTTTTAATCCCGGACTGCACTACCTCCTCAGGGCACTTGATATAGGTCTCACGCTAAACTGTTGCCAGACATAGGATCTTCCAGCAGCCATCCTCTTAATCCCGGTCTGCACTACCTCCTCACGGCACTTGATGTAGGTATCACGCTAAACTGTTGCCAGACATAGGATCTTCCAGCAGCCATCCTCTTAATCCCGGACTGCACTACCTCCTCAGGGCACTTGATGTATCTCTCACGCTAAACTATTGCCAGACATAGGATCTTCCAGCAGCCATCCTCTTAATCCCGGACTGCACTACCTCCTCACGGCATTATGATGTAGGTATCACGCTAAACTGTTGCCAGACATAGGGTCTTCCAGCAGCCATCCTCTTGATCCCGGACTGCACTACCTCCTCAGGGCAGTTGATGTATGTCTCGCGCTAAACTATTGCCAGACATAGGATCTTCCAGGAGCCATCCTCTTAATCCCGGACTGCACTACCTCGTCAGGGCACTTGATATCGGTATCACACTAAACTGTTGCCAGACATAGGGTCTTCCAGCAGCCATCCTCTTAATCCCGAACTACACTACCTCCTCAGGGCACTTGATGTAGGTCTCACGCTAAACTGTTGCCAGACGTAGGGTCTTCCAGCAGCCATCCTCTTAATCCCGGACTGCACTACCTCCTCAGGGCACTTGATGTAGGTCTCACCCTAAACTGTTGCCAGACGTAGGGTCTTCCAACAGCCATCCTCTTAATCCCGGACTGCACTAACTCCTCAGGGGACTTGATGTATGTCTCAAGCTAAACTATTGCCAGACATAGGATCTTCCAGCAGCCATCCTCTTAATCCCGGACTGCACTACCTCCTCAGGGAACTTGATGTAGGTCTCACGCTAAACTGTTGCCAGACATCGATTCTTCCAGCAGCCATCATCTTAATCCCGGACTGCATTACCTCCTCAGGGCACTTGATATATGTCTCACGCTAAACTATTGCCAGCCATAGGATCTTCCAGCAGCCATCCTCTTTATCCCGGACTGCACTACCTCCTCAGGGCACTTGATGTATGTCAAACGCTAAACTATTGCCAGATATAGGATCTTCCAGCAGCCATCCTCTTAATCCCGGACTGCACTACCTCCTCAGGGCACTTGATGTCGGTATCACGCTGTTGCCAGACATAGGGTCTTCCAGCAGCCATCCTCTTGATCTCGGACTGCACTAACTCCTCAGGGCACTTGATGTATGTCTCACGCTAAACTATTGCCAGACATAGGATCTTCCAGCAGCCATACTCTTAATACCGGGCTGCACTACCTCCTCAGTGCACTTGATGTAGGTATCACGCTAAACTGTTGCCAGACATAGGATCTTCCAGCAGCAATCCTCTAAATCCCGGACTGCACTACCTCCTCAGGGGACTTGATGTATGTCTCACGCTAAACTATTGCCAGACATAAGATCTTCCAGCAGCCATCCTCTTAATCCCGGACTGCATTACCTCCTCAGGTCACTTGATGTATGTCTCACGGTAAACTATTTCCAGATATAGAATCTTCCAGCAGCCATCCTCTTAATCCCGGACTGCACTACCTCCTCAGGGCACTTGACGTAGGTATCACGCTGTTTCCCGACATAGGGTCTTCCAGCAGCCATCCTCTTAATCCCGGACTGCACTACCTCCTCAGGGCACTTGATGTATGTCTCACGCTAAACTATTGCCAGACATAGGATCTTCCAGGAGCCATCCTCTTAATCCCGGTCTGCACTACCTCGTCAGGGCACTTGATATCGGTATCACACTAAACTGTTGCCAGACATAGGGTCTTCCAGCAGCCATCCTCTTAATCCCGGACTGCACTACCTCATCAGGGCACTTGATGTAGGTATGACGCTAAAATGTTGCCAGATATAGGGTCTTCCAGCAGCCATCCTCTTGATCCCGGACTGCATTACCTCCTCAGGTCTCTTGATGTAGGTATCACGCTAAACTGTTGCCAGACATAGTGTCTTCCAGCTGCCATTCTCCTGATCCCGGACTGCACTACCTCCTCAGGGCACTTGATGTAGGTCTCACGCTAAACTGTTGCCAGACATAGGGTCTTCCAGCAGCCATCCTCTTAATCACGGGGTGCACTATCTCCTCAGGGCACTTGATGTATGTCTCACGCTAAACTATTGCCAGACATATGATCTTCCAGCAGCAATCCACTTAATCCCGGACTGCACTACCTCCTCAGGGCACTTGATGTAGGTATCACGCTAAACTGCTGCCAGACATAGGCACTACCAGGAGCCATACTCTTGATCCCGGAGTGCACTACCTCCTCAGGGCACTTGATGTAGGTCTCACGCTAAAATGTTGCCAGACATAGATTCTTCCAGCAGCCATCCTCTTAATCCCGGACTGCACTACCTCTTCAGGGCACTTGATGTATGTCTCACGCTAAACTATTGCCAGACATAGGATCTTCCAGCAGCCATCCTCTTAATCCCTGACTGCACAACCTCCTCAGCGCACTTGATGTATGTCTCACGCTAAACTATTGCCAGATATAGGATCTTCCAGCAGCCATCCTCTTGATCCCGGACTGCACTACCTCCTCAGGGCTCTTGATGTAGGTATCACGCTAAACTGTTGCCAGACATAGGGTCTTCCAGCAGCCATCCTCCTGATCCCGGACTGCACTACCTCCTCAGGGCACTTGATTTATGTCTCACGCTAAACTATTGCCAGACATAGGATCTTCCAGCAGCCATCCTCTTAATACCGGACTGCACTACCTCCTCAGGGCACTTGATGTAGGTCTCACGCTAAACTGTTGCCAGACATAGTTTCTTCCAGCAGCCATCTTCTTAATCCCGGACTGCACTAACTCATCAGTGCACTTGATGTAGGTATCACGCTAAACTGTTGCCAGACATATGGTCTTCCAGCAGCCATCCACTTGATCCCGGATTGCACTACCTCCTCAGGGCACTTGATGTAGGTGTCACGCTATACTGTTGCCATAGGATCTTCCAGCAGCCATCCTGTTAATCCCGGACTGCACTACCTCCTCAAAGCACTTGATGTATGTCTCACGCTAAACTATTGCCAGACATAGGATTTCCAGCAGCCATCCTCTTAATCTCGGACTGCACTACCTCCTCAGGGCACTTAATGTATGTCTCACGCTAAACTATTTCCAGATATAGGATCTTCCAGCAGCCATCCTCTTAATCCCGGACAGCACTACCTCCTCCGGGCACTTGATGTAGGTATCACGCTAAACTATTGCCAAATATAGGATCTTCCAGCAGACATCCTCTTAATCCCGGACTGCACTACCTCCTCAGGGCAATTGATATAGGTATCACGCTAAACTGTTGCCAGACATAGGGTCTTCCAGCAGCCATCCTCTTGATCCCGGATTGCACTACCTCCTCAGGGCAGTTGATGTATGTCTCACGCTAAATTATTGCCAGACATAGGATCTTCCAGCAGCCATCCTCTTAATCCCGGACTGCACTACCTCCTCAGGGCACTTGATGTAGGTCTCACCCTAAACTGTTGCCAGACGTAGGGTCTTCCAGCAGCTATCCTCTTAATCCCGGACTGCACTACCTCCTCAGGGGATTTGATGCATGTCTCACGCTAAACTATTGCCAGATATAGGATCTTCCAGCAGCCATCCTCTTAATCCCGGTCTGCACTACCTCCTCAGGGCACTTGATGTAGGTCTCACGCTAAACTGTTGCCAGACATCGATTCTTCCAGCAGCCATCCTCTTAATCCCGGACTGCACTACCTCTTCAGGGGACTTGATATATGTCTCACGCTAAACTATTGGCAGACATAGGATCCTTCCAGCAGCCATCCTCTTAATCCCGGACTGCACTACCTCCACAGGGCACTTGATGTATGTCTCACGCTAAACTATTTCCAGATATAGAATCTTCCAGCAGCCATCCTCTTAATCCCGGACTGCACTACCTCCTCAGGGCACTTGATGTAGGTATGACGATGTTGCCAGTCATAGGGTCTTCCAGCAGTCATCCTCTTAATCCCGGACTGCACTAACTCCTCAGGGCTCTTGATGTAGGTATCACGCTAAACTGTTGCCAGACATAGGGTCTTCCAGCAGCCATCCACTTTATCCCGGACTGCACTACCTCCTCAGGGCACTTGATGTAGTTATCACGCTAAACTGCTGCCAGACATAGGGACTTCCAGCAGCCATCCTCTTGATCCCGGAGTGCACTACCTCCTCAGTGCACTTGATGTAGGTATCACGCTAAACTGTTGCCAGACATATGGTCTTCCAGCAGCCATCAACTTGATCCCGGATTGCACTACCTCCTCAGGGAACTTGATGTAGGTGTCACGCTATACTGTTGCCAGACATAGGATCTTCCAGCAGCCATCCTGTTAATCCCGGACTGCACTACCTCCTCAGTGCACTTGATGTAGGTCTCACGCTAAACTGTTGCCAGACGTAGGGTCTTCCAGCAGCCATCCTCTTAATCCCGGACTGCACTACCTCCTCAGGGCACTTGATGTATGTCTCACGCTAAACTATTGCCAGACATAGGATCTTCCAGGAGCCATCCTCTTAATCCCGGACTGCACTACCTCGTCAGGGCACTTGATATCGGTATCACACTAAACTGTTGCCAGACATAGGTTCTTCCAGCAGCCATCCTCTTAATCCAAGACTGCACTACCTCCTCAGGGCACTTGATGTAGGTATCACGCTAAAATGTTGCCAGATATAGGGTCTTCCAGCAGCCATCCTCTTGATCCCGGACTGCATTACCTCCTCAGGGCTCTTGATGTAGGTATCACGCTAAACTGTTGCCAGACATAGGGTCTTCCAGCAGCCATCCTGCTGATCCCGGACTGCACTACCTCCTCAGGGCACTTGATATAGGTCTCACGCTAAACTATTGCCAGACATAGGTTCTTCCAGCAGCCATCCTCTTAAGCCCGGCGTGCACTATCTCCTCAGGCCACTTGATGTATGTCTCACGCTAAACTATTGCCAGACATAGGATTTTCCAGCAGCAATCCTCTTAATCACGGACTGCACTACCTCCTCAGGGCACTTGATGTAGGTATCACGCTAAACTGCTGCCAGACATAGGCACTACCAGCAGCCATCCTCTTGATCCCGGAGTGCACTACCTCCTCAGGGCACTTGATGTAGGTCTCACGCTAAAATGTTGCCAGACATAGGGTCTTCCAGCATCCATCCTTTTGATCCCGGACTGCATTACCTCCTCAGGGATCTTGATGTAGGTACCACGCTAAACTGTTGCCAGACATAGGGTCTTCCAGCAGCCATCCTCCTGATCCCGGACTGCACTACCTCCTCAGGGCACTTGATGTAGGTCTCACGCTAAACTGTTGCCAGACATAGGGTCTTCCAGCAGCCATCCTCTTAATCCCGGGGTGCACGATCTCCTCAGGGCACTTGATGTACGTCTCACGCTAAACTATTGCCAGACATAGGATCTTCCAGCAGCCATCCTCTTAATCCCGGACTGCACTACCTCCTCAGGGCACTTGATGTAGTTATCACGCTAAACTGCTGCCAGACATAGGGACTTCCAGCAGCCATCCTCTTGATGCCGGAGTGCACTACCTCCTCAGTGCACTTGATGTAGGTATCACGCTAAACTGTTGCCAGACATATGGTCTTCCAGCAGCCATCAACTTGATCCCGGATTGCACTACCTCCTCAGGGAACTTGATGTAGGTGTCACGCTATACTGTTGCCAGACATAGGATCTTCCAGCAGGCATCCTGTTAATCCCGGACTGCACTACCTCCTCAAAGCACTTGATGTATGTCTCACGCTAAACTATTGCCAGACATAGGATCTTCCAGCAGCCATCCTTTTAATCCCGGACTGCACTACCTCCTCAGGGCACTTGATGTAGGTATCACACTAAACTGTTGCCAGACATAGGGTCTTCCAGCAGCCATCCTCTTAATCCCGGACTGCACTACCTCCTCAGGGCACTTGATGTAGATATCACGCTAAACTGTTGCCTGACATAGGGTCTTCCAGCAGCCATCCTCTTGATCCCGGACTGCATTACCTCCTCAGGGATCTTGATGTAGGTATCACTCTAAACTGTTGCCAGACATAGGGTCTTCCAGCAGCCATCCTCCTGATCCCGGACTGCACTACCTCCTCAGGGCACTTGATGTAGGTCTCACGCTAAACTGTTGCCAGACATAGGGTCTTCCAGCAGCCATCCTCTTAATCCCGGGGTGCACTATCTCCTCAGGGCACTTGATGTATGTCTCACGCTAAACTATTGCCAGACATAGGATCTTCCAGCAGCCATCCTCTTAATCCCGGACTGCACTACCTCCTCAGTGCACTTGATGTAGGTATCACGCTAAACTGTTGCCAGACATATGGTCTTCCAGCAGCCATCAACTTGATCCCGGATTGCACTACCGCCTCAGGGCACTTGATGTAGGTGTCACGCTATACTGTTGCCAGACATAGGATCTTCCAGCAGCCATCCTGTTAATCCCGGACTGCACTACCTCCTCAAAGCACTTGATGTATGTCTCACGCTAAACTATTGCCAGACATAGGATTTCCAGCAGCCATCCTCTTAATCTCGGACTGCACTACCTCCTCAGGGCACTTAATGTAGGTATCACGCTAAACTGTTGCCAGACATAGGGTCTTCCTGCAGCCATCTTCTTGATCCCGGACTGCACTACCTCCTCAGGGCAGTTGATGTATGTCTCACGCTAAACTATTGCCAGACATAGGATCTTCCAGCAGCCATCCTCTTAAACCCGGACTGCACTACCTCCTCAGGGCACTTGATGTAGGTCTCACGCTAAACTGTTGCCAGACATAGGGTCTTCCAGCAGCCATCCTCTTAATCCCGGACTGCACTACCTCCTCAGGGCACTTGATGTAGGTCTCACGCTAAACTGTTGCCAGACGTAGGGTCTTCCAGCAGCCATCCTCTTAATCCCGTACTGCACTACCTCCTCAGGGCACTTGATGTATGTCTCAGGCTAAAATATTTCCAGATATAGAATCTTCCAGCAGCCGTCCTCTTAATCCCGGACTGCACTACCTCCTCAGGGCACTTGATGTAGGTATCTCGCTGTTGCCAGACATAGGGTCTTCCAGCAGTCATCCTCTTAATCCCGGACTGCACTACGTCCTCAGGGCACTTGATGTAGTTATCACGCTAAACTGTTTCCAGACATAGGATCTTCCAGCAGCCATCCTCTTCATCCCGGACTGCACTACCTCCTCAGGGCACTTGATGTAGGTCTCACGCTAAACTGTTGCCAGACATAGGGTCTTCCAGCAACCATCCTCTTAATCCCGGACTGCACTACCTCCTCAGGGCACTTGATGTATGTCTCTCGCTAAACTATTGCCAGACATAGGATCTTCCAGCAGCCATCCTTTTAATCCCGGACTGCACTACCTCCTCAGGGCACTTGATGTAGGTATCACACTAAACTGTTGCCAGACATAGGGTCTTCCAGCAGCCATCCTCTTAATCCCGGACTGCACTACCTCCTCACGGCACTTGATGTAGGTCTCACGCTAAACTGTTGCCAGACATAGGGTCTTCCAGCAACCATCCTCTTAATCCCGGACTGCACTACCTCCTCAGGGCACTTGATGTATGTCTCTCGCTAAACTATTGCCAGACATAGGATCTTCCAGCAGCCATCCTTTTAATCCCGGACTGCACTACCTCCTCAGGGCACTTGATGTAGGTCTCACGCTAAACTGTTGCCAGACATAGGGTCTTCCAGCAGCCATCCTCCTGATCCCGGACTGCACTACCTCCTCAGGGCACTTGATTTATGTCTCACGCTAAACTATTGCCAGACATAGGATCTTCCAGCAGCCATCCTCTTAATAACGGACTGCACTACCTCCTCAGGGCACTTGATGTATGTATCACGCTAAACTGTTGCCAGACATAGGATCTTCCAGCAGCCATCCTCTTAATCCCGGACTGCACTACCTCCTCAGGGCACTTGATGTATGTCTCACGCTAAACTATTGCCAGACATAGGATCTTCCAGCAGCCATCCTCTTAATCCCGGACTGCACTACCTCCTCAGCGCACTTGATGTATGGCTCACGCTAAACTATTGCCAGATATAGGATCTTCCAGCAGCCATCCTCTTGATCCCGGACTGCACTACATCCTCAGGTCTCTTGATGTAGGTATCACGCTAAACTGTTGCCAGACATAGGGTCTTCCAGCAGCCATCCTCCTGATCCCGGACTGCACTACCTCCTCAGGGCACTTGATATATGTCTCACGCTAAACTATTGCCAGACATAGGATCTTCCAGGAGCCATCCTCTTGATCCCGGACTGCACTACCTCCTCAGGGCACTTGATGTAGGTATGACACTAAACTGTTGCCAGACATAGGGTCTTCCAGCATCCATCCTCTTAATCCCGGACTGCACTACCTCCTCAGGGCACTTGATGTAGATATCACGCTAAACTTTTGCCAGACATAGGGTCTTCCAGCAGCCATCCTCTTGATCCCGGACTGCACTACCTCCTCGGGGCTCTTGATGTAGGTATCACACTAAACTATTGCCAGATATAGGGTCTTCCAACAGCCATCCTCTTGATCCCGGACTGCACTACCTCCTCAGGGCACTTGATGTAGGTATCACGCTAAACTGTTTCCAGACATAGGGTCTTCCAGCAGTCATCCTCTTGATACCGGACTGCACTACCTCCTCAGGGCTCTTGATGTAGGTATCACGCTAAACTGTTGCCAGACATAGGGTATTCCAGCAGCCATCCTCCTGATCCCGGACTGCACTACCTCCTCAGGTCACTTGATGTAGGTCTCACGCTAAACTGTTGCCAGACATAGGGTCTTCCAGCAGCCGTCCTCCTGATCCCGGACTGTACTACCTCCTCAGGGCACTTGATGTAGGTCTCACGCTAAACTATTGCCAGACATAGGATCTTCCAGCAGCCATCCTCTTAATCCCGGACTGCACTACCTCCTCAGGGCACTTGATGTAGGTCTCACGCTAAACTGTTGCCAGACATAGGGTCTTCCAGCAGTCATCCTCCTGATCCCGGACTGCACTACCTCCTCAGGTCACTTGATGTAGGTCTCACGCTAAAGTATTGCCAGACATAGGGTCTTCCAGCAGCCGTCCTCCTGATCCCGGACTGCACTACCTCCTCAGGGCACTTGATGTAGGTCCCACGCTAAACTATTGCCAGACATAGGATCTTCCAGCAGCCATCCTCTTAATCCCGTACTGCACTACCTCCTCAGGGCACTTGATGTATGTCTCACGCTAAACTATTGCAAGACGTAGGATCTTGCAGCAGCCATCCTCTTAATCCCGGACTGCACTACCTCCTCAGGCCACTTGATGTAGGTCTCACGCTAAACTGTTGCCAGACATAGATTCTTCCAGCAGCCATCCTCTTAATCCCGGACTGCACTACCTCCTCAGGGCACTTGATGTAGGTCTCACGCTAAACTGTTGACAGACATAGGGTCTTCCAGCAGCCATCCTCTTAATCCCGGACTGCACTACCTCCTCAGGGCACTTGATGTAGGTATCACACTAAACTGTTGCCAGACATAGGGTCTTCCAGCAGCCATCCTCTTAATCCCGGACTGCACTACCTCCTCAGGGCACTTGATGTAGATATCACGCTAAACTTTTGCCAGACATAGGGTCTTCCAGCAGCCATCCTCTTGATCCCGGACTGCACTACCTCCTCAGGGCTCTTGATGTAGGTATCACACTAAACTATTGCCAGATATAGGGTCTTCCAGCAGCCATCCTCTTGATCCCGGACTGCACTACCTCCTCAGGGCACTTGATGTAGGTATCACGCTAAACTGTTTCCAGACATAGGGTCTTCCAGCAGCCATCCTCTTGATACCGGACTGCACTACCTCCTCAGGGCTCTTGATGTAGGTATCACGCTAAACTGTTGCCAGACATAGGGTATTCCAGCAGCCATCCTCCTGATCCCGGACTGCACTACCTCCTCAGGTCACTTGATGTAGGTCTCACGCTAAACTGTTGCCAGACATAGGGTCTTCCAGCAGCCGTCCTCCTGATCCCGGACTGCACTACCTCCTCAGGGCACTTGATGTAGGTCTCACGCTAAACTATTGCCGGACATAGGATCTTCCAGCAGCCATCCTCTTAATCCCGGACTGCACTACCTCCTCAGGGCACTTGATGTAGGTCTCACGCTAAACTGTTGCCAGACATAGGGTCTTCCAGCAGTCATCCTCCTGATCCCGGACTGCACTACCTCCTCAGGTCACTTGATGTAGGTCTCACGCTAAACTATTGCCAGACATAGGGTCTTCCAGCAGCCGTCCTCCTGATCCCGGACTGCACTACCTCCTCAGGGCACTTGATGTAGGTCCCACGCTAAACTATTGCCAGACATAGGATCTTCCAGCAGCCATCCTCTTAATCCCGTACTGCACTACCTCCTCAGGGCACTTGATGTATGTCTCACGCTAAACTATTGCAAGACGTAGGATCTTGCAGCAGCCATCCTCTTAATCCCGGACTGCACTACCTCCTCAGGCCACTTGATGTAGGTCTCACGCTAAACTGTTGCCAGACATAGATTCTTCCAGCAGCCATCCTCTTAATCCCGGACTGCACTACCTCCTCAGGGCACTTGATGTAGGTCTCACGCTAAACTGTTGACAGACATAGGGTCTTCCAGCAGCCATCCTCTTAATCCCGGACTGCACTACCTCCTCAGGGCACTTGATGTAGGTATCACACTAAACTGTTGCCAGACATAGGGTCTTCCAGCAGCCATCCTCTTAATCCCGGACTGCACTACCTCCTCAGGGCACTTGATGTAGATATCACGCTAAACTTTTGCCAGACATAGAGTCTTCCAGCAGCCATCCTCTTGATCCCGGACTGCACTACCTCCTCAGGGCACTTGATGTAGGTATCACACTAAACTATTGCCAGACATAGGGTCTTCCAGCAGCCATCCTCTTGATCCCGGACTGCACTACCTCCTCAGGGCACTTGATATAGGTATCACGCTAAACTGTTTCCAGACATAGGGTCTTCCAGCAGCCATCCTCTTGATACCGGACTGCACTACCTCCTCAGGGCTCTTGATGTAGGTATCACGCTAAACTGTTGCCAGACATAGGGTATTCCAGCAGCCATCCTCCTGATCCCGGACTGCACTACCTCCTCAGGTCACTTGATGTAGGTCTCACGCTAAACTGTTGCCAGACATAGGGTCTTCCAGCAGCCGTCCTCCTGATCCCGGACTGCACTACCTCCTCAGGGCATTGATGTAGGTCTCACGCTAAACTATTGCCAGACATAGGATCTTCCAGCAGCCATCCTCTTAATCCCTGACTGCACTACCTCCTCAGCGCACTTGATGTATGTCTCACGCTAAACTATTGCCAGATATAGGATCTTCCAGCAGCCATCCTCTTGATCCCGGACTGCACTAACTCCTCAGGGCTCTTGATGTAGGTATCACGCTAAACTGTTGCCAGACATAGGGTCTTCCAGCAGCCATCCTCCTGATCCCGGACTGCACTACCTCCTCAGGGCACTTGATGTATGTCTCACGCTAAACTATTGCCAGACATAGGATCTTCCAGCAGCCATCCTCTTAATCCCGGAGTGCACTACCTCCTCAGGGCACTTGATGTATGTCTCACGCTAAACTATTGCAAGACATAGGATCTTCCAGCAGCCATCCTCTTAATCCCGGACTGCACTACCTCCTCAGGCCACTTGATGTATGTCTCACGCTAAACTATTGCCAGACATAGGATCTTCCAGCAGCCATCCTCTTAATCCCGGACTGCACTACCTCCTCAGGGCACTTGATGTAGGTCTCACGCTAAACTGTTGACAGACATAGGGTCTTCCAGCAGCCATTCTCTTAATCCCGGACTGCACTACCCCCTCAGGGCATTGATGTAGTTATCACACTAAACTGTTGCCAGACATAGGGTCTTCCAGCAGCCATCCTCTTAATCCCGGACTGCACTACCTCCTCAGGGCACTTGATGTAGATATCACGCTAAACTTTTGCCAGACATAGGGTCTTCCAGCAGCCATCCTCTTGATCCCGGACTGCACTACCTCCTCAGGGCTCTTGATGTAGGTATCACACTAAACTATTGCCAGACATAGGGTCTTCCAGCAGCCATCCTCTTGATCGCGGACTGCACTACCTCCTCAGGGCACTTGATGTAGGTATCACGCTAAACTGTTTCCAGACATAGGGTCTTCCAGCAGCCATCCTCTTGATACCGGACTGCACTACCTCCTCAGGGCTCTTGATGTAGGTATCACGCTAAACTGTTGCCAGACATAGGGTATTCCAGCAGCCATCCTCCTGATCCCGGACTGCACTACCTCCTCAGGTCACTTGATGTAGGTCTCACGCTAAACTGTTGCCAGTCATAGGGTCTTCCAGCAGCCGTCCTCCTGATCCCGGACTGCACTACCTCCTCAGGTCACTTGATGTAGGTCTCACGCTAAACTGTTGCCAGACATAGGGTCTTCCAGCAGCCGTCCTCCTGATCCCGGACTGCACTACCTCCTCAGGGCACTTGATGTAGGTCTCACGCTAAACTATTGCCAGACATAGGATCTTCCAGCAGCCATCCTCTTAATCCCGGACTGCACTACCTCCTCAGGGCACTTGATGTAGGTCTCACGCTAAACTGTTGCCAGACATAGGTTCTTCCAGCAGCCATCCTCCTGATCCCGGACTGCACTACCTCCTCAGGGCACTTGATGTAGGTCTCACGCTAAACTATAGCCAGACATAGGGTCTTCAAGCAGCCGTCCTCCTGATCCCGGACTGCACTACCTCCTCAGGGCTCTTGATGTAGGTCTCACGCTAAACTATTGCCAGACATAGGATCTTTTAGCAGCCATCCTCTTAATCCCGGACTGCACTACCTCCTCAGGGCACTTGATGTAGGTTTCACGCTAAACTGTTGCCAGACATAGATTCTTCCAGCAGCCATCCTCTTAATCCCGGACTGCACTACCTCTTCAGGGCACTTGATGTATGTCTCACGCTAAACTATTGCCAGACATAGGATCTTCCAGCAGCCATCCTCTTGATCCCGGACTGCACTACCTCCTCAGGGCTCTTGATGTAGGTATCACGCTAAACTGTTGCCAGACATAGGGTCTTCCAGCAGCCATCCTCCTGATCCCGGACTGCACTACCTCCTCAGGGCACTTGATTTATGTCTCACGCTAAACTATTGCCAGACATAGGATCTTCCAGCAGCCATCCTCTTAATACCGGACTGCACTACCTCCTCAGGGCACTTGATGTATGTATCACGCTAAACTGTTGCCAGACATAGGATCTTCCAGCAGCCATCCTCTTAATCCCGGACTGCACTACCTCCTCAGGGCACTTGATGTATGTCTCACGCTAAACTATTGCCAGACATAGGATCTTCCAGCAGCCATCCTCTTAATCCCGGACTGCACTACCTCCTCAGGGCACTTGATGGAGGTCTCACGCTAAACTGTTGCCAGACATAGATTCTTCCAGCAGCCATCCTCTTTATCCCGGACTGCACTACCTCTTCAGGGCACTTGATGTATGTCTCACGCTAAACTATTGCCAGACATAGGATCTTCCAGCAGCCATCCTCTTAATCCCTGACTGCACTACCTCCTCAGCGCACTTGATGTATGTCTCACGCTAAACTATTGCCAGATATAGGATCTTCCAGCAGCCATCCTCTTGATCCCGGACAGCACTACCTCCTCAGGGCTCTTGATGTAGGTATCACGCTAAACTGTTGCCAGACATAGGGTCTTCCAGCAGCCATCCTCCTGATCCCGGACTGCACTACCTCCTCAGGGCACTTGATGTATGTCTCACGCTAAACTATTGCCAGACATAGGATCTTCCAGCAGCCATCATCTTAATCCCGGACTGCACTACCTCCTCAGGGCACTTGATGTATGTCTCACGCTAAACTATTGCAAGACATAGGATCTTCCAGCAGCCATCCTCTTAATTCCGGACTGCACTACCTCCTCAGGGCACTTGATGTAGGTCTCACGCTAAACTGTTGCCAGACATAGATTCTTCCAGCAGCCATCCTCTTAATCCCGGACTGCACTACCTCCTCAGGGCACTTGATGTAGGTCTCACGCTAAACTATTGCCAGACATAGGATCTTTTAGCAGCCATCCTCTTAATCCCGGACTGCACTACCTCCTCAGGGCACTTGATGTAGGTCTCACGCTAAACTGTTGACAGACATAGGGTCTTCCAGCAGCCATCCTCTTAATCCCGGACTGCACTACCTCCTCAGGGCACTTGATGTAGGTATCACACTAAACTGTTGCCAGACATAGGGTCTTCCAGCAGCCATCCTCTTAATCCCGGACTGCACTACCTCCTCAGGGCACTTGATGTAGATATCACGCTAAACTTTTGCCAGACATAGGGTCTTCCAGCAGCCATCCTCTTGATCCCGGACTGCACTACCTCCTCAGGGCTCTTGATGTAGGTATCACACTAAACTATTGCCAGACATAGGGTCTTCCAGCAGCCATCCTCTTGATCCCGCACTGCACTACCTCCTCAGGGCACTTGATGTAGGTATCACGCTAAACTGTTTCCAGACATAGGGTCTTCCAGCAGCCATCCTCTTAATACCGGACTGCACTACCTCCTCAGGGCACTTGATGTAGGTCTCACGCTAAACTATTGCCAGACATAGGATCTTCCAGCAGCCATCCTTTTAATCCCGGACTGCACTACCTCCTCAGGGCACTTGATGTAGGTCTCACGCTAAACTGTTGCCAGATATAGGGTCTTCCAGCAGCCATCCTCCTGATCCCGGACTGCACTACCTCCTCAGGGCACTTGATGTAGGTCTCACGCTAAACTATTGCCAGACATAGGGTCTTCCAGCAGCCATCCTCCTGATCCCGGACTGCACTACCTCCTCAGGGCACTTGATGTAGGTCTCACGCTAAACTATTGCCAGACATAGGGTCTTCCAGCAGCCGTCCTCCTGATCCCGGACTGCACTACCTCCTCAGGGCTCTTGATGTAGGTCTCACGCTAAACTATTGCCAGACATAGGATCTTTTAGCAGCCATCCTCTTAATCCTTGACTGCACTACCTCCTCAGGGCACTTGATGTAGGTTTCACGCTAAACTGTTGCCAGACATAGATTCTTCCAGCAGCCATCCTCTTAATCCCGGACTGCACTACCTCTTCAGGGCACTTGATGTATGTCTCACGCTAAACTATTGCCAGACATAGGATCTTCCAGCAGCCATCCTCTTAATCCCTGACTGCACAACCTCCTCAGCGCACTTGATGTATGTCTCACGCTAAACTATTGCCAGATATAGGATCTTCCAGCAGCCATCCTCTTGATCCCGGACTGCACTACCTCCTCAGGGCTCTTGATGTAGGTATCACGCTAAACTGTTGCCAGACATAGGGTCTTCCAGCAGCCATCCTCCTGATCCCGGACTGCACTACCTCCTCAGGGCACTTGATTTATGTCTCACGCTAAACTATTGCCAGACATAGGATCTTCCAGCAGCCATCCTCTTAATACCGGACTGCACTACCTCCTCAGGGCACTTGATGTATGTATCACGCTAAACTGTTGCCAGACATAGGATCTTCCAGCAGCCATCCTCTTAATCCCGGACTGCACTACCTCCTCAGGGCACTTGATGTATGTCTCACGCTAAACTATTTCCAGACATAGGATCTTCCAGCAGCCATCCTCTTAATCCCGGACTGCACTACCTCCTCAGGGCACTTGATGGAGGTCTCACGCTAAACTGTTGCCAGACATAGATTCTTCCAGCAGCCATCCTCTTAATCCCGGACTGCACTACCTCTTCAGGGCACTTGATGTATGTCTCACGCTAAACTATTGCCAGACATAGGATCTTCCAGCAGCCATCCTCTTAATCCCTGACTGCACTACCTCCTCAGCGCACTTGATGTATGTCTCACGCTAAACTATTGCCAGATATAGGATCTTCCAGCAGCCATCCTCTTGATCCCGGACAGCACTACCTCCTCAGGGCTCTTGATGTAGGTATCACGCTAAACTGTTGCCAGACATAGGGTCTTCCAGCAGCCATCCTCCTGATCCCGGACTGCACTACCTCCTCAGGGCACTTGATGTATGTCTCACGCTAAACTATTGCCAGACATAGGATCTTCCAGCAGCCATCATCTTAATCCCGGACTGCACTACCTCCTCAGGGCACTTGATGTATGTCTCACGCTAAACTATTGCAAGACATAGGATCTTCCAGCGGCCATCATCTTAATCCCGGACTGCACTACCTCCTCAGGGCACTTGATGTATGTCTCACGCTAAACTATTGCAAGACATAGGATCTTCCAGCAGCCATCCTCTTAATCCCGGACTGCACTACCTCCTCAGGGCACTTGATGTAGGTCTCACGCTAAACTGTTGCCAGACATAGATTCTTCCAGCAGCCATCCTCTTAATCCCGGACTGCACTACCTCCTCAGGGCACTTGATGTAGGTCTCACGCTAAACTATTGCCAGACATAGGATCTTTTAGCAGCCATCCTCTTAATCCCGGACTGCACTACCTCCTCAGGGCACTTGATGTAGGTCTCACGCTAAACTGTTGACAGACATAGGGTCTTCCAGCAGCCATCCTCTTAATCCCGGACTGCACTACCTCCTCAGGGCACTTGATGTAGGTATCACACTAAACTGTTGCCAGACATAGGGTCTTCCAGCAGCCATCCTCTTAATCCCGGACTGCACTACCTCCTCAGGGCACTTGATGTAGATATCACGCTAAACTTTTGCCAGACATAGGGTCTTCCAGCAGCCATCCTCTTGATCCCGGACTGCACTACCTCCTCAGGGCTCTTGATGTAGGTATCACACTAAACTATTGCCAGACATAGGGTCTTCCAGCAGCCATCCTCTTGATCCCGCACTGCACTACCTCCTCAGGGCACTTGATGTAGGTATCACGCTAAACTGTTTCCAGACATAGGGTCTTCCAGCAGCCATCCTCTTAATACCGGTCTGCACTACCTCCTCAGGGCACTTGATGTAGGTCTCACGCTAAACTATTGCCAGACATAGGATCTTCCAGCAGCCATCCTCTTAAACCAGGACTGCACTACCTCCTCAGGGCACTTGATGTAGGTCTCACGCTAAACTGTTGCCAGACATAGATTCTTCCAGCAGCCATCCTCTTAATCCCGGACTGCACTACCTCCTCAGGGCACTTGATGTAGGTCTCACGCTAAACTATTGCCAGACATAGGATCTTTTAGCAGCCATCCTCTTAATCCCGGACTGCACTACCTCCTCAGGGCACTTGATGTAGGTCTCACGCTAAACTGTTGACAGACATAGGGTCTTCCAGCAGCCATCCTCTTAATCCCGGACTGCACTACCTCCTCAGGGCACTTGATGTAGGTATCATACTAAACTGTTGCCAGACATAGGGTCTTCCAGCAGCCATCCTCTTAATCCCGGACTGCACTACCTCCTCAGGGCACTTGATGTAGATATCACGCTAAACTTTTGCCAGACATAGGGTCTTCCAGCAGCCATCCTCTTGATCCCGGACTGCACTACCTCCTCAGGGCTCTTGATGTAGGTATCACACTAAACTATTGCCAGACATAGGGTCTTCCAGCAGCCATCCTCTTGATCCCGCACTGCACTACCTCCTCAGGGCACTTGATGTAGGTATCACGCTAAACTGTTTCCAGACATAGGGTCTTCCAGCAGCCATCCTCTTAATACCGGACTGCACTACCTCCTCAGGGCACTTGATGTAGGTCTCACGCTAAACTATTGCCAGACATAGGATCTTCCAGCAGCCATCCTCTTAATCCCGGACTGCACTACCTCCTCAGGGCACTTGATGTAGGTCTCACGCTAAACTGTTGCCAGATATAGGGTCTTCCAGCAGCCATCCTCCTGATCCCGGACTGCACTACCTCCTCAGGGCACTTGATGTAGGTCTCACGCTAAACTATTGCCAGACATAGGGTCTTCCAGCAGCCGTCCTCCTGATCCCGGACTGCACTACCTCCTCAGGGCTCTTGATGTAGGTCTCACGCTAAACTATTGCCAGACATAGGATCTTTTAGCAGCCATCCTCTTAATCCCGGACTGCACTACCTCCTCAGGGCACTTGATGTAGGTTTCACGCTAAACTGTTGCCAGACATAGATTCTTCCAGCAGCCATCCTCTTAATCCCGGACTGCACTACCTCTTCAGGGCACTTGATGTATGTCTCACGCTAAACTATTGCCAGACATAGGATCTTCCAGCAGCCATCCTCTTAATCCCTGACTGCACTACCTCCTCAGCGCACTTGATGTATGTCTCACGCTAAACTATTGCCAGATATAGGATCTTCCAGCAGCCGTCCTCTTGATCCCGGACTGCACTACCTCCTCAGGGCTCTTGATGTAGGTATCACGCTAAACTGTTGCCAGACATAGGGTCTTCCAGCAGCCATCCTCCTGATCCCGGACTGCACTACCTCCTCAGGGCACTTGTTTTATGTCTCACGCTAAACTATTGCCAGACATAGGATCTTCCAGCAGCCATCCTCTTAATACCGGACTGCACTACCTCCTCAGGGCACTTGATGTATGTATCACGCTAAAGTGTTGCCAGACATAGGATCTTCCAGCAGCCATCCTCTTAATCCCGGACTGCACTACCTCCTCAGGGCACTTGATGTATGTCTCACGCTAAACTATTGCCAGACATAGGATCTTCCAGCAGCCATCCTCTTTTTCCCGGACTGCACTACCTCTTCAGGGCACTTGATGTATGTCTCACGCTAAACTATTGCCAGACATAGGATCTTCCAGCAGCCATCCTCTTAATCCCTGACTGCACTACCTCCTCAGCGCACTTGATGTATGTCTCACGCTAAACTATTGCCAGATATAGGATCTTCCAGCAGCCATCCTCTTGATCCCGGACAGCACTACCTCCTGAGGGCTCTTGATATAGGTATCACGCTAAACTGTTGCCAGACATAGGGTCTTCCAGCAGCCATCCTCCTGATCCCGGACTGCACTACCTCCTCAGGGCACTTGATGTATGTCTCACGCTAAACTATTGCCAGACATATGATCTTCCAGCAGCCATCATCTTAATCCCGGACTGCACTACCTCCTCAGGGCACTTGATGTATGTCTCACGCTAAACTATTGCAAGACATAGGATCTTCCAGCAGCCATCCTCTTAATCCCGGACTGCACTACCTCCTCAGGGCACTTGATGTAGGTCTGACGCTAAACTGTTGCCAGACATAGATTCTTCCAGCAGCCATCCTCTTAATCCCGGACTGCACTACCTCCTCAGGGCACTTGATGTAGGTCTCACGCTAAACTATTGCCAGACATAGGATCTTTTAGCAGCCATCCTCTTAATCCCGGACTGCACTACCTCCTCAGGGCACTTGATGTAGGTCTCACGCTAAACTGTTGACAGACATAGGGTCTTCCAGCAGCCATCCTCTTCATCCCGGACTGCACTACCTCCTCAGGGCACTTGATGTAGATATCACGCTAAACTTTTGCCAGACATAGGGTCTTCCAGCAGCCATCCTCTTGATCCCGGACTGCACTACCTCCTCAGGGCTCTTGATGTAGGTATCACACTAAACTATTGCCAGACATAGGGTCTTCCAGCAGCCATCCTCTTGATCCCGCACTGCACTACCTCCTCAGGGCACTTGATGTAGGTATCACGCTAAACTGTTTCCAGACATAGGGTCTTCCAGCAGCCATCCTCTTGATACCGGACTGCACTACCTCCTCAGGGCTCTTGATGTAGGTATCACGCTAAACTGTTGCCAGACATTGGGTATTCCAGCAGCCATCCTCCTGATCCCGGACTGCACTACCTCCTCAGGTCACTTGATGTAGGTCTCACGCTAAACTGTTGCCAGACATAGGGTCTTCCAGCAGCCGTCCTCCTGATCCCGGACTGCACTACCTCCTCAGGGCACTTGATGTAGGTCTCACGCTAAACTATTGCCAGACATAGGTTCTTCCAGCAGCCATCCTCTTAATCCCGGACTGCACTACCTCCTCAGGGCACTTGATGTAGGTCTCACGCTAAACTGTTGCCAGACATAGGGTCTTCCAGCAGCCATCCTCCTGATCCCGGACTGCACTACCTCCTCAGGGCACTTGATGTAGGTCTCACGCTAAACTATTGCCAGACATAGGGTCTTCCAGCAGCCGTCCTCCTGATCCCGGACTGCACTACCTCCTCAGGGCACTTGATGTAGGTCTCACGCTAAACTATTGCCAGACATAGGATCTTTTAGCAGCCATCCTCTTAATCCCGGACTGCACTACCTCCTCAGGGCACTTGATGTAGGTCTCACGCTAAACTGTTGCCAGACATAGATTCTTCCAGCAGCCATCCTCTTAATCCCGGACTGCACTACCTCTTCAGGGCACTTGATGTATGTCTCACGCTAAACTATTGCCAGACATAGGATCTTCCAGCAGCCATCCTCTTAATCCCTGACTGCACTACCTCCTCAGCGCACTTGATGTATGTCTCACGCTAAACTATTGCCAGATATAGGATCTTCCAGCAGCCATCCTCTTGATCCCGGACTGCACTACCTCCTCAGGGCTCTTGATGTAGGTATCACGCTAAACTGTTGCCAGACATAGGGTCTTCCAGCAGCCATCCTCCTGATCCCGGACTGCACTACCTCCTCAGGGCACTTGATTTATGTCTCACGCTAAACTATTGCCAGACATAGGATCTTCCAGCAGCCATCCTCTTAATACCGGACTGCCCTACCTCCTCAGGGCACTTGATGTATGTATCACGCTAAACTGTTGCCAGACATAGGATCTTCCAGCAGCCATCCTCTTAATCCCGGACTGCACTACCTCCTCAGGGCACTTGATGTATGTCTCACGCTAAACTATTGCCAGACATAGGATCTTCCAGCAGGCATCCTCTTAATCCCGGACTGCACTACCTCCTCAGGGCACTTGATGTATGTCTCCCGCTAAACTATTGCAAGACATAGGATCTTCCAGCAGCCATCCTCTTAATCCCGGACTGCACTACCTCCTCAGGCCACTTGATGTAGGTCTCACGCTAAACTGTTGCCAGACATAGATTCTTCCAGCAGCCATCCTCTTAATCCCGGACTGCACTACCTCCTCAGGGCACTTGATGTAGGTCTCACGCTAAACTGTTGCCAGACATAGATTCTTCCAGCAGCCATCCTCTTAATCCCGGACTGCACTACCTCCTCAGGGCACTTGATGTAGGTCTCACGCTAAACTGTTGACAGACATAGGGTCTTCCAGCAGCCATCCTCTTGATCCCGGACTGCACTACCTCCTCAGGGCACTTGATGTAGGTCTCACGCTAAACTGTTGCCAGACATAGGGTCTTCCAGCAACCATCCTCTTAATCCCGGACTGCACTACCTCCTCAGGGCACTTGATTTAGGTCTCACGCTCAACTGTTGCCAGACATAGGTTCTTCCAGCAGCCATCCTCCTGATCCCGGACTGCACTACCTCCTCAGGGCACTTGATGTAGGTATCACGCTAAACTGTTGCCAGACATAGGGTCTTCCAGCAGCCATCCTCTTGATCCCGGACTGCACTACCTCCTCAGGGCACTTGATGTAGGTCTCACGCTAAACTGTTGACAGACATAGGGTCTTCCAGCAGCCATCCTCTTGATCCCGGACTGCACTACCTCCTCAGGGCACTTGATGTAGGTCTCACGCTAAACTGTTGCCAGACATAGGGTCTTCCAGCAACCATCCTCTTAATCCCGGACTGCACTACCTCCTCAGGGCACTTGATTTAGGTCTCACGCTAAACTGTTGCCAGACATAGGTTCTTCCAGCAGCCATCCTCCTGATCCCGGACTGCACTACCTCCTCAGGGTACTTGATGTAGGTATCACGCTAAACTGTTGCCAGACATAGGGTCTTCCAGCAGCCATCCTCTTGATCCCGGACTGCACTACCTCCTCAGGGCACTTGATGTAGGTATCACGCTAACCTGTTGCCAGACATAGGGTCTTCCAGCAGCCATCCTCTTGATCCCGGACCGCACTACCTCCTTAGGGCACTTGATGTAGGTCTCATGCTAAACTGTTGCCAGACATAGGGTCTTCCAGCAGCCATCCTCTTGATCCCGGACCGCACTACCTCCTCAGGTCACTTGATGTAGCTTTAAGTCTTAGGCCCCACCAACAAATAGAGGAGTTCGTTTCTCATTAGAACATTCATAGTAAGTTTTCCTAGCTGCTGTACCTTCGTAATCACCATTAAATTCATCCAACTCTTTCCGAATTCCCCACATTGCCCTCAGATTGACACCCTAACACTTTAAATTGTTTCCGGTGACAATACCATGCAGGACCGCATGCCGTTTCCAAATTTCTGGCGGATTGAATTGATTTAGAGTGCTCTTTTTCTCACAAACGGTGTACATCTGATCTTACTATACTGGGCTGTCAACAAAATAAAAAAACAACACGCATGCGCGAAATTAAAAATATAAAATGGCGACAATCTATCCATCGCACCCTGTATAAAAAAAAATGGTACGAATCGATATTCTTTTTCTTTTTATCCGTTTGATACGACGTCTCTTTGAATTGATTCGAATCCCAATTCCTCCAATTTAAAAAAAAAAAAAAAAAAAAGGCCAAAAAACAGTTTAGAGTTTAGTCACATAAATCTTCCTTACCCTAATGATCACCCTCAGTTCTTGAAATTGACTTTGAAAATGGAAATTACCTTAATATAAGGGAAAAATCGTGAACATTAGACAATTTATTCATCACGTCAATCCCAAAACGCAACAAAATTTGGCGAAATTGGAAAGCCATAATAAAAGGAACAGGCGGATCTTGTTAGTGGAATTTAATAAAACCTATTTGAACCCACACACGTATAGATAGATAGATAGATAGATAGATAGATAGATAGATATGAACAGACTGACATAGATACGTATTAAAAACATATAGCTAGATAGCTAGCTAGATAGATATGAACAGACTGAGCTAGCTAGCTAGAAACACTGACATAGCTATCTAGCTAGATAGAAACACTGACATAGCTAGCTAGCTAGATAGATAGATAAAAACAGTGTGATAGTTCAGTCAGTTATGTGCAATGCGTGATACTCGCTTAGGCGATCATGTATCTTTCGATACATAACTGACGAGGCAATTTTTTTTCCGCAGTAGGTTGCCATTTCTTTCTGCGGTAGACCAGTTGCCATCCAAGGATATAGAACCATGTCTACCCTACTATTTACTCATAGCTGGGTAGGATTCATACCTTTCCCAAGGGTATTAGCACGTAAGTGACTGGAATTCGAACTCGGCTCTCCGATTCCTCAGTCCAATATATTGAAGAAACAAGTAGAAAATTAAAATAAACGCATTTATGAGCACAAAAGAGACCTCACAAAAACAACTTAACTAATGTACTAGTCATACATAGAAATAAATTCAACCACAATTTTGATTTTAAAAATGCTACACTCATAAAAAAAGAAAATAGTTCACTGAGAAGGAAAATCCTAGAGAGTGCCGCCATTGAATATTACCCAAATATTAATCTACGCCCATGCATTTTCCCAATTTCACATTTCTTAAAAGAATTACTACTCTCCCAAACAAATAAATGGTTGAATCCGTCAACACAGCAATAAAAACAATATCTCCACACGTGACAGTAATTGACGTAATTTTGAGTTATCAGTATGAAAATATCGTTCTCTAAATTCTTCCAGTTGCTAAGGACTTTTTATTTTGTTATTATTAGTTACTTTCTTTAATAAATTCATTTCGTTTTTGCCTTGAAAAAGTCCACATTGGAGGAAACGCGTCGGCCACCATTACAGTTTTCCTATTGTCTTTTACACACACACATATATATATATATATATATATATATATATATATATATATATATATATATATATATATATATTATGGAATATACATATCCCACAGTTTGCACTACTCAGAGTTTGATGCCAACCGAAAATTAAAGTATAAACTCAAAGCCTGAAGATTGTTGTTATGTTAAGACTAATTGATTACTTTCTTTTGCAAATTTTGTTTGAACTATTATTTAAGGCTTGAAATACCTTTGACTTTCTTTCTTTCAAAGACTCTGTTTATACTTGGCTCCATCTTTCTATCTTTCATTCTTGCTTTGTTCTTTCTTTCTTTCTTTCTTTCTTTCTTAGACTCTGTTTATGCGTGGCCTCATGTTTCTTTCTTTGTGTTTATACGTACCTCTATCTTTCTTTCTTTCCGTCTTTCTTTCTTTAAGTCTTTTTATACGTGGCCCCATTTCTTTCTTTCTCTGAGTTTCTTTCTTTCTTTCTTTCTTTCTTCCTTTCTTTCTTTCTTAGACTCTGTTTATACGTGGCCCCATGCTTCTTTCTTTCTTTGTGTTTATACGTGACTCCATCTTCCCTTCTTTCTTTCATTATTTATTGGCTGTCTCTAAACGTGGCTCCATCTTTCTTTTTTTCTTTCTTTCTTTCTTTCTTTTACTCTGTTTATACGTGATTCTTTCCTTCTTTGTTTTCTGTATTCATTTATGTATCTGTAGTGGATGGTTTAATTATGTGGTAACATTTGTTGAGAATAAGTTGCGTGTCAATTAACTATTTCCACTAACATCAAAATAAAATACAAAATTCAACTGAATTGTTTTAAAACGTAACAATTAGATTTATTTAGGTTGGTGTACAACATGCAAAGAAAAGGTAGGACAGAGTTGTGTCCCTTTGATTTGGAAATATTTGTACCAGAGTTCATATTACGAACAAGACATATTTAATTAGAAACTAATAAAACATTCAAAACAATGTGCAAGCAGAATATTTGGTATATGTTATGTTGGCAAATATGTATGATGTTTTAGGTTTCAGAATGTCTTTCTTGTAATCGTTCGTTAATGTTGATATTAAAGTTGTTAATATTAAGTGTCTTTTAAACAGAAAGTTCTTAAGAAGTAATTTGCCTTTTACTGTAATAATGAACTTGTAATTCAGAAGAATAAAGTTTGGAATTGTGAGTTCTAAAGTTGATAAAAGTTCAGGGGTGATTTCAGAGTTCATGAATGTTAGTAATTGTCTTAAAAACGTCTTGTCAGCAATGACTAAGACGGAAGTTGGCGATGGTTACATCTTGAGATGTGCGAGAGAGATGAATGAAAATTACTAATCCTTTCTCTCTCTAAAAAGTTCACACGTGTTTTTGCTTCTATACTGGTCAAGTGGCTCCCAGCACATGAGCGGGAAAACAGATTGGTCGCGTGCAGGCGGTTTGATTGGTCGGAACTGACCAATCAGCAAGCCAGATTGGAGGTGAATGACCAATGAATACTTGTTATATTGTATTAAAGTAGAATTTTGCTTATCAGATAGGAAGAGTGCATTTCCTAAAAAGAGGCAAGGCTGGTTGTGTTGCGGAAGATTCCACATATCTATTTTTTTACCTAGCTATTTCTTTCATTCTTTGTTCCTTTCTTTGTCTCTGCACATACGTAGCTCCATCTTCTTATTTTGAATGTGTTTTATGTGCCCCCAGCTCTCTTTCTTTCTTTCTTTCTTTCTTTCTTTCTTTAGCCCTTTGAACCCGCTGTGTGAAAGTGCATATACAGTACTCATCGGGCGCTCATGTTTCAAAGGCTTAATATCCATGAATAACCATCATTTCTCTTGGGGAGGGAGGGGAGATTTCACTCTTAGTCGTCTAAAACATTACTTTATCGTTTCCTTCTTTGATTGCTACTTGTTGGATTCCTTATGCACGTCAGTATCAGCCATTACTGCAATTCTTCCTGTTCCAGACCACCAATCCTTTCTTTATCACGTTTTATATCCATTAATCTTTTTCATCAGTGTCTGCCTCGTACCTTAAATATTGCTGCCACATTTGGTCTCGTGTTTCCGTTGTCTATGTAGATCAGCGTTTCTCAACCTTTTTGCACTTGCGCAAACCTTACAATAAATTACATTGTCTCAATTAAACGCCTGCACAAAAACAAAATTATTAGGTTGGTGCAAAAATAATGCCGTTTTCTGACATAGTAACATATCTGAGAAAACGACATTATTTTTGCACCAACCTAATATATCTTTCTTATTTTATTTTCATCGTAGTTCACGTGGTAAATATCATAGTATATATTTTTGAATAAATGGTTTAAAGAAAAATTAATACTCCTTTGTTAAATTTTTTCAGCAATGCTAAATAAAATTAATACTGTTCGTTTATAATACTTCACGGAGGAGTTTTCATTCACACATGTCTATATTACAATAAGCAAGAATATATTGGGTGTGTTTAATAATATTACGTATATGAAATTAAATGAAAAGTCAAAAGCATTAGCTTATCTCACATGCTCTTGCGGGACCCTTGGGGACATTTTGCGGAAGCTTAGGGTTCCATGGAACCCTGGTTGAGAAACGCTGATGTAGATATTATGGACAATATTCAATGCAGATTCCCAACGGATCTTTAGCTCACTAACTATGAAAGGGAAGAAAGGAAGAAAGAAAGATAGAAATTGAAAGGAAAGAAAGAAAGAAAGAAAGAAAGAAAGAAAGAAAGAAATTGAAAAGAAAGAAAGAAAGAAAGAGAAAGAAAGAAAGAAAGAAAGAGAAAGAAAGAAAGAAAAAAAGAAAGAAAGAAAGAAATTGAAAAGAAAGAAAAAAAGAAAAAAGAAAAGAACATAAAGAAAGAAAGAAAGAAAGAAAGAAAGAAAGAAAGAAAGAAAGAATGAAAGAATGAAAGAAAGAAAAAAAAGAAGAGAAAAAAAGGAAGAATGAGCCGATACGGACACATTCACAGATAGAAAGAAAAAAAAATGGATCCACGTACAAAATACGTTCAAAGAGAGAAGAAAAATCGTGGCATCCTCACTTGATAAGACACCAGAGCTGTTGAAATAAAATGGCAATTTTTGTAGTGATTTTATAACATATTTATGTTATAATTTTTAAATAAATAATTACATATATATATATGTGTGTGTTTTTATAGGTTATATTTCAGTGTTTCTCCAGACTTTTCTTACTAATTTTATTTTTTGGACTTTCTCGAGGCTCTTCTTACTAAGAAAATTCAAAGAAAAAATAGGCGTCACGTTCAAGAACATTCAAAGGAAGAA
>OZ010586.1:37785588-37800588 GCA_963932145.1 Acanthosepion lycidas
TTTTTTGGACTTTCTCGAGGCTCTTCTTACTAAGAAAATTCAAAGAAAAAATAGGCGTCACGTTCAAGAACATTCAAAGGAAGAACTAAATATGGAGCCATGTATAAACAAATTCAAAAAATGAATGAAAGATACGGCCACGTATAACCATATTCAAAGAAAGAAAGAAAGAAAGAAAGAAAGAAAGAAAGAAATTGAAAGGGAAGAAAGAAAGAAAATATTGAAAAGAAATAAAGACAGAAATTGAAAGAAAGAAAGAAAGAAATTGAAAAGGAAGAAAGAAAGAAATTGAAAGGGAAGAAAGGAAAAAAAATTGAAAGAAAGAAAGAAATTAAAAGGCAAGAAAGAAAGAAAGAAAGAAAGAAAGAAAGAAAGAAATTGAAAGAAAGAAAGAAAGAAAGAAAGAAAGAAATTGAAAGGAAGAAAGAAAGTTATAAATTGAAAAGAAAGAAAGAAAGAAAGAAAGAAATTGAATGGGAAGAAAGGAAGAAAGAAATTGAAAGAAAGAAAGAAAGAAAGAAAGAAATTGAAAGAGAAGAAAGAAAGAAAATGAAAAGAAAGAAAGAAAGAAAGAATGGTATTCAAAGGGAAGAAAGAAAGAAACAAAGAAACAAAGAACGAAAGGAAGAAATTGAAAGGGAAGAGAGAAATTGAAAGAAATAAAAGAAGGAAAGAAATTAAATTAAAAGGCAAGAAATAAAGAAATTGAAAGGGAAGAAAGAAAGAAAGAAATTGAAAAGAAAGAAAGAAAGAAAGAAAGAAAGAAAGAAAGAAAGATATTCAAAGGAAAGAAAGAAAGAAATTGAAAGGGAAGTAAGGAAGAAAAAAATTTAAAGAAAGAAAGAAATTAAATGGCAAGAAAGAAAGAAAGAAAGAAATTGAAAAGGAAGAAAGAAAGAAAGAAATTGAAAGAGAAGAAAGAAAGAAATTGAAAGAAAGATAGAAATTGAAAAGAAAGAAAGAAAGAAAGAAAGAAAGAAAGATAGAAAGAAAGAAATTGAAAGGGAAGAAAGGAAGAAAGAAATTAAAAGACAAGAAAGAAAGAAAGAAATTCAAAGGAAAGAAAGAAAGATATATAGAAATTGAAAAGAAAGAAAGAAAGAAAGAAAGAAAAAAGGAGAAATTGAAAGGGAAGAAAGGAAGAAAGAAATTAAGAGAGAAAGAAAATGAAAAGAAAGAAAAAAAGTATGAAATTCAAAGGAAAGAAATACAGAAAGAAAGAAAGAAAGAAAGAAAGAAATTGAAAGAAAGAAAGAAAGAAAGAAAGAAATTGAAAGGAAGAAAGAAAGTTATGAATTGAAAAGAAAGAAAGAAAGAAAGAAAGAAAGAAAGAAAGAAAGAAAGAAAGAATGAATGAAAGAAAGAATGAAAGAAAGAAAGAAAGAAAGAAAGGGAAAGGAAAGAATGAATGAAAGAAAGAATGAAAGAAAGAAAGAAAGAAAGAAAGGGAAAGAAAGAAATTGAATGGGAAGAAAGGAAGAAAGAAATTGAATGAAAGAAAGAAAGAAAGAAATTGAAAGAGAAGAAAGAAAGAAAATGAAAAGAAAGAAAGAAAGAAAGAATGGTATTCAAAGGGAAGAAAGAAAGAAAGAAAGAAAGAAAGAACGAAAGGAAGAAATTGAAAGGGAAGAGAGAAATTGAAAGAAATAAAAGAAGGAAAGAAATTAAATTAAAAGGCAAGAAAGAAAGAAATTGAAAGGGAAGAAAGAAAGAAAGAAATTGAAAGAGAAGAAAGAAAGAAATTGAAAGAAAGATAGAAATTGAAAAGAATGAAAGAAAGAAAGAAAGAAAGAAAGATAGAAAGAAAGAAAGAAATTGAAAGGGAAGAAAGAAAGAAAGAAATTGAAAAGAAAGAAAGAAAGATATATAGAAATTGAAAAGAAAGAAAGAAAGAAAGAAAGAAAGAAGGAGAAATTGAAAGGGAAGAAAGGAAGAAAGAAATTAAAAGAAAAAAAGAAATTAAAAGGCAAGAAAGAAAGAAATTGAAAGAAAGAAAGATAGAAAGAAAGAAAGAAAATGAAAAGAAAGAAAAAAAGAATGAAATTCAAAGGAAAGAAAGACAGAAAGAAAGAAAGAAAGAAAGAAAGAAATTGAAAGAAAGAAAGAAAGAAAGAAAGTTATAAATTGAAAAGAAAGAAAGAAAGAAAGAAAGAAAGAATGAATGAATGAATGAAAGAAAGAAAGAAAGAAAGAAAGAAAGAACGAAAGGAAGAAATTGAAAGGGAAGAGAGAAATTGAAAGAAATAAAAGAAGGAAAGAAATCAAATTAAAATGCAAGAAAGAAAGAAATAGAAAGGGAAGAAAGAAAGAAAGAAAGAAATTGAAAGAGAAGAAAGAAAGAAATTGAAAGAAAGATAGAAATTGAAAAGAAAGAAAGAAAGAAAGAAAGAAAGAAAGAAAGAAAGAAAGAAAGAAAGATAGAAAGAAAGAAAGAAATTGAAAGGGAAGAAAGGAAGAAATAAATTAAAAGGCAAGAAAGAAAGAAAGAAATTGAAAAGAAAGAAAGAAAGAAAGAAAGATATATAGAAATTGAAAAGAAAGAAAGAAAGAAAGAAAGAAGGAGAAATTGAAAGGGAAGAAAGGAAGAAAGAAATTAAACGAAAAAAAGAAATTAAAAGGCAAGAAAGAAAGAAATTGAAAGAAAGAAAGATAGAAAGAAAGAAAGAAAATGAAAAGAAAGAAAAAAGAATGAAATTCAAAGGAAAGAAAGACAGAAAGAAAGAAAGAAAGAAAGAAAGAAAGAAATTGAAAGAAAGAAAGAAAGTTATAAATTGAAAAGAAAGAAAGAAAGAATGAATGAAAGAAAGAATAAAAGAAAGAAAGAAAGAAAGAAAGAAAGAAAGAAAGAAAGAAAGGGAAAGAAAGAAATTGAATGGGAAGAATGGAAGAAAGAAATTGAAAGAAAGAAAGAAAGAAAGAAAGAAAGAAAGAAAGAAAGAAAGAAAGAAAGAAAGAAAGAAAGAATTTGTAAGGGAAGTAAGGAAGAAAGAGATTGAAAGAATGAAAGAAATTAAAAGGCAAGAAAGAAAGTAAGAAAATGAAAAGAAAGAAAGAAAGAAAGAATGGTATTCAAAGGGAAGAAAGAAAGAAAGAAAGAAAGAAAGAAAGAAAGAAAGAACGAAAGGAAGAAATTGAAAGGGAAGAGAGAAATTGAAAGAAATAAAAGAAGGAAAGAAATTAAATTAAAAGGCAAGAAAGAAAGAAATTGAAAGGGAAGAAAGAAAGAAAGAAATTGAAAGAGAAGAAGAAAGAAATTGAAAGAAAGATAGAAATTAAAAAGAAAGAAAGAAATTGAAAGGGAAGAAAGGAAGAAAGAAATTAAAAGGCAAGAAAGAAAGAAAGAAATTGAAAAGAAAGAAAGAAAGAAAGATATATAGAAATTGAAAAGAAAGAAAGAAAGAAAGAAAGAAAGAAGGAGAAATTGAAAGGGAAGAAAGGAAGAAAGAAATTAAAAGAAAAAAAGAAATTAAAAGGCAAGAAAGAAAGAAATTGAAAGAAAGAAAGATAGAAAGAAAGAAAGAAAATGAAAAGAAAGAAAAAAAGAATGAAATTCAAAGGTCAGAAAGACAGAAAGAAAGAAAGAAAGAAAGAAAGAAAGAAAGAAAGAAATTGAAAGAAAGAAAGAAAGAAAGAAAGAAAGTTATAAATTGAAAAGAAAGAAAGAAAGAATGAATGAAAGAAAGAAAGAAAGAAAGAGAAAGAAAGAAAGAAAGAAATTGAAAGGGAAGAAAGGAAGAAAGAAATTGAAAGCAAGAAAGAGAGAACAAAGAAAAGAATTGAAAAAAAGAAAGAAAGAAAGAATGAGCCGTTACGCACACGTTCACAGATAGAAAGAAAAAAAAATGTATCCACGTACAAAATACGTTCAAAGAAAGAAGAAAAATGGTGGCATCATCACTTGATAAGACACCAGAGCTGTTGAAATAAAATGGCAATTTTTGTTTTCTGGTGTTTCCGTTGTCTATGTAGATCAGCGTTTCTCAACCTTTTTGCACTTGCGCAAACCTTACAATAAATTACATTGTCTCAATTAAACGCCTGCACAAAAACAAAATTATTAGGTTGGTGCAAAAATAATGCCGTTTTCTGACATAGTAACATATCTGAGAAAACGGCATTATTTTTGCACCAACCTAATATATCTTTCTTATTTTATTTTCATCGTAGTTCACGTGGTAAATATCATAGTATATATTTTTGAATAAATGCTTTAAAGAAAAATTAATACTCCTTTGTTAAATTTTTTCAGCAATGCTAAATAAAATAATTACTGTTCGTTTATAATACTTCACGGAGGAGTTTTCATTCACACATGTCTATATTACAATAAGCAAGAATATATTGGGTGTGTTTAATAATATTACGTATATGAAATTAAATGAAAAGTCAAAAGCATTAGCTTATCTCACATGCTCTTGCGGGACCCTTGGGGACATTTTGCGGAAGCTTAGGGTTCCATGGAACCCTGGTTGAGAAACGCTGATGTAGATATTATGGACAATATTAAATTCAGATTCCCAACGGATCTTTAGCTCACTAACTATGAAAGGGAAGAAAGGAAGAAAGAAAGATAGAAATTGAAAGGAAAGAAAGAAAGAAAGAAAGAAAGAAAGAAAGAAAGAAAGAAAGAAAGAAATTGAAAAGAAAGAAAGAAAGAAAGAAAGAAAGAAATTGAAAAGAAAGAAAAAAAGAAAAAAGAAAAGAACATAAAGAAAGAAAGAAAGAAATTGAAAAGAAAGAAAAAAAGAAAAAAGAAAAGAACATAAAGAAAGAAAGAAAGAAAGAATGAAAGAATGAAAGAAAGAAAAAAAAGAAGAGAAAAAAAGGAAGAATGAGCCGATACGGACACATTCACAGATAGAAAGAAAAAAAAAATGGATCCACGTACAAAATACGTTCAAAGAGAGAAGAAAAATCGTGGCATCCTCACTTGATAAGACACCAGAGCTGTTGAAATAAAATGGCAATTTTTGTAGTGATTTTATAACATATTTATGTTATAATTTTTAAATAAATAATTACATATATATATATGTGTGTGTTTTTATAGGTTATATTTCAGTGTTTCTCCAGACTTTTCTTACTAATTTTATTTTTTGGACTTTCTCGAGGCTCTTCTTACTAAGAAAATTCAAAGAAAAAATAGGCGTCACGTTCAAGAACATTCAAAGGAAGAACTAAATATGGAGCCATGTATAAACAAATTCAAAAAATGAAAGAAAGATACGGCCACGTATAACCATATTCAAAGAAAGAAAGAAAGAAAGAAAGAAAGAAAGAAAGAAAGAAAGAAATTGAAAAGGAAGAAAGAAAGAAAAAATTGAAAAGAAATAAAGACAGAAATTGAAAGAAAGAAAGAAAGAAATTGAAAAGGAAGAAAGAAAGAAATTGAAAGGGAAGAAAGGAAAAAAAATTGAAAGAAAGAAAGAAATTAAAAGGCAAGAAAGAAAGAAAGAAAGAAAGAAAGAAAGAAAGAACGAAAGAAAGAAAGAAAGAAATTCAAAAGAAAGAAAGAAAAACAGAAAGAAAGAAAGAAAGAAAGAAAGAAAGAAAGAAAGAAAGAAAGAAAGAAAGATATTCAAAGGGAAGAAAGAAAGAAAAGTAGAAAGAAATTGGAAGGGAAGAAAGGAAGAAAGAAATTGAAAGAAAGAAAGTAATTAAAAGGCAAGAAAGAAAGAAATTGAAAGAGAAGAAAGAAAGAAAGAAATTGAAAGAAATATAAAAATTGAAAAGAAAGAAAGAAAGAAAGAAAGAAAGGAAGAAAGAAAGAAGAAAGAAAATGAAAAGAAAAGAAAGAAAAAAGATATTCAAAAGAAAGAAAGAAAGAAGGAAAGAATGAAAGCAAGAAAGAAAGAAATTGAAAAGGAAGAAAGGAAGAAATAAATTGAAAGAAAGAAATTAAAAGGCAAGAAAGAAAGAAAGAAATTGAAAAGGAAAAAAGAAAGAAAGAAATTGAAAGAGAAGAAAGAAAGAAATTGAAAGAGAAGAAAGAAAGAAATTGAAAGAAAGAAAGAAATTAAAAGGCAAGAAAGAAAGAAATAATTTGAAAGGAAAGAAAGAACGAAAGAAAGAAAGATAGAAACTGAAAAGAAAGAAAGAAAGAAAGAAAGAAAGAAAGAAAGAATGAAAGAAAGAAAGAAAATGAAGAAAGAAAGAAAGAAAGAAAGAAAGAAAGAAAGAAAGAATTGAAAGGAAAGAAAGAAAGAATGAGCCGATACGGACACATTCACTGATAGAAAGAACAAAAAATGGATCCACGTACAAATACGTTCAAAGAAAGAAGAAAAATGGTGGCACGTATAAGCACATTTAACGAATGAAAGCCAGGTATGATCACAGTCAAAGAAAGGAATGAAGATGGAACCATTTATGGACACCGTCAAAGAAAGAAAGAATAGATCCACGTATAGGGTGACCGAAAAAAACGTGAATTTTTGAAGTGCGTATTGCCAGACATGAGCAAGTGGCAACACTGCAAGACAGTGACCTTGAGCAAGTAAACATTTCGCCATTTAGAATTCAAGATGAAATTCAGAGAATCCCAGCTGAGATGTTGCAGCAGTCAATGAGGAATCTCAACAGCAGATTTCAAGAATGCATTCGTACATGAGGACGCCATCTACAGGACGTCATTTTTAAAAAATGAAAATTCCATCATTGTTTCTTAAATGGCATGTTTTAAAGTTTCAATTACTATGAATAAAACATTTTTCTTCCATCACTCTTGGTTTTATTGGATTGTTAAAAAGTTCCCGTTTTGTTGGGTAACCCTATATAAACACAGTCAAAGTAAAAAGAAAGATGCAAGTATATATGAACACTTTTAACTAAAGATTGAGCCAGGTATAAATACATTCAAAGAAAGAAAGGTGGAGCCAGGTATGAACATATTCAAGGCAAGAAAGAAATATGGAACCACTTAAAACACATTGAAAGTAAAAAAAAAGAAAAGAAAAAAAGACAGATGGAGCTATGTATAAACGCATTTAAAGGAAGAAAGATGGCGCCACGTATAAAAACATTTAAACAAGATGAATTTACGTATAACCATTGTGATAGATAGATAGATAGATAGATAGATAGATAGATAGATAGATAGATAGATAGATATGATATGATATGATATGATATGATATAAATAGAGATAGATAGAGATATTAATACGCTTGGACTAATATATGGTGTGACACTCTTGCTATCACAGAATGAACAAAGAGAGACAAACAGAATGAGAGAGTGGGACTTAGAGAAACAAAAAATAGCGCCACACACAGAGATTGGATATCTTAAATAAAGGCAGTTCTTTGTAGTGGGGGTTAAATCCTATTTTGTGACCTAACGATCTGTTAGGGGTGGAATTCGCCTCTGAACTACAATTGATTGGAATTAAAATCTTTTTTTCATAATTATAATTATTTGTTATATAATAAAACTAGTTGTTCTAATAAAAAAAAAACTATTAAACCTGAATTGACTTTCCGAGTGGGTAATAGAAAAAGAGAGGGGTAAAACAGAGAGAGAGAGAGAGAAAGGAACTTAAATAGACAAAAAGCTGGTGTCGACACAGATAGGTGTCTTAAGTGGGGGCTGTTATCTTATATAAAAGCAGTTTGTAATAATGACCATTTGTAATGATCAAATAATGTTTCTATATTTTTAAGAGAGACGATTTCGCTATTCTTGTAACTATCTAGGAAGTCATAACTATGGGCATAACATTTTCTGACACTACACTTTCTGCTGAGAACAGCTTTAAAAATGTTATTACTGAATCCGTGTCCTCTTAGTAGTTATAAAGAATAGGAAAAATATCAATGAAAAATGCAAATAATTACAAAAAATATCAATGAAAAATGCAAATAATTACAAAAAATATCAATGAAAAATGCAAATAATTACAAAAAATATCAATGAAAAATGCAAATAATTACAAAAAATATCAATGAAAAATGCAAATAATTACAAAAAATATCAATGAAAAATGCAAATAATAAATGAAAGGAAAGAAAGAAGATGAATCCACGTATCAACAGAAAGTAAGAATGACAGTAAGAAAATATAGCCACGGATAGATAGATAGATAGATAGATAGATAGATAGATAGATAGATAGATAGATAGATAGGAACAAACCCATTCATAGATAGATAGATAGATAGATAGATAGATAGATAGATAGATGTAAACAATATAAAGGCGAAAGAAATATTTAGCTATAAACACAGTAAAAACAAAGGAAGGAAGGAAGGAAGGGAGGAAGGAAGGAAGGAAGGAAGGAAAAAAAGAAAGGAAATGAGTTATAAGTTGTAAGTGCAAAAAAAACAGTTATAATTGCCGTGAAAGAAAAAAAGAAGCAAAGACAGAAGGACTAAGTTACGTATGAACGAAAGAAAGAAAGAAAGAAAGAAAGAAAGAAAGAAAGAAAGAAAGAACGGCAGGTATCAACACAAAGTAAGAAAGAAATAAAAATACTGTCATAGATAGATAGATGTTTATATGAACAGACTGTAATATATATATATATATATATATATATATATATATATATATATATATATATATATATATATAGAGAGAGAGAGAGAGAGAGAGAGAGATAGATAGATAGATAGATAGATAGATAGATAGATGTAAAGAATATAAAGGCAAAACAAGTATTTAGTTTTGTATAAACACAGTATAAGGAAGGAAGGAAGGAAGGAAGGAAGGAAGGAAAAAAGAAAGGAAAACACTGAGCCAGTGAAAGAAAAAAGAAGCAAAGACAGAAAGACTAAGTTACGTAAGAAAGAAAGAAAGAAAGAAAGAAAGAAAGAAAGAAAGAAAGAAAGAAAGAAAGAAAGCCAGGTATCAACACAAAGAAAGTAAGAAAGAAAAACACTATCATAGATAGATAGATAAATAGATAGATAGATAGATAGATAGATACTGAACAAGCAGAGATAGATAGATAGATAGATAGATAGATAGATAGATAGATAGATAGATAGATAGATAGATAGATAGATAGATGTCAAAAATATAAAAACGAAAGCGATATTAGACTATGTATAAACAGTGTAAGAAAAAAAAGAAAGAAAATAAAAGCAAGACAGAATGAATGAAAGAAAGAAACAAAGAAAGAGAAAATAAAGAATGAATGAAGAAAGGAAGGGGATAAGAAAGAAAGAATGAAAGAAAGAACGAGAGAATGAATGAAAGAATGATTAAAAACTGAATGACAGAAAGACAGAATGATTGAACGAATGAAAGAAAGAAAAAGAAAGAATGAAAGAATGAACGAATGAAAGAAAGAATGAATGAATGAAACAATGAAAGAATGAGTGAATGAACGAAAGAATGAAGAAATAAATAAAGAATGAATGTCAGAAAGAACAAAATAAAGATTGAATGAATGAAAGAATGAAACAAAAAATGATTGAACGAATGAATAAAAGAATAAAAAGCCGAAAAAGAAATAAAGAAGGAAAGAATGAAGGAAGGAACGAAGGAACGAAGGAAGGAAGGAAAGAAAAAAAGAAAGAATTGATGAAAGAATGAATGAAAGAAAGAAAGAATTCTTAGGAGATTTGATGAGAATGAATAATAAAAATCAAATCAAAATTTAATACAGTGTAACCCGGATATAAGAGAGTTGTCGGGACCGGAGAAGAAGTCTCTTATATCCGGGTTTCTCTTATATCCGAGTTTGGTATATTATGTTTAGGTAAGTATGGCTGTAATTTGGGACCATAGAAAATCTCTCTTATATCCGGGTTTCTCATATATCCGGGGGCTTCTCTTATATCCGGGTTACACTGTACTTTAAATAGCAAGACAAAATTAGATGTAAACATTCAAACTTTTGCCGAGCTTCTCATAGCAAAACAAAATGTAAAAGAAAGAAATGATTCCGTTTTAAGAAAATGATTTCTTAGCAGGCTGACAAGAAAAAAAAAATAAAAGAAAGAAAAACCTCTCTTGTATGGCAAATGGAATGAAGCAAAAAAAAAACGGGTAGCAGACAGTCCTCGCTTTGACGTTTATACATCTCATCTCACCCTTCACTCTCTCTCTTTCCTCCCGCTCAAATCGCACGTTCTTTAGTACACCCTTACCGACTGCTACAACGATCATTGGAATATAACAATTACAATCTAGGCAATGCACAGTCCATGACGCTTCCCAGCCCAGATCGAAGCGGCAACTACGGTGCTTGTCAGTACAGAAGAGCTCCGATACCCAGACCCATTTACGCACATGCAGTGCATTCTGGACAGAACAACCTCTGCGGAAAAAACAAAAAAGAGATTAAGGATAATTCTCTAAAATCCTTTTTATTAGAGAAAAACAAAGAAATGAAAGTTAAACCGGCGAAATCATAAAATGTTGGAGAGAAAACATATTTCACTTCAGCCAAGACATTTTTACTGCTGCTGATGTTTGAATTTTTTTCTTTTATTATTATTTAAAACTAAAAAGAAACTTAATTGAACACTTTTTTTTTTAATCAGAGGGAACACCTGAATTAAGTAAACGTACAAAGAAGCCAATTAAAATATAAAATCAAGGAAAGCAGGAAAAAAAAAAAAGAAATGATGAAGAAATATATTTGATGAATATATATATATAAATCTTTACAAAGAATAAGAAAACAATTTTTTTTTTTCAAAAACTATAAAAACCATGCGAGAAAAAAAAATACTATTATTGATGAGCATTTAATTTAGGAATTAGGACCCATCACAAACCGATATTTATCGTTTTCATCTTAAAATATTCCAAAATAGAAACATTTTTTTTACCAAAATTTATTTTTTATACATCATTTTTGTAATAATAATAATAATAATAATAATAATAATAATAATAATAATAATAATGATAATAATGATGATGATAATGATGATGATAATAATGATGATGATAATAATGCATATAAATTACTGAACAAAACAAAACGAAACAAAATAAATCCAGATAATAAAAAAAAATACACACAAATCAATTTTCCTTCAATCATATAAAACCTCGACTACCCCCACCCCGACTACCCACCTCGACTACCCCCCCTCCCCCCCAAAATGAAATGAGAAAACAAAACAAAAAATGTTACAACGACTACTGAGAGTTTTCGAAAAAAAGTAAAGGGTGAATGGCCTGGAGCCAGCATTTTCAAAACCAACTGTAAAAACAAAAAACACCACAAAAAATTAATCTACGCGCGACACATCTACCCTCATGGGTTGCCTGTTTATACATAGTCTATAATTGTTTATGGTAAACGGAACACAGCCAACAGGAGAACCACTCCAAGACATTGATATATTTACAAAGTGAGTTGCAACTTTTACATGTTTTCTTCTTCTTCAGAGATGTATTTATAACGGTAGAGAATATTTCACATGTCAAAGACTGAACGGCAAGGAGCCAGCATTTTCCCAACCAACTGCAAATGTGAGATACAAACTTATTGTGATTAGGAGATTAATCAAGAGCGGGCGCAATTTCTTATTAGAGATATTGGAGGTAAGTGCTGGCATGATTTTTTTTTTTTTTTTTTTTTTTTTTTTAAATAAATTCAATCTCTATAGTAGGATAGGGTTTTGAATACTTATCGGACCAAATGACTTTACCAAATCAGTATTTCAATGCGCAAACGTTGGAACTCTTCTATTCATGACAAATATTGTTCCTATGTATGTATGCATGTATGTATGTATGTATGTATCTATCTATCTATCTATCTATCTATCTATCTATCTATCTATCTCCACAACCTCCCTCTCCCTCTCTTTGTCTCTCTCTCTCTCTATATATATATATATATGTGTGTGTGTGTGTGTGTTTGTGTGTTTGTGTCTGATGTGTGCGCATGTATATATTAGGTTGGTGAAAAATAATGTCGTTTCTTGACGTATTTTTTAACGTCAAAAAACGACATTATTACGTCATTATTTTTGCACCCACCTAATATATATGTGTGTGTGTGTGTGTGTGTGTGTGTGTTTTTGTGTTTGTGTGTATATATATATATATATATACATACATATATATATATATATATATATATATAGTATTTACATTAGTCGGACTATTGTCCTCATCTTTGTCGCCATATTTGTCACAACGTTTCGGCCGTTGTACGCTACGGCCTTCTTCAGGTGGTTGGAATTTCGAACTGAACCCTTTATTTCGATCACTGGGGTAGACTGTTCTAGTTCCACGTGCCATGTTTGATGGATGTCAGTTATCAGTTATCTCCTGCTAATTTTCCCTCTGAAAGTTCTCCACTGCCTTAACCGCGTATTGAACTCACACTCTTTGTGTCTTGTCACAGGATCTAACCAACGACTTTATCCACTGTGCTATGTGTCTTTAAATTTTTAATTGAAATTACAGTAGTAAGATTTTTACATCGCTCATTGTCGATGATTGATTTCAGATACAGATCAATATAATAAATGACTTTTTTGACAGGTTGTCACAACGCACTCCAAGATTTTTTTTTCAATTCGTTCCGTATGTACAATAATTGCCTTTTCTTTAGAACACAAATATTAACTAATTGCATACACACACGTATATATTATTATTATTTTTATTATTATTATTATTATTATTATTATTATTATTATAAACGATATTTTAGTTAGTCTCACGCGTTTCAGTTGAAGTGAAATTATTATCAACCGGCTTAGGTCGAAAAATATGCCTCTCGACAGGAATCGAACCACTGTTATAAACAAAGCGTACCATACCAATTTGATCACAGGAAGCCATCCTAATAAAGCCAGTTTACTTTCTTGCTTACTGAGAGTAAGACTCTCGTTGGGACTTCTTTGAATTGTCTGTGCTCGCTTCATTTTCCTACCCAAAAACGTCCACTAACTTGCTCACTAAGGCGATATACACGAACGTACATACGATAATGTTCACTAAATTATTCACTCTGGTGATGTACACGTAATACTGATGGTAATGTACAGCCGTCTGTGGGGGGAAGGAGGGGTCCAGGGCCTCGTGATCAAGTAGTGCAATATCATAGCAGATCAAACCGAGGGTCAATGTCACTGCTTACATCGAGGTGCAGGACTCGCTACCTGAACATACTGTTTCCGCACGTGTTCGATCTGAACTCTGCTCTCCTCCACATAGCCGATATAAACAAAGAGTGGCTGGCTGAGAATTTCCAAGACCCTACCACCTTCCAAACAACATATACCCTTCTATATTTCCAAATTTGAATATTCCGGATTCCTGTGAGGCTCCTATAGATCGTGTGCAGTTATGTCCTTGTCATGCAGTCTTACTGCTTCTCGTAAGGCTTCAGGGTCAATGCCACTACCTATCCATTTAAATGTGACCCCACATATTCTCTGCTATCTCTTAAAATTCACCACGTCATCCTGGGGTGAATAATTGAGCATTTTCACGATCACGTCGCCATAGCATGTGGCCTTCAGACTCTTCTGATCTGAATTCTCTAGATTTCTATCTAAATATTGGCCCCCACAATTGGAGACAAGATGGTTATATGATTGGAAAAAAGCCTGATCAAAGTATAAAGTTGCATCTGAGGCCGCATTGAGATCGTCTTCAGGGCAAAAGTGGTTTTGATTTGGCTTGGATTATTTTGTTTTACGGCATAGCAAACCTGAATGTATTATTTAATGCCGACATGATTTTTAGGATAAGGTTCGTATAAATAGAATAAGTATTTTTTGTAAGAAATCATTTTGTAGATCAGGTTTTATTGACGTATTTTTGTAAAGAAGGTTTTTTCTCGAGAGTCAAATGCATTGCTGGTTATATTTTTTTTTTTTTTTCAAAAATGTATAACTAGTATTTTTATTGTAAAAGTCTATTTTCATGTTTTGACTCCAGTTTGGTGTTTAACTATTTGTCCATAGGCGGTTGCACCTAACAGGTGCTACCACACCGTGTCAAAGTGGACCTGGGTAGAACAAGCAATTAAGAGGTTGTTCCATGCTCCTCAAAACCTCCCAATCGGAGGCCTTGCTACCGGATGTAGTTTATCGTCATACCCAGTCTGTAGATGCTGCTTTATGTCGTAATATAAAATGCATTCTACACAAATTAGGAAACCTAGCAGTAAGTCCGACTGCATTGGTATTGCTCATTCTGAAAAATATTTTCTTACTTTGTTTAAAGAATATTTGAATCCGTCCGAGATTTGTTAAGGCCCTCCAATCCTGAACAATTCTAAGTTTCATGCCTGAGCTCTAGAGTTAAATTTCGTAAGTAATTGGTATGTAATGTTTCGCGGTAGATATAAAAATAGTTACAAGTTTTTACCGAGCGTTCAACCGGTAACTGGGCATTAAGTCATTTTTCTCTACCACCGGTAAAGCAGCGGTCAGGGCTCAAATAGTTAAGAATATCTTGAAAGACAAATAGCCAAGAAGCAAGACAAGTTTGATGCAGAATGACGAAAATACAGACTGAGAAGATTTTTTTCCGCTAATTATGCAAGAGTTGGTGATTGCCTTGAAAAATGCCCAAAGCTTGAACTAAAGATATTTGTTGAAATGTTCTCAGTCCGATGAATTTATTTTGCACTCTTCAACCATTTTACCAACGACTCGTCTTTGAAAGCATCTATCACTATTTCCAAGACAAATATTCAATTAAAGTTCCAAAAATTCACAATTTCAAGAGTAGGAATTACATATATATATCTATCTATCTGTCGGACCTGTCGGCTGGGGTTTTAGAATACCCCGACTGCACCTCTGTAGAGTGGTAAGAGCCCCCCAATGAGGCGTCCTGGGTATGACGTTAAATTGCATCCAACAGCAAGGCCTCTGATCTGGAGGTTTTGATGAGCGTGGAACCACCTCTTGATTGCTGGTGTTCCCAGGTCCACCTTGACCCGGGGTGGTAGCACCTGTTAGGGTCCCAGCTATGGGTAAATAGTGAACTCCTAGTTTTCCAGGATTTTCTCACGTCCTGGGTATGACGGTAAACTACATCCGCGTTCTGGGTATGACGGTAAACTACA
>OZ010586.1:37808088-37879289 GCA_963932145.1 Acanthosepion lycidas
AAAATATCAGCATCCAGGGTACTGTACTTTTGATATGGTACTTTTCACAAGTATCTTTAGGGTACATCAGGTGGAGGGATGAACAGAACGTCTCAGTTCAAAATCATTACTGGTGACATAGAAGCGATCCATTATGAGTTGCAAATTGTCATCAGTGTGCATCACCATCATACAGCAAATCTCGTATCAAGCACGGAAGACTCTTATATTTGGCGTTGAGCCTTCTGAAAGTGAAAACTCTACCTGATGTTCTACATCTCAATGAGAATACCTACCACCTTACAGTCCACGAAGACATATGTTAAGAGCACAGCAAAATTAGACAAAAACTGGGAAGGCAACCAACCTTACCAAGAATTCTTCACAGGGCATCACGATTAACGGTGTCAAAAACCTTGATCAAATCCTCCAAAACCTCTTTGAATACTACGCGCTGTTCAATGCATTTCTCCTGCCACTAGCTCACCGAGAACTTTATATCCATAGTACCTCTTCCGCTTTAAAACAATTCTTTGCTTCGGGAATAACTAGAAGGCGTAGGTTGTTTATTAGCTTATTAATCATGATCCTCGCCAACTGATTAAAAAAAAGGAGGATACCTCGGTAGCTATCACACACAGATTTTGAATCTTTGCCTTTAAATATTGATACCAGGATACCATCAATCCAGTCCTGGAACACAGAAGTGCCTTTGCAGTCCACAATCATCAATCAAAGCCAGCTGAAGCAACACAGTCCCCACCAAAACGCAGTAATTCAACTGGGGTGCAGCCCAGGTTCCTTGCTAGTGTTGATTCGTTTGATGGCGAACTTTACTTCTTGAATAGTGGGGACGATGCTAATTTGATGAAACAACTTATTCTGTGACAAATTACCTATGTCTATGTCATCAAAAGTAGACGGATGAAAGAACAGGTTTATAAAAAAAAGGTTCAGTCGATCATCTTAGTATGCCTTCGAGGCTCTTAATGATTGTTTTGCCATCGAAGGATTTCAGCGGAACAATGGGATCAAAACATGGACGTAAATGACTGAGTCATAACTGTCAGAAGCACTTTGAAATTCTTTTCATATGTAAAACCAGCAATTATTTTTTTTTCTTTTTTCTGAGGTCACGCCGAAAGAATGCTTTGTTTTCTTTAAGAGCTCGTTCATCATTGGGGCGATTTTTGGATGATCGGCTCAACAGAGAAATGTGAAGTGTTTGATATTTTTTCATCCTTGACATTATACCAGTACTATGATGTTTCTTGACAAAATCCAACAGTTCAGATCCAATTTGATTAACCTGGATTTAAAATAAACTTACCGTGTACTACCAAACATAGAATTATTCATCCTGTCAGCTAAAGCAATCTGAGCTTCCAACTGTTTTAGTTTCGATATAACAAGACGTTTAAGAATTTTCATCCCGTTTATCCCTATTATATTTTTGAATTTTCCACGGACCAGTCCGTGATTTATGTTATATACTGAACATACTTACAACGAGCATTGCAGACATCCCCAATGTTTCTTATCGTAGTTATGATAAAATCAGTTAAATGGACATGCTTTGATAAGGGACGATTCCATGTAACCTTATGCTTCTCTTCAGTTATTACTGATTGCAAGATCAAACTGAGATCAGAATTCAAGTAGATATATTTCATTGCTGTTCATCTTTGCAATGCCATAGGGGACAAGAGACTCCCAGGTCTTCATGCGGTTGCATTATAGCATCTCCAAGAGCTGCATAAAAAGACAGTTTTTTTTTTCCTTGGCCACAAGAGTTGGAGCTGATATCAAGAAGAGTGATAAGTTACAGTCACTTTCTATGCAAGATGCTCTTTTGATAAAGTAACTCATTCTGTAGTAAATTTTCTATGACTGTGTCATCAACAGTTGATGGATTAAAGAACAGGTGATAAAATGTTCAGCCCATCATCTGATGTTTCCGAACCAAAATCTTGATGCAAAACTTCTTCGAGTCACGCCTGTGCGAAGGACTTTGACTTCTTTCAAAATGTTATTCTACCAATATTTTTTTCGTCTTCCTGAAGAATTGCTTTGTATAGTTTGAGAGTTCATTCCACGTTCACAAAGTTTTTTGATGAACTGCTTAACAGAGAAAAAGGAAGAAAGTGTTAATATTATCATTGTTCTAATTAAACCATTTTCTTGACAAAACCCCACAGTTTGGATCTAACATGATAAACTTGGGTTCTAAAAACTTCCCATCTACCATCAAAAGTAAAGCTGTTCATCCTCACAGCTGAAGTTGTCCAAGTTTCCAACAATGTCAGTTTGGGCACATGAAGGTATTTGGGAACTTTCACCCCAGTCGCCTGAATCTTTGTTTCAAATATGCAACTTTAATTTCCTTTAGACCTGTTGAAACTTGACTAATGCATGGAATAATAATGCAACACAAAATGTACTTAGAACAAAATGTATTGAAACAAGAAAATGTACACAATATTTACATATAGTCTTTTGTATATTCCGGGAAGAGAGAAGGTAGGAATCGGGAGATTGAACGAGAGATTCTGCAGTCGTGTAGAGTCTCTGGTTCAATCTCCCGATTCCTACCTTCTCTCTTCCCGGTACCAACCATATTTATATGGTCGGTACTCCACTATGCAAATTAGGTGGATACCACCACAACACCCCCCTCCCAAGCCTTGGAATCCCTTTTGGATTTCAAACTGGCTTCCTATATGGGTTGATGATTATGGCTATTTCTTTGTAGATCCATTTGCATACTTTTAATATTTTTTTCGTTTTGGATTCACGTCCAATGGTTCCGTGAACTTTCGTTTCCTACCGGATCTTCTCGGTTCAGGAATATTCTGCGGAGCTTCTACTTGAAACATATCATACATTACCTCAATGGGATCTTCCTCCTCATCCGGTATACTCTCTTCATTCTCTAGCACGTAACATTTTTTAAGTTGGCTCTGGTGCCTTTTATGAGTATTCTTCGGCCCTTTAATTATGTAAATCAGGTCACCGATTATCTTGTCCACTATGCCTCGCTCCCAGAACTCAACGTTGTTTTTGTAGCACTTTAAAAACACCTTATCTCCGGAAGTGTATCTTTTTCTCGCTGTATACATAGTATTCTTTACTCTATTTTTTCCTGGCAAAAGCTTGTCAAACACTGACTTAACTTTCCTAGCGAACATTAGTTCAGCTGGTGCCATGTTTGAGTGTGTTCTCTGGTTTGGCGTAGTTCTGTATACCTGTAGGAATTGCTGAAGCGCCTTTTCCGTTGGAACTCCTGAGGCTTTCTTCAGCGCGCGCTTTAAAGTATCGACAAATCTTTCTGCGAGTCCATTGGACCTCGGATGATACGGCGGCGTCGTTATGTGGTTAATTTGATATAACTCACAAAATTCCTTAAATTCTTCAAACGTGAATTGTGTACCATTGTCACTCACAATACACTCTGGCACACCGAACCGTGCAAATAGTTCATGCAAAAAAGTTGTTGTGGTATTGGACGTAGGCTTTTTGCAGCGTAGTACTTCCGGCCATTTTTTAAAACTATCTACCACTATTAAGTAGTAATAATCTTCTACTGGACCAGCGAAATCAATGTGTAATCTTGTCCACGGATGATCCGTCTTGGGCCATGGTTTGTGTACTATAGGTGGTGCCTTAGCTGCTAACGCACACCCTTTACATCGATGAACCATGTTTTCGATATCCACATCCATTCCTTTCCAATATACAAAGCTTCGCATTAAGCTTTTTGTTCTATTAACCCCCGGGTGACCCATATGAAATTCCCGAAGTATTCTTTTCTGCAACTTTTTTGGTACTACTACTACTACTCTCTCACCATATAATACAACTGTCACAAATTGAATAAATCTCCTGCACTTTTTGGTCATTTGCTACGATTTTGCTTTTTATTTCTAAAATGAAATCATCGCTTTCAGCTTCTTTTTTGATTTCCTTTGATGTAACCGGTAGCTCTCTTAAAATGTTGTTTACCATGCTTTTCACCTCATAATCTGCTCTGATATTTGCAATAATTGATTCTTCGAATCTTTCTTCTTCACTCGGTACGAGTCTTGATAAGCTATCCGCATGAATTATATTTTTGGATGATAGGTGCTTTATGTGAAAATCATAATTTAGAAGAATGGTTCCCCATCTCAACAGACGATTTGCCGTATAAACGGGTAACCCTTTCTTCGAACCAAAAATAGTGATCAGAGGTTTATGATCCGTTTCAAGAATAAAATGTCTGCCGTGGATGTATCTGTGAAATTTTGTTATGGCAAAAATGATACTCAGCGCCTCTTTTTCTATCTGTGAGTAACTTCTTTCTCCTGGGAGTAAAGTTCTCGAAGCATGTGCAATTGGTTTTCTAGAACCATCTGGCATTATGTGTTGAATACACGCTCCTATCCCGTATGAACTGGCGTCACTTGCCACTACAATATCAAGTTTTTGATTGTAATCGGTTAAAAAGAGGTCTGATGTAAGCATTTTCTTTATTTCATCAAAGGCTTTCTGACATTCTACCGTCCATTCCCATGCCTTGTCTTTTTTTAGTAGTTCATTCAACGGAGCTCTTAGATTGTACATTCCTTTAATGAACGCTTGATAATTTGCGAGCCCCAGAAAACTCTGTAGCATCGCCACATTAGTAGGCGTCGGCATGTCTCTAATCGCAATGGACCTTTCCGGATCTGGACATCTGCCATTTTTGTTGATTATGTGACCTAAATACTTAATTTCCTCCAAACCAAATTCGCACTTTGACTCTTTGACTTTAAAACCAAAGTCCTGAATCTTTTTTAATACTTGATTGAGATGCTCTCGATGTTTGTCGACGGTTTCGCTCCTTACTATGATGTCGTCTAAGTAAGCGCACGCAAAGTCTAAATCATTCAACATGACGTCCATAGCTTGTTGAAAAATGGCTGGTGCCACTTTAATACCAAAAGGAAGCCTGTTGTACTTGATTAACCCTCTATGGGTGTTTATCCCTAGTAACTTCGAACATTTTTCGACGGAAATTTGGGGATAGGCATCTGATAAGTCGATTTTTGAAAATATAACTCCACCATTTAGCTTGTTAAAAATCTCCTCCGGACTCGGTAACGGGTAATGGTAGTCCTTGATTACCGGTAGTCCTTGATTACCGAGTTCAACCCTGTCAAAAAATCAACACAGACTGATTTGGAATGATTTCTTTTTTATGCACACAATCGGCGCAGCCCATGAATTAGATTCTACTTTCGAAATAATTCCCATTTTTTCCAACCTATCAAGTTCTTCGTTAATTTTCTCTACACTTGCGAAAGGCACGTTACGTTTCTTTTTAAAAATTGGCATAGTATTTTCCTTTAATTCAAATTTAGCTTCAAACTTATTACATTTTCCAAGACCAGGTGTGAAGGTTTCCGGAAACTTTCTTTAATTCATCTTTAATGTCCTGACTTGTTTGCGTATTACTTTCTACTTTTCTGCAGAAAGAGTTTAACGGTTTATCCCATAATTCGAACGTTTCAATAAAATCTGTACCCATCAAGTTTTCTCCATTTTTCAGAATGAAAACCTTTATTTTTTTAACGATCCCGTTCAATTTCATGGGAAGTACAACCTCGCCTTCGAAGTTAATTTCCTTTCCAGTTACCGTTCGATCGCGATTCGTTGACTTCATTATTGTGGGTCTTTTTAAAATGTTCCATGTTTTATAGTTCATTATTGTTAAATCTGAACCCGAATCGAGTTAAAATTTGATATTCTTTTTAAATATTTCAGTCGTTACATATTTCCTCAAATCTCTATCTGATTTGATATTCGAATTTGTTTGTCTAATTCGGCTATTGAATTTTTTCGTTTTACAACACAATCCTTTGTGTCCCTTCTTGTGGCACACGAAACATTTCTTATTTCTATATGGGCAATTTACCTCCCAGTGTCTTTCGTTGCAACGTCTGCAATTATATGGTGGCACCTTTTTTTTTCTCCTCGTTCTTATTTAATTTTTCTTGTCTATTTTTAAAATACGCCGAATTTTTACTCCAATTTTTTTCTGATGGGTAATTTGACTTTTTTTATTTTTTTTAATATAAGCCATGCCAGCTTCTTCGATTTTTTGAGACTCTTTCTTTAAACTTACGGCCCGCTGACACTCCTCTGCTAACTTTTTCAGGGTAAGGTTTTGTTCAAACTCTACGTCTTATTTCGGCACTCTTACTGGATACCAGTCCTTGAGCAAAAATTAAACACTTAAATTCTTCAACCGTAATCTCTGCCAATCTGAAATTGTCACAATGTCTATTCACTATAGCTGCATATGTTAAATAATCCTGATCGTCGGATTTAGTGACATTCATGCATAACCATCGCTTATCCCAAAGAGACATATTTGCTCCAAACGGCTCTTTTAACAATTTCACTGTTTCCGAGAATTCCAATTCATTCGTTCTTCTCGGTAGAATAAAATCTACAAATTTGCTATGTTCTGCTGTACCTAGCTTTCTTAGTAATAGACTGACTTTTCTTGAATTCGACCAGTTTTCACAGTCTGTGTAGAAAATATCTTCATATCATTTAAAGTACGCTTCAAACGTTTTTTCTTCGTCTGGCACATAGTTGAAAGTTTCCAGCGAATTAAATATGGTGTTATTAGAATATGAAGAATTTCCCTCATTGTTATTTAATTTCTCCAATATTAACTTTTGAATTTCTAAAAGTCTTTCCTCTTGCTTTTCTTGATATTTGTCCTGGGATTTGAATAATTCAGCCTGACTCAACTGCTGGGATTTGAATAATTCAGATATGACTTTGGATAATTCATCCATCTTTAGCTGATAGTGTTCATGCAACAAAGAATATACCTTTAATTTGTGTATCTATGGATATAATATAAGCTGACCAGAAAAATCGAAACAACTTACGACTTTTTTATTTTGTGTCTTGCTTTTACATTCAAGCCGTGATAATCAACTTTGGTATTTTTTTTTTTATTACTTCTGTTCGCGTATTTCAATGACAAACTTCTGATTTTTATTATCAGAGGTAAATTCGTCACTATAAAATATTGTTGAGCAAACAAAAAAAAGAAAAAAATAATTTTTTAAAAGTTCGTTACCTTTCAAAATCGACACGGTGTATTTGTGCGCCTTTTAATTCCATGCATGTTTTTGTAGTCGGCCAGTTTTTTTATTTTTTAACGGGTGTCTCGTTGTAGATAACTTTTTCAATTTAAAATCACCGTTATTCGTTTACGACACCTTTCAATTTTTTCTGAGTGAACGTTCCTTTATGCTTAGTCGTCCTTTAACGAGTTCTAAATATTCAGAAATTCAGAATCCTTCGCCGTTCCGTTAGATGTTGGACTTTTAATTAATAATTTTTTCCTTCAGCCTGGTTTCTTCAATGACTTGTCCCAATTGTTGAAGGCTATCAATTATTAATTCTTTTTTTCTTTTTTTTTTTTTTTCGTATGGTTCTTTCTACCTCGTCGCCATTGTTGAAACTTGACTAATCCATGGAATAATAATGCAACACAAAATGTACTTAGAACAAAATGTATTGAAACAAGAAAATGTACACAATATTTACATATAGTCTTTTGTATATTCCTGGGAAGATCTCTCGTTCAATCTCCTCGATTCCTCTCCTCTCTTCCCGGTACCAACCATATTTATATGGTCGATACTCCACTATTAGGTGGATCCTACCACAACAAGACCAGTTTGTGATCTGTTTCACATTTAGCAATATGTAGAATATTGCAGATATCATCAATACCTCCACTCTTAGTTATGAAAAAATCTATTAAATGGCCATGCTTCGATAAGGGACGATTCCAGGTAACCATATGCTTCTCTTCTTGATGAAAGAAGTTATTATTGATTGCAAGATCAAACTGAGAACAAAATTCAAGTAGATATAATCAATTTCTGTTCATCTTTCCAATACCATAAGGGCCGATGAGTGCACCTCAACATAGTGTAATGGTCAACAAACTTGTCTCGCAAGCACAGCGAGTAGTGTGTTCGATCCTCATTCTTTTCCGCTATACTTTCGGCTTTGTGCTACATCGAAGCTACGCTTTGAAAATTACCATAGGTGCTGAGATCCTCTAAGGTGTCGTGGTACTTATCGATTCTTGCATTAACGTCTTCAATGTCGAGCGGTTACTCTTCTTATGGGGTTGATCTAATGGCTTCTCCAAGAACCGCATAAAAGATGATTTTTTCTTCCTTGGCTATTGGAGAATTGATCGAGAAGAATGATAGATATAGGCCACTTACTATGACAACGCGAAGTTTCATTATCCGATCATCGACGCTATACACCTGATCTGCCATAGATATTCTCGTGGCAAACCCAACGCTACCATCCTTCTGGCGGGGAGGGGATCGGTTTAGTCGTCGATAACCCGACTATGCGCATGCATATACGTGCATGCATACCTATGCGCATGCATATACGTGCATGCATACCTATGCATTATATATATATATATGTGTGTGTGTGTATTTATGCGTGTGTTTGTGTATGTGTGTGACTCTGTATGTATATATATATATATATATATATATACATACATACAGAGTCACAGACTCTGTATGTATGTATCTATCTATCTATATATATATATATATATATATATATACAGAGTCACACACATACACAAACACATGCATAAATATACACATACATACACAGACATTTTCTTATAATTTTTCTTTCATACATATTTTTTAATCACTTTAAACGTTATTTTTAGTGGATACTCATATTTGAGTAGACGCTCCATTTCTTTATGAAACAGTATATTTATTTATTTATTTTAGCCTGACGGCCTGAATATTCGAGAAATCCTTAATAGGCAAATCATATTAAAGTCAAACTTTGTTCGACTCGCGAGGCTACTCCGTGTCCGAGTCAGTTAAAGCACAACGGATCTAACGACGGTTTCTTTCTGCCCATAGGGACGCATGTTCGAATCTTGTCGGAGAGTGGCATACTTTTTTTTTTATTAGGATTTCGCGAATATGCAGATGTGGCAACAATATTCAAAGTAGGGACGAATCTTAAAAATAATCTCGAAAAAGCATTGTAAATATAATACACAAAATTAGTTTTAATCAATGACATAATAGAAAAGAAGCAATGAAATGGTTTTGGATAAAGAATGATAAAGATTGAAAGTTTATTCAGTTTGATATCCATCAAACGTTTCTAATGAATGCTGTAAATTTAGGCAAAATTTACTGCGCAATAAGAAGGCAGTAAGAAGGCAGTAAGAACTAAGAATAACCAGAAAGTCTCCCAGAATTAATGTCGTATCACAACAAATTTATAGGGAAAAAAGAAATAATGATTGTTATGACCGCATATGATTCAGCTGAAGCATGTGAAGTAGTAGCGACATTTCTAATATGGCGACTAAGACATCTATTTGATATCAAGGTTTTATAATGATAACAGTGTGACATTGATATGAAAGAAAAAATCAAACAGTTATCGATAGACCAAGATGTAAGGTTAATTAATCTATAGAGCTGTCCTTGAATTTTGATTCGGGGTCTTTGCTTGCTGCTTATACAATGTGTTGATTCTGTTATCGATAACTAAATCAACACTAAATATTTCTCTGTCTTCTCTCTTAAATACATTTCCCCAAATTTCTTTTTTTTCGGATTTCTTTCATAGAAAATATTCGTCCTTTGACAGGATTCGAACCTGCATCCTATACGGAACCGTCATTTACGCTGACGTGCCTTAACCTATGAAAATTTCTCGGACATTCAGGCCGGTAAATGTTATTTAATACTGTTTATTATAAACAGAGCATTTACTTAAATACTTGTATCTATAAAAAGAAAGTTAAACATAAAAATGTCTTTAATAAATAAATTGTCGGACTTTGTCCATTTCTTAATATATATATATATATATATATATATATATATATATATATATATATATATATATATATATATATATATATATATATATATATATATATATATATAATAATAATAATAATAATAATAATAATAATAAAGAGAAAGAACAGTAAGATATATAATCCGGTGTTCTTATTAATTATTTTTATTTTCACAAAACAGTGCTCAGTTCAATTACTAATTTAAAAATATAGTTCCATCGCTACACAGTAATTACCATGTTTCAAAAACAGAAACTAAAAACTTCAAATTCAATTATAGAATTAAATTAACGTCCCTTGTCCTCTTTCATTTTATAATGAATTTAGGAATTATATATATATATATATATATATATATATATATATATATATATATCATGGGAAGTGAGGTTAATAAATCTTACAATGGTAAGGGAGAAAGTTGTAATGGCTTTCTTTTAGAAAAATTGACCATTCCAAATATATAGGTAACCCAAATTTACTGAATAAAAGAAGTAAATTATTAACCACATCTAGACATAAAAATAAATATTCTTTTGAAACTGTAGACTCATATTGATTTCAACACTTGCCACCATTCTTTATGTATAAGCTATATATGTTTGTTTATATAAGCATATATATTTTACTTACTAAATACTTTCCCCATAATTCTGAATTAGATAACTTATTTAATAAAAACACAGTTAAATTAAGCTACAGTTGTACTTGTAACTTCGTAGACACAATAAAAAGACAAAACGCCAGAAATTTCAAAACTAACGAACAGCAAAACATCGCTAACAGTGAAATATGCAACTGTAGAAATAAAAGCAGATGTCCATTAGATGGAGTTTGCAAAGCTGAAGCAGTAATTTAAAAAGCAGAAGTAAGGCACAAATGGCCAGAACAAAATATATATAGGGCGTACTGAAGATAACTTTAAGAAGTGATGGTATAATCACAAGTCATCTTTCAAGCTGGAAAGTCTTACAAATTCTACTAGACCAGCCAACCACGTGTGTAAATTAAAGGAGAAAATAACAAATATCTGATTGTAAAACTGAAAAATTTAAAAAAAAAACCTTACTGCAATCATAGTAATACCTGCAACTTTTGTCAACAAGAAAAGTTAACTATTATAACATTTCCAGACCAAAAAAACTTTGAATGAAAGATCGGAAATTATGATCCGTTGCATACGCACTAAATAGTCCCTTTTGAGTTCATATTAACCGGGATGAAAAGAAACTATGTTCATTTCATTTAACCCCCGAGTGATACATTTCCAATACCTTTACTTTTCTCTACCTCTTCCGCTTCTATCACATTTCTTGTCTTATCATTTTTTTCCCGATTCCATTCTTCAGGGGATTCTTGTTTTAAATAGTATTTTTAATTTTTTCGTGTTAAAATGTGGGTGGAGGGTACAATTTCTACTCATTATCAACATCATCACTCCTCGGATGAGTTGAGAAAGGCCTCCAGCCATATTGTAATTCTAAATTTTAACTGCCATCTACTATATTTTTTATATTCTACCACCTATGATTTTCACACATGATTCAGTATTCAAAATGGAAGTATTGCTCTGTACACTGAGGGCTACTTTTCAGTCACCCTCTTTCATACCATCATTAATTCTATCTCTATGGCTCCTTTACATATAAGCTTATGTAAGGAGTGGGTAAGCTTAGTGTAGGTACATATTAATCTTGTATATGTCTTTATATCTTTACGTGTATTGAGATTCATATGTTTGTGTGGTGGCTTGTGTATATTTACACACTGTTATGTGCAGTTATGTACGCAAGTATATCTATAGGAAGAAGGAAATTACTGGAAAGTAATTGAAACTCACCTGAAGCGAGCTGAATGTGTAATGCTCCTCATGCCAATGACACTTCCACCGAGCTTCACTACGGCATATGACTTCACTGAATTTTGATGTGTTCCTCTCGAATTTATATTTAAACTGGGGTCATCAGGAGAGAATGTGCACCGTTTCGGGGCCTTCCTCTCAACGGTTTCATTTGCACACCGGCCCCCCTCACTGATGTGAGGCCCCATTATAACGATATACAAGTGTTGTAGATAAACTAGTTCGAATGTGTAACGGCGAAATTAAATTTACGAAAATTCCGAAAAACGGCAAACCTCGCGTTCTGAAAATGCAACGTGAACCTCATTACGCATTCACGATCAGTCATGTCATGCCGTCATGTTCGCTGAAACACTCCACGGAGTATTTCGTTTATTCCATATCCACATAGAACTATTTTCTGTTACTTCTATTAGGCGTTTTATACTTTTGGCCCTATTACGCCCTTTGATTCCAATTTGACCCAGAAATTGGTACAGAGTGCCTGAAACGAAACCCCTTGCTCCAATTTCCACTGCTCTAACAATTGCATTATACCCCTCCTTTATTAGCTCTGACTTTAGATTTTCATATTTATTAGTTTTATAATCGTGGCTTTGTTCCATCCGGCATTCATATGGTACCGTTAATTCAACCAGGATGATTTTATGGTTCACCCTTGACAGAAGAACAATATCTGGTCGCAGACCTTTACTTGATATTATTTTGGGGTAATCATTACGCCAACCAGGAAGGTCTGCAGATACCTCCCAGATGCCACCAGAACTAAGGAGATTTTTCCCGGGTATAGCATGACATTTGCTTGTTTGCTTAGAGCTGACGTATCTTTTTCCTTCTGAAACAAATTCCTGGGCTGAATTAGATGACTCAGACTTCATATACTTCTTCATAATTCTGACCAGCTCATCCAAAACACTATTGTGCCTCCATGTATATCTGCCATTGACAAGGGCTGTTTTACAGGAACTAAGAACATGTTCTAATGTTTGTGGCTTTTCCTTACACAGCGGACAAGTGGGATCACTCTCTTTCTTCCATTTAACAAGATTGTTCTTAGATGGTAGCAGGTCATACGTGGAACGTATTAAATAGCTCAACCTAAGTGGAGCCATCTGCCAAATGTCCTTCCAAGTAATAGATTTCTGAAGAGCCTCCTCCCAGTTTGTCCATTGGCCTTGTTGGGATTGTTGTACTCCTCTTACGAGTCTCTTTTTATCTTCTTCTTTCATCGCATTTTCGATGACCATGTCACGGCGATCTTTACCAGAAGATTTCGACCACCATTGCCTTTCATTTAATCCTAACCCTTGTTTCCCTGATTGAGTGTATCCGATGACTTCATTGAAAGCTAGATTGTCTTTAGCACTTGTTATCGTCTCTCTGACCTTCCACTTTCTCCCTGTTTTTAACGTAGGTTTTAAAGCTTTTATTGCTTTATCCTTGGAATCATCCAACATCATTTGAAGTCTAATTTTTCCGGATTTATACTCTTCCACAATCGATTTAAATGGCAACTTTAGTTTTGCTTGTCTGCAGTACAAAGCGATATCAGACAAACCTGGAGGCAAACCCAACCATTTCCGGATATATTTGTTTATTTTCCTTTCCATTGACTCAATTGTACTCATTCCAAATTCGTACACAAGTATGGGCCATAGTAGCATTGGAATGAGCACATGCTCTAAGCACCATACCTTGTATTTTCCTTTTAGAGGACAAAGATCTATCTTATGGAGATCTTCTTGTAATGACCTGGATGTTTCTTTTACTTGGTTGGTATCTTTTAAGGATTGATCGTACCACCGACCTAAACTTTTCACTGATTTTTCTGATACAGTAGGGACTCTTTGGCCACCTACTACAAAATTTATGTTTTTGTTCAACTTTCCTTTTCTAATAGAAAGACTTCTGGACTTGTTTGGTTTAAATTTCATTCTACACCAACTTATCAGGTCGTCCATCAAGCTTAATATCTTGCGAGTTGAACTTACTTTGGATGAGAGGATTGTAGTGTCATCCATGAACGCCTTCACTGGTGGCATTTGACAACCTCCACCAAGCTCAACAACATCAGCCTTCTTGTTTGTCGCTTTGAGAATCAGTTGCATTGCTAGAACGAAAAGTATTGGTGACACTGTACATCCCATCGCAATTCCAACTTCAAGTCTGTTCCACTTAGTCGTAAAGTCTTTTGTAGTGAAACGCATGAGGAAACCATCAAAATAAGTTCCTAGCATAATAGATACTTCCTCAGGAATATGGTACATTTGTAATGATAATTGTATCATTTGGTGAGGTACTGATCCGTAGGCATTAGCTAAATCCAACCAAATGACATCCAAATCTTTCCTTTTAATTTTTGCTTTTTGAATGGCCTCCCAGATCATGCTTCCATGCTCTAAGCAACCAGCTATTCCTGGGACACCACCCTTCTGTACTGATGTATCGATATACTCATTATCGAGAAGGTATTTGGTCAACCTCGATGCCAAGACTGCGAAAAATATCTTTCCTTCTACATTGAGAAGCGAAATTGGCCGAAATTGACTGATGTCCTTGGAATTCTTTTCTTTGGGTATGTATACCCCTTCCGCTATCATCCACTGTTGGCTGATATGGTAATTTTTCCATGCTAACTTTAAGTTAGTATGTAACCATTTAAGAAGAGTAGGACATTTTTTGTACAGAAGGAAAGGTATTCCGTTAGGGCCAGGTGTAGATTTATTCCTACTTTTGTCGACTATGCGTTTTATTTCTTCGCGTGTGGGTGGTTTCATATCAAACTTCACTTTAGGAACGGCTGGCCAAAATAAGTTGCTATTATGATCTAGAGGAATATGTCGTTTAGGATCAGAGTACATTCCTCTTAAATGTTCCTCTAGAATATTTTCCTCTACTTTAAGCACACCTGATCTTGGTTGATCAAATATATTCCTCGCATATTTATACGGTTCCTGGAAGAAACGCTCTTGATCTTTCCTTCGTTTCACTCGTCTCTTTCTCAAATTTTCAGCTCTGCTAAGAGCGTTGTGCTTCTCTTTAAGGTCCTGCCAGATTTTAAGCAAGCCTTCTTTCTCGTCTAAATTTGCGAAACGGATTTGTCGTTTTAGATTTCTTTTTTGTTTCTCAAATCTATATATGTATACGGTTTTCTTTTTCTGTATTTTTCATTATCTGTACCCGCTTTTTTGTTAACTGTTGCTTTCCAAATTTTTATCCAAATTTTTATCCATTTTTTTTGTTCCTTCACTTTTTTCTTTTCTTTTCATTTTATTTAATAATATTTTGTTATTGTATATTCCATTTTTTCTGCCTCTTTTTTTTCCCCATTACATCATATCACGGACGATCGTTCTACACTTGACGACTTCGTCCGACAATTTTTGCTACATCATGCTACACGCGAGACGTTTTCCCCGTCACCATCATTACTTTCTTCATCTACGTTTACAGTCTCACTGTCCTACTCTTAGGACACACACTAGTCATAATTAACCTGCCTAACGTATTTACACCGATTACCGATTTAAATTTATGTTTATTTTCATAAAAAGTTTCGCATATCGAGGAATCAGACGGAGATCGGGTTTCTGCTAACAATACTATTTCCAATGGAAAATACACCATCAACAAAAATATCTCTCGGTGAGTACTTCCCATTTCTTCTTTTTTTTCCTTGGTCCATTGAAGAAGGACACAGGCGTGTCCGGTAATTCCGAACATAAAACTTTTCTCTCCGTGATTTATGTCTGTCATATGCTTAATAATTAATATTTAATAAATGTCTATCGTACTGATTATATTGGTACCGTTTGTTTGTCCTATCTAATATATATATAGGGTTAGGGTTAGGGTTATATATATATATAAACTCAGTAAATTTTAAAAAATAAGTTAGTACAAAATTCGCTTGAGGATGAAATGGAATTAATGTTTTTAATTTAATTATATAATTAAATTCGAATCTTTTAGCTTCCATTTTTGAAACATGGTTATTACTGTGTAGCGAAAAAACATTTTAAATCAGTTAATTTATAATATTAATGGTCTGTAAATTTACATTGAGCACTATTTTGTAAAAATTAAAAATATCAATAAGAACACAGGATTATATATCATACTATTCTTTCTATTTATTTATATATACATACACACACATTCACACACACACACATGTATATATTATATATATATATATATATATATATATATATATATATATATATATACATATTCTTTAATATATAATTATATCAAATAAAATATCCGATATTATTTCTGATTTATAAGCATTCCCTCTGATGCCACCGTGAAAGATAAGATACTGAACTTGTCATTTACTAACATTAGTTTGGTACAAGGCCACTGATATGGACGTCCACTATGCTTCAATCTCATTAGTAATGCTTATCTGAACAGCATGTTGACTATTCCCGCGCATCGTTGCATCCAAGAGAAATTAAACCATGTAAAATTAAAGGAAAAAAAAGCTCATGCTGTTGACGTTTATAATTCAATCGCCTGAACAAATATTGAAACCGATTGATCACGTGATGATTGGGGGATGCATGATTCATTGTATGAAGTGACTTCACCTTTTTAAAATGTCCCTCTTTAACACATGTTTCATTTTGAAGCTTGACAGTCAGATCCTCGAAGAATGAAGATGTTAGAAAATATTTCGTTAATATTGTCAATTGCATCAGAAAACCCACTCAGAGTTCGGCAATTATATTAAAGGACAAATCTGAAAATAATCCCAGTGTTGCTTCGCTCTATTGTATTCTTGAACAGCTGTCAGTCACCAATGCCTTGAGTAGGGTTGTTCATCCTTTCTATATTAGGCTTCATTTTTCTTTAAGGAAAGAACCAATCCCCAATCTGGAGATGATGAGTGGATGTAATATTTAATCTTACGTACTGCAATATTGGCTGATTTTGAAACTTTGAGATTGAAACTGAAGAAGGAGAGTAACATTGTTCATGACAAAAACCAAAGAACAGTTTTTCAACGAGACATACAGTCCGTCTGAAGTTATTATTCAATGACTCGAATTTGCTTTGAAAATTTGTATCGAGTTTAAAACGATTGATTTAAAATTTTAGGTGGTTTCAATGTTTTATTAAATTTATTGGATTTATTATAAAAATTAAACTAATATTAGTTTAAAGCATGTGAAATCAAATACAAACTATTTTTTTTTAATTTTTTCTATAATATATGTTGAAACATGGATAATGGAAATTATCTAGCAAATGCTGAAAAGCAGAAAATAACTAAGCTTTTGAGTGAAGGAATGTCCATATAAGAAATATCAAAGGAACTTTGTAGAGATTGTTAAACGATAAAGTGGGTTCATGGAAATCTAAAGCTAGAAGTAAAGGAAAAGATTTTTATGAACTTGAGGAGCTCCTTTCCGATTTCTTGTTTCTCTGTTCTTAACATCTTCAAAACTAAATGCAATGTCAATTGCCATCTTCTGTCTTCTTTGATTTCAGTTTTTAATTGATTTAAGTTTGTAGGCAGTTTCAATTTGTTTTATTAAAGTTATTAGATTTATTATAAAAACTGCAGTCTGAAGTTATTATGCAAAACCAGAAAATAACTTTTTACTTCAATAACAAAGTAATAAAATCATCAACAATTGATAAACACCTATAATACAACAAATAACAAATATATATATATATATAAGTCTTTGAAACACTTACATATTAATATAGAGATTTTTTATCTCAATACATGCCAGCAGTCTATTACCCATTAATTTTGTTAAATTGTTTGCTTCAGCTGGTTTAATATCTAACCTGGTAGTTTCAATGGCTTCCTACAGATATGCTTTGCTGTCATATTGTTTGCCATCATCATATAATTTCATATTCTCAATTGACCACAGGTTTTTGATTGGATTCAGAATGGGTTTTGATGGTGGCTATTTACTTATCTTCTCTTCTATAAACCTTTTACATTAAAAAAATCAACGGTAACCATAGATACGTGAAACAATTTACTTAGAAACTGCGAGGTTAGGACTTGTACTATCCAAAAAATGTCTTGTCCATAAAATCGCAATAGTTAGCACTGTTCATTTTAATTCTTTCATCTACTTTGAATAGTCCAATAATTGTTTGGCTGACAATTCCAGCCTGTATTATCGCCCTTCTGTGTCCTTGCTGCCATCTTTTAATCTACCTTGGATCTCTATTCTATGTAATATATATGCTCTGTTATAATAAATACATTGAGCTCTCTTTCTGGAACCGTTTTAATATTTCTTAATACTAGGATTCACCTGGATTATATACCAACGGATCTATTAACAGTATATATATAAAGTTCAGAGCAGATAACATTAGAAAGATTTTAGAGTTCCATGAAAATAAGTGGATACAACGTTAAAAAACACAATATCCAGCTGGGCTAAACCATAAATTAAACAATATAGATAGTATTAATATATAACCCTACAAATCAAAACCTACTCACATTTCTCACCCACACAAGACAGACATTCTTACGGAGGTGTTGACGCCTCACACCCACCCACACGGACATACACACTTACACACATCATACTCATCACTCCCTAATGAACCAAATGATAACACACACCCACAGCAATATTCACGCTTACACATATCATACTCACTCACTCCCTAAGAACCAAATAACACACACACACACTTAACAGAGACACATACCCTCTCCAGGAACTAATAAAACTGTCAAACTGACCTGGGGAATTCAGAGCAGCGTAGATCTATCTAGCTCTTACCTCAAATAACTGTTTGACCAACACAAGCAATGTTAAAAGATTCATGTTAAAAAAATAAAAAGATACTACAGACAAAAGTTCATTTTCTCTATGAAGACATTCATTTCTGTAGTTTACTGCTACCAGCAAGCAGAAATATTTCGTCTCCTGATGATGGTCATTTTGGCCGAAACTATTCGAGGAATCTAAATGAAATAATAATAAAAAAACGAAAGAATATTAATCTACAACCCAGTGTGTCTGAAGATTTTAACATCTTTTTATTGTTCAATATATATATATATATATATATGATATTGATAACTACATACGATATGAAGTTATTATGCAAATCAAATGAATCGAATTTGCTTTGAAAATGTTTTAAATTTTAATTGGTTAATTTTGACATAAAAATGTTTAAGGAGTTTAAATTGGTTTTCTTCAAGTTATTGACTTTATTATTAAAACTGAAATCTGAAGTTATACAAAACAAGAAAATTGCTTCTTACTACAATAACAAAGCATTAAAATCATTAACAATTGATAGACACCTATAATAAAAGAAATAACCAATGTATATAATAAGTCTTTGAAGCACTTACGTCTTAATATAGTGACGCCTCTTTTCAATGACAACCATCAAACTATTATCAATTGATTTTGTTAAGTTTACTTCAGCGGATTCAGTTTAAGACATGATGATTTCCATTGCTTTACAATGGCCTGCTTTACTAAATTAAAAAAATTCTTGCCTTTAGAATAAAATCATGAAAAGAACGCGTACATTCTTATCTAGGAAAAGAATATTAATATTTTTTTACCATTTCCAGAATTCAGAATAAAAAAATGTTTCAGAAATATACGGGGTGACTCCAAAAATTTGCTATCATTTTAAAACCAATCATCTTGAAAAGTACCAAGTCTAGCTCAATGAAATTGAACAGTTTAAGTGTTGAATATCATCAGTTTATTATTCAACTAGCAGCATGGCCCGGTGTTGCCAGTGCTTGATTCAAAAATCGTATGACTCATACTACAATCGCTATCACTTGACTTAAAATATTTTTGCTTTTCCTTGCCTTTAAAGGAGTGTCCTTTGCCGTGCTGATGCCTTACTTCTTGCTTATCTCACACTGAGAATTTGGAGCATGTGCATGTAAATTTCGGTGCAAATCCGTCGAAAATTGCGGCCATGAATTCGTTACGCACACACACACATCCTGCCTTTATAGATAGAGATATATGCACCGCCTGTGACACGGCACACGTCGGGTCGGTAGTTAAGCTCTTGCCAAACACACTGATGTTGATGATGGTCTATCAGATCATTTAACCCTATATAAGCAGCCTTCCAATTTTGTGGTACCAATTCCAAATTTGTTTGCCACTTGGTGAAGTTTTTGCAAATTTTGCATTGAATGCACGCTGCAGTCTTGGGTGCGTCTGTCGAGCATATTCCAAGACGCAAAATCACTTCTCTTTGGCAGTGAACGGCATGGCTCAACCTGAAAAGAGAACAACAATAACACATTAAACATAAAATCTTCATCTGTTTCTATACATTCTGTTAAAATTTGAGGCTATTTCAACCAGAATTGCCCAAATTATTATCCTGTGAAATGATGTCAAATTTTTCGGGACACCCTGTGTCGTAATCTAAGGAAGGTTACTGAATGGAATAATCAAACGAAGGTTGGTAATGAACGATAATACTTAGGACAAGAACAACACATATAAGATTCGTGAGGGGCGCGTATAAGAAGTAGTCAACTGCTAGAAGTGAGTCAAGAGAATTCCACAATGAACCTTCAATTGCAGGCTATCTACCAACTGCCCCACGCGGTCAGATGTGACACGAGGCAGAATTTAATGCGGGGTATCCGTGCTCGTAGGCCCGGCCATAATTCCCCGTAGACCCCGTTTCCTGAAACGACCTTTCGACATAGCCTCGTCTGGAGATCCTCTTTGCCCAGAGGCAGAGAGTTTGACCTGCATAGCTGGAGACGAATCTCCAACTGCAGACCAACATACAGTATTTACTACTGCATTTATGTGAATGGAGATATACCCATCATCATCCGTTGATATGCTGCAACACCCAGTATGAACTTCAGCCACACTTCGAATCGCTGTAAGAAATGAAACATATTCCTAGCATTGAAAAAAGTGATTACAAGGAGAAACAAGGATTTGGCTTTTTATTATTGTTCACTCAATACGGGACCGAAGTGCGACTTAAGATACATTGTTACTGAATGTGAAAGTTGTAAGGGCGTATATGTAGGCAGAAACGGTTGCATATTATTATAGATAAATAGCAGCATGCCCCGGCGTTGCCCGTGATTGATTCAAAAATCGTACAACTCATACAGCAATCGCTATTACTTGACTTAAAATATTTTTGCCCTTTAAACGAGTGCCCTTTGCCGTGCTGATGTTGCTACATGCCTTACTTCTTGCTTATCTCACACTGCGAATTTTTTCTAAGCTCTATACTAAACATTAAATCTGTTACGAAAAAAGAACTAAACAAAATGAACACAAAACGATCAGCTTTAAAAAAGGACTCGTAACTGGAAAGACCGAATGAAAAAAGAATGTTAACAACAATTACTTTTTCACACCCAACCCAGTTCTGCGGAATCAGAATCAACGTTGAGTTTAAACAAGCGAATGAGCCAATTGGAGTAAAGTGCCATGGAGATTTAAATTTTTCCCACTTGCATGGTAGTTAACATTCGTGGCAGCCAGCTATTGGCTCTCACTCTGGCCAGTAGAAAATGACTGCAAACTACATGAAAACTGCCGTAGAAGCATGAAAAAATCGATTATTTCTACTATCGATGTGAGTTGGGAAATGCAAAGTCGGTCTTGGCCTTCCCGCTAACTTGGAGCATGTGCATGTAAATTTTGGTGCAAATCCGTCGAAACACACATACCCTGCCTTTTATAGGTAGAGACTAGGATAGATAAAGGTTGACCTTCAACACGAAGAGATTGAGATTGTAGGGATCAGGGAAGCACCCCCTTTGGAGTCTGATCTACAATTCTACAAAAGAAGATGTCTGAGTGGAACTTAAGATTACCAAAATAACGCGAAGGGAAATTAGGAAGACCGGACTCTGTGTATGTGGCGGGGCGAGATCCTGTTTGTGAAGTTTTGAACTCATGGAACCAAGGAATATAGTTCCCCTCGAATCTATAGCATGAAAATAGCAGTAGAGCAGCTAGTAAGATTTTGTCTGGTATGAGAGGGGTTGAATGGTAAAAATGAGTTATCACGCACAAGGCCGTGAGGCCAGAAAAGGGAAGATTGATCAGGTCCAGTTCAGATGTGGCAGCAATACTCCTTTTTTGGCATGAGTGGTCTCACCTGAGGAGGGACGGTGGTGTAACGAATAGCAGCTCGGAGTGAGGAATCGGAGAGCAGAGTTCGAATTCCAGTCAAATCTATTGCATTCACTTACGTGCTAATACTCTTGGGAAAGGTATGAATCCACTTCATCCCTCCAGCTATGGGTAAATAGCAGGACAGACCGAGTTCTATAGCCTTGGATGGCAACTAAGTCTAACGCAGAAAGAAATAGCAACTTACCGCGGGAAAGAAATCTGCCTCGTCAGTCATGTAACAAAAGATACATGATCACCTATTCGTGTATCACGCACGGTATATAACTGATTGTCGTGTTAATATCCTTGGGAAAGGTATGAATCCTCTTCTCCTCCTCCACCCAGCTATGAATAAATATCAGGATAGACCGGGTTCTATAGCCTTGGATGGCAACTTGTCTACCGCGGACAGAAATGGCAACCTACCGCGGGAAAGAAATCTGCCTTGTCAGTCATGTATCAAAAGATCGACTAAGCATGTATTACGCATGGTACATAACTGACTGACGTGCTAATATCCATAGGAAAGGTATGAATCCTCTTCTTCTCCTCCCCCTCCAGCTATGAGTAAATAACAGGACAGCCGGGCTCTATAGCCTTGGATGGCAACTGGTCTACCGCGGACAGAAATGGCAACCTACTGCGGGAAAGAAATCTGCCTCATCAATCATGTATCGAAAGATACATGATCGCGTAAGCGTTTATCACGCATAGTACATAACTGGCTGGTCTCATCTGGCTTTTGTAGATAGAGCATCGCAGAAGTAATCGTGTACTTCCTGGAATGGTACAGGAGCCGTCAATTTTCTTGGCATCTTTAGCTATGGATCGCATATATGAGTTACACTTGAAGTCTTATGTGTGCTTGAGTCTCAAGATTGGAACCCCATTTAGAGTATAGCCATTCATCACGATCTGAGAAATTATACATATATTTCTGTGTTGATAAATCTTTGCTATTTTGATTTTGGAGTTATTGCAGTTTACAAGCCATTCCCTCCTCCACTGAAGTATACGTGTAAGGTCAGATGAGTGGAGCAGCCAGTTTCATGTCATCAAGATTTCTGGTTGTGCTCCCATAAACCATGGTATCATCTGCATATATATTTATTAGTAATCTTATAACACTCTAAGGCAGATCGTTAATATATAGCATAAAAACGGTAGCAACGAGGAGAGAGCTTTGGGAGACGCCTGCCTTCATTGATCTTTTGGCGGCAAAGGACTGTCACTTATGAACGGCCATTATGGAAAGAAATAACTGATTGTCAAGAAGTCTGCATCAGAAATGTCAAAAGCTTTGAAGATATCTAAGGTGATCGCTCTCATGCTGGATCTATTATCAAGTCCTTTACTGATTCTTTGCGTAATGACTTAATGCAATGTCAATCGTTATCTACTGTCATCTTGATTCCTCTTCTTTTATTTTTATCGATTCTTAATAAAGTTTCTCTTTTTTTCTTATTCTTTCACATCCAGTAACGACTTATGTCTCAGTGGCTTTACTGTTTTTCTTGGGGTGAATTTATTTAAAAAAAAAAATTAGTATGGATGTATAGAAAGTTTGTTTTGTTTGCTTGTTTAGTGGCATATCAACTATTAATGGATCATTACCAAAATTCATGGAACCAATAATTAATGTTCATGGAAGGATTAGTAATTTCTTTTTCAGAGATGTATTGCAGGTATTTTTACTACAGAAATGCATTTTTATATTTTCATGTTTTAACCTCAATTTGGGGGTTAACTATTTGCCCATTGCCGGAACCCTAACAAGTGCTACCACCACGGATCAGGGTGGACCTGGGAACAACAGCAATTAAGAGGTGATCCACGTTCCTCAAAACCTCTCGTTCAGAGGCCTTGCTGCCGGATGTAGTTTATCATCGTACCCAGCACATTGCTGCAGTTGACGTGACTGACAACCCTCTTTATGATATCCTAAAACGTTTACTAATAACACTGAGGATGCTTGTGTGATATTGTAACGGCGTCGAGCACTTGAATTCTTTTAAACTGTGCGTACAGCTACAACTTCCTTACCTGCGAAACATTTCTATTTCGAGCAACGTTTAAACAATTACAATAAATTGTATATACATTCGTAGATGATGGTTTTTTCCCCCTTTGTTTAGAGAATCACTTGATATGATGATAAAACTAACGGAATTACAGGATTGAATTATTATCCATAATTCGGAATTTACAACAGGGCCCTTGAAAAATATCGTGAACTGAAGATGACTGAAAATAATAAACTCACATTAATTATCTATTGTGAAGCACTGTATTTTTTAAAATGAAGTTTATGAAGTTGGCATTCAACATCAGATACAGGTAATTCGTACATATTCGACAACACACCAGCAGATTATAAAAAGGGTAAAGTCGAAGCAAAATCAAATCAACAGGATCATGTGCTGATTTTTAAATCACCTGATCCTGTTAATTTGCATCGTCTTGAGAAATATTGTTCTGATATAGAGTCTGGCAAGACAAAACACTTAACATGTGCGAGTCAGTCGTGGCAGCTGTATTCAATACTCAGCTCGACAAATTACTGCAAAAACAATATATTCTTTTTCTAGACACTTACGCAAGAATATATCCCGTGAATGAATCAGTCCATTCATGATAGTAAGGAGTGTAACCGGCTCTAACAACAACATATATATAGTGATTTTCCAAGCGTAGCATAGATGTGGCACAAGGCCAACAGTATGGGTCGCCCAGTGAGGATCGAACTCACTACTCAGTCGTAATTAGGTTGGTGCAATAATAATGACGTAATAATGTCGTTTTTTGACGTTAAAAAGTACGTCAAATTACGACATTATTACGTCATTATTTTGCACCAACCTAATATTTCAGTAAAAAAGAACACATCCGCTATAAGCATATATGAATATAATCAATATTGGCACTGAACTTCAACAAAGATAATTTCCTGAAACTCAAAAAATAATTATGTTCAGTTTTGGCACTTGATTTATTTTATAAAACATTCTTTTCTTTCATATTTGATGGGAAACAAAAATTTACACGAAATGTTTATTTGTAAAAATTGCTTTTTTAGTGATTTTTTTTTAAAATTATCTTGGCGTTCGTTTTATTATTTGCACCAACCTAATAATATCGAAAAAATAGAAAGTAATATCAAGAAACATTGATAAATGAAAATATCGAAAAACATTTCGAATTGTAAGAAAATTTAAAAGTAATAATATTAATATAATTATAATATCGCAATAATAATAATAATAATAATAATAATAATAATAATAATAATAATAAACTGCCAATGAGAAAATAATAATAATCATGACAAACTCCCAATGAGAGGAATAATAAAAATAATAATAATAATAACACCAGTCGGTGTCAGCAGCCATAAAACTGCCAACCCGGTACCCTTACAATGGAAAGTCATAGACATTGGCTAGTCCGACATCAAAAAGATGCTTAAATCATTGTGACCCTGATAAAAGGAAGAGAGAGAGAACCGATAAACCATATCCCGAACAGGGAAGAAGGCATGAACCTCTACTCCTGTTCAATAGACGTGATAGAAATGCGTTCCGGACGATAAGCCTATCTACTCCTATAAGAGAATAAACACATAAAATAAGGAAGAATTAAATTATGACTTAATTCTTCAGTCCACTAAGTACATTGGGGAGGGTTTGAAGTCAGAAGTTTAATAATCAATAGCAATGGAAAAATGGAAACCTTGAAATATATATATATATATATTAACGAGAAAGAAGAGTAAGATATATAATTGGTTGTTCGTTATTAATATTTTTTATTTTTATAAAACAGTGCTCAATGCAAATCTACAGTGCATAAATATTATAAATTTACTAATTTAAAAATATGGTTCCATCGCTACACAGGAATTACCATGTTTCAAAAACAGAATGTAAAAACTTCAAATTCAGTTATAGAATTAAGTTAAAGTCCCTACTCCTGTTTCAATTTCAAGGGAATTTTGGAATAACTTATTTTGAAATTTACTGAGTTTTATAAGCAAATACAGTCATAATATTGGTTTCTAAGGATACGGGGAAGTTCAGTCATTTTGACAAGGGGTGGTAGGGTATTCATTTTCACTGACAACTATTGTATCAAAATATGAGTTACTTTCGAAAAGAGCTTAAGTCAAGGTAAGGTAGGGGTGCCTTTTTCCAACGATTGATGACATCCGTTCAATGCATGTCGTCTGGTCTTTATACATATATTGTATTTGATGTTTAATAATCATTTTTAAATAATTTAAGTAATTCTATTACTTTTATATGTTTTAAAAGAAGAATAGTCTATTCGTAATTAAAATTAAGAATAACATTTTAAAATTACAGTTCAATATGACGTATTCATATACCAACAACCCTTTTAGAAAAAAATCTTAGATCTTAGTTTAGATAAACTTTTCTGCCTGCTATCCGAATGGCTGACGCTAGACTTTTGGAGAGCAACACATTGTGCCTTTTTGCGCTCAGGTTTTCAAGTGACTTGAAGTAGAGCAACTGCATCGAATCAATAGCTGCATCTATTGCAAGGAGTTTTGGATCAATCTTGCCAAAAAAATGTCCTCGTCAGAGTCCATCTTGCACATATCTGGTCTGGTGCTCCTGCTTTACATCTCCAGTGTCTTGATAAAATCCAAAGAATTATGTATAATGCACTCGATCCTGACTTGACATTTCGATTTCAGACAATTTCTCACCGGCGTGGTGTGGTCCCCTCTGTCTTTTTTGCAAATATTTTCATGGCAACAGCTCTGACGAGATTTTCTCCTGCTACACCGACTACATGAATTTAAGCGTGCTACTTGATTGGCATCTAGGTCCCACACGTTTGCTGTGGATATAGCTAAACGCAACTGCCACTTCTACTCCAATATTTTTTCGCTCTCGCACTTCCTGCTTGTGGAACTCTGTTTACTTGCTTCCTTGATAAATACAATAATCAAAAATGTAAGTGCAATGTCAATGGCCATCTTCTATCTTCTTGAATCCTTTCATCTTTTGTGCTTTCCTTAATCTTCCCTATACACAGTCTTTTCTCTCTCTTTCACGCCCTATAACCAGCTGCGTACAAATGGTATCCTCACCTTTCTTGAAAATATTAGTTATTATTATAAGTTATTCATCTAAAAAAAGGAGCGTTAAAATCGTTTGGCGTCAGACCCACTGGCTTCCCAACTAAACACTGGTGAGAGGAAAAAGATCATTCTGGCCTTCAGTAATGATACCAACATTCATACTCTGGCTTCCATCTTCAATATTTCAATCCTTCATGAGCTTCCGATCATTAGCTATGATTAATTAATGATGAACATGTCATTTTCGTTTGTAATTGATTTTATCACGATATTTCTCTTAAGCTCGGAGAGTACTAAGTTAGGCCAAAATTTCCTCCATTAAATTGATAAATATTTCCCTAGAAAAAATCCCCTCGGTAAAATATTTAAAAGAAACACACTAAAACTAAGTTATACCTGCACCGATAATCTTGTGAGATTATAAAGAAACACAATAATGAAATTTTAAACCAATTTAAAAACTTGAATGATAATGCAAATTCCAAGATAAATACTTTTTATAATATTAACCAATGTAATTACAGGAATTCTAACGAATTGCAAAACCAATGTATGAACAACGCTGTGGTTTATCTAAGTACTATTTCTACATTAGAAAATCCGACTGTTGAAAAATTTTATATTGGGAGTACTAAGAACCCTTTTAAGAATAGATGGTACCAACATATCTTATCCTTTACCAATAGTACTTCTCTTTGTAAATATTTTTGAAATTTAAAGGAATTTAATAAAAATCCTACGGTAAAATGGAAAGTATTAAAAAAAACTAGAACGTGTAGTTCTTTAAATGAACTTTGTTTCTTATGCTTACGTGAGAAAATAGAAACTACCAAGTTTACTGGTAAATACTCTTTATTAAACCAAACAATTAAATTAACAGTAAGTTTACCTTTTAGCTAACAATATGCTTAAACTTCGAATTTGATAATACTTTTTCTTACAGTAATATTTGGTAGATTAATTGCAGTGCCACTTATGTCTTTTACTATTCTATTGTGTAAAATTCATTTAGATTTAACATAGCTCTGCATTGATACCTAGTTAGTATTATTAACATCTAATTGGGTGTATAGATGTTTGGTTAGTATTATTAACATCTTTTATTGATTAGTTTGTATTATTATCATCTTATATGGAAGCTCATTACTGAACGGTTGTATATTAATTTACCAAAGTAGTTTTGAATCTGATTCGATTTTTCTGCTTACCTGTTTCTTAAAGAAGCTATTTAATTATCAACTATAAAATTCTATGTAGGAAGATGCCTGAGCATATAACTAGTTAAAATTATGTTAAATTATCTCCCTATCCTTTCCCTTTAACTTCCTGTGAAATTTGAAAGCCATACTTCTCTATATTTTAATCATTTGTATCTGTTGCAAACGAAATCGTCTAGACAACTTCATGTTATGAAGTATATCATTTTTTCACCTCGTTTGGATTCTAGTCTAGGCCTCACATTTGAATGGTTAATCATTGTAAACTCACAGATCTAATTTTAATTCTGTCTTTTTTTTTCTCTCTTTTTTGTCTTCTCTTTCTCTTTAGAAAAAAAAGGAAGTATTCTGCTTTTGAAATTAAATGAATCGTTCACTCAGCAGGAATTTATCATTTCCAGAGGAGAATTATTTGTAGTGTCGAAACATGATTGCCATTGTGTAGCGATTTTTAACATGTTTTGCTTTAAATGATATTAGGTTGGTGCAAAAATAATGACGTAATAACGTCGTTTTTTGACGTATTTTTAGCGTCAAAAACGACATTATTACGTCATTATTTTTGCACCAACCTAATATTTAGCTCTACTCTGTATTAAGCTTTTTTAAAATTAAATTTAACGGACAGTGGAATTATACACCATTTGTTCTTACCTACATACCTACTTACCTGTTCTTACCTATATATATATATATATATATATATATATATATATATATAATTTCTTCACCGATAGTATAACTGAATTTCATCCATAACACAATCTACAGAAGCGGTGATTGAAAACTGAAAGTTACATTATTTAAATTTTGATATATATATAACGGAATCGCGTAATAGTTGAGCCGTCCATAATATTTACGGTTTTTGTTATATATATATATATATATATATATATATATATATATATATATATATATATATTAGTTTGTTGCAAAAATAATGACGTAATAATGTCGTTTTTTGACGTATTTTTAACGTCAAAAAACGACATTATTACGTCATTATTTTTGCACCAACCTAATATATTACCGCAGTTCTAAAAAATAGGAAAGTGGAATTGTATTTAACATATCACCATGTTCAATACGACACACACATACACACATATGTATATATATATCCATACCCATACAAATATAAATAAAAATATTTATATACATATATAAATATGTAGATAAATATGTTTGTTATTATATAGATTCACATATATCTAAACAATATATATATATAAATATATATATATATATATATAAAGTGTAGAAATAGAAAACACCTGTTAAACAGAAACCTCAAACCAAACAAAAAACAGTTATACGTAACTAATTCATAGATACATATCATCTAATGAGACAAAAAACTCACTAATTCATCTGTGCCTTGTCTTTTCAGGAAGTTGGCGATCATGGCTCTCTCAGTTCCCTGTCCTTTGTTGCTCATAATAAATTTTGTCTCTTATTTCTCCTAAACCTTTTTCTGTCTACCATTTACACAAATTGCCAGGTAGGTGATGCTCCGCTTTCCTCCATCCATCTTGCCACCAGTATGTCCTGCCAGTTTCAAATTTTCCAAGCCCTCTTTCCTCATTATGTGGCCCAGAATTTTCAACTATTTCTGTCTATAAAGTATATGTGTGATTTTTGTTTCCATTTTCTCTAAAACTTCCTCGTTCTTCACATGTTCACTCTATGGTATTCCCAGCATCCCTTGTAGAGGCACATTAATTTCGTCTAAAGTCTCTTTTGCATCTGTGAGGAGATCGCCCAGCATTTTGATATTAGATTGATATTAGATAACAGTTAAGTACTCTTTTTTTTGTTTTGTTTCTAATAAGAGTTTCATGTTTCTTAATACTTTGCTTAGCTTTTGGAAGGCAATTTTGGCCATCCCAATGCACCTTGGAGTTTCGACGCCACATTTTCCGTCCTCTGTTAAAACACTTCCTAACTCTAGAAATTTCTGTACTTGCTCGATTTTTACACAAACAAAACGCCGGCAATTTAATCCCCCACACCCAATGATTCAACAAAAGAATCTAAGCTGGAAAAATCCAACATTGTTTATGAATTAGTTCGCCACAGACATACATTGGTTGTGCAATTAGTAGTTGACCCATCTACTAATTTTTATATATTTTTAATAATAATAATAATAATAATAATAATAATAATAATAATAACTAACCAAACCCTGTCTTACGACGATTTCTCTTAATAATAATTTAAAAATAATTCATCAGACGATGTTATTACATTTATGGTAACTGGATTTTTGGCGATTGCTTTAATCTGTTTCCGTCGTTCGATATTGTGCATCTGAAAAATGATGGCTTTATCGCGTTCGACATCGTTCCTTTGGCTTTTGGCCCGGTTAGTAAAATAATACTAAGCCTAAGCCTCAGACAGTATCTCTTCTTCTTGAGAGGGGCTGAGTTAATTTTCCCGCAGCTGAGGCGTCGCCAAAAGGGAAAGTGTGGAGGTGGGGTTCCAGGCTGCCATCGTTAAACCCACTTCTAACTGACTTTGTGTTACATTCTGTAGCGACGTTGGCTAACTGGAAAATACCCGCTTCTCGTCCTTTTAGGCTGGGATCAAAGGGTAGTATCTGCTTCTGGGTTGATAAACTATATTTTATCTCTCAGCGTAACTGAAAATATTATTGAAAGCTGCCCTGTCTGAGAGAAACAGCTGCCCCCGGCTGTACCTCTTTCATTGCACTAAAGATGGGAGATCGATAGTAATACCGTTGCCAGCGAAACCGACGGTTGTGGGGTATGGGCTATTTGGGGATCTGGTCCGGGTGCACACGATCGGGCTCCCGACATTAAGTTGATCTTGTGTCACATCCTGCCAGCGTCTGTCGACAAGAAAATCCAATTGCTTCTCGGCCTTTTGTTTGGGGTAAAAGTGCAGTATCTGCCCCCGTGAGGATAAACTACATTTCATCTCTGTCATTTACAAGAATCATGTGGGGTCTGCTTACCAACCCTACATATTTTGGATTGTAAGAGTAATTATTTTGGGGGGACTGGGCTCCGTCAGGTCATCTTGTCCAGAACACATCTCTGCTTCTGTGGCTGCAGTGCATGTGTTGCCCCTATGAGTCTTAATGCGTTACGGGATTCGTGATTGTCTGAATATAACGAATCCAACTGAATTTCGAACTCCGCTCTCTGATTTTCAATTCCGAGCCGTTATCCATTACACCACCCATACATCCAAGTTTCCTGCACTAAAGAGGACAACTTACCTTACCTGGTATGAACTGCATTTTCACATAATCAATAGAATTGTAGCCTTGAGCCAAACTTGACATTAGCAGACATATTTCAAAGTTTGTAAATGTTTGTCTGGTTACGCCTCGTAATCAAACAGGAAGTCAATTTTTCATCCTGACAATATCAAGTGTGCTTGTTTATAGGATGGGATGTTTATCTTTACAACGGAGTTATTTTGGTTAACATCCTTCAAAAATAACTGACAGAAAAAAAATGCTTCAATATTTTTTAATAGAAGTCGTATTTTTTTTTTTTTTTTTTTTGTCTTTTTAATCAATTCACTCCATGCAAGACAGAAAAGCCACTAAGACACAAGAGGTTACTGGGTGTGAGAGAATTAAAAAAAAGCAAAAACAGAAACATTATTAAGGAGCGAGAACAATAGAATTGTAACCAAGAAGACAGTAGACAACGACTGAAATTGCATTTTTGAAGATCAAAGTTCGCTGGAAAGCATAGGACCGGAAAAAAGTTCCACAAACGAGAAATGCGAGTTAAGAAACTGTTAACATAGAACAGTTGTCGGCATCTAGCTATTTTAACTGTGAATTGTTGGGAAATTGCCGCCAATCTAGTACCTCGATTAAATGCATAAATTCTAAGTACCATAACGAAGAGTTCAACCAGAGAATTACTAGGAATGTATTAGGTTGGTGCAAAAATAATGACGTAATAATGTCGTTTTTTGACGTATTTTTTAACGTCAAAAAACGACATTATTACGTCATTATTTTTGCACCAACCTAATATTTGTACCACATAGTCACCTCCCTCTCGACATTTTCCCTTTTGACGTCGCCTCAGCCGCGGGGAAATGAACTCAGCCCCTCTCAAGAAGAAGAGATACTGTCTTTAGTTGTGGAGGCACTAGAAAGCTAGGTTACGGCGGTGGGAAAGTAACTGAAGCCGACAGGTTATGTCAGGGCCAATAATATTGCAGATTCTTCTTTGGATTTTATCAAAACCTGTACATATATAATAGGAGCACTGCACCATATGTGGCAGTGATATTCAAAACAAGGACGAATCGTAGACTTATAAATATCCAACATGGATTTGTGAGAGAAAAATTGTCTCGCACGACACAGTGGACCATACTGTCTTAGCAGTACATCTTCATGTCAGCGGAGAAAGTTAGCCCGTGAAGGCGCTATGAGTCACTCTCCTGGGAGTCAGTATTAGGCATACTGATAGAAGGCAGATAAATTCTTTCATTTCAAAAATGATTTACTAATCAAGTAGAAAGATCATCCTCATTGCAAAGATTAGTACAACAATCACCTTATTCTCATTGAACCTTGCTTTGGGTTTCACACAGTGTAGTAAATGTCATCATAGTTACGTAATTATGGCAATAAGTTAACTTAACCTTCGGGCTATGATCAAACGTCTTCGCCCCATTACACTATTTCTGTCTTTGGTCAGTTCACGAAAAGACGTTTGAAAGATGCCTATTACCAATAATTCCAAATCTGCGGGTGCACCTCCCTCATTCCACTCAAAATGGTCGCTAGACTATTAACACCAGCGTGACAATGGTCGCAGGAACCGGGTAAATTTTCGATTGACTGATGGCAACCCCACGTTGAAAACGACTTTGTGTCACACCATGGCACTGTGGTGAGGTGAATAAATATACCCGGCCTTCGAAGTGGAATCAGCGTATAGTTTCTGTTTTCCATTCTCCTTGCAAGGTATCGGCTATAGATTTTCTACTCAATTTACGACAATAGTCGGCCCCTCGCCTATTTTCCACTGACCTGACGTAGTAAAAGCTTTCTTATCTCATGATCTTGGGTTGTGGAGTTTTCTGGCTCATCAAAAAGCTTAATAGTTCGGATAAAATCTTTATTATTCTTAAGAACCTAACACCAAGCTATCCCCTAAGGAAGAAATGTTTCCCATGACCGTGTAAAGTGTCAGATATTTGACCTATTTTCAAAAATGCTTGTGAGTATTCATCAGCAAACTCTTCGAGCATATTATCAACACGCTTCTGAGCGACGAATAGTATGGATTTTATTCCTCTAGGTCCACTGCTGATGTTTTAGCTACCATTACAGAATGATTGAAACGGTCGATAGTAGCTTCATCACGAGAGGGATAGCTATGGATATCTCAAAGGTTTTCGACAATGCGTCCCTACATATACACACCAGCAATGCACTCTTTTCTCCTGGGTAAATTCATGAATATTGTTATAAATGGACAGTTCAAGATATCAATAAAAGCCTCCTCCGAAACTCTCTTATATCTGCTCCCCTCTTTCCACCTTTTATTAACGAGCTCTTAGGCAGATTCTCAGATCGTTTAGAGCACCCAACTGCAAAATTTGAAGGTGAGTATACCGTCGGATTATTTTAAATATTTGAAACTAGTTGGACACAAAGGCGTCCTGGGTAAGACGATAAACTACATCCACGTCCTGGGTAAGACAATAAACTACGTCCTGCAGCAAGGCCTCTGATCAGGAGGTTTTGATGAGCGTGGAACCATTTCTTAATTGCTGGTGTACGCAAGTCCACCCTGACCCAGAGTGGTAGCACCTGTTAGGGTCCCAACTATGGGCAAATATTTAACCCCCGAACTGAGGTTAAAACACTATGAAAGTGTAAAAATATGTTTTAATATCAGCAATGCATTTTTGAAGGAAGAATTATTACCAGCAATATTTTTTTTAAGGAAAAAAATATTACCCACAATACATTTTTTGAAAAAATATTACCAGCAATAAAAATCTTGTCGGCATTAAATAACCCATTGAGGTTGATATACCGTAAAACAAACCGAACCAAATCGGACACAAGGCAATGAATTTCGCCTGTAACAACGTCATAATCACCTAGTTCGTGGCCACCGCCAACCTGTCGCTAGCGATGCCTAAGTTTGGTCTTCGCAGCCATCAACGTCATCAATTGGTAATTTCTTCAATTCTGATTCCTATTATTTGGTGGAGGAGACGGCGTCTTCGACGGTCTTCATAAGATAGATGAATATGCCACAGTTTATGGAAGCCCCTCCAGAAATCACGATGATCGATGCCTGGCAAACGATCTCTCCTCTAACTTAGTTCTAAGAGCTAAGTGGGAGTAAACTGCTTTGCAATATTCAATATCGCAAAAAAAAACAAGATTATATATATATATATATATGTGTGTGTGTGTGTGTGTGTGTGTGTGTGTGTGTGTGTGTGTGTGTGTGTGGAATTAAAAATTAAACTTAAGACCTGCTAAAGCAAGGAAACACTTGTATTTACATTCTGTATTTTTGTTAAATATGCTTGACAATACAAATGATTTTTTTCCAGAAATAAAATCCAGGACGTTATATATTCATATTTTAGTAAGCTGTGGATACTGCAGTCAAAGAATATAATTAATTGTGCATGCAAAAATTTGAAGTTAGAGACTATTTATATATATATATATATATATATATATATATATATATATATATATATATAAGATAAAAAGAACTTCTTGAAGTTTTAAAAAATCCCATAGTTGAAACCTATACTGATGGAGAAGGCTACAAAAGTTATCAAAATGATTTGGAGTGTATTTCTCCATCGTGCAAGAAATTATTTATGAATGGAAGGCCTTTAGGGTGACGGCCTCAGAATCAAGAAGTGACCGCCCGTGAAAAATAAATATAGTCTTTTACTAAATTATAATGCCATAAAAGAACTGAATATATTAGCATGGTTACTCTGGTTCAATGTTTTCTTGCATGTGAATGCCTGAAGCAGGAAATAATTAAAATTAAACAACGAAAAGAAAAGAATCTGTCTATATTTCTGAGATGAGGTACTATGTACATTATTTACATTATTCGGACTATTATCTCCCTTTTCTTTCCATATGTGGTCAGCCACATATGGAGAGAAAAGAGGGATCACCGCCTTCTGTGGGTTCAGGTTGAAACCATAGACAAAGAAAATCATTGGAAAATTCGTAAACTTAAGGAATCAGCACATACGCTAGGCCACAAAAATATCCTGAGCCGACCAAGTATAGAAATGAAGACAATATGGGAACTAGTAATAATGAGTGCCAGAAAAAAAGCAATAATATCAACGAAAATTGCAATATCAGCTCTGGTAAAAAATATGCAATGATAACGGCACAAATTGCAATATGAGCACTGGTAAAATGGTTGCCGAAGACATTACGTTCATAAGTCCCAAAAATTTATACGCAGATGTCCTCAAGGACACATGGCACAGTGGATAAAAGTGTTAGTTAGATCCAGTGACAGGACCCAATCATCTGGTTATGGTGGTGGAGAACTTGGAGAGATAACTGATATCCATTAGACATGGCGCGTGGTACTAGAATAGTCTACCCCAGCAAACGAAATAAAGGGTTCAGTTCGACATTCCAACTACCTGAAAAAGGCCGAAACGTTGTGATAAATATGGCAACAAAGATGAGGATGATAGTCCGAACAATGTAAATAGTGAAAAGAAATCACTGAAAATAATTAAGAACGAATTAAAATGAAGATTTAAAGGATAAAAAAAGAAATTCCGAGAAAGATGTAAGACGATTGTTACCTGAAATAAACTAAGTAGAATTCCTGAAACTTTAGTAATATTAGACATAATCCAACCCATTCCAGAATACGGTGACAAAGATGTATGTGTCTTCTGAGGATTCGCACATTCCGGGGTTGTTTACATTGATACTAACTTCCCAAAACGCTCGTTTTTGTATTAAAATCCAGGCTTAAGATTCGAGCCAACCAGATTCCAAAAGAGCCATGTTTTTCTGAAAAAAAGAAAATACTCTGAAATATCTTGATGGATTATCGAATATAAAGATAAAATTAAACCAATGTCAGATTTGAGCAAAGCTATCATCAACTTGGGAAGCGAAAACCGACATGGAAAAATGTCCATTCCAGAGACCGAACCTATCAAACTGCTTCTGCTTCAAGCACACCGTCCCTACTACCACCAGAAAACGCACAGACAAAAAGAGAGTACGTGAATCAAACTCAATGAATTAATTTTAGGAAACTTTCCCGCCGAAAAGTCGTCACACACAGCGACGCAGAAGCTTAACAATTTCTATTTTTTTATTAAATATGTTGTTATCAACACAGTTTGTTGGCTTCTTCTGCAAAATCATTTTTCATCACAGATAAAGGAGTCTTCCCGGCATATTAGCTAATCTCACCTGAATTCCCTGAGGATACACAACGACGCAACTATGACTGGGCGAAATCACCGCCCTTTCTGGTTACCTCCCAGCACGCTGATGTCAACACACGATAGCCGTGAAAATCAATATCACCAGTAAGAGACAACGTCACGAATGCTACGCCTCTGGTAGCGCTGGCACACCGGACAGGTCATATATATATAAAGTTATTAGCACAAGGTCAGCTTAGCGCCCGTGTTATCCCAGAGGTCATGTATATACAGAAAAAAAGTAATGTGTTTTATGAATATAAGATGCAACAGTGTATATGACGCACCTTTATGATGAAGACAATAATTTAGGAGGAAAACTGGCTTATTTTTATGGAGCAGAATTTAATCTGACAGTCTAAAATTAGAATACAAGGTGTTTCAAATGTCTATGTCGCATTCCAATATCATGTACTACAAATAGTAGCATGATTGAACTGGTGCCATTTTAAAGCTAAAATTGTAAAGTTTTTTTTCTGTTAATTTAATTAACACTCGCCATGAATTTTGCGCAGAAGTACTAGAGATATTGGAAGAAAACTGATTTGATGACCGGCTTGTTTTTAGCGATGAGGCGACCTTCCACGTAAGTGGGTAAAATTAACAAGCATAACACACGTTAGTATAAGATTACCTCAACCTTGTCTGTCGATAGATTTGGTTGAACAACGCTAGGTGTCACAGCAATCAACGGTATAAAACTAAACGACCAACTCTTTGTTTAACTTTTTGCTCCGGGATGCATGCTCATGCTCTCTCTCTCTCTCTCTCTCTCTCTCTCTCTCTCTCTCTCTCTCTCTCTCTCTCTCTTTATTCACTCGGCAAGTCGACTTCTTAACTTCACCAAACCACGTGGTGCATTCACCCATACATACTACCACACATTTCATGAATGAGCTCTTTCTTTTTTTTCTTTTTTTTTTTTGTCGATGCACACACATGAATATAATTTTACCGCTCTTTTGAACGAGGTTATTTTTTATATAAAACACAGGGTGTTTCAAAAGTTTATGCCACATTTCTAAGATCTCGTATCATGAACTACATATGGTAGCATAATTTAACTGGTATTATTTAAAAGCTAAAAGTGTTAATTTAATTAACCCTTGCCATGAATATTGCACAAAAATGCTCGAGATGTTGAAAGACTACTTTGATGACCGGCTTGTTTTTAACAATGAAGCAATCTTCCACGTAAGTGGCAAAGTTAACAAGCATAACACGCGCATATGGGGAACTGAGCACCCTCATGTAACTCTTGAGCATGTGCAAGATACCTCTAAGGTAAACATGTTCTGTGCCATGTCAAACAAACATGGGTATGAACCATTTTTCTTTGAAGAAGGAACAGTCAATGGTGAAACGTACTTTACCATTCTACAAAACAGGCTGATGAAAAAAATGCATGAGAAGGAATCTACAGACTTTAGTTACCCACAGGATGTGGCATCACCTCACTTAACATCATCTGAACACCACTCTGCCTTGCAGACTGCGTGTTCCTGTGATGGCTACCTAGATCACGCCATTGAATCTAGCTGAAATTTTTCCAGCTGTACTGGTCGAAATTTCTGCCTCTGAGCAGAGAGGAACCCGGACGAGGCTATGCCGAAGGGCAGTGTCTCGTTCGGGGAGGTAGACCGACCCAATCCCGTTTATGCGGGTCATTAAATTTGGCCTTGTGCCACATGTAACTCCGTGGGGCAGTTGCTAGATACTCTAGATCACACCACGCGGTGGGTAGGGGTAAATGAAAGTCATCGTGTACGTAACTCCCCTTCCCAGAAACGTGGATGATCTGAAGATGCGAATAACTGAAGCTTTGGCAACCATCGACAGCGCTATGCTTGGTCGCATTTGAAGAGAATTGGATTATTGTTTGAATGTGTGTCTTGTAACCCGAAGCGCTCACTTTGAACACCTGTAAAAACCAGTATAGAAACGCGGAAATATTAGTATTCAGGAAATATAAATTGTTTTTTGATATCCTCCATAGTTATTCAGTTATACATCATCTTAATGTGACAAACTTTTCAAACACACTGTATATCTAAGTAATAAAATAGCTTAAATAAAAAAACCGCTTACTCTAATTTAGTTGGGTTTCAAAATTTACAAAATCCATATTAACCATTGAAACGGAAAAAAAATGCCTGAATTCAATTCAGTATAATGATCACAGAATGTAATGCCCATTAGGTGCACTATAATTGAAAAGGAACCAAACATTTCTTTATTGGATTGAATATTATGATTAAAGAAAATACTGTACTCATTTCTTTCCCAGTCGGTTCGAAAGGAATTAGGCATTTTATCATTGGATCCAGTATTATGTTTAAAGAGAATACAGTACTCATTTTCACTATAGCTTAGAAGGAATCAGGCATTTCGTCATTGGATGTAATATTATGTTTAAAGAGTATACAGTACTCAATTTCCCTATAGCTTAGAAAAAAATCAGGCAATTCGTCATTGGATGCAATATTATGTTTAAAGAGAATACTGTACTCATTTTCGCTATAGCTTAGAAAGGAATCAGGCATTTCGTCATTGGATGCAATATTGTGTTTAAAGAGAATAATGTACTCAATTTCCCTATAGGTTAGAAAAAAAATCAGGCAATTCGTCATTGGATGCAATATTATGTTTAAAGAGAATACTGTAATCATTTTCCCTATAGCTTAGAAAGGAATCAGCCATTTCGTCATTGGATGCAATATTATGTTTAAAGATATTACTGTACTCATTTTTCGCTATAGCTTAGAAATGAATTAGGTGTTTCATCATTCGATCCAATATTTTGATCAAAGAGAATGAAGTCTTCATTGCTTTCATTATCGCTTGTAAAATCGTTAGATTTAAATGCATTTTTTTTTAAATTTCCATTTTATTTTTGAGTTAATTAAACCTCTACTTCTAACTCTCATTCTCTTATTTCACCGAAGTTCTTTGAAGCCCACATTGACTGCAAAGACGTGACAAAAAGCTACTGCTGACGGAAATTGTAACTTTTCAGGTTAAATAGCAGGAAAGTCAAGCCTCTCTAGCACTGATAATTATCCACTCAAGGAAAAGAATAACGCGGAATTTAAATTATTAAAGAACACAACTAGAATCCACTCCAGTATCCTTCCTAAGGAGACATGGCGATTGACAGATTATAAATAAAGAAAAGGAATCTATGGTGTTCCCTGAAGCACATGGCATTCAAAAAAATCCAGTTGAAAAGCACTATGACAGTGTACAGGTTATTTGACTATTATTATTTGACTATTTTTCCAACTACAACGACAAGTATAGTGCTTGGGTGTTTGATAACTTATCTCACACATTTTGTAATAAAGTGTTTATGAACTAGAGAAGAATAAGTTAAGTTTAAGGATTAGATATAAAAAATAGAAAAAGTACAGTAGTAATATATAGTATTTCTGGTATACGATATGTTTAATAACGTTAGTAAACGGCCACAAGCCGCCCAAAAAATGGAAAACATATATGTGGGGCTTTCATTGACTCGTGAATTAACGAATCAAAAATTGTCGAGAAGGCGCGGTTTCCGGATAAAAGAGGAATTCCTCCTCCGAAAATCCTTCAGTGAGGATTGTTGTTTCATCAAGAACACATGAGATTAGGGAATTTCTCTTATTCACTCTCCCTGTCTCTCACTGACTGATAGTCGAAAAAACAGGGGACAATAAAATTAACCAATATAGACCATATGCGTTGTTCTCTTTAATATTATCAAAATCGTTACTCTCGGTGAAAAGACGACTGATTTGACATTTCAGTAAAAAAAAAGAGACATTCATGAAGACATCCATGAAGATTAACGTAGTGATATAACCAATTTGTCCCTCTATGGATGATTGACAGTGATTGCCAAACACCATTATGAGCGACATATGAAACCCTGACTATACCACTGTACTTGTACGATTTGGTTCACAGGTGTTGGGGTGGAGTATTTTTAAAGGCTTTACAACAGCCTTATGAGATATGTGGAGCATCTCTGTGAAGATCCGTTGCTTTGTATCTGGATTATTCTTAATCAGCATTTTGAGTTAGTCATCATCATTTGGACGACAGCTGGCCTATCCGGATGTTCCCGGTCTTCCAGATCAATATTCCAACTTCTTAACGAAGCGAACCACATACAAACGGTACTCTCAGCTATGGCATACATCAGGACTTCTCTTTCCGGAAATACAACAGCACCAAATACAATAAAACACGAATCGTATTGAAAGATATATATATATATATATATATATATATATATATATATATATATATATATATATAGAGAGAGAGAGAGAGAGAGAGAGAGGTTGAAAGATATTGAAATATATATATATATATATATATATATATATATATATAATTTTTTTATTTAAATAATATATATACACTGCGTGCCAAATTATTATCGAGATAACTTTTTTCTATTACAAAACCCGTCCAATCAATTCACACAAAATTTGCACACAATGTTGGCAACACTGAGCTGCGCAATCACTGAAATCTTCGTAGTGATATGCGCCATGTAAACAAACTGGCGCCATATTTGTTATCAGCACAGTGATTTGATCGTGTCAAATTATTAGAAAGGTTTAGTAAAATTCCCAGAATTGAGCAAACAAAACGTTTATTAATGTTGAACGTGAATGTTTATGATCAAAAGAAGCTAATAAATAAGATAATCAAACAAATAATAACAGATACAAACAAAGGCACAGTTTTAAACAAATTATTAGGGAATGTGCTTTCCCTGTTTTGAAATTTCTTGAAAATGTCGACGATCCATAGAATTTGTTAATTATAGGATGTCATCTGTTGTAATGCCGCGAGAAATGTCAAGAATTGCTTCACACAATTCGTTGGCGTACAGTCTTCGCTTCATGATGCTCCAAAGGTTTTCGATTGGGTTCAAATCCGGAGAATTTGCTAGCTACTTCATTTTTCGAGGTCCATCGAAGCCTAACTGTTTCAAATATTCAGTAGTCTTGTGAGCAGCGTGTGAGGAAGCATTATCTTGCATAAAAAACAATGGCTCTTCTGAAGGCAACTCTTTAGTTTTTCATCCACGGTTCAAGATGCTCCGTCATAAACGCTATGTATGCATCAGTAGTCATTTTGACGCCATCTTATACTCTCTATGGGCCCACTAATGTGTTTCCAATAATACCACCCCAGATCATTATGCCTCCACCGCCTTGTTGGCGTCTCAAACACTGATGGCGATTCTGTCCGTTCATTACCCAGCCTTTGCACCATCTATCTGGCCCATCAAGTGTTGCTCGAGTTTCCTCTGTGAAAAAAACTTTAGAGAAGTTAATCTTCATATTGTCCTCGGCCCATTTCAATCGATTTTGAATGATTTCTCGTCAAAGGAGACTTCTATACAGGTTTGACAGTTGTTGCTATTTCCCTCAGATACCAATACCGAGTACTTTTAGACACAGTAGGACCCCCAATACGACTAAAAAGCTCTTGACTGGTAAGTCCAGGGTTATTCGTGGATTCTTGTTTAAGTCGTGACATGAAACGACGTGAAATAACCCTCGGCTTGCCTTTATCTGCCCTTTTGCGTACTTGTGTAGGGTCGGCGGTGAATTTTTCACTGTTTGATGACACTTCCCTATCATTTTAAAAATTTCTAGGGTAGATTTACCTTTTGAGAGTTCTGAGGTAATAGTTTTCTTTTCAGCATCACTTAAACTGCTTTTACGGCCCATCTTTTCACTAAATTCTTATACTTTTTTAATAATTTGACACGCTCAAATCACCATGCTGATAACAAGTATGGCGCCAGTTTGTTTACATTGCGTAGATCAGTACGAAAATTTCAGTGATTGTGCAGGTCAGTGTTGCCAACATTGTGTGCAAATTTTGTGTGAGTTGATTGGACGGGTTTTGATATATTAGAAAAAAGTTATTTCGATAATAATTTGGCACGCAGTCTATATATATAGAGAGAGAAATTGAAAGATATTGAAAGATATATATATATATATATATATATATATATATATATATATGTATTTAAATAATATATATATATATATATATATATATAGAGAGAGAGAGAGAGAGAGAATTGGAAGAATCTATTGGAATTAACTCCTCGACCGAATCACCTGCTGAATCAGCTGTTGGTCGCTTCAGAGTCAACTCTCAGAAATGGTCACCGATGATAATCCCAATTGCCAATGCGGTCAGTTACAAACTATGGTGCATTTTCTAGCTTACCCCAATCTTGTAGATTCATGCACACTTAACGGCCTTGAAACTATCACCACAGGTAGGGCTCTATGTGGAACTGTGGGTGTGTGTAGTGTAGCGAATAGAAGAAGAAGAAGAAGAAGAAGAAGAAGAAGAAGGAGGAGGAGGAGGAGGAAAAAGGAGGAGAAGTTGCGAACGAATACAGGCAAGCAAAAGAGGAATGAGTCAACGAAATGTGTTCTGAAATAGAAAGAATGAGTATTACAGATAAAGAAGAAGAAGAAGAAGAAATTGCGAACGAATACAGCCAAGCAAAAGAGGAATGACTCAACAAAATGTGTTCTGAAATAGAAAGAATGATTATTACAGATAAAGAAGAAGAAGAAGTAGAAGAAATTGCGAACAAATACAGGTAAACAAAAGAGGCATGAGTCAACGAAATGTGTTCTGAAATAGAAAGAATGAGTATTACAAATAAAGAAGAAGAAGAAGTAGAAGAAGAAGAAATTGAGAACGGATGCAGGCAAGCAAAAGAGGCATGACTCAACGAAATGTGTTCTGAAATAGAAAGAATGAGTATTACAGATAAATCAGAGATGCATGAAAGAATAAGCAAACTAACAGAACAGAAGGCATGCTCATCCAATAGATGCATAAAATAAAATCAAAACACCAATAAAAGAGAAATAAAAATACTTCCGAGATGTAATAAATACATCGGAGAGCTCTTCAACAACGACACGAGACAACCTGCAATGCAGAGAATATATTGAAGGACCATAAATATTAACCTGTGGTGTGAAATCAACACTAACCAAACTGAATATAAACAAAGCAGCAAGAACAGGTGGAATTGTAATACAGATGCTGGCAGAGTTAGATTATTTCAGCACTGACAAAATTACAGACTTCATAAACTAAATTTATAACAACGGTCATATACTGGAGGGCCTAAATATATCAATGTTCATAGCACTGCACAAGAAGACATCGAACAATCAACTTAATGAGACATATGACAAAACCTCTGTTGAATTGATCTCGCAGCAGACAAGGAAGAAATATGAACAGTTCGTGTTCGTTAAAGACACTGGAAAATGCCATATTTATGCTCGGAATGATATTAGAAAGAACAAAACTAATGTAATTCGATTTGTACTTGTATTTTATAGACTATGCAAAAGCATTTGTCACAAAGAAATGTTCGAACTGCTAGGTCACCTTAATATACCGGGTGTAACAGCAAAATTGTCCATCCGACAAAATGGTTAATATCTAAAAGAAAAAAAAAGACAAAAAAAAACACTAAACTAATTGAGTTTCTTTTTTCTATGCTTTCAGATAAGACGTTTAGCCATCTTGACACCATTTGTCGTAAGAGTCACTGAAAAACCCTCTGAGTTATTCAGTTAGAAAGAGAACAGGATTAAATTCGTTTTGTGTCAGACCCACTATGTCTTCTCAACTGAGCAATGATGGGAGGAAAAAGATCATTCAGCGTTTAAGTAATAGTACTAACATTAAATACTCTGACATCCATATTCAAAGTCGATTTCATCAAGAGAATGGTGAATAAGTTTAAAAAGAAGGAACTGCTAATGCCAATTGTTTCGTGCCGTACTACTTTTTCAGAAACATTTTGGTTGGGCAAACTTTCTTTCTGGCTACTAAAGCTGTTGTGTCCAGATCAACAAAAGCTAGGAGTAGGTGTTTCAATTAAAATTTTAAATGAGTGGGAAAAAAATCTTCAAGGCTTTCCGAGGCGAATAGAAAATTTTGATAAAACGACCCTGAAGACAATACTCAGTTAAAACAATGGTTACCCAATGGTGGGAAGGTCAAAGTAAGCCAGTCAGGCTCTCCACAATTGACTGTCCTTTTAGATCTTAGTAAATTTTGTCTTTTTGCTATCCCCTCCCCCTAAACCCCGTTCTGCCAACCATTTAATGAAGCTCGTTAGTTAGGCTATGAGCTGTTTTCCTCTGTTCGTTTTGCCGTCAACATGTCCTGTTAAAAGATTGTCATACACAATTATATTTCGAATCGAATCTGATGTTGTTGTTTTGCCGATTCGTTTTTCGTCTTCCAAACTGTTTCACTCTTCTTTGAAATGAGTTTTTTTTTTTTAAATTGTTGATTTTTTTTTTCTTTGGGGAATTATCCCATTAACCATTCCTCGGTCTTCTAAGCAAGTTTCACCATAAATGTGACGTTTCGACCAATGATAATTGTTCTTAGAACTGGTGTAAACTTTAATCCATTCTCTCGAAATACTTCCGGTCAATAAAAGTTGTAAATCAAAGTTTATTTGACCGCAAATATGTATGAAAATATTTGCATCGTTCTCTAATATATTTTGTCCTAGAATGATCGAATGTCCATTGTACATCTTTACAATTCGTCTGATACGAAACCATATTTGTGATGAACGTATGGAATACCCATCTTCTTTTATGCGCCAAAATTTCTTTCAGCATTTTTTAGACGTGCCGTGGCCGTTAATGACGGAGTATAAACCAAGACTTCAATGTTAAATAAAACAGTATTTAATTACAACCGAAAATAAATACTTAACAAGAGCAAAGAAGTAAAAGTCAGCCAAACATAATTAACCATTTCAATGAATACCTTGTTAGTAGCTCGGCTCGGCTTAACGTCCAGTAAATCCTAAATCAAAACCCAAATCATCGACGCACAATAATTCACACTAATTCGACTGGATAGTTCCACTCAGTAGTCACTCAATAATCACTGTAGTCAGTAGCCTGACATCGCTATTTATACATCTAGCAGAAAACATATTTTCATCAGTCCAGAATGTCACGCTCGAACCTTGGTGTCCTTTTGGTCCTATATGACAAGCACATAGATGATCATGACTCTCCACAATTTCCTATACTTTGTAGCGCTAATCAATATTTGTCTCCTTACTATCGATCCTAGTCTTTGTTCTGGCATCTATTTATACCCCGCTTCTTAAGTTTCAATGTTTCCCTATACTTAGTTGCCATCAATATGTTCTGCGAAGTTCTCCAAGCCATCTTTCTTCATTGAACACTATAAAACTCTTACGTGCTGTTAAACACGGATCTTGAAAAAGATTTTTTTAATATAGGCGTAACAACGTAAAAAATGGCTTTTACACATGTCCATAACGCCATTTGTTCTATGTGTTATGCCCCTTCAAACGTGGATTATGATGGCTCTTCAGAATTTCTTATCCTTTATACTCTTAGTACAGTTTGTCTTTAAAGCATTTTTCCACGCCCTGTTCTACCAGCCATTGGACTCTCCATAACTTCTATTCTCTTGTACCGCTCAGTGAGCTTTGCCTTTTCACCGTCACCACCAGTCCCTATTCTGCCATTCAAGCCTCGGCAAACTGTAAACTTTGTACCCCTCGAAAGGATAGTTTTTCTCTTGACACCGCTATTATTTTGTACTGCCTTCACTATTTCACCAAGAAAAATTGTAAAAAAAATATGTGAACCAAATACAATGCGATATTTATTATTTACTTTTTATAATATGTATATTGACGGTCCCGTATAGGACACAGGTTCGATTCCTGTCAGAGAACGCATTTTTTCTACGAAATTTCTTGAACATTCAAGACGGTAAATGTAATTAATACTGTTTATTTATAAAACAGAGCAATTTCTTAAATAAATTTTATCTATTAAAATGAACTTATAAACAGAAAATATATGCACACACACACATACACACACACATATATATATATATATATTAGGTTGGTGCAAAAATAATGACGTAATAATGTCGTTTTTTGACGTATTTTTTAACGTCAAAAAACCTAATATATATATATATATAATAAACAATAAAATCCCAAACCACCTCATCTGGCACGAGACAGGGATCAAGGGAGGGTGGAATGTATTTGTCTTAAAGGAAAGAAGTTTCTTAAAATTAAACCCGAACATTAAATTTATGACATTAATTTGTATTCGTTTCGGACAGCATGGCCATCATCAGGAGAAAAAATCCCTGCTTGTTAGTAACAGTGAACAACCGGAGTGGATGACTGTTTTTGAAGAAAATGAACTTTATCTGTAGTTTTCATTTGTTTTTTATAGTTAATTTTGGTCAGATCTTGCGTTAGTCAAACGGCCTCTTTCAAGTTGTTTTTAAGATAGAGGCTAGGAGTTTCAGAAGTTTCAGAATTCCCTCTTTGGTCATTTTGACAATTTTATTGCTTGCTGGGAAGAGGATGTGTGTGTTAAGTGTATATTATCTTTTAGTACTTTGGGTGTGTGTATGATATGTGTAAGTGTATATACTAGTATGAGTCGTACGATTTTTGAATCAAGCACAGGCAACGCCGGGTCATGCTGCTAGTATATAGATATATTCAAGTATAGGATTGGTGTATACGGAATAAATTCCAATAACCCAAAAATACTATTCTTAATAATGTACTCAATACAGAGTAGAGCAAATATAATCTATTCGAAAATTATAACATAAGTACATTATAAAACAGATGGTGTTGAATGTAGAATAAAGAATTTTAATTTTTTTATTCTACATTCAACACCATCACTTGATAAGACACCAGAAGTGTTGAAACAAAATGGCTATTGTAGTAATTTTATAAAATATTTATGTTATAATTTTCGAATAATATTATATATATATATATATATATATATATATATATATATATATATATATATATATAATCTTAAGGTGTGCTATATTTATGGAATAAAGTGCTCAATATCAGAGACAGAGCGTGTGTAAATATAAAAGTGAACATAGAAGTCAACACTTAGAGGCGACAATCTGTTTCATGCTATATGCAATCTTCAGGCCACCGATTGCATATAGCATGAAACAGACTGTCGCCTTTAAGTGTTAACTTCTATGTTCATTTTTATATTTATATATATATATATATATATATATATATATATATATATATATATATAGATAGATAGATAGATAGATAGATAGATAGATAGATAGATAAGCAATTCACCTAAATCAAGGCAACAGCGCCACTTTCACGCAAGCGGTTACAGAGGATTGAGAACAAAAGTAAAGAGGTATGTTAGAGGAAAGGATACAGAGGAGGACGACGAACAAGATCTTGGTGTCAGATGTCGATTGGTATTACATTTGAATATTTAAAGATTACAGTTATCAGGTACGCAAGCAAGAGGAAATGAGTTACTCAGACGGGAAATGCGAGAGAATCTGTTTGAGTAGAAGAGACGGTTACATTTAACCGTTTTCACAGTGTAAGGGTAGGACAGAGATGCCAACCTAGTAGCTCGCTTAAATTCATGCAGTCTGGGAACCAGCGAAAGTAGCTGGTTGGAACAGTTGCCATGAAAATACTTATAGACGAGAGAGAGGGAAGCCAAGACACGTCTGTGAGAAAACGACTGTAGACGAGATGCCAGATCAGGACCTTTCACTTTGCATATCCGTCTCTGGATTTTGTCGAAGACCTCGAGTCGGAGCACCAGTCTATATATGACAGCAGTACTCCATGCAAGCAAGGATGAATGGCTGCTTTACAGATTTGAAGGATGGACTCAGTTACACACACACACACACACACACACAATCACACAATCACATATATATATATATATATATATATATATATATATATATATATATATATATAAATTTACTAATCTAAAAATATGGTTCCATCACTACACAGGAATTACCATGTTTCAAAAACAGAAACTAAAAACTTCAAATTCACTTATAGAATTAAATTAAAGTCCCCAGTCCTGTTTCATTTTCAAGCAAATTTTGAAATAACTTATTGAAATTTACTGAGTTTTATAAACAAATACATTTATAATATTAGTTTCTAAGGATACGGGTAAATGCAATCATTTTAATATATTTCTATAATTGAATTTGAAGTTTTAAATTTCTGTTTTTAAAACATGGTAATTCCCGTCTAACAATGGAACTGTACTTTTAATTAGCAAATTTATAATATTTATGCTCTGTAAATTTGCATTGAACACTGTTTTGTAAAAAAAAAAAATATTAATTCGAAAACCGGATTATATGTCTGTCATATATACATATTACTACAGAATGAACTCTTCCTAACACTATGTATATTACGCTTCTGAGGAGAGAGGGACGAATCAAGCCGAGCTTCTCGGCTTGACGGTCGAACTCTCTGCCTCTGAGCAGAGAGGAACCCGGACGAGGCTCCGCCGAAGGGTAGAGTCTTGTTCGGGGAGGTTGAGCAACCCGATCCCGTTTATACGGGTTCTATGAGAATTCTTTGGCCGAGCCTACGGGCTCCGGAAACCCACGTTAAACTCGGCTTTGTGCCACATGCAACCCTCGTGGGAGTGGCTAGATTCCGAATCGAGTCGAGCCGATAGTAGTTCACTCGAAACCAGACTGACAGTCATACTAACACCTTCCACATCTTGTATTATTATTTCGTGTAATATACCTTCGTTATTTCTACTCTTGTGTTTGTTTTGTTCTTCCTTGGTCCTAACCTGGACCATAACAATATCTTACTGTTCTTTCTCTTCATTATAATATATATATATATATATGTGTGTGTGTCTGTGTGCGCGCGAGCGCGAGCGGGTATGTGAATATGTATATAATAAATTGATATCAAACAGATAAGTATGATGACTAAACATCCGATTCATTTCTATTCTTTAATGTCGTAAAAGATTAAATATTTTATGTCGGACGACTGTTAGTCGGATATTAAAGTATCAGCCACCACAACTAGATTACTGCGTCATTACCTATTATATCAAGTTCCTAACGTTTTGTACGTCGAACCTATTTTAGAACCGACTTAGTACAAATAGAAGCCTCCACTGTGAAACCACGACATAACAACAAGACAATACGGTATATATGTAACATGTTTTCTCGGGTAGAAGCCTGTGATAAATTTCAGTTTGTAAATTCGACAAAAAATATTAACCAAATATATTTAATGAGGAAACGGGACATTAGTCACTTTCCCAGATTCCCTTTGCCTTTTCTACAAAAAACTTTACGGTAACTGCTCGGATAAACTCTTCGCTATGTTACCTAGACTTTATGAATTTAAGCGCAATACTAGATTGGTGGGAAGGTCTCATCGATTCACAGCTGAATACGATAAACTTAACCGCAAGTTCTATGCAGTTTCTTTTCTTGCACTTTTTTATTTTTTATGCGTAAAGTATCCGTTTACAGCTGTTTTGGCCTTAGCTTATTTGCAAGATTGAAAATACACTCAGCAGAATAGATAAAAAAAAACACAAGTTAGGCAGATGATGATAGTAAATTTTTATTTTATAATTTGCTTTTTTTTTAAGCATCTTTCGCTCACCTTGCGACTTGTAGAATAAATATCTCAGCCATTTTTTTACCAAGGCTCATATGGCAATTTTGTTATTATTATCGCTTTTATCTAGCACTCTGTATTACTGGTTCCCATATTGTATTCATTTCTATGCTTGGCCAGCTTAGGAGATTTTTGTAGCCTAGCATATGTGCTAACTCCTTAACTTTTCGCATTTTACAGGGGTGTTCTCTGTGATCTATATAACATCAGGACAACCTTCAAAAGTGGTTCGATACTTCGAAAGCACCACTTTAAATTTGAGTGTCGCATTTCCCATCATCTGTTAAAATATTTACTAAGTATTGAAATTCTTGTACTTACTCCATTTTGCGATCAGGAATTCATCATTAGCATCGTGGCTGTTCCTTTTACTGGAATTCATTCAGTCTTCTTACAACTAACGTTTAGTCCTTTCTTCTCGCTTTCCTTTGCATTCTGTAGGAATCCCTATAGTTTCTTTCCAGTGCTTCCTGTCAATGCTGTGTTACCTGCATAAGTTATTATTTCAATTATTCATATTGATCGGACTCTTGTTCTCATCTTTATTGTCATGTTCACGGCGTTTGGGCCGTTGTATGATCCGGCCTTCTTCAGGATCTATGTATATTTCTGAGATGAGGTATTGTAATTATTTACATTATTTGCATTGTTCGGACTGTTGTCCTCATCTTTATTGCCTTTTCTAATTGTCTCCATATTTTCGGTATATCAGGTCCGTACCGATCCTTCAATATCTGTCTATATTTCTGAGATGAGGTATTGTAATTATTTACACTATTTACATTGTTCGGACTGTTGTCCTCATCTTTATTGCCTTTTCTAATTGTCTCCATATTTTCGGTATATCAGGTCCGTACCGATCCTTCAATATCTGTCTATATTTCTGAGATGAGGTATTGTAATTATTTACACTATTTACATTGTTCGGACTGTTGTCCTCATCTTTATTGCCTTTTCTAATTGTCTCCATATTTTCGGTATATCAGGTCCGTACCGATCCTTCAATATCTGTCTATATTTCTGAGATGAGGTATTGTAATTATTTACACTATTTACATTGTTCGGACTGTTGTCCTCATCTTTATTGCCTTTTCTAATTGTCTCCATATTTTCGGTATATCGGGTCCGTACCGATCCTTCAATATCTGTCTATATTTCTGAGATGAGATATTGTAATTATTTACACTATTTACATTGTTCGGACTGTTGTCCTCATCTTTATTGCCTTTTCTAATTGTCTCCATATTTTCGGTCTATCGGGTCCGTACCGATCCTTCAATATCTGTCTATATTTCTGAGATGAGGTATTGTAATTATTTACACTATTTACATTGTTCGGACTGTTGTCCTCATCTTTATTGCCTTTTCTAATTGTCTCCATATTTTCGGTATATCGGGTCCGTACCAATCCTTCAATATCTGTCTATATTTCTGAGATGAGGTATTGTAATTATTTACACTATTTACATTGTTCGGACTGTTGTCCTCATCTTTATTGCCTTTTCTAATTGTCTCCATATTTTCGGTATATCAGGTCCGTACCGATCCTTCAATATCTGTCTATATTTCTGAGATGAGGTATTGTAATTATTTACACTATTTACATTGTTCGGACTGTTGTCCTCATCTTTATTGCCTTTTCTAATTGTCTCCATATTTTCGGTATATTGGGTCCGTACCAATCCTTCCATATCTGTCTATATTTCTGAGATGAGGTATTGTAATTATTTACACTATTTACATTGTTCGGACTGTTGTCCTCATCTTTATTGCCTTTTCTAATTGTCTCCATATTTTCGGTCTATCGGGTCCGTACCGATCACTTCAATATCTGTCTATATTTCTGAGATGAGGTATTGTAATTATTTACACTATTTACATTGTTCGGACTGTTGTCCTCATCTTTATTGTCATGTTCAGGCGTTTCGGCCGTCTTATTGGAATTTCGAAATGGACCCTTTATTTCATCCACCAGGGTAGATTGTTCTAGTTCCTCATGCCACGCCTCTTCCGCATGTCTCAGTTATCCCCCTTTGATTCAACTTTCCATTTTTTTTTGTTCACCACGTATTGAACTCACAACACTTTGGATCAAGTCATTGGATACAACCAACGCCTTTATCCACTTTGCCATGTATCTTTGAGAACATCAGTATATGAATTTGGGGGACTTATAAACTTAATGTCTCGGTAATCTTTTTTACCAGAGCTCATATTACAATTTTGTTGTTATTATTGAGTTTCTCTAAAACTCCGTATTAATGGCTCCCATATTGTACTTATTTTTATGCTCGGCCAACTTAGGAGATTTTTGGGGCCTAGCATAGTGATGTCCTCTGTGTTCCATATAACATCAGGACAACCTTCAAAAGTTGTTCGTCACTTCGAAAGCACCTCTTCCGTGTAAGACCCCCATAGAGGAAAACATAACCAAGGACTGTGTGTATTCCATCCCGTGCAGCTGTGGTAAGAAAGATAAAGGAGAAACAGGGTGCACCTTTAAGGTAAGACTGCAATGATACCGTAAAGTCGTAACACGAGAGGAAATACAAAAATCAGGCGAAGCTGACCATATATGGAGGGAAAACCGAGATCACGGCCCCCTGTGTGATGAGGTTGAAATAACAGACAGAAAATATCACTGGAAAGTACGAAAACTTAAGGAATCAGGGTTCAGTTCGAAATTTCAATCACCTGAAGAAGGCAGGAGCGTATAACGACCGAAACGTCGTGAACATGACAACAAAGACGAGGACAGCAATGTCTTAATATAAATAATTACAATACCTCATCTCAAAAATAGAGGCAGATATTGCATATGTTGTTAAAATTGTGAGCGCCAATAATGAATCCTGTTATGACTTCTAATTCTATCATTATCGCCTCATTGTATAAGTTGAATAAGTCCGGTGAAAAGACACACCCTTGTCTTACACTCCTTTCTGTGTAATTCTGTGTATTTACTGAATTCATTTTCTATCCTTAGGCAGATAGTTTTGACTTCAGAATTGTGCTTCTCCAAGACCGCTTGCCACCGAAAGGAAGCTGCGGAGAGTCATGATCGCCTATGTCCTAGATAGATATGATATGAACAAAAAAGGAAACTGTAGAAAGTCATGATCGCCAACGCCTTGAAAGAATATAGCATAAAAACGGAAGCTGGGGAGAGAAATGGTCGCATACGTTCTGAAAGGATATAGCATTAAAAGAAAAGCTGCAGAGAATAATGAGCGCCTTCGTTCTGACATTAAAAAGGAAGCTGTGGAATGTCATGATCGCCTACATCCTGAAGGGATATGACATTAAGAAAGGAAGCTGAGGAGAGCAATGATCGGAAACGTTCTGAAATGATACAGCATTAAAGAAAAAGAAAAAGCTTTCGAGAGTAATGATCGCCTTCGTTCTGACATTAAAAAAGGAAGCTGTGGAGAGTTATGATCGCCTACATCCTGAAGGAATATAACATAAAAATAATTAAGTTGTTCACCTCGGCTATGATTATTAAACTGAGATTCTACCAAAGTGGGTTGGCTGTGGCCCTACGCCCCAGCGGGTGCCTCTACAAAACGAAGAAGTAAAAAGAAAATGGTGAAGATCATTACTACTGTATATTGCAGTTGATAATTACTGCTTGCATAAATTATGTTACCTGATGTCAGACGAGGTTAAGCGTATAAAATGTCAATAATATGATCACATCGCCGTTGTTATATATATTATTTAATTTAGTGAACCATGACGACTGTTTGCAGTGGTCGATTTTTCGTATCCCTCGCAAGTATTGACCTGTGACAGAGTAATTTAATCTTAATTCTCTTCTTGTTCTTCTTGTATCTAGAGGACTACCTACGAAATATAATACCACATTCTCACTATGCAAGATGTTGATACTGTGGAGTAAGTAGATTTTACAGTGTGAACTTGCAATCCTCACACCCAAACGGAATGTAATAGTTATCATTCTCCTTGACTGACTATCAACCAGGACGAAACACGATGGTCAGATAACCGTCGGGTAAGACATAGTACACCATTATTTCTGTAGCTGATATCGGGCCTTAGAAACTGCCCGTGTATATTGCTATATATCTAAAAATAATGACCTAATAATGTCGTTTTATGACGTATTTTTTAACGTCAAAAAACGACATTATTACGTTATTATTTTTGCACCAACCTAATAATAATATTAATCTAATTACTGTAATCTTGTTTGTATAAGACGTAGTTTTTGTTGTTCTTTTTTTTTTTTTTGTTTTTTTTTCATTAACCCTAGAACACTAACCATCAATTAAAGTTACACCGCTACTAACCATGGGTATATCATACCCGATTTTACAAATAAAATTAAATCTCAATATTTATTTGAAATATTTTACATCCAGGCACTTGAAACTTTGTACTTTGAGTTAACATTAATAGGAACTGAAAAACATATTATTTAGGTAAGAAAATCAGGTACTGAAAATTGTAATTAAAAATAGGAAAATTTGCGCTGGGTACTATATACACGTGTCAGTGTTCTAGGGTTAAAAAAAATGGCAGTCAAAAGTCTCAATCCCATTTCCTCCAAGACTCAAAATGGACAAAATTGGTTAAAATTTGAATTTATTTATTTACCAGATAGATAACATCCATCTAATGGTATATTGCAATAAAAGGAAATAAGTCTTTGAAATATTTCTTGTAAAGGCTCCCTATGGGGCATAGTACCGCGGCCAATCCTTTGTGGTACAATCTCAGATTAATAAACCCTGCCGAACAACTTATTATTTTATATCATACCCCTTCAGAAAGAGTCGATCATTAATTTTAACAGCTTTATTTCTTTTTTTATGCTATATGCCTTCAGAACGTATGCGATCATTGCTCACGACAGCTTCCATTTTTAATGTCATGCCCCTTCAAAACGAAGGCGATCATTACTCTCGACAGCTTTTTTCTTTTTTTTAATGCTATATTCCTTCAGGACTTTTGAGATCATTGCTCTCCACAGCTTCCTTTTTATGCCATATCCCTTCAGAACGAAGGCCATCATTACGCTCGATAGCTTTTTCTTTTTTTAAAGCCACATCCCTTTAGAATCTGTCTGATAATTGCTCTCCACAGTTTCATTTTTTAATGTGATATCCCTTCGGAACGAAGTCAATCATTATTCCCGACAGCTTTCTTGTTTTAATGCTAGATACCTTCAGAACTTATACGATCGTTGCTCTCCACAGCTTTCTTTTTAATGCCATATCCCTTCAGAACGAAGTCCTGTACTTATTCCAGGTTCCTTTGCTCGAGACACCTACGTAAGTTTGGAAGTCATTCAAAGTTCAAAATATTATTTAATTTACGATAAAAAAATCTAACTGGTAAATGATTCATAATTTCAAAATGAAATCAACAAAAGCAATTTTTATTTAAAGACAATTAATGACTAATTAACAATGTACACCTTTAGCAAGTTTTGCAAACAAACAATTAGCGACTTTGTTCGTTTGGTTATGTTTACTAATTACAAAAGTAAACAAAATGTTCCATTTTTTTTTGGGGGGGGGTATTTTTTTTCATTTTGCTTTGTTTTTTATTTTCATTTTTTTCTCTTCTTTTTCACAAGTTTATGCTATTTTAGAAATAAAATCAACACAACTCATCCCCCCTCTCGCTTCTAACCATCCACTGCAATAAATATAACGTTTTTTCACCGCTAAATATGACTTAGTCTAATAGAGGGGTATTTCGACGTGGTGTAATGTTTAACAAACTTGCCTTGCTAGATCAGTAACGACTGAGGGGTGAGTTCGATCCTCACTAGGTGCCTCACACTTTCGGCCTGATGCCAAATCTAATCTACGCTTAGAAATTCGATTTTATACTTACCTGGCACGTGCCGGGTAGAGTTTATCACCTCTGAGTTGCGTCTCTGTCTTCGGGTAGAGTGCGACTCAGTTGTGTCTCTTTCCGCGGACAGAGACGCAGCTGACGAAAATAAATGCAGTGAGGTACCCGATCTCGGGGAACAGCTGCCCGAGGCTGAACTCCCACCTCGTAGCACTAAAAGAGAGGGTTGATAGTTATACCGATGCCTGCGCAACCGACGATTGGGCAATTATGTGTCCTAAGCTAATTAATTATGTTAAGGTGATTTTTCGTTGGTTAATGAAATATTTAGTTAGATCGATTGAAGCACACTGCATTGATTTCGATCGTTCTGAATGCTTTGATACAACTATTTTCTTATAAAAAATATCTATAGGATGTTTTTTTATTTTGGTTATGAATATCTAGCTTAATTGACCATTATGCCTCTACACAAGAGGTCAACTGCTTTTTAGCTTTTCCGGATATAATTCATGTAGTTGCTCTTAAGAACGGCCTACATCTACCCGAATTCCTGAGGGAGAATGTTTATCAGGTCTATGAAAGGTGTCACAAGAAATCGAGTGATCACTAGTCTTGGTCACAATATCACACCACCGACATCCTCTATGTTATCAACAACCTTTTTGTGCCTATCATATGCAAAGCGGTTGTTAATCATCTTAACGAAAAGAACCTCCTTAGCGACAAACATTATAGATTTCCTTTCTCTACGTTCACTTTTTATAGCTTAACTGTAATTACTCACAGAATCAGCCGAACGTTTGAAAGAATGTTAAAAATCCATCACGTGAGTGATAAACAGCGTAAATGCTTTTGACAAGGGCTGGCACACGGGGTCGTTACACAAACCATCAAACTACAGTGACCTAAGAAAAGTTTTTAATCAGGAGAAATAAACTACAACCAATTTCAAAATTTAATTACGTAATCCCTACTCAACATAAATAAACAGTATTCAGAAGTGGTATAGAGTAGGTCGTCCATTTGCTAGTTTCAGTGCTTGTATTCGATTTTTCATGGATTTGATCAAGTTATCAACAATCGTCTGAGCCATATGTTGCCACTCCTTTAGCGATGTAACGGTAGCGACTGACGTGATTTTGGTTGCACGCTTTCGAAGTCTTCGGTCAAAGTGCTCCCAAACGTGCTATATTGGATTCATGTTAGGACTTTGGTCTATACTGCAGACAGTGTTCCAAGTCTCATTCTGATTTCTCCAAACATAAATCTATCTTGAATTCGAATATTGGCAGAATTTACTTTCATCTGACCAAATTACAGACTGCCAAAATTCACAATCTTTGCTCTCGATTTCTTTCGCCCAGATCATACGAAGGTTCCTGTTAACCTCTGAAATCAAGGGCTTCTTTCTTGCAACTTTCCTTTGATAGCCTAGCTCTTTCAAAGTCTTTCTCATCGCATGTGGCGACATCTCCATGCTGTTGGTGACATCTTTGACGCTCTGTCGACGTTTTCTGATGACTTCCCTATTCAGCGCCCTTTCCGTTTGCTCAGTCTTCTTTGCGTGGTCTTCCTGAACGTTGTTCCACACGACAATGGCCTTCTTCATTGAATTTCTTGTTACTATTATTAACCGTTTGATGATTAACCTGCCGAAAAACCTAACAATTTCTCTATTTGACTTGCCACACTGATGCCATTCTATTATTTGTCCTCGTTGAAATTCACCAATTTCCTTAATTCCGCGAACTTTCATTGCAAAATATAAGTCAACTATCGTTTATAGATGGGAGTAGCTTGATACTAACACGGTATTCACTGAAAAAAAAGAGACATTCTTAAACAAGCCAAAATTGGTGTAATTAGAGCGGCTAAAAACTTCTCATAGCCAACCGTACGGCATCTTTCTAAGAATCCTCTCGATTATAAAGTCCATCCTATCAAGTAGATCCATTAAGGTCTTTGTCGATAGCCAGTCATTTGAAGCCCATGAGATTAATGCAGAGGTGAGCGGATAGGACAGATAGATTTTTCACTTCTTTGGAAAATCAACATTGCACTCGATGCGAGAGTTAGGATTTGAGACGATAACAATTTAAACTTGTGGATTTCACCAGTTTTTGAGCGTTTAGTTTTAAAAGATCGTCTGAGAAAATGTACAGAAATATCAAATTTCCGCAGGTTTTCGCTTACAAACTAACTTCAAATTTTTATTATTTCAAGAATAAATCTAAATAAAGTTAATATTTTTTGTGTTATATAGATCGAATAGGAAAATATATTCAAACTAGAATTCTAATTACGAATCACCACAAGGACAATATGCAATTTTTTACTGCATTCGGTAAGCAAAACCGATTTTAAAAAATTGTAGAATAATACAAAAAAGGCTACTCAGTGAATTAAATTCGTTAAATCACCTCTATCTATAAAAGGCAGGATGTGTGTGTGTGTGTGTGTGTGTGTAACGAATGCACGGCCGCAATTTCCGACGGATTTCCACGAAAATTTACATGCTCATGCTCTAAGTTAGTGGGAAGGTCAAGACCGACTTTGCATTTCCAAATTCCCATCGATAGTGGAAATAATTGATTTTTTTATATTTAGTGTTTTGAATCTTGATATGGTTGTAGATAGCGCAACAGGAATATGATTTCGTGTCTGAGCTAGCAAATGAGTTCCGATCTTTTACTGTGGCGTTCGTCTATCTCTGGAAAGGAGATTAACGCTGTTTGCTTCTCTTGGAACAAAGAAAGAAATGGTTTTAAGAAAGAAAGAAAGAAAGAAAGAAAGAAAGAAAGAAAGAAAGAAAGATAATGTAGAAACATGAAAACAAAGTTAAAAATGAAAGAAATTTTGCAAAGATAGAATAGATAAAGAGAGAGAAAAAGGAAAAGAACAAGAAAAATGAAGACAGATTAAAAAGTAAAAAAGAAAGGAAGAGTGAATTGAAGAATTCTTGTAAATATAGTACATAGAAATCAAGAAAGAACGAAAGAAAGAAAGAAGCAAATTACGAAAAAGAAAGAAATAACGAAAGAAAGAAATAATAAGAAAAAGAAATAAAGAAGGGAAGAAACAAACTTAGAAAAAGAAAGAAGCTAAGAAAAATAAAGATAGAAATAAAGAAAGAAGTTGATTAAGAAAAAGAGGGAAAGAAAGAAGCTAAGAAAAAGATAGAACGATAGAAGCTCAGATAAAGAAAGAAAGAAGCTAAGAAAAAGAAAGAAAGAAAGAAAGAAAGAAAGAAAGAAACTGATTAAGAAATAGAAAGAAAGAAGCTAAGAAAATGAAAGAGGAATAGATTAGATAAAGAAATAAAGATTGAAATAATAAAGAAAGAAGCTAAGAAAAAGAAAGAAAGAAAGAAAGAAACTGATTAAGAAATAGAAAGAAAGAAGCTAAGAAAAAGAAAGAAAGAAATAAAGAAAGAAAAAGATAAGAAAAAGAAATAAGATAGAAATAAAGAAAGAAAGAAAGAAAGAAGCTAAGAAAAGGAAAGGATCTCAAAAGAAAGATAGAAATAAAGAAAGAAAAGCTAAGAAAAAGAAAAAAATACAAATTAAGAAAATGAAAGAAAGAAAGACGATAGCTGAGAAAAAGAAAGAAACAAACAAAGAATGATAGTAAAACTAAGATTAAATAATTAATGATTGTCTGTATTGATAGATTGAGATCGATGTGATTGCTGAGTTGGCCTAGTTTTTTATTTCCAGCGTTGTTACATCGATTTAGAACTTCTGCAAATGGCTTATTGTATCTACACTGAGTAGAATACGTTTTTCAAAAAAAATTGGAATTAAATTTCCCCGGAAAATGTTCTCAAGGCACAAAAATGGATGCAGAAAGCAGCTCCAATGACAAGGACAAGTTGCGTGTTGTTTTACTCGGGAAAAGAAAGAAAAGAAAAGAACGTTGAAAAAGGAAGGAAAGACAGTAAGGAAGAAAGAGTACCAAAAATAAAAGGAAAGGTAGAGAAAGTAATTAAATGGAAATGAATGTGGAGAGTGGAAGAGAAATGTACAAAATGAGTGGGAACTTGGAAGAGAGAGAAAAACAAAAATGTAGAGAAGACGTAGACGAGAAATGTGGAAAAGAGAGGAAGATAGAAAGAATGGGAGAAAAGGGGCGAGAGGAGATAAAAAGGAAAAAAAACATAGTACGGTAAATGAAGAGTAAGAGAAAGAGAGTAAGAGAATCTAGGCGAAGAAAAGGAAAAGGAGAGAAAGATAGGAAAATGAAGAAAGAGGCTAAGAAAAGTGGAGAAATAGAAGAACAGAGAGATGGGAAGATGAAAGGAAAGACAGAAAACAAGAGAAAGGGGTAGAAAATAAGAAACAGAAACGGAGAGAAAGAAATGATAAAGGAGAGGAGTGAAGAGAGAGGACGAGAAACTGAGAGTAAGAGTTTAACAGGGACAGAGAGAAAGAGAAATGGGACGGAAGAGAGGGAGAGAAAGAAGAAGAAAGAGAGAGTGAGGGGAAGTTATATGGAGAGAAAGATATGAAACGTAGCAAAAGCGAAGTATAAGGCAAGAAAAAGAAAAACAAAGAAAAATAGCCAGAAATGGATGAGAAAAATGAAGAAAGAGAACGAAAGGAAGAGAAAGAATGATAAAGGAAGAGGGGGGAAGAAAAATGAAATGGGACTGAAAGAGAAAGAAAGAGGGAGGAGAAAAAAAGAGAAAGACAAGAGAAGACGAGAAAGAAAGTAAAGGGAATAAAAATAAGAAAAGAAAGGAAAGGAAAGAGGGAAAGGAGAAAACAAATGGAACGGGGAGAGAGAGGATAATAAAGGGAGAGGAAGAGAAAAGAAAAGAAAGAAAGAATTCTTGGCTGAATGAAACGTCAAAATTAATATAGAAACATTTCGAAACTCATAATCTTAAGCAGCAAAATTGTGGGACAAATTTAAAAACACCCGGTAGCCTTACAGTCGAGCAGGGTTTAATTAGATCGTCTGGATAACTATTACAACTAGGTAGTAAGTTCATTCTTCAACTGGTGTCCTATACTCGTGGCCTTGTGCCAAACTTAGCTGAATGAACAACATTAGAATGAGGGTAGTGAATTAGTCTCGATGACCATTACAATTTAGGAAAGCAATCCATAATGAGAGACCTACAGTTATGTCGCTCAAACCACCGTTCCTCGTTCGATCATCGAAATTAGGCAGCGTCGATCCAAGTCACTAGTTAGATGAGGTACAACATCCTACTATTCGACATGTTTCGACTTTAAATAACTCACAAAGGGTAGATAAACCGTAAAAAACACATGTCTCCAATTAATCTGAGCTTTATCATATTTACATTTCAAGGATTAAATCAATCTCTCTCTCTCTCTCTCTCTCTCTCTATATATATATATATATATATATATATATATATATTATATCATGAATATCGCATTTCTTGTTCTGATAGCATTTATGCGACACGACGGGAACATTGTCCTGTATAATGCAGCTTCGGATAACTCGTAACCTGTATGCTAAATTTGACTCCAGCAAATCAACTGACGGTTCCAGAAAGCCATTAGAGATTTCCTAAAAGCGTCAAAACACGCTTACTTTTAGACAGTGGCCATTGCCCGAAATAAAGTAGACAGACATCAACACACACACACACACTCACAGCCACACAGATTCACACATATGTAGTGTATTTGGATAGCAATCTCATTTTCATTAAAAATGACCGACAATTACTGCGGTTAAGTTTTTATTTACTTTCTTAGTTGGTAGCCGGGTCATGTAATTTAATAATTGTGTATTTAGGCAGCAATCCCTCTTTTATACAAGTTTCATTAAAGCTTATTGCTGAAAGTAACCACAGTACATTGTCTGTCTTTTTATCGAAACTTGTTATTTTGTGATGTATTTTTTTAACAACCGTTTGTTGATGTCAGTTAACTTGGTCTGAATAGCAGAGTTTCTATTCGATAACCAAAATGGCGGCATCCATAAGAAAACGCCGTTAGCTTCTTTTTACTCATTTATTTTAAAATGATTAAAACTGTATGGTGAATATATATATATATATATATATATATATATATATATATATATACATATATATATATATATATATATAAGATCACGATAAATATTTTTTATATATCAAGAAGAATATTGGGAAGATTTTATGACAAAGGGGAAAAAGTTTACATGTGAAGTCATCGAACTAATTTTCTTATGTTGGTAGGTCTATATATGCGCACGGCAGAGGGCTTCCATGAATTTACATATATTCTTCTTTCCCTATTATCTCGTGAAAGTCAAGATAACAAGTTACCCTAAATTCATAAAAAATAATAATGTTTAGAATTTTAACTAGAGACTTATATATATATATATTTATATATATATATATATATGTGTGTGTGTGTGAGTGTGTGCGCGCGCGAGCGCGCGTGTATTTACGCAGCAATTCACCTTTTATAAAAGTTTGGTTAAAAATAACAAGCATGGTACTGATTTCCTTCTTAGCTCTCGGGTCTTGTAATTTAATAATAGTGCATTTGGCCAACAATCCCTATTTTATAGAAAATTGATGAAAAAAAGACTGACAAGGTAATGTGATAGATTCCTTGTTGTCTGCTGGGTCATGTAATTTAATAATTGTGTATTTAGGCAGCAATCCCTCTTTTATACAAGTTTCGTTAAAAATGAGTGAAGTTTACTATTTTTATTTACTTTCCTTGCTGTACCTATTGTTGTGATGAGCTTTCCTCTTTGGTACATCGTCTTCCTGAATTTAAGCGCATTATTAGATTGGCAGCTAGGTTTGATCATTTGGCAATTTCAATAGCTAAATGTTACCGTAAGTTCTATGCTAAGAGTTTCTTCCCTTGCACTTCTCGCTTCTGGCCTCTTTCTATCAAGTCAATTTAGATCTTCAAAAGTGTACATGCAATGTCAATTGTTATCGCCTGTCTTCTTAATTCCTGTTGCTTTATTGTTTTGTATTTTTTCTTTTCGTCGTATTCTTTCACGCTCAGTAACCCTTTACGTCTTAGTGGCTTTATTAGTAACCCTTTAGGTCTTAGGGCCTTGATTGGTGTTCTGTCTGGTTACCCTGCCCAAGAGACACTTCTGCCATTACAGCTTCAGCACACGTGATGCCTTTATGATCCTAATAGTTTACGGGACTCATGATCATTTATGTTGTGATAATCATTTTACAGTTGAAATAGCTAGATTGAACTGCAAGTTCTATGCTAACAGTTGCGCTTTTTGCTTGTGGAACTCTCTTCTGGCCTCTTGCTTTCCAGCCAACTTTGATCTTTAATAATTTAAATGCGGTGTCTATCGTTATCTTCTGTTTTCTTAATTCCTGTTGTTTTAATGTTTTTCTTGTTTTGTTTTTTTTTTGTTTTTTTGCTTTTCCTCATATTCTTTCACGCTCAGTAACCCTTCACGTCTTAGTGGCGTTATTAGTAACCCTTCACGTCTTAGTGGCGTTATTAGTAACCATTTACGTCTTAGTGGCTTTATTAGTAATCTTTTACGTTTTAGTACCTTGATTGGGGTGAAAGAAGAGAATATGGAATTGCTAAAAGATTGAGATTGTCCCTCTTGTAATAAGTGCATTATAAACAATGCCACAGAATTTTACCCATTGGTTGATTGCGTTAGATTTAGCAGTGAAGTTTTACGCGCCCCGGAAGGTCTTTTTGCTTGGCGCAGAACGATAAATACGAAAAGTGCTAGGCACTTAAGGATACGGGATTTAGCATTATAAGTTCAACGGTAACTTATACGATCCAAAGTGTCATACAAAAAGATAAATAATAATAATAATAATAATAATAATAATAAGAAGAAGAAGAAGAAGAAGAAGAAGAAGAAGAAGAAGAAGAAGAAGAAGAAAATGCAGAAACGATGGCAAGATAAGCTTTTTCATGGCCGATACTCTGTCATGATCGATGTTGATTACAGCGGATGTAGACAAATTCTATACCCATCAGTGTTTGCGTAGTTCAGGGTTAAAAGCTGAAACCGAAGTTTTTATTCTTGATGCACAAGAACATTTCTTGCAAACTAGAATTTGCCAAGCAAGCATAATGAAACATTGGGTTAATCCAAGATGCAGATTCTGTGATGAATATCCAGAAACAACTGACCATCTTGCATCCACCGAATATAAAACTCGACATGACAGGTTCTTCAAATATCTGCACCGGAAAGTCCTCAATTTTTACAGGAATGAAACTGCAAGAAAGTGCAGTTAACACCACCTAGACCTGGTTACAGATATGAGACCTATTACAATTTAATTATTGGTGCTGGAAAAAATAAAAATTCTATCAATTTCTTTTTATAACTTCTAGTGTCTCACGCGGCAATGCTATTTCGGATGAGTTGGGCACATCGACAAACGTTTTTTAAAATGTGACAGTTTCATTTGCTCTTCAGAGTATTCTAAACAAAATGTTTGTCTTTTTTAAATTAAACTGAAAAATCTGCACAAGTACTGTATCCATGAAAAGTAACTGTTAAACAATAAATCATATATATATATATATATATATATATATATATATATATATCCGAATGGGTAAATATACGAGCGAGCGATAGTAACAAAAGTAACAAAACTATTATATATATATATATATATATATATATATATATATATATATATATATGCACATTTCATTGAATACGACAGACAAGGTGCTTTTATTTAGTTTTTTATACATTTTCTCATGCGATCCAATAATTTTTTTCTTTTCGGATGTTAAATTATATAAAACCTGTCCGAATGTTCTTTTTATCCGAGGGATTTCCGCTATACGTTAAGCCATTTCCATGGTTTAACGTGGAGGGTGTACCAAATTATTTTTCTTTTTCTGTTTTTCCTCTGGTTTGTGCTTTTATTTTTTTATATAATTGATGTTAGTGTGTTTGTAGCCATTTTATTTTACAGCTTGGTTGTAAAAATTACTGTGTTTATAGAAAAATGTTTTTCATTTGCAGAATTCATACTAATTCTTTTCTCTATTGATGATTGTATGTGCTGAATTATTGATGGAGGATGGTTTGACCTGGGGTGTACATACAATGTATTAGTATTAGGTTTTCTGCAAGATAGGTATATGTTATTCATTAAGTCTAATATTATGTCGAGGAAGTTTACTCTTTTCAATTTTGTGTTGACTGTAGTTTTTAAATTTAGGTTTCTGAATTCACTCTATATTATCTTTCTAATTTTATCTATTTTAAAATTAGTGGAACTCCTCACAACTATGAGGCCATCATCTCTCTATAGGTCGATGTCTTTAATGTCTAATTCACGCTGCGTAGTTAGGTTGTGTCATATAAATAAACCGAAAAGGTTTATTTATAATATGCAACAAAGTTGGAAGACTATAAAGAGTCTAATGACCCCATTGTGATGTCAAAATGGTCTTCAGAGTTTTTAATCTATTGGTCCCCATTATGAATGAGTACAGATTTTTTTTTTTTTTTTTTTTTGTATTGAGAATTTTTGTTCTTCTGTTACGTCTGAATATAGAGTAGTAAATTCTAGGGCATTTTCACTTTTTTAAAAAATCAAAAAGAATAATGTACCGAAAGTTGTGTATATATCTATTAAGTACTAATAAAAAAATTAGATCTGACACTTCAACGGTTTTTTGAGCATTTGGCACCAAACATCGTAACCAAAATTCACGTGCATATAAGACGCTAGAAGCGAAAATCACACTGCATCTCATGACGTCACACATGACCACACGAGAGTGAATTGGAGAAGTATGAAGTATGGGAAGCCGTTGTTATAAACCAATGGCTTCTGTTACCAATATATATGCACGTGTTTATCGTTGCTTAGAAATCATCTATGTAAACAATGACAGACTATCATCACTGTCTTGTCCGTTTATTGCTTAATATGTTGTAATTGACATCTTTGATAATGCCTTATGTAAGCCGAAAGCTTAGATTGTATTAAAAAATATGGATCGATATTGTGAATTTCTTTCTTCGTTCAACGATAATGTTATTAAACTTATCAGACGTTATGAAAAGAATTTACATAAAATAAATAGATAACACTTGTCTATATTATTTAATGAAACCTGTATGAATGAAAAGATGCTGCCTAAATACACACACTACATATATATATATATATATATATATATATATATATATATTAGTAGTAGTAGTAGTAGTAGTAATCTTATAAGTATAAGAAACTATACTCGTTCGGCAAACCTTCGGTGTATTGATTTGCAAATAACCAAACTAATCCCAAACGGAAAAAAAGGTATAAAAAAGAAAAAAACCTGTACGTTAGCCGAAAATAATCGTCTAGCATGCAAGTCCAAAGTCTAAAGAAAAAGACCCCGATACGAGTATGCAAAATAACTAAATAAAGTGCTCAATACGGTAAGTAGAGCAGACCTAGTTAAACCTAGAGAGACAGACAAACCTTAGCGGATCGTCAGGGAAGGCTGGCTAAAAGGATAAAAAAAACGGAATACTTGTAGTCAATAAACAAAAAACCATAACCACGTGACCAAATAAAAAACAAACAAACAACGGTGAGGATTGGGGAAAACCATTTATTCGAAAAAATGACGAAAGAGAGAGGTTTAACTATATATATTAGGTTGGTGCAAAAAATAATGACGTTTTTTGACGTTAAAAAATACGTCAAAAAACGACATTATTACGTCATTATTTCCGCACCAACCTAATATATATATGGGTGTATCTAAAATACATTTACTAACTTTGGGGGCCGGTTCCTCACACCAAAACAAGGCAAAATAAGCAAACGTTTAAAATATCCTCCGCTTGTTTCTCTACACGTACGCATCTGTCGGATCATTGACGAAGCAGACCCTTTGAAATATTCTACACGCTGTGTCTAATGATTTCGCAGGTTCCAATAAAATGTTGATGAAGCATCTCTGCTGCATAAACCAATTGTTTTAGGTCGCATCCACAGTTTAAAATACAAAGACTTGAGGTTGGGGGAATGTGCAGGCCACGGAACCAGTCCTCCGCAACATTTCATGGTAGATGTCAGCCAGTGCATCGCGATCAATGTGACTAAAATATACTGGACTCAAATTAGTTATAAACCACATGCGTCTTCGTATTAGCAAGGGTACATCCTCTAGCAGGTCTGGAAGTGTGTTCGAAATAAAGTCCCTGCAGACAGCTCCTGTAAGACGTACTGGGAGAACATCTGGACCTACCAGACAGTTACCTATAATTCCAGTCTTTGCATTAATCGTAAATCTACACTGGTGTCTAGCTTGTATTGCACTTTGGGGGGGGGAGTTCCAATACGCCCACAAATGTTGATTGAGTAAATTTGTTATGCTGTCCCTTCCCTGTCCTGCCTTATCCGTAAACATGACTGAAGAGGCAAAAAACGGATCGTCAATAAGCCATTGGCAAAAGTTCTCACGTGATAATTGATCAGAGGATGTAAAAAAAACCTTCACACTTTGCAATTGATACAGATATCGGAGGTTCTCTTGAAGTACTCTCATCGTGGTACTATATGACATGTTGGGACTACTTGACGTGAGTCTCCGGCAACCTGTAGAATTTGTTCTTCGTGGTCAGGTGTACGGGCGGATCTTGGTCTTTCTCGATCCATAGTTTGTAGTGAGACGGATCCTCTCTCAGCAACGTGAGTATCAAAAGCAGCAAACTTTGTATGACTCGGCTGTCATCAGTCTGGAATCGCAAGATCATACAACCGTGTAGTCTCGCGTCCATTATCATTCACGCGTAAAAATCATATCCGTCTGCTCACGATATGAATATCCTGCAATGGTTAAACGGGAAAATTCTTAGTTAAACTTTAAAGACAGACTATCAAATGTACACGAATGACAAATGTAACCTAGTCTACATGGCAATACAGCGCCGTCAACCCTAAACTTCGTTAAACTAAAAAACGAATTATTTGCAGACATGTTTACATGAACGCTTGTTCTTGTTTTGGTGTGAGGAACCTGACCCCAAAGATTGTAAAAGTATTTCTGATAAACCCATATATATATATATATATATATATATATATATATATATATATATATATATATATATATATATATATCAAATATGTGGTGCAGTTCAATTTACATTACATGAATCATTCATACAAAAAACAGATATAGAAGTTAATGATATAAATAGCGAGAATACATCTTCGCAAACAAATTTAATAAAGTACATTAACCCCGAACCTGTATATGAATGATGTGATCCCTGTTTATAAATTCCAGTTGCATAAGATCTTTTTTTATTTTTTTACAAGCTTTCATCTGAGCATACAGACATCATCAGGTATGGAAATAGATTTGTTTTTTTATATCCCGGTAATAACAGGGCAACGAAAGAATAGATGTAATCCGAAATATGTTTTTAGAAATTTGTTATTGTTAATATAAAGAAATTTTTGGAACATGCTGTCGCAACGCTGAGGTTGAATTTTTAAATTTTAAGATTGTACCTTTTTGTACTAATATGGTAATAGGAGAATTCTTTTGTACTGGTAGGTTTTTCAGTCAATGTGGCATGAACTAAATTGTTGAATAATTAGAGGAATGTCACAGTTATTATCCGAAAGTTGCACGTCGGATCAGTTATTATAACATCAAGTATGAGGTGCAGTTCAATTTACATTACACGAATCATTCATACAAAAACAGATATAGAATTAATGATTTAAATGGCGAAAATATATTCTCGCAAACAAATTTAATAAAGTACATTAACCCAGAACATGTAGATGAATGTTATGATCCCTGTTTATAAATTCCATGTTGTCACTTTACATATATATATATATATATATATATATATATATATATATATATATATATATAGAGAGAGAGAGAGAGAGAGAGAGAGAGAGAGAATGACAGAGCTAATTTGACCAATGTCAGATTCAATGTGCATACATCGTCAGTGCGAAAGAATCTGAACAATGCCCGTCATGAAGGCGGAATGCTTAAAAATACTCTGACAAAACACTTTATGGTCGGATGAAACCAAACTAGAGAACTTTTTGTGGGGTGGTGAGTGATAGGCGATATATCTGACAAGCTCTTTTGAAGAAAAGAATTTGCTACCAACAGTTGAAGATGGCGGCCGCAGCATTATGATTTGTAGATAGGTAAAATAGTACGCATTGATGTCACAGTGGAACCTGCAAGATACCAAGCAATTTTGAACGAAAGTGTCTTGCTCTCGGCTGCAAAATTGTGTTTATATCGGGGCTAGACCGTCCAAAATGACAATGATCTGAAAAGAAAATCCACAACGAAATATGTTCGAAAAATGAAATTTCAAGACGAGGAATGACTAGTCAAAGTCCTAATCTATCAGGTCATCCCATAAGTTCGTCCGAATTTTATCTTTTTTTTTTTTAAATGAACGAAATTTAAAGAGTATTAGCTGAACATTATTTTTATGTTTAGATGCATTTAAACTGATCAAATTTTATTTCAGAGAACAATAAAATTAAATTTTGTTTGATTAAAACTCTGCTAACATGGAAGTACCCAAGAATCATTTGAGGCACATAATGTTTTATGAGTTCAAGAAAGGAAACTCAGCAGCCGAAGCAGCTAGAAACATTCACTCAGTTTATGGAGAGGAATGTGTGAATGAAAGAACTTGCAGAAGATGGTTTGCAAAATTCAGAGGTGGAGATTTCACCCTTGCAGATGAAGATCGAACCGGACGTCCAGTTGAGTTTGATGGAAAGCTTCTTGAAGCAGCCCTTGAAGGAAATCCTGCTTTATCAGTTGAGGAATTGGCAGTGGTTCACAAACCATACAACTGTTCATCGTCATCTTCAACAACTTGGAAATGTTCCTAAACTTGGAAAATGGGTGCCTCATGAATTGTCTGAAAGCAACCTCAAATCCCGAGTTGACATCTGCTCTTCTCTCCATTCTCGCCAACTTGTTTCACCTTTTTTGGATAGACTTGTGACTGGCGACGAAAAATGGATCTTTTATCGAAATGTTAAGCGTCGTAGACAATGTCTTGGTAAAGGGGAAGGGCCCCAGCCAGAGTCGAGAAGGGAACTTCATAGGCAAAAGTTTATTTCAAACTGGTGGGATCGCCAAAGAATAATCCACTTTGAATTCTTAGCACCTAATGCAACAATTAATGCTCAAATATAATGTCAGCAATTAGAGCGTTTGAAGCAAGCTTTGAGGAAAAAAGACCTGCTCTAGTGAATCGAAAAGAGGTGATGTTTCATCAGGACAATGCACGACCCCACACAGCAAGAATCACGTCACAAAAGATCGAAGAACTTGGTTGGGAGAAAATTCCTCATCCACTTTATTCTACCAATCTTGCTCCTTCAGATTACCATTTGTTTCGTAGCTTACAGAATCATTTGGAAGAAACAGTTTTTGTAACACAGGAAGAGGTTAAAACTGACTTTTGTGAGTTTTTCGAATCAAAGCCAAAAGAATTTTACAGTAATGGAATTAGTAAGTTTGTTAATAGATGGAAGGAAGTCATAGATAATCAGGGAAAATACATTGTTGATTGAATCTGTAATTAAATGTAACATTTGGTCACTTGTTTTCTTAATTCAAAATTCGTACAGAACTTATGGGATGACCTGATAAATCCAATTGAAAATCCGTGATTCAAGGTAAGGAAGGTAGAACATGCGAGAAACCCTGGTTATGTCGAGTTATTGTGGGAGTTTTGGCAAGAAAAATAGTAAAAAATTGACGCTCACCACTGTAAGAAACTTCTTTAAAATTACAGGAATGATTGGTTGGCGTCGTGACATCTAAAGAATGTCTGACCAAATATTAAATGTAAGGATTCACTTAATGCATCTTAATTTTTAATTAATTTTCATATTGCAGCTTGATAAAAATCTTTGAAAAATCGCTATAGTTCGTTTAATAAAGGTTTCACTTAATGAATATATAATTTAAGTAAATTTTGTTTATTATTTGTAATTTTATTTAATATTGTAGAGGACCGTGTGGCTGCGAGTTGTTTAATTAGAAACACGTGCTGTTTATTCAAGTTGTGTCCGAC
>OZ010586.1:37879489-37982301 GCA_963932145.1 Acanthosepion lycidas
GTAGTAGGGGAGTGAAATATTGAACATAGAGGAAAAGGGTTATAGGATTTGGGGTGGGGAATATGTTAGTGCAGAGAGATTAGGCGGGATAGTATAAGAGTTTGGCAACGGAGGAAAAACGTCATTAAAAATAAAATGAAAGAAAAAGAAAAAGAAAAAAAGAGTAGAAAGTAATAGCCAAAAAAAGGATAAAGAATTCTTTTGAAAAATCCTAGTCGGAAAACGGGGAGTACGTAAAAAATAAACAAATAAAAAATAACTACTAATAATGATAATGATAAGATAAGGATAATGATAATAATTTTTTGCAAGTGGTAAGGAAGATTATGTCTGATCTTGTTTGTGCAACTTTATTTAAGTTATTTTCATGTTGTCTTCTAGTGTTGAGTGAGGTAATATATATATATGTGTGTGTGTGTGTGTGTGTGTGTGTGTGTGAGGCACGGTGAAGTAATGGATAGCCGAGTTCGAATTCCAGTCGAATCCATTACATTCACTTGCGTGCTAATACCCATGGGAAAGGTATGAATCACCTTCTTCTCCCTCCAGCTATGGGTAAAATAGCAGGACAGACTGGGTTCTATAGCCTTTGATGGTAACTGGTCTAGCAGAAGGAAAACTCTGAATTAAAAAAGCTACGGAGGGTCGTTTGGGGACCTTGTGGCACTGAGTGCAGCAGGTCTCTGAATTCGGCCCTTCAAAAAGTGTAGATGGTCCTGACACGAAGCCTTCACCACTATAATCAAATCTCATGTGTCGTTGTCGGGCTGTCGGTTTCCTGGAAACTGATCTGCTTGGCCCTCCTACGTCGGATTCGACTGGAGAGCCGACTATATATATATATATATATATATATATATATATATATGCAAGATACATGATGGTATAACCACACATCTCTCCATCTGAACTTAACTTTACAAGCTATTAAATCAACGGAGAGAGAACTAATCATGAAATGTAGACATACAAATAAATTCCAAATTCCATAAAAATACAGGTGCATATATGTGAGGGTATAGGTGTGCGTATAGTTGCATATAGGTATGAACATGTAAATATACACATATATGTATGTATGAAGATATGTACGCATATCAATGTGTTGGACAGCATGAGTTATTCCATTCGGTGCCCTTATATTACCCACAATCTATAAATCTATAACACAACTAATTTACATTAATCTTAACGGACCAAAACTTAAATTCCCTATCGCTTAGTATTTCAAAAACTATTTACTATGAATCCCAGAAAGACACACTCCGAGGGTCTTTATAAAAAAAAAACACCACATAGTAGGGACTGATATTAAACTACGAACAAAAATCCTGGACATAAATAAACTCGAAAACCAAACCGCTTACGCCCCCACCAATCACTAACACAGTCCCACTCTCATTAACAAGGGCGCCTACTAGAGGCGGGGAATGACTTTGAAAATAAATTTAGAACAATACTCCGAGACAAGCACTTAGAGGCTGACGATAGCCGTGTAAAGAACGGTTTGAAACCTGTGCCGATGCATTTTTGTTTTTTGCTGTTATATATATATATATATATATATATATATATATATATATATATATATGTGTGTGTGTGTGTGTGTGTGTGTGTGTGTGTGTGTGTGTGTGTGTAGGGTATATCAAAAATATATTTACAAACTTTGAAGGCTGGTCCCTTACTCCAAAACAAGTACTAATATCCATATAAGACTTTTGTCCAAAAGGCATTCGTTGTACCTAAACACAGCAACTCATAACGAATGTCCGAAGCAATGTGACTAAACAATTTACTGGAACCCCGTCATGCTTGAACCACATAAGTTTTCGTATTAGCAGGGGTACATCATCTAGCAAGTCTGGTGTTCGACACAAATTCCCTGTAGACAACACCCGTAAATAGTGCTGGTGAGAACATATGGACGTTCCAGACAGTCACCTGCAATTCTAGCCCACACTAATCATAAACTGATTCTGGTGTCTAGTGTGTATTTTGACATGGGGATTCCGATCCGAACTCAAATGTTGGTTGTGTCACTTTGTTATTCCATCTCTTCCAAATTTTGCCTCATCCGTATACAAGATTGAAGAGAGAAACAACGGATCAACAATTTTAGCAATAAACCTTTGGCAAAAATTATCCCGTGGTGAGTGATCAGATGGCGAAAGACTCTACACGCGTTGAAAATGATACCGATACCGGAGTTGCGCTTGAAGTACCCTCAACGCGCTACTCTGAGATGTACGACATGCTAAGACCACTTGACGTGTACTGAAACCTGGATTGTTTCCAGCAGCCTGTAAAATGTGTTCTTCGTGGTCTTCCTCGATTCATAGTTTGTAGTGCCACGGACCTTGTCTCAGCAACGCGATAATAAAGAGCAGCAAATGTTGGATGAGTCGGCTGCCTTGAGTCTGGAAATGCAATACGATACAGCCGTGCAGCCACAGGTCCATTAGCATTCGTGCGATTGTATGTAAAAATAATAACTGCCTGCTCACGATATGAATATCCTGCAATGGCTAAACCAAATACTTCTCCGTTAACTCACTTCTACACACGTTAAACTTAGAAGACAGACTAACAAATATACACGAATGACAAATGTAGCCTAGTCTTCATGGCAACACAGAGCCATCTACCGTAAACTTATTTAAACTTAATAACTCAAAAACGAATTATTTGCGGACATGTTTATATGGACTTTTGTTCATATTTTGGTGTGAGGAACCCGCCCGCAAAGCTTGTAAAAGTATTTTCGATACACCCTGTAAATAAGGTGCATATATACAGTATGCAACAGGAATACCTTCTACATACATCTTCTAGAATTCCCTCCCACATAATGGTAGAACAAATTTGTCTTCCCCTTGTGAATGCAAGGGCTATTTCTGGTGAACCCTATATATATATATATATATATATATATATATATATATAATGTAATGAAAAACAAACCACTTTAAGGTACCATTACGATAATTTATTTCCCCTAAATCCTTTTTTAAGGATTTAGGATCATCAGGTAAAACTTCCAACAACGAATTGAGAGGAAAAATGGGATTAGAAATTGGTGGGCAGTGTAATTTTTGTAATTTAATAGAGGGGGTTGAGAGTGGTAGTTAAACAGACAATATAGGGAGGGGTTAATTTTATATCTCTCTTAAGTATGTTTTATATTGGAGTAGGAGGAGTGACAGAACCCTGACCTATTTAGATGGTTAATAAAACGGAAATGAAATGTAGAAAATGTATACAAGTGAGTCTTATGGTAAAAAGAGAGATAGGGGAGGAGGAGAGATGGAGTTGTTATAATTTTGTTTTAACAAAATTATGTAAAAGATAGTTTACAATGTTTTATAGAAAATTCGATGTCTGAAAAAAAATTTGTTATTAACTTAAATCTTTAATTTTTTAAGTAAATAGTTTTAGGACTAAATATAACTAATATTGTAATAAACATATTTATCTAGGACATAAAGAAATATTTAAAATTTTAATAGTTTATTCACCCGACTAATTGTATTTCTACAATATATATAAAAAATAAAAATAAAAAAATAACAATAACATCTATTTTAATATTTAAAATTAATTTATGAATGTAATTTATTTATTACATTGGTAAACTAAATTAAAGATTAGGTTTCATTATTTAATAGTATTTGACGGTAATATTAATTTTCATTTATTCATATATGTCTCACAAATGTATTCATGTGAATCCCTACATACATACGATCATTAACAAGTCAAAAAAAAAAAAACACATAGAAACACTTGAGATAATTTACACAAAAATTCATTTATCCTCGTACATAAACTATATATACATTTTACAATCTTTATCTATATTTTAATATTTGAAATATATATAGATTTTAGTTTGATTCCATAGTTAAAATTTAATTTATGTGATTTCGGAAGTGTCTCATTTTAAAGGAATTTAGCTAATATTATTATTATTATTAATAGTTAAAGAATGGTATATTTAAATTTAAATTATCAATTTAGAAATGAAACACCCTTCAGAAGATAACAAAATTTAAATTATAGAATATTACAAAAGAAGGATATTACAAATTAAGAATAGTAAATTTAAAATGTCATTAGAAAGACCCAATATTTAATTTAAAATCAATTCATGCACGTACGCACATATATACATACACACACACACATACATATATATATATACATATATACATACACATATACATACATATACAATTCATATATCCATATACAAATCTATATATCAAAAAATTAATCTAATCATTTAATCATCTATATATATATACATATATATAGACATACTCATATACACATACACACCCTTAAATACATATACATTCATATATAAGCACAAAACCCTACATACAAAAAAAGATATAAAAAGAATATATATATATATATATATATATATATATATATATATATACACCCATTTACATAAATATACATATGTATATTTTCCAAATATTAATTCTAAGGTAATTACGTCTATATACATATATAGATTACAAGTAGTTAAATCCATAAAAACACACATATTTAAGTACATGTACACACACATATATTCGTACATACACATATAATATACATATACATACAAAACAAACATAAAAACTTTTATACATATACATCCACAGCCATGCAGCATACACGTTAAAAAAAAAAAAAAAATTTCAGTTTTCAAACATGCCTCATACTAGTATATTTATACTCACACATGTGTATATCTATTTATACATATATATCCATACTACCATACATATGTGTCCACAATATAAATACATAGTTACCCTTATCTATAATGTTCATATATATATATATCTAAATAAGTTCACATATAAAAAAATTTTAAGTTCAACAACACATTTATCAAAGAGCACAGTGTCAGTATTTTCATATATTCATTTAAAACAATTTATATTTTCTATTTATATATCTACACATACTTTGTTAAAATGAGGTTATTTTTATGCCTACATTTACAAATCAACTCATTATGTCTGTTCAATAGTATGTCCGGATCCTTATGTTTTATAATAAGTATTTTTTCCATAATGCACAAATTGCATCTGTCTCTGAAATTAATCGGAGTTTTGGCTCTTGAGACGATTTTCCATTTTATTTGTGGGGTTAATTTGTTTTCCAATAACTCCCAATAGTGCTTTGAAATTGCAGTTTTGGTGTTTTTTTGATTCATTATAAAAGGATTGGCGATGGTTGTAAAATCGTTGTTTCCAACTTCCCGCCGAAATTCCTATGTAGATCTTCTTATGTTCAATATTTTCTTTGGGGAAAATCGTAGCTTCGTATACTATGTTTTTGGACAAACATACTCATTCTATATATATATATAACAAATATTAATATATCTACGTAATATATCTAGATATTAGTACGCTTCTCACGCTTGGTGGAGAAGCAAAAATAATGAGAGAGAGAAATAGTAAACTAGAAAGAGAGAGAGACGTGGAGAGATAAAACGAGCGTATGACACATAGATGGATTGGCTAGACCGTTTTAATTAGAGGCAGTTATTTGTAGTGAGGGGCTAATTTTTTTTATAATTATGTTCACCCTGTACAAGGGCCAAGATCGGATAAAGATAGCGGGGTTACGTTGATGACTTGGTACTAGCCAATTAACCCCACACACAATGAGCTGTTAAAGTATGGTCGATCTAGATTTCAAGAGGTGTACACTTACAGTTTATGAATTTACTAATTGATTGTTCTATTGTCCAATCATTCGGTGTCTTCTGGGGGCAATGTTCTCAACATTGCCTTCCGGGCTAAATTATATCACGTATTATTTTTGTATCTGAATTTATGTATTTCAAGTTGGAAATTATTTTCGGATTTGTATTTTGGACGTAGTTGAAAAATATAATTATATTATCGCTAACTTGGATTAGAAAATGCTGCTTGAAACCTGACAATATATCTCTCCAGTTTTCGAAGAATAATAAGTAAATGCTAACTGCGTTTTATATGAATTTTTTAAATTATATTTTAATTCCAAATTCACTGTGCATATATAATGACTTCATTTTTAAAAAGCCAATTTTTCAAAAAGGAAAATAAAATAAAGCGATCAAAAAAGATTGTATTAAAGTCTCCTTTTTTGTATTGTGAAAAGCATGACAAGTAAATTCAATTCCTCTATATCTCAGTCTATCTATCTATCTCAGTTTCTATATATATATATATATATATATATATATATATATATATATATATATATATATATATATATATATCAGTTTTATTATTCTATCTGTCTATCTATCTATCTATCTATCAGTTTCCTATTCTATCTATCTCAGGTTCTTTATCTATCTATCTGATTCAGTTTCTTATTCTATCAATCTCAGTTTCTTATTCTATCTATATAGAGCTCCCCCTCTCTCTCTCTCTCTCTCTCTCTCTCTCTCTCTCTCTCTCTCTCTCTTTATATATATATATATATATATATGTATATGCGGCTGAAAAAATGATTTCGGTTGAGCTCTCGGGGTGTAAAAGTGAATCTTTAAACATTGACTATTATTGCTGCTAATTCAAGACTCTTTGTTAAAACGAATCGAGATCTCCCTGTCACTGGCGTGTTTATCTAAACATAAATAAGCTAAAATTTACTTTCATCCCTGCTTTTAGGGGTAGATTGTCCGACTGATACTAAATCAGTCGGGTTTCGATCCCGGTTTGAGGTAATCGGATGTCTAGCCACACTGATGAGCTGTGAAACAGCGAAACAGTCTGTCTGTGAATGACAATATGTATATATATATATATATATATGTGTGTGTGTGTGTGTGTGTGTGTGTATAGGTATAAATATATATTTGCATTTATATATATATATGTTATAAAATCACTACAAAAATAGCCATTTTGTTTCAACACTTCTGGTGTCTTATCAAGTGATGGTGTTGAATTCTCCTTTGGGATATTGTATCTGACTCTCTGCCTGTTTGTGCTTGTCTGTTCATATATATATATATATATAGCTAGCTCTCTAATTATATTCGTTAGTTTTATATACCTATTTATTTATTTATCTATGCATTCATCTGTCTGTCTCAACAATTTCATATCTATCTATCCATGAATCTATCTAACTGTATCTCTGTTTGTATCTATCTCAGTTCATATGTACCTACGTACCTATTGCAATTTGCATCTATTTTAATTCGTATGTATCTATCTAATTTCATTTATATTTAACTCAGTCTGCTGATATCTATCAATATATCTCTGCCATTTCATAGCTGTCCATATGTATAACTATATCTATCTATCTGTCTATTATAGTCTGCTGATATCTATGTCAGACAGATTCGCATAGGTAGATACCCTGTGTAAAAAATAATGTTGCTTATGACATACCATGTTCTTTGGGAGATTGTATGCCTACATGTAACCATCAATTCATTTCTCTTGTTTCATAAGCTTCGGTTATTTAAGTTTTTCAAGATAATCAATTTTTCAACAAGACATGTTACATTTGTTTCCTTTCCCGTTATAAGGTCCCAATTGATGGAAAGTGAGTTGCCATAATTCATTAGTTGCCAGACATATTTTTATACAGAAATGTTTTGTTTTGTTTTTTTGTTGTTTTTTTTTTTTGTTGTTTTTTTTTGTTGTTTTTTTGTTGTTGTTGTTTTTTTTTATTTTTTATTTTTATATTACCTAAAATCATTCGATGATGGTAGAAACGGAATTCCCAAGGATGTTCAAATAGGACCAAAATAAAATTTAACATCGTTCCCGGAATGTATACCCGCTCGGTATACAATATTATCAGTCGTACATTTTGACTGTTTATGGGACAGATCATATTTTTTCGGCAGTTGCATTTGTTTTTAGAATTGATGCTTACATGTAGATATAGCAATAAATATCTGCTTAATACGTTGATCCAGATTATTTTTTTAAATAAATTACTGTTTATTTTTTAGCTAAATTACGGTTTTGTTTTATTTTTTATATCAAAAAATAAGAAAAGAACAAGTAGCTTCTCTTTAATAACAAATAATTAATAGCGACAATATCACAACTGGAGAAATGTCCATTTTTTACAAATATTTATTTACAGTAACTTCACCGATTTCATACTTCTGTGATTATCAAAAGTTAAATTGAGATCGAGAGATGCGTTGCTATGAGACATATCACGGAAAACCACACAACTTTCCATCTTAATTTAAGTGTAAAAGTAATGTTAAATCTATGATTATTAAGTTAAATTGAGACGGAGAGATATGTAAATTACTGTAAATAAATTTTCTTGAGACTTCAGTTGCATATTCGATTTCTTTTTCTTATATTTTTACCCGTGTTGGATATAGAAAAAAAAAGCTTACTCCGAAGAGGAAACGCGTCGACCTTTAAAAATAGTTTTTCCTTTTGACTTTTTATTCCTTTTGTTTCTTCACAAATTCACAAGTACACTCTATCCCAAAAATATTTTCTATACATATATATATATATATATATATATATATATATATATGTGTGTGTGTGTGTGTGTGTGTGTGTGTGTGTGTGTGTGTGTGTGTGCACGCAGGCGCGTATATATTGCTATAATAAGAAAGAAGTTAGATTGATGATCTTAGGGTCTTTGATGTTTTTATTTAAAAAAACAGTGCCCGATACACAGGTAGAGCCTAGATTATAATTATTTATTTTAAATATGATTCCATCGCAACACAGAATTACTATGTTTCGAAACTGGTCAGCAGTATTTAAGTTTAATTCCAATATTAAACTTTAACCACTGGGTAGCAGTTTCATCCTCAATCCTTGTTTTGGAATAACTATGGTATGGAATGTTTTACTCATTTATAGTTTTGAAAGGAAGGTGTGGTTTGGGTTTGTTTTTTCTTTATCAATGGGTCATTGCTTTGATGGAAGTAGAGGTGTTAGTGGTATGTCCAGTTTTTGGAGTCGTGTAAGGTTGGATTGGTGTTTTTTGACTGGTTACAATGGCTAATCTTATCAGACTCCCTGCTAAAACTAGTCTAACTGATTAATGTAGTAATTCTGTTTTTCTTTTTTATTACTGTATGCTAAGACTTTACCTTATTGATGTTGTAGTTCTGGTAGTTTTTGAAGTTTATTTGTTTTTTTTGACGACGTCTTAAAGGAGCTTTAAGATTATGATTGGGTTGTATTTTTAAACCTGTTGCTTTAATTTCAATTTTTTTTATAAAATTCTAATTATTTAAGGCGAATATTTGTTGGTGTCGGAAAAAAAAAACGTTAACTCATTTCTTTGATTTAATAAATTTTCGTTTTTCAGAAACTTAATAATGTGTAGTTTTTCATGTAGGCATAAAGGGCAGGGGTCATCCCAGGTTTTACAAGTTCTTGTTCTATTTATTATTTTCGTTTTGTTTTTACTTTTGGTGTTTTATTTGTTTCTTTTAAATGCAAAAAATATTTAGATACATATGTCTGATTTCTATATCTAATATTATTGACGGTGCTTTTGTGTTGTCTCCACCTTATTTTAAATTCATTCTTCATGGATCCTATATATGTCTTTTCAATGTCTGGATTCTCGATGAATGAGATTGTGCACTGGTATACTACAAATTTAATGCGGCATTTATTATTCAATTTTCAGGGTTTCAACAATTACATAATTTTTGATTATTTTTGTCTGATTTTAATTTAGGGTCTTTATTTATTTGATCTTGGTATGCGTTTTTTCAAGATTTTATTATTATGTTTTTTATAATCCTTTCTAGATTTTCAGGGCAGTTATAACTTAATTTTAGAGTCTTTTATTAAAGAATTTGCAAAGTTTGTTGTCGGTAGGAAAATATTTTTCGATTAAAGCTAGGAATTTTTGTCCTAGTTTTTTTCTAAACATTTGGTTGAACGGGGGTGGGTATACCTAATTATTTTTCTTTTTCTGTTTTTTCCTCTGGTTTGTATTATTGTTTTTTTATATAATTGATGTTAGCCTGTTAGTAGCCACTATTTTCCAGAGCTCTGTTGTAAAAATTACTGTTTTTCTGGAATACTTCTTCATTTGCGGAGTTCATGCTGATTCTGTTGATTAGGGTATGTGCTTAATTGTGGATGGAGGATGGTTTGACCTGAAGTGTACATAGAAGGGATTAGTGTTAGGTTTTCTGTAAGGTTCTGTATATGTTATTCATTAAGTCTAAACTTATGTCGAGGAAGTATACCCTTTTCAATTTTGTGTTGACTTTAGATTTTAAATTTAGTTTTCTGAATTAACTATATATTATCTTTCTAATTTTATCTATTTTAAAATTAGTGGAACTACTCACTTCAATTAGCCCGTCATCTCTGTATAGCCCGATATATTTAATGTTTAATTCACGGCGCGCTGTTAGGTTGTATAGTATAAATAGACCGACAAGTTCAGAAGACGCTGCAGATTCTAATGACACCATTGTGATGTCAAAATGGTCTTCAGTGTTTTTAATCCATTGATCACCATTGTGAATGAGGACTGATTTTTTTGCATTTAGAATTGTTCTTTTCTTCTTCTGTTAGGTCTGAATATATAATAGCAAACTCTAGGGCATACGTGAATAGATCTCTTGATATTGACTAGTAATAGTCCTCAATATCGAACTGTATTAGGGTGCAATCTGGTTTGTTGTTGATTCTGGCAAACCATCTAATGACCTCTTTGGTATTGATCCAAAGTGTTAATCATCAGTAATCCTTAATTTGCTTAGTGATCCTTTCTAGGATTCTTTTGCTTATTTTTCCGATGTCGGCTCGGGTTGGGTTTATTATTGTACTAGTAGGGTTTTCCTCAAAATCCGGTTTGTGGTCCTTAAGAGCGATGTAGCATTCCTTTTCAGCAAGTTTGCCGACTCTATCACTTATCTTTAATTTATCAGTGATGTTTTTATTAGTTCTGTTTATATTCTCTATCATATTTACGTTGTTATTATTAGCTTTTTTTATAATTCCTTGTTAATTCTTGTAGTTCTCTGTCGTCAATTTGTTAAAATTTGCAGTTTTGTCAGACTTCATCAGTACTTTATCTGTTTCATTGAGGACTTTACTATTTGGTCCAAATGTTTTTGGGAGTATCTTTTCTTTTTTGAGATGAGATGTTAATTATATTGAGTAAGTTCATTTCGAATTCAAACAACCTTTTGTTAAATGGTGCGGATTTTTTGCTTTTGAAGCCATAAACTTCGGGTTCTTATGCTGAGTTATTGCCTTGGAGGAAGAAAAATGCTTTCCTTCGCATTGTTCTTATTAATTGCTCTGATTTTTGCATTAGTTTCACGAAATAATTCCGTTTGTTTGTGTTTGGAATGTTTTTCAGGGAGATGCCGAAATTTCCTTTTTCCATATTTTTAAGATTCTTATTTTAAAAATAAAGATTCAGAGGGCTCGAACTTTGGTTACAGAAAACCCAACAAAAAAAAACAATAATACAAACCAGAGGAAAAGCAGAAAAAGAAAAATTATTTGTTATACCCACCCCCGTTCAACCAAATGGTTAGGACAAAATTTCCTAGCTGTAATCGAAAAATATTTTCCTTCTGAAAGCAAAGTTAGCAAGATATTTAATAAAAAAAACACTCTAAAATTAAGTTATAGCTGCACTGAAAATCGAGAAAGAATTATAAAAAACATGTCAATAAAATCCTGAAAAAACATGCATGCTAAAATAAATAAAGACCCTAAATTAAAATTAGACAAAAATAATGAAAAATTATGTAATTGTAGAAACCCTGAAAATTGTCTTATGAATAATAAATGCCGCATGAAATTTGTAGTATACCAATGCACAATCTCATTCATCGAGAATCCAGACATTGAAAAGACATATATAGGATCCACGAAGAATGAATTTAAAATAAGGTGAAGACAACACAAAAGTTCCTTCAATAATATTAGAAATAGAAACCAAACAACTCTATTAAAATATTTTTGGTATTTAAAAGAAATGAATAAAATACCAAAAGTAAAATGGAAAATAATAAATAGAACAAGAACTTGCAAAACCTGGGATGACCCCTGCCCTTTATGCCTACATGAAAAACTACACATTATTAAGTTTTCAAAAAACGAAAAAATAGCGACTAGAAGAATTTAGAAAACGCTATTGTATTCATAATGTCAACTGAAAATTACGTATAGAGAAATAGCTTTACTTACCGTTATAGTTACTTTGTTTTAAATAAATTAATTTCGTTTTTGCCTTGAAAAAGTCCACACTGGACGAAACGCATCGGCAAATAATACAGTTTTTCTACTGTCTTTTACCTTTATAAATATTGTCTGTTTCTATAAGTTAACTATGAGAAATTTTCATATATATATATATATATATATATATATATATATATTTATATATATTCAGACATATACTTATATATCTTCATTATGCTATTCTTTCGTGTTTTTTTAATTTGGTTTGGTGGTTACATAAGTATTAATTGTAGGAAATTAGGTTTATAATTAAATTTTTATTTATTGTTGTTTGGACTTATGTGCGTACTAGCAGCATGAGCAATTAATAAGAACAATGCGAAGGAAAGCATTTTTCTTCCTCCAAGGCAATAACTCAACATGACCCGGCGTTGCCCGTGCTTGATTAGAAAATCGTACGACTTATACAGTAATCGCTATCACTTGACTTAAAATATTTTTGCCATTCCTTGCCTTTAAACGAGTGCCCTTTTCCGTGCTGATGTTGCTATATGCCTTACTTCTTGCTTATCTCACACTGCGAATTTTTCTAAGCTCTATACTAAACATTAAATCTGTTACGAAAAAAGAACTAAACAAAATGAACACAAAACGATCAGCTTTAAAAAAAGGACTCGTAACTGGAAAACCGAAAGAAAAAAGAATGTTAACAACAAATACTTTTTTCACACCCAACCCAGTTCTGCGGAATCAGAATCAACGTTGAGTTTAAGCAAGCGAATGAGCGAATTGGAGTAAAGTGTCATGCAGATTTAAATTTTTCCCACTTGTGACGAATGCAGCTATCGATTTTATTTGCTAGTTAACATTGGTGTCAGTCAGTTGTTGGCTCTCATGCTGACCAATAGAATCTCCCTGCCTATTCGTGGCAGCCCGCTATAGACTCTCACTCTGGCCAGTAGAAAATGGCCGCAAACTAGATGAAAACTTCCGTAGAAGCATGAAGAAATCGATTATTTCTACTATCGATGGGAGTTGACAAATGCAAAGTTTGCGGCCGTGCATTCGTTACACACACACACACACACACACACACACACACACACATCCTGCCTTTTATATATATATATATATATATATATATATATATATATATATATATATATATATTGTATTGAGCACTTTTTTATTATTTTAGCTGTTGGTAGGGAGAGTTTTATCTTTCTTTGTTGTAGATGCTTTTTTCAGTACCCTAATTATTTTATATTCAATGTTTTAGGGTTTTTTTTAAGCATTTCACTCCAAGCAAATCAGAAGTGCCATTATCACACGGGAGGGGGGTTATGGAGAGTGAAAATGAGAGAAAAGAGTGGGTGTAGGAGGGGATTGAAGAAAGGAAAAAAGAACAGGTATCAATGCAACAAAACATGGTGACTGATGTTGCATTTAGGTTTTTGATGATTGTAGTTATCAGGGAAGCAAGTGAGAGGAATGGAGTTCCAATATAGAGAAGTGCGATGAAAGAAACTGTTAGAAGGGCGGTTACATTTAACTATTTCAACAGTAAAACAGTTGGGACCTAGATGCCAATCTAGTAGTACACTTAAATTCATGTAGTCAGGGCACCAGGGAAAAAATGCTCATCAGTGCAGTAGCCATGAAAATATTTGTAGAAAAGACAGAGGGAAGCCACATCACATCTGTGAGAAATTGCCTGAAGCTAATTCAGTACCGATTCCATTACAGATCCTACTTTAGATTTTTTTTGAGAATATTGCAGTAAGGGAAAGTAGGGGAAAATTTTATGGCTACTATTTTTTTTTTTTTTAAGTATTGCTGATTTTTCCTTCAAAAATTATTGCTGGTAATAATTTTTTTATTACAAAGTATTTCATCTATTAAAAACCTATTTTTACACAAGTTTTGGTGTTAATTATTTGCCCATAGCAGGGACCCTAACAGGTGCTGCCACCCCGAGTTATGGTGGACCTGAGAACACCAGCAATTGAGAGGTATTTCCACGCTTCGCAAAATCTCCTGATCAGAGGCCTTGCCGTTGGACGAAGTTTATCGTCTTACCCAGGACGCGGATGTAGTTTATCGTTATACCCAGGACGAAAGACATAGATAGATAGATAGATAGATAGATAGATAGATAGATAGATAGATAGATAGTGGAAAGGCAGAAATAGTGAAAAGACATAGATAGATAGATAGATAGATAGATAGATAGTGAAAATGCAGAGATAGTGAAAAGACATAGATAGTGAAAAGACATAGATAGATAGATAGATAGATAGATAGATAGATAGATAGATAGATAGATAGTGAAAAGACAGAGATAGTGAAAAGACATAGATAGTGAAAACACATAGATAGATAGATAGATAGATAGATAGATAGATAGATAGATAGATAGATAGATAATGAACAGCCTGAGATAGATAGATAGATAGATAGATAGATAGATAGATAGATAGATAGATAGATAGATAAAGAAAATGTAGATACGTACGGGATAAGATATACACACATGATTCGTACAGATCCACACGAACATGCATACATAATCGCTTATTCCGGAATTAAAAAGTGTCTTCATTACGCCCGAAGTGATAAATTTGGTTGTCATCAACAAAATCACGGCTACATTCATTCATTCCTGAGTAGACAGGCGGGCTAATATATTTATTTATGCTTACAAGAATCGGCGAGGTATAGAATCTACATTCTTTCAAAATCTTTTTTGTCCTTGCTTGACAGGAATTCGAAACCAAGTATAGTGTTTGCTCATTAATCAGATATTTAGTAAACTGAAAAGTCTAGCATTCGTCCATGCAGTAAATAATGCTTCCGCTTCTTCTGTGTAGAATCTCCTACCTGACATCTCGACTTCAGTTACTTCCCCCCCCTCCCGCCGTTATGTAGATTCCCTCTACCTTTTCTATGAATATTTTCATGGTAATTGTTCTGATGTGCTTTCATCTTTGGTACGTAGACTTTATAAATTTAAGCGCAGGACTAGATAGCTAGGTCTCATCAATTTCCAGTTGAAGTGGTTAGCTGTAACCGTAAGTTCTATGCTAACAGTTTCTTCTCCCGCACTTCTCTCTTCCGGCTTCTTGCTTTCCAGTCAACTTTGATGTTCAAAAATTTAAATGCAATGTCAATCGTTATCTTCTGTCTTCTTAATTCCAGTTCTTTTATTGTTCTCTTTTCTTAATGGTGTTTTCCTTTCCCCATATTCTCTCACATTCAGTAACCCCTTGCATCTTACTGACTTTACTTGCTTGCTGAGGGTGAACAAATTTAAAAAAACAGACAGGCTCACAGATATAAAGACTGTCAATGATAGATAGATAGATAGATAGATAGATAGAAATGAGGGCATTTCGATAGCTAATTAGATATACAGAGATAAAGCTAATAGATAGATAGATAGATAGATAGATAGATAGATAGATAGATAGATAGATAGATAGATATGAATAAATTTGGATAGCTTGATAACAGTGATAAAATTGTAATAGATAGATAGATAGATAGATAGATAGATAGATATGAGGGCATTTGGATAGCTAATTAGATATACAGAGATAAAGCTGATAGATAGATAGATAGATAGATAGATAGATAGATAGATAGATAGATATGAATAAATTTGGATAGCTTGATAACAGTGATAAATTTGTAATAGTAATAGATAGATAGATAGATAGATAGATTCATAAATCATTCATAAAAAAAAACGAATATAGAGGTTAATGATTTAAATGGCGAGAATACATCTTCGCAAACAATATAAATAAGATACATCAACCCCGAACCTGTATATGAATGATATGATCCCCGTTTATAAATTCCAGTTGCATAAGGTCTTTTTTAATTTTTTACAAGCTTTCGTCTGTTCCTACAGACATCATCAGGTATGGAAGTAGATTTTGTTCTTGTTTTTACTTCTCAGTAATAAGAGGACAGCGAAAATAGAGATGTAATCCGAAAAAATACTATGAGAAATGTGTTATTGTTTTGGAACGTGCGGTCGCAACGCTGAGTTTGAATTTAAATTTTAAGGTTCTGCGTTTATGTACAAATATAGTGATAAGAGAATTCTTTTTTACAGGTAGATTTTCCGTCAATGTGGCATGAGCTATATTGTTCAATAATTACAGTAATGTCGCACTTATTATCCGAGAGTTGCACGTTGGATCAGTTATTTTAATTTCAATTAAAAGGTGCAATTATAATTTATAAATTCATGAATCATTCATACAAAAAACAGATAGATAGATAGATAGATAGATAGATAGATAGATAGAGTAAATTTAGATAGCTTGATAACAGTGATACTTGGATACTTCTCACCCACAAGGATGCGGAGACACTTTAGGTCTCTATCGAGACTAAAAAGTAAAGACTGACCAGATGCAGTGCATATATAGAAGCACTGCTCCATTTTCGGATTAACCGGGCTCTTGTAACGGTAGAGGGTAGCTGGAATCAGGTTCTTGCTGAAGCGCTACTGGAAACCAGCCATTTTCTAGCATCTTTAGCAATGGCTCGTATATACGAATTCTACTTGAGATCTGGGTTAGGCTTAACTCCCAATAGACGCTCAAGGCACGGGGCCTCTCCTAGGTAACACCCGTTTATCGCAATAGGTGAAAATTCAGCGTCTGCTCAGTAATAATGGAGCATAACTAGTTTGGCTTTCGAAGCAATGAATGAGACCAGCCAGTTTTCCACCACTGTGTTCTTAGGGTTAGGTCAGAGGAGAGATCAGCTGTCAACCTCCGGTCATCTAAAGTTTTGGCGTTGCGTCCATATACAGTGTATCATCAGCATAGGTATCCACAAACGATACGTGCTGGGTATGGCAATAAACGTCCTGGGTATGATGATAAATTACATCTAACAACAAGGCCTCTGATAATGTTTTGAAAAAATAATGTTGCCAGCGGTACGTTTTTGAAAAAATATTACCAGTTATATGTTTTTTGAAAAAAAATAATATTACCAGTTATATGTTTTTTGAAAAAAATAATATTACCAGCTATATGTTTTTTTGAAAAAATAATATTACCAGTTATACGTTTTTTTGAAAAAATAATATTAACAGCTATACATTTTTGAAGAAACATCAGATATACTTTTTGGAAAAATAGCTATGCTTTTTTGGGAAAATAATATTACCAGCTATACATTTTTGAAGAAAAAAATATTAACAGAAGTAGATTTTTGATTAAACAAAAGTATTACCAGTAAAAAAAAAAAGTTTTTCAGCATTAAATGACCTATTGAGGTTGATGTGCTGTAAAACAGACCAAACCAAACCAAACCACAAATGATGGCAGTATACTCTTAGACTGACCATTTATGTCAAGTAGAAAGAGGGTTGGGCCGAGAAACGAGGCTTGGGGAACACTTTGTGTACGAGAAGATTTTCGGGGACCTTTCATGTTTCATGAGGAGGCACGGTGGAGTAATGGATAGCGGCTCGGATTGAGGAATCGGAGGAGCCGAGTTCGAATTTCAATCGAATCCATTACATTCACTTACGTGCTAATAACCTTGGGAAAGGTATGAATCCTCTTCTTCTCCCTCCAAACCGGGTCCTATAGCCAACTGATCTACCGCAGAAATAAATGGCAACCTACTGCGGGAAAAAATCTGCCTCGTCAGTCATGGATCGGAAGATACATGATCAGCTAAGCTTGTATCACGTATGGCGCATAACTCACTTCATGATTCATACGCTATGCAATTTTGTACTTTGAAAACAATTTGACATTAGCTATTTTGTCTTTCAGATTAAAAGTACACTTTGTAGGAAAATACGGCTTGCGGAAGACGTTTCCGTTTTAGACTCTGGATTCATAGTTATAAAGTAGAGATGAAATTACCATATCACGGTATACCATAAGCTTGGTTTTCAAGGAAATTCCTCTGAAATTCCACAACTGATGGTAGAGGTTTCCAAAGTAGTCGGTATATTTGTAGATTCGATAATCAATCAGATCAAAAGAGACCGAACTGTCGATTTTGCTTTCGAAATGCTTGTAAATCTCTCTTTCTCGGTAGTCTGTTTCATACAGAACACCATCGTCAGGCCAGTATTTAAGCGACCTCCTCACGAGGCAGTATGTGGCACAAGGCTGGTTTTTATGTAGAGCAATCCGACCTCGTAGCCTCGGGCAAAATTTCCCCGTAGACTCACGCATACACGGAGTTGGTTTTGTCTACTTAGCCAAACGTGACTGCCTGTTGGCATAACCTCGTCTGGATTCCTGTCTGCCTGAAGGCAGAGAGAACGGCAAGTCGAGCCCCTCCCGGAAGAAGTAATCGTCAGGTCAAGTTCGTTGTGTTTTTGCTCTACTATTTATATATATTGGTCAGTGATGCATTATGGTTAGTCTATTGCGTTGCATTGTGGGTAGTCTTTGTATTCTTTGCATTCGGTTGGATTCATTTATTTTATTTATTTTATTTATTTCCATTTATTCTTGTTCGCTTTCAGTTTTCGATTTTTAAGTAACGTAACAAAAATTTGTTTTCGTGTCTGTATTCTGATATGAATTCAGATCGTTTATTTAGTAGTTTCTTTTGATCTAGGAAGGTAATTAGAGCTATTTTCCTCCAGGCAGAATTTACAGTGTTTGGATTGATTGTTGTAGGCTGATGTTTTTTTATTCCTTATTTTCGATGATATTTTTGGTGTGGTATTTTTTTTTTTCTTTTCTTTTTTTTTTTACTCTCCCAGATATGTTTAGAAAGCATTATGCTGTTTGCGTATTTACTATTGCTAAAGGATGTTTTTTGTGCGTAGCGTCTTTGTTTCCATGGACTTTCTGTTACTCCTATATAATTTTTTTCTTCGTTATCTGCTGTTTTTACAGTGGCTTGGTACATTGCATTTTTTTTATATACATTACTTTTATATATATATATATATATATATATATATATATATATAATTATTTATTTAAAAATATGATTCCAACACGCTACATAAGAGTTCTCATGTTTCAAAACAAGAGCCGAAAACTTCAATATAATTATTTGAATTAAATTGAATTAAAGTAAGCTCTGTTCCATCTTCAAGCGAAATTTTTTTTAGAATAACTTATTTCTGAAATTTACGTGTTTTAAGAGCAGATTCATTATTGAAATCAAAATTTCCATGGTAACGGCCAGCACGATTGTTCATATAAAGAGGGGCGCAGGGTGTTAATAATTTGTATCAGTATAGAGTTACATCATTACTATTACGTTTTGTTTTTTTTTTTATTTTTGTTTTTTTGGTTGCTTTTTTAAGCGTTTCACGCCAAGCAAGGCGGGAAGCCACTAGCACTCAAGGGGTTACAGAGAGTTGAAGCTAGAGCAAATAGGAGTGATAAAGGAAAGGATGAAGAGAAGGATAGGGGTTAGTTCAGGGCATCTGGAGACGTCGATTGACATTACATTTGAATAGTTGGAGATTATAGCTATCAGGTAAACAGGAAGACGGGGAATTCCACAGGCGAGAGGTGCGAGACATGAAGCTATTGGAGTAGAAGAGACGGCTACATTTAACAGTTTCAAGTGTGAGCGAGATGCCAGCCTAGTAGAGCGCTTAAATTCATGAAGTTTGGGAACCATCGAAAGCATCTCCTCGGAGCAGTTGCCATGAAAGTATTTGTAAAAAAGACAGAAGGAGTCTACGGCACGTCTGTGAGAGAGCGACTGAAGATGAGATGCCAGATCAGGGCCAATTACATTGCATATCCGTCTCTGGATCTTATCAAGAACATTCAGACAAACATAAGGGGCACCAGACCATATATGGCAGCAATACTCCATGCAAGGGCGAATGATTGATTTGTAGATTTGAAAACCTATTATTCTTTCTTTTTAACACAGCATCTTCAGAATCATCTGCAATGTTGTAGGTCCCCACCTGTCATCTCGGCATCGGTCACTTTCTCACCGCCGTAACGTAGCTTCCCTGTGTCTGTTCCATAAACATTTTCATTGTATTAGGTTGGTGCAAAAATAATGACGTAATAATGTCGTTTTTTGACGTTAAAAAATACGTAAAAAAACGACATTATTACGTCATTATTTTTTGCACCAACCTAATAATTGTTTTGATGAGCTTTTCTCATTGGTGTCTAGATTTTATGAATTTAAGCGTAGTACTAGATTGGATGCAAGGTCTCATCATCTTACAATTCAAATGGCTAAATGTTACTGTAAATTCTATGATGGTAGTTTTTTTTGTTACTCTTCTCGCTTGTGGAACTCTCTTCCAGCCTCTTGCTTTGCAGTTAACTTCGATCTTCAAAAATTTAAATTCAATGTCAATCTTCTGTCTTCTTAATTCTTGTTATTTTATTGTTTTCTCTCCTTAATAATGTTTTCTTTTCTTCTCATATTCTTTCACACTCAGTAGCCCCTTGTGTTTTAGTAACTTTATTGCCTAAATTTTTTTTTAATCAAAAACTTCTTTTTATCACTTTTTTACCTCATCTGCCCGCTTCAATTACATACTTTACTATGACTGATATTTTATTACATATTGTTGTGGACCCAGAATAGGTCCGAAAGAAAACTCCAACTCAGCAATTTTAGTGTAAACAGATTATTAACAAACAGAACGAATACGAAAGTGTTGCACGTCCGACTGACGACAAAGTACAGTAGTCAACTCGTCAACTTTTCTACAAAAAATACAGTGTCGATATATGTGTGGTTACATGCAAAGTATCTCAAAACGTTACAAAAATAGAAAGAAAAACGTAATTTATACCAATACCAACTAGTGCCTAGGTGAGATGAATAAAAAATACAATTTTTAACACGGGCATAGAAAGTGGGTCACGTGATATGAGCAATATTTTTGCGCCAATTACATATAACTTTCAGCAAATTCAAAACATCTAATTTGCGGGATTTCTACTTCTTTGAAAACATTACTTATTCAGTCAACAGACTCCAAAAAAAAAACAAAAAAAAAAACAACCATATTTTTCTTCGTGGTGAAGATCAAATTATACACAAACAACACTCACGACGACAAAACTAAAACTTGAATCAAAATAATCATATGTAATTTACCAACGAATTCTCATTTCCACGAACTCTAAAAAATTATTTGTATAACAAACTTTACAGCACATATACCATACATTTCAAATATGATGATTTTATTCTACTAAACTTACACAAGCAAATCACTAAAAAAATTTTGTCAACGAATACTCGTTGTCTCTTTTGTAATGCTCGTTGTAGTAGAGACTTTGTATTTGCAGATAAAACTTAGTAACGCCGTTGATAAAAAATGCTGGTGTCAGACGCCTTCGAATAATCTCGCACTAATAGTACTGGCTTGATAATACTCGCTCGAATAGTAATCCGTATAGCGAAATGGCGGTCCGTATAGTAATAGAAGATAGAATAGAAATGGAGATCCGATTAGTAATAAAGGATAGAATAGAAATGGAGATCCAAATAGTAATAGAGGATAGAATAGAAATGGCGATCCGAATTGTAATAGAGGTTAGAATAGAAATGGAGATCCGAATAGTAATAGAGGATAGAATAGAAATGGAGATGCGAATAGTAATAGAGAATAGAATATAAATGGAGATCCGAATAGTAATAGAGGATAGAATAGAAATGGAGATGCGAATAGTAATAGAGAATAGAATATAAATGGAGATCCGAATAGTAATAGAGGATAGAATAGAAATGGAGATCCGAATAGTAATTGTAGATGGAGGAGAAATGCGATCGTTTGGACGTCACGTTACTTTCCTACTTATGCGTTTCCTCTATGGTAACGTGGTCTACTTAATTCAATAATGGGACCGCCTGTGTTTGCTCACTGGCGATCTATGTTCAACCCAAGTGTCGGCAGCGACACTTTATTTCTATATAACACTAAATATGACATTAACAGACGAAATCCTGTTGTATGAATAATGTAAATAAATTGAAGTGTGGTATATTACTGCTAAATATTCAAAGTTTAATTTGTTTCTTATAAAACATGCAACCGTAACAAATAACCAGGGAAAGATTTACCCGAATGGAACAGTAATGATTTACAATTGATTTATGCTTAAAACAAATGCAGTCAAGTGAAACTTATTCCTCCTAAGTCAACTGACAGTAAATTTAGGTTATCCTAAATTTGATACGTAATATTAATTACTGAGGTCATGGAAGTTAGTTTGGTGTCTAGAATAATCTTTTCTTTTTTTCTTTTTTTGCCGATTGAAAATATCCAGATAATTATTATTATTTCGTGGCAAAAGATCAAATGACACACTAGTAACAGTAGCAATAATGACTAAACTGTGAGTTAGAATATTTATATTTTTGAGTAAACTTTATTTTATCAACCTCTTTTGATAAGTTTTCCTTTCCATAAGCTCTAAAAACCATTTCTTTTTATTACAAACTTTACAGCAGATATACTACATTTCGAATGTGATGATTTAGTCTACTGAATTTATACAAACAAATCAATGAATATGTCATTAACAGGTGAAATCCTGTTGCATGAATAATGTAAATAAATTATTCAAAGTTTAATTTAAAATTCAACTTTGACAAACAATCAGCTATAAATAACCAGAGAAAGATTTACTCGAATAGAACAGCAAATATTTACAACTGATTTATGCTTAAAACAAATGCAGTCAAGTGAAACTTATTCCTCCTAAGTCAACTGACAGTAAATTTAGGTTATCCTAAATGTTATAACATGCTTTGTAATGGTTATAATATAAGTAATGCTTTGGTTACATGCCGTGACACTTGTATTAATTAGTGTGAAGACTGATTCCAAATGGTTCCTTCCCTTACCTCAGACATGATGCGTTTATAGTTATGAACTAGTTCGTATGGTCACTGGGGATTGTACTATTTGCTCCACAACACTATTATTTGATACAAAGATTAACTAATGAGAATATTAAAATTAGTTTGGTATCACCTCTTAAAATAATCAAAAAAATAAATTAATCTTTTCTGATTAACAATATCCAGATTATTATGGGCCATTAAACAAATTATATCTGCAGGCAATTAATATTTCACAATAAGTATAAACATTAAATTTAATAAAATATTTGAGATTTGAAGTTCTAATATTTAAATTTTAATTAAAAATTATTTGAAATTTGAAAATCTAACTGCAAGTTGCTATAAAACCAAAACATTAATCTAAAAACTCAAGTCATGTTCTTAAATAACTTCATCAGATCAAGACTTTCATGCCATGCCTGATGCCAAAGCTGTTCAGAAATATTTATCCAAATGCTTTCTCAGATTGATGATTAAGAGTGGCTTCTAGTGAATGTCTTAGCAAGGACTGGCACTATAGAATCACAAAGAACTATACTAAATAATAGAATCCATATCACTTGAAGACTTTCAACAATAGCAACAGCTAAATGGATAGCAAAATGTTGACATGTCAAACTACTTTAAACAAGAAGATTAGGAAAGAAGTCCCCATCAAATGCCTGATGCCAAAGCTGTTCAGAAATAATCAAAACAATAAATGTTTGTTTTCTGATTGACAATATCCAGATCATTATGGGCATTAAACATACTGAATTATATCTCCAGGCAATTAACACTTTACAAAGAAATGCTTTACATAAGAATAAACATTAAATTTGATAAAATGATTGAAATTTGAAGTTCTAAAATTTTAGTAGCATACCTACGGACGATAGTATCTCCATCCACATAAATACAGTAGTAAATACTGTGTGTTGGACTGCAGTTGGAGATTCATTGTGAAATTCACTTGACTCGTTTCTAGCAGTTGACTACTTCTTCTACGCGCCGCTGGCGAATCTTATATGTGCTGTTCTTGTCCTAAGTATTATCATTCAATACCAACCTTCGTGTGATTATTCTATTCAGTAACCTTCCCTAGGTTACAACAAAAATGTTCTCACTTGTGCAAGAGAACTTTCCCATTGCGAGAATGAAGATGGGTTTTTATTTATTTCAGCAGTAATTATAGTGAATTTTATATTTCACAAAATCTATTAAACAAGGATACCAAGTATTAAAATTGTAGATAGCTCATACTTCTGATTAATAATATTCCAAGGAAAACACCAGAATAAGAGATTAGTTAAGAAACTGTTTAATCACATGGATTAATACTACAATGTTAGTGAATACTGTAGTTAGTGTGACAATGAATGTGACCCTCTTAGTGACTCACTTTACAACTCCTGGTCCTATGAGCTGACATTCCTCTCATAGTAACTGGAAGAGGCTATGTTCAATAATTTAGTATAGAGCAAGTTGGACGTCTTTCTACACAACAAAAACTAAATAGAAAATATCTTATTTTGCAAGAGAACGTATGATATATGCAATCAGAAAAAAAGAAGACTTTCAAATCCTTGTCAAAAATATCAATAAAAAGATGTAGCATAAATAAATAAAAATATTAAACTAGTGTAGGTGTTATAGAAAATAAAACTTTAATATTGCCTTTGCCTATTCAAATTATCAGTATCCATAAAAGCCAGTTCAAGTTGCTTCGTAACTTTCCCCCATCATAACGTAGCTTCCCCGTCTTTACTATAAACATTTTCATGGTAATTGTTTTATTGAGTTCTCTTTGGTACCTCGACCACATGAATTTAAGCTTACTACTAGATTAGCAATTAGGTCTCATTGTTTTTTACTGTTGAATGACCTAAATGTAACCATAAGTTCTGTTCTAATAGTATAACACGGCCGGCCCAACTCGAACCCGGGTCTTTCCCATGCTGGTCAATACTGGCGCAGGTCAAGTGACGTTTATCTGTTGACCGCTTTGTTCGTTCATCTGCTCTTCCCACGTTGTGTTCTTTAATCACAGTGCAGTGAAGATCGAATTTTCGTTCGCGCGTAAGCGCTGAATCGAGTTGATGGAACCGTGCTATGAAAAAGGACGAGAATGCTTCCGCTGGTGAAAACAAATAACGAAGAAGGCTACTGGGTTAATTTCCAACTGGTTTATATACTCGTTGATACAACAAAATTAACCCTTCCTGGTCGGCTGTCTATCGTGACACTGTATCTCTTGCTTCTAAAACTTGAAGCGGGTAAACATTCACACGATATGTTAGGTCGTCGGCACTTCTTGCCATCAATTCTCTTGTCTGACTCAACGTCAGCAATTCTCTTCAGCAGCAGGTCACGTGGCTTATTCCGACGTCTCCTGGCCACCGTCGGTCTCGAGTACCCTCTGCTGGCCTTCCTTGACCTCTGGTCGCTTCTCGCTCAAACTGCGACTGTTCCTCATTTTAATCAAGCGTTCGGTTTATACGCATCTCGCCTAACTCTCACTACACCTCAAATCTCATTATGTATTCATCACTTAATTATTTTCTCCAAACCTGGTGTCATGGCATCGACCCTAAAACAAAGCGGTATGGCATTTCAAGACAATAAAATTTGTTTTTAGAAATTCTTTTCTTTTCCCAAACAATAATTTTCTCATTAATAAATTTTATTTCAAATCAGCAATTTCTTTTGGTTGTCGATTTACCAAATCCTAACCCAAATAGTTCTTTTGTCCATTTTCAAAACACACTCCAGATTATTTACATTTCTCCAAAGCCTATTTTGGACTCCACATTCCATTCGGCATTTCGTTTTGTTTACATTTCTGATTTCACTTACATTAGTTAGCTCGACCAACAGATAAGATTCAAATATCATCACGTTTAACATTTCAAAAACAAAATTATTTACTTCAAATTTTTCTACTGTTTTACATTCCGGCCTTTTTCGGGAACTCATAATAATTCTTATGTGCGTTTCACCTCGCTTCATATTTCAATTCCTGTTTTCATTTTAACGTTTTATTGTTTAACGTTTCTCCAACTCTACCAATGTACCAATTCTATACGAGGTTTTCACCTGAACCCTTTTAATTTTTTAATTCCAAACTACCAGTGTCACGATAGTTTCACATTCCTTTCAGCTACTACCAATGAAAATTATAGTCTTACAATAGTTTCTTTCCTCACACTTCTCGCCTGTGGAACTCTCTTCCGATTTCTTGCTTCCCTGCCACCTAAAATATTCAAAAATTTTAATGCAACATCAATCGCCATCTCATGTCTTTCTAAATATTGTTTCTTTAAACATTCTTTCTCCTCGTAAAAATTTTCTCATTCTCTTTCACTCTCAATAACCCCTTGCATTCTAGTGAGATTATCACTTTGCTTCGGGTCAAATGATTTAAAAAAAATAGACAAAACTTAAAGAGTCGACAATCAGATTAATTCAAAAGTCAAGTGATTTAGCTTTCTTTACTGTTATGTGATAAAAGTGCTATCAAATTTCCTGCGGATATTGACAGCCAAAAATAAAAATACTTTGATATGGCAAAAGTGCATTTCTAATATTAAAAACAGGCAACTCTCTACTTGTAAAATATACACTAACAGGGAAATCCTTTATAAGGAATATAGATGTACTAATAAATTCAGTCGAGAAAGAAAATTTATAACTGCAAAGTCTCTCTGAGTGGTTTTAAAAGCACGAGAAAAAGTCAAGTATTACTCTGACTTTGTTTCACAGATAAGATTTCTTTGCTAGGTAACAAAATAATTTATAAGCTATGTTTACTTGGTATTGCCTAGGTATTGGATGATATACTAAGTCTATTTGGGTTATTAAGTATAATACAATTTTTTATATTCTTTATTGAGTTTTCTTTGGTACTTTGACCACATGAATTTAAGCATAGTATTAGATTGGCAATTAGGTCTCATTGTTTCACTGTTGAACAAGCCTAAGTTCTATTTTAATAGCTTCTTTTCTCACACTTCTTGCCTGTGGAACTCTCTTCCGGTTTCTTGCTTACCTGCCACCTAAAATATTCAAATATTTTAATGCAACATCAATCACCATCTTGTGTCTTTCTGAATCTTGTTCTTTTAATATTCTTTTCCTCGTTAAAGTTTTCTCATTCTCTTTCACTCTCAGTAACCCCTGGCATCCTAGTGAGATTATCACTTTGCTTTGGATCAAATGATTTAAAAAAAATATAGACAAAACATACATTGTCGACTATCAAATTAGTTCAAAAGTCAAGTGAGTTAGCTTTCTTTACTGACATGTGATAAAAGTACTATTAAATTTTCTGGGAATATTCACGACCAAAAATAAAAATACTTTGATATATTATCCACAATGACAAAAGTACATTTCTAATATTAAAAACAGGCAGCACTCTATGTTGTGGTGCCCCCCCTCTAATGAGTCTATTGTTGACTCTTCCACTTACTATAAAATTAGTAGGAAAGTAAGCCCCGGGAGAACAGTAGTATAGATTAAACGCTAGTCAACCGATACACACTCCCAAGTTATGTAATACTCTTCTGTTCAATACACGGTTTATCTGCAACCCCTTGTTTTGTTATTTCTTAAATATATATTTGGTTACAACACTCTACTTGTAAAATATCTACCAATAGGGATATCCTTCATAAAAAATATAAATATTGCAGAAAATGTACTAATAAATTCAGTTGACAAAGAAAATTTATAACTGCAAAGTCTCTCTGAGTGGTTTTAAAGGCAACAAGTTCCGTTTTAAGAGTTTTTCTTGCACTTCTCGCCCTTGGAACTCTTTTCCGGTTTATTGATTACCTGTCATCTGAAATATTTAAAAAAGTGAATGCAACATCAATCGCCATCTTGTTCTTCCTAAATCTTTTATTGTCCTTTTACCGTCGTAAAGTTTTAAGTGAAAGTTTTTATAAATGTCAACTGAAAGTGGTACTAGCTTCACTTATGTAAGTAAACTGTCCAATTTTGAGAATAAAAATTGTTTTATTATCTAACTCACAAGTAGTTATAGTGAATTTTATACTTCACTACATTTATTGAACAATAATAACAAATAATAAAATTGTAAGTACTAAAAAAACTAAATTGAAAAGTTTTTTTTAAATTCAAGAGAATATTTGATACATTTATGCTCCGAAAAAAATAAAACTTTCAAATTGTTGTTTTCAACGACATAAATAAACAATGTTGCATAAATTAAAAATATTAAACATGAAATAAGAAACAAATGTATCTGGTATAGAAATCGGAATTTGCATTAACATTGAGCAAGTTATTGAAACGTTAAAATCTATTATCATCCTTTTGGGATTTGACTTAACTGGCTCTGAAAATAAATAATTCATCACTAGTCAATAACTGGATGAAAATAATCTGATTACTCAACAAAAATAAAAAAAAAAGAAATGTTTTTAGTCTCTTTTACTGTCATTTGAAATATATCAACCCCAGTGGGTTATTTAATGCTGTCAAGATTTTTAGGATAGATTTGTATGAATAGAATATGTATTCTTTGTAAGAAATCAGTTTGTAGATCAGATTTCATTGATCTATTTTTGTAAAGAGTCAAATGTATTGCTGGTGATATATTTTTTTTAATGTATTGCTATTATTTTACTATAAAAATCTATTTCTATACTTTCATAGTGTTTTGATGCTAGTTTGGGGATTAACTATTTGCCCATAGCAGGGACCCTAACAGGTGCTACCATCCCAAGTCAGGGTGGATCTGGCAACAAAAGTAATTAAGAGGTGGTTCTGCACTCTTCAAAATTTTCTGATCAAAGGCCTTACTGCCAGATGTAGTTTATCGTTGTACCCAAGACGACTGGCCATCTTTAAATTTTACATAATTCTCTCTGTAAACATACAATATATTCTTGGTTATTGATTGATTTTCTAAGCTCATTTATTGGTTCACAGGACATTTTGCTTTGATTTACCTTATGTCTTTTCAACATTGCCAGTAAAGGATAAAAAAAAATATTAGGTTGGTGCAAAAATAATGACGTAATAATGTCGTTTTTTGACGTTAAGAAATACGTCAAAAAACGACATTATTACGTCATTATTTTTGCACCAACCCAATACAACAATTATTCAATAGCGAATTTTCCATTTTCATTTCAATACCCTGCATGAAACGACAACCAACAATAATTGCATTCCAGTTTAGTTTTATATGTTACGCAAACTATGAACTTTCATATACAGTGTTCTGCAAAAGTAAGATCACCATAAGTTAATATTTAAAATAAGTGTCTCATTTTCCAGATAATCAACAGATCTTAATTAAACCATATATTCGTTAAAATAAACCTTTATTAAATAAATTACAACCATTCTCAAATATTTATATCAAGCTGGAATAAGAATCTTAATTAAAAATTAAGATGTGCAAAAGTAAGTGAAACCTTATATTTACACACTGTATTTTTGTTTTACATGATTGCAGTGCAAATATTTGTTTTATGTAGATATAATAATCAAAATGACATGTCTTCAGTTTTTGTAAGCTGGGAATACTGCAGTCAGACATTATAACTGATTGTGTATACAAAAAGAATAAATTTAAAATAATATATATGCAAAGATCAAAAGAACTTCCTGAAAGAGTCTGTCTATATTTCTGAGATGAGGTATTATGTACATTATTTAAATTATTCGGACCCAAACAGTGTGAGTTCAATACCCGGTTAAGGCAGTGGAGAACTTTCAGAGGGAAATTAGCAGGAGATAACTGATAACTGACATCCACCAAACATGGCACGTGGAACTAGAACAGTCTACCCCAGTGAGCGAAATAAAGGGTTCAGGTCGACATTCCAACCACCTGAAGAAGGCCGGAGCGTACAACAACCGAAACGTTGTAATAAATATGGCGACAAACATGAGGACAATAGTCCGAATAATGTAAATAATGTATAACTTCCCGAAACTTTAAATAATCGAATAATTGAAACCAACAATAATGGAGAAGACTACAAAAAGCTGTCAAAACAATTCTCTACAAGAAATTATTTATAAATGAAAGGCCTTTGGTATGATGGCACCACAATCAAGAAGTGGCTGTCCGCGAAAAATATCTTCAAGAGCAAGTAGACATCTAGTTCGGCAAGGCCAGGCAAATCCTGCTCTGACCTTTGCGATTCTTCACTGGTCACTGGCCAATGTCAGAATCAATATACATACATCTACATTGCGAGGAAATCTGGACATGGTCGATATTCATGACAGGATGCCTAGAAAAAGTCACTGCTTACGAAATACCACAAGCATGCTTGTCTCAAGTACTACAAATCTCATATTAATAAGCTAGAAGCATTCTGGCAAAGATTTTATGGTCGGGTAAGACCAAACTAGCGAACAATGGGTAGTATATCTGGTGAGCTCCTAATACCCGCTTTTGAAAAGAAGAAATTGATACCAACCATTAAACATGCCAGCAACAGCATTATGATTTTGGGGTGCGCTGCTACAGTTGGAACAGGAAAAATAGTACACATTGACGGTACATTGGACTCTGAAAAATATCAAGCAGTTTTGATCAAAAGTGTCTCATCCTCATTCCAAAATTTGGGTTCATGTCGGGTTGGAAATTCCAACAGAACAATGATCTAAAGCATCAAATTAAATCAACAAAAGAATAGTCTCAAGAAAAAGAAATTTCAAGTCTTGGAATGGTCTTCTCAAAGTTCCGAAGTTTGGGTTTGGTTTACGTCATTGGGTTATTTAATGCAGACAAAATTTTTATTGCTGGTATTATTTTTTTTTCCAAAAATGTGTTGATGGTAATATTTGTCCTTTCAAAAATCTATTTTGGGTATTGTATATATATATATATATATATATATATATATATATATATATATATATATATATATAATGAACTCTCCCGTCGGTTTCGATGTATGAGGATCTGACAGCTTATTGATTCAGTTATGAAAGTTTGGGCGATAATCTTAAGTGGCATTTAAGACCCACTAGTGATTTACAAAGGAGGCCACATATGGAGCAAGTGTGAGGATTGTGAGATGAGATCACTGTTAAATTGGCTGACCTTTTAGATCGTGCTCTCGCTTCTTGAAGATGATTCAGACAAGCAGATTAAAAATTTCTGAGTACACTAAAACACGTTGATCTCCATTCTACCCGCTCCAAAGCTAAGCGCTCAAGGGTGTTAGGTGGTATATTAACTGCTGACAAGTTGCTTTTCAGCTTGTCTTTGTGTCTTAGCCATGGGCGTCCTACATTCCTGTAGCCCTGATCTAACTGGGTGTACATTAGGATCTTGAGTATTCTGTCATCAGACATTCTCAAGACATGAACAGTCCACAATATATATATATATCTTCAAAAATGTATTGCTGGTAATATTTTTTTTTTCAAAAAATCTATTGCTGGTAATATTTTTTTTTCAAAAATCTATTTCGGGTATTTTTTTTCAAAAATATATTACTGGTATATATTTTTTCAAAAATGTATTGCTGGTAATTTTTTTTTGTTTTGTTTTGTTTTTTTTAAAAATTTATTGCTGGTAAAAAAAATCAACCTATTTTTATTAGGTTGGTGCAAAAAAATAATGACGTAATAATGTCGTTTTTTGGCGTATTTTTAACGTCAAAAAACGACATTATTACGTCAATATTTTTGCACCAACCTAATACATTTTCATAGTGTTTTGACCGCAGTTTGGGGGATAACTATTTGCTCATAGCTGGGACCCTAACAGGGTGGGCCGGGAACACCAGCAATTAAGATGTGGTTCCACGCTCATCAAAACCTCCTGATCAGGGGCCTTTCATTCCCCTGCGTAGTTTATCGTCTTACCCAGGACGGTAAAGTCCTAATCTAAACCCAACTGAAAATCAGTGGTTCAAGTTAAAGAAGTCAGTGCATGCAAGAAATGCAGGTAATATCGAGCATTTGTGGGAGTTTTCCCAAGAAGAATAGTCAAACATTGATGTTCACTACTGCCAGAAACTTTTTAAAAATTATAAAAAATGTCTTTTGATCGACGCCGTAATCGCCGTATTGAATGTAAAGGTTCACTTACTTTTACAGATTTATTTTTTTTAATTTTTCGTTAATATTCTTATTCCAACTTAATAGAAATCTTTGAAAGTGGCTGTAATTAATTTAATAAAGGTTTTTTCTTAGTGAATAAATAGTTTTATTAAAATTTGTTAATCTTCTGGAAAAAAGAAACTTTTTTTTTTTGCACAACTCTGTACATACAAGTTTATATGAGGTAAGTATAAAGACTAAATTTCAATGAAGCAAATAAAATCCCCTATTGAATACTTCGGCATATCTGGCTCGAAGTGGCGTTTGGCCGACTGCGGTCGATGTTTTGTCGTAAGCGGTGCTGGTCGTGTTACTGCATTCATCTTCACGTCAACAAACCAATAGTCACGCAGTCTCTGTTTCTTACTGAAACTCAAATCAACCGTCTTTTCACCAGAAGAGAGAGATTTTTTGTTTAGCAATAAATAGCACAACATCTGGTTTGTATTCGCTACTTCATTGTCTCCGGGGGATAAATTTTGCCGACTCCTCGTCAGTGACGAAGAGGGTGTAAGGGAACATTCCTAAATCAGCCTTTTATTTCCAAACCAAAATTCTCACTGAAGAATTATGGAGGAAGTAAGTCAATTTTTTTTACCACGAAATCTCACATTCTCACTTGTTGATTAGTTAATTCACGGACCAATGAAACATTAAATCCTACCTCTTTTTCATTTTTTCTTGAAGGACTTGTGACTGTGAAGTAACCGTTTGAAATATATTTCAAACACACAATATATTCCAAAACCTGTGTGCACAGGAAATTTCTTAATATTTAAATTAAAATTATTCTCATTTATTTTGCACAATTTTCCATTATGACTAATGTTTATGTTGTTTTATGAATTTCAAAACCGTTCCAGCTATGTACACATTATTATAATCGTTAGGAGTCTTAATCTATCTTAATGAACAAAGCCTAGCAGCTGATCTCTCCACTGATCTAGCTCTAACAGCTCAATGATGTAAGAACTGGCTTGTAGCATTCAATATCTCCAAAACCAAATTAATAACGCTTCATCAATCCCAAGCAAAACTTAAACTTTTCCCTGCCATGAGGAAAAACTGCGTATTCAAAGAGATTCCTTACTTTGAATGTCTGTTTGGATTCAGCTTCATTCCAGCAACTCAACTGAAATTCATGTATCCGAACAACTGCTAAAGATGATAGGAAAATGGTCGGCTCATTCTATTGCGTTCTATAGAGTACTGCTTCTATCCGCCATGCTTTATCTTTATAAGAATCAGATTAGACACAAAATGGAGTCTTGTTGTCACATCAGGACTGGAACTGCTCAGTCCTCATTGCCCTGTATCGAGAGAGCGCTGTTGTGAGGGATTATTTATTTTTCCCTATCATAGCCACTCTCCCTGAAACGCAACGAAACAGTAAACCAAGGTTACTAGCAACAAACTTAGCAATTAATTCAATATAATCATTCCACTTCATGTCAGCCGGAGAAGCCGCAACGATTCACTGTCCTGGAGGTTAGCATCAACTATGCGAGCAAGAGATTGATTTGTGTCAGAATAAAAATGATGATTAGTTTGTGAGTGGCAAAAAATATGCACTAATATGCATAGACTAATATGCATAGACTAATACGCATAGCGAATGCATTGTGTACCATTTTCAGATCTCAATACCTATAAGATATATTTTCTCACGATAGAATATCTACATTTATGCCAACCTTATCGTTATATATGCAAAAATTTATTTGGACTACTTCGCCGGGGGCAATTAGTTTACTAAGTCACTGTAGCAAGTTGATTGTATTGAATAGTGAATTCGCTCCCCGCTAGGTACCCTACAATTATAAGCATTATGCAACAGCTAAGCTTAACTATAGAAAATTAATTAACGAAAAGAAATTCCTTCTGTGCAACCTACAGCCAAATCATGTGCAAAAAGACTAAATTGTAATCTTCGTTATCTACTCTCTTTTTCATCATAATGTTCACTTCCTCTTAGAAGCTATAATCACTAACCCTTGGCTGGCTTTTGAGCATTGTACTGGATAATTATTCACTATGTCGTGGAGTGATTTCTCAGTGGAGGCTTCTAAAATAGGTTCGACGTACAAAACGTTAGGAACTTGATATAATAGGTATTACGCAGAGTAATCTTGTTGTGGTCGCTGATACTTTAGTATCCGACTAAATGTCTTCCGACATCGACTCACTCACCGACTCACTGACTCGTTACTCTTACTACTCCTACTTATTATAGGTGGGATAGTCTATTAACTATAGAATAGGTGTGTTCCACTATGACACACTACCTACTTCAAAGTCTAGCGTATGTACTTTAAGATCTCTACGAGTATAATAAGAGTAGAAAGTTTGAAGAATGAATAACCAGAAGGCTGTGTTTATTTCACCAAAGAGAAAGACAAAGCCGAAAAAATATATAGAATATTGGAAATAATTTATCGCAGGGCTTCTAACCAAAAATCCAAAGAAGAATCTGCAATGTTAGAGGGAATCTGCAATGTTATAGGTCCTGACCTGCCATCTCGGCCTCAATTATTCCCCCCCACCTGCTATAACATAGCTTCCCTGTGCCTTTTCTATAAATATTTTCATGACAATTGTTTTGATGTTTTGATGAGTTTATCTCTTTGTGATTGTGACTCCGTGGATTTAAGTGCAGATTGGCAGCTGGGTCTCATCAATTAACTGTTGCAATGGCGAAATATAGCAATAAGTTCCATTCTTATGATTTCTTCTCTCGCTGTTCTCGCTTGTGGAACTCTCTTCCTGCTTTTCTATCAACTACGAACTTCAAAAATTTAATGGCATAGTCAATCTTCACCATCTGTCTATTAGGTTGGTGCAAAAATAATTTCGTTTTCTCACATAGTAACATACGTTAGAAAACGAAATTATTTTTACACCAACCTAATATTTGAGTTCTGTTATTATTATTATTATTATTATTATTATTTTCTATTCAATAACGTTTTCTAAGAACGTGGGTAAATTTATTGATTTTTCAATCTGGTGTTTTTTTGTTGTTTTTTTTTTGTTTGGTGTGAAATGACGACCCGGGAAATTAGGTAAACACAAATCCGACTGCACAGAGATAGATCAATAGAGAAACAGAGATACGTACAGATTTGAATTAACAGACAATACCCAAGAGAAGAAGACAGAATCAACCCAACTCGTGCCTGTTTAGATTAAAAGAGGCACATTTATCTGAGATAAAAATGCAAGTATATGCATGCAGACATTGATTACTAGTTGCATGTTTATATAAGAAAAAGCGAAGATCAGACAAAGCCAGAACTGGATTAATATTTTTTAGAGAGTATTTACAGACGGAAAAAGTTCGTTAGAAACAAAGAAAGCGCACTGAACAGTTACGTGTCTTCCTGTATTGCAGCGAATGCTAGAAAATCTCAAAAATGAAGAAGCAACAGAAGTGTTATTCTACAGAAACATGCCGAAGATAACATGAACCGAACATGTAAGCAGAGGTTTTAGAGAAAATAGAAACAAAAAAAGAATCTTATCATCAAGAAGAGAGAGTTGAGGTTTCTGGGGCCTGGCATCTCGTCTACAGTCACTCTCTCACAGACGCGCCGTCGCCTCTCTCTGTCTTTTTTACACACACTTTCATGGCAATTGCTCCAAGTAGCTGCATTCGCTGGTTCCCAGACTTCATGAGTTCAAGCGCCCTACGAGGCTGGCATCCCGCTCTCACCCTTTCACTACCGAAACTCCTAAATGTAGCCGTCTCTTCTACTCCAATAGCTTCATGCCTCGCACCTCTCGCCTGTGGAACTCCCTTCTCTATTCCAGTTTTCCTGAGAACTATAATCTCCAGCTATTCAAATGTAATATCAATCGACATCTCCAGTTGTCTTGATCTATCCCCTTTCCTTCTCCTCATCCTTTCCTCTATCACTCCTATCTGATATTGCTCCAAATCTTCTGTGACCCCTTATGTCCTAGTGGCTTCCCGCCTTGGTTGGGGTGAATCGATAAAAAAAGGGGGGCTTGGAAAATCTGATACGGAGATAGGGAAAGAGGGACAGAGGAAAGCAGCGCATAACATTCTTGATGAACTTGAGCAATTGGATGGCAGAACATGGTTTAGGAGAAATAACAAAAAGACTAAACTTATTAAGAGCTACAAGGGACAGGAAGATGGGGAGAGCCATCATCGCCTATGTCTTGAAGGGACACGCCACATAAAAGTAGAAGCATATAAGGAATACATGCAGAAACCTTCAAACACGTCTAGATTTAGATTAATAATTTCACGTTAATACAAGAGAAAAATTCAAAGACGGTCAGGCACGTGATAATTTAGATTTTGTTTTAATCAACCGCCTCCCCACCCCCAGGTAAGCCGATAATGCCACTAAGACGCAAGGGGCTACTAGAAAGAAAATGCAAAGACTTTACAAAAAAACTTTAAACTTAGCCCTAATCAGGAAGCAAGAATTAAACCACTACTCCTGTTCAAAAGACCGAGGAGGTGTTTGAACCGGGCGGTTGGCCAAACTATCTACTCCTATTGAGGGAAAAATATAAATAAATAGTATATAAAATTTCAAAGTTTAAGCAAAGATGTTAGATGCATAGAGTTGGAGTAGACTTTAGAAGGAACTGGAAAATCAATCCTAATGAGGAAACGAGATAAACATTTACGCGTGAACGAGGAGGATTATAAACCGGGCGATAAAACATCGTATCTACTCTTACTAAGAAACAATTAAATTAACAGTAAATCAGATTTCAGTGTTTAGGCGGAGGAGTTGGATGTATAGAGTTGAAGTAGACTTTAAAAGGAACTGGAAACCCAGTCCTACATATCTCCTGTTAAAATAAATAGGTGAACCTATCTACTCCTTTTATTTCTATATAGAATTTATTCACTAGAAGACGTTTTTAATGGTCGATTTAAGAAAACAGGTGCACACTTATGATAATTATGTATATTTCTGAATGACTTGGATGAGATCACATATGAAAGTTTACCTCTGAAGAGGCATTTTAAGAACCTGAGTCGAGTTTTTCTATCAATGTTATGTTTATTTAGCATCTTTCTCCTTTGTACAAAAGTACGTCTAGGGTAACCTATTGTAGACAGTTAACGCCTTTTGGGAACGCATGTTATGTCTTATGCCGTGGGAAAATAAAATAAATTTCTTGCTACATAAAAATTACGAGTGTTTCTTTTATTGTGGACAGAAAAAAATAGATTGACCATGACAAGGAGACTATGGATTCTTTAAAGAATTCCATTTAAGGCCAAAATTTAATTGTCTTGCGAGTCTTGAAGTAATAAAAATATGATATCTGTTATTCTGCTTTCACAATTGAATACATGGTAGACGATACTCAGCTTTTGTGCATATATATGTTTGTATGAACATGATTACTAGAGGCGATGATATATGTTTTATGTTGTAATTTTGTTGAAGTTGTATTTTGGAATACAGTTTGACATCTTTAAGAAATTGTCGGATATTATACGGATTAACGTCATGAAGTAGTTCTTTCATGTTAGTTGTTTGGTTGATTTTGTTTAGCGGCATGTCAACCTTTATGGGTTATTTAATGGTGAAATCTAAATATTTTGAACATAACTGTATTTCTTCAAATAAATATATTTTGTACGCTATTGCATGCCTTCAACTACAGGTAAAATGTATTGTTGGTCATTTTGATATAAAATGTACTGTTGTAATTCTACGATAAAATGTATTGCTGGTTAATTTGCTTTAAATATGTATTGATGGTAATTTTACTATAAATACGTATTGTTGGTAATTTTTTTATATAAAAATGTATTTTTATACTTTTGCTTTTGTTTGTCGGGGGTTCACTATTTCTCTATGACTGGGACCCTAACAGGTGCTACCACCTCGGATGAGGATAGTCATGGGATCAACAGTCATTAAGAGGTGTTTTCACACTCCTCAAAAACCTCTTGATCAGAAGTCTTCATGCCCAGGACGTACATATATATATATATATATATATATATATATATATATATATATATATATATATATATATATACGTCCTGAGCATATATATATATATATATATATATATATATATATATATATATATATATATATATGTTCTTAACTAGACACTTTTTATAATATTATTTACAGAGAATTTGTTGAATGAAATACAGGGGATTAACCACGATTTAACTTTTCTTTCGTTTAAAGTACATTCATATCCTGCTAAATATTAATAAATGCATCTAGGATATAAAAGTTCAGGACTCTAGGTATATAACCTTTATAAATATGTTTCTCTGAATATAATAAATAATCATTTAATTCAAATCTCTTACGTATTTTAATTTAAATTTCTTGGTTAATTATATAAAAAGCATATGAAAAATTTTCCCTAATTTTAAAAAATGTTCTTTTTTAATATTATTGACCATTAATTTGTTGAATGAAATACATCAGCATTAAAATCTGGCCGTTGACAGGACCAAACAGAATTGTTTCGAATTCACACTGAACTAAATACACTCATGCCTGAAGTCAAGTATATCAAAATAGGTCAACATTCTCTGTTTTTAACCACTCTCTAAATAAGATAGCAATATCTCTTGATTTTAACCCGGAGTATTTTTTTCGCATTTTATTTGTGATTTTGCTTGTAGGTCTTGAAGATTGAGAGCTGAGTTTTTTTAGAGCTCTCATGAAATTAAAATTATTACCTATGGGATGTTAAGTGTTTGAAATTCTTTAATTAATAATAATTTTGCTCTGTATTTTGCCATAAAGCTCTCCCTGAATCTATATCCTCCTGGAAATTCCATAAGGATTTCTATAGTGTATCATTACTATATATATATATGTATGTATGTATGTATGTATGCATGTCTGTGTGTGTATGTGTAAATGACTATATATAAATATATAGTCATTCACAGGCACACTGTTTCGCTGTATCACAGCTCCTCTGTGTGGCTAGACGTCCGATTGCTTCAAGCCGGGATCCGACTGATTTAACATCAGTTAGATATCTAGCCCATCTAGGTGGTAAAAAGGAAGGGAATTTTAACGTTTTTTTCTATACGGAATACGCCAGCGGCTTGATATTGTGAACTTTTTTGATTTTTCAAGGATTGGATGAAAACAGCAATAAAGCTCGAAGTACAGATTGAAATAAAGATGAGTGAACATTTTCATTTTGATACTAATATTTATTGCTCTATTTCCAGATATTGTGATCTCAGTATTGAACGAGCGAATTGATGAATAATTTAATGAATCCTCCCCATTTTATTTATAATCATTAGAGTAAACGAAAGGTTTCATGCCTTTGTTCAATAAATGCTACATTCTTAAATAAATCCTAATTGCAATATATGCAATCATTAGAGTGAATAAAGGTTCCGATGGCTTTGTTTAATTCAATGGTTTCAATGTGAGGCTTTTCGTCGAGGAAGACAGAGATCTCGTTTTTCAATTCAACTATATAATCTACCGAGTTTCCCATATTAATGCCTTACTTTCATGATGTGCTTTTTGTGTCTGGCTGCTGAATTTCTAATCTGAGAACCATAATAACAGCAGATTATTAACCGACTTGATGTCATGATTAACTGCCGCCGATTGTAATCGTACACGTTAATTCGGAAAGTTGAAGAAACACACTATAAAAGATGGCAGTTTAAATCCGTTAACAGAAGATCCTGTAACAATTTCAATGTGGTTTTGAAAAGCAAAAATTTTCCAAGATTGAAAACTCAGCCGTGTTATACATTAACTAAATAATTACTCATTGCACACCCTTCATTATATGCCGTGCACCATCAGAAGGTAGTTGATCATGGCTGTCCATAACTTCCTATTCTTTGTGGCTCTTAATAAATTTTGTCGTTTTGTTATTTATCCTAAACCCTGTTTCGCCATCGTTTTACTCAACCTCGTCAAGTATGCGTTGTTTTCTTCATTCTCTCTCTCTCCTCCGAGTATCAGATTTTCCAAGCCCTCTTTCCTCATTATACGGCATGAAAACTTCAACTGTCTTTTCTTGATCTTAAGTATAGAGCTCATTTTTTATTCTATTTTCTCTGAAACTTCGTCGTTGAACACATATTTGGACAATGGTATGCTCAGCATCCTTCTATAGAACAACATTTCTGCTGTTTGATGCCTCATGCTTGAGCTGATCGTCCAGTATTCACTGCCATACAATAGGACAGATATCATAATTCAATACTCTTTTGTTTGTTTCTAACAAGGATTTTCTGATATTGGTATCCGCGATTTGTAATTTGCATTTTGGGCTGTCCCTTTTGCCAGTACCCATGCCCCAAACTGTCGTATTTTCATTTCATTTAAATTTTTGCACTTTTTTGATTTTGGTATACCCGATTTGTAATTTGCATTTTGCACTCATCTTAGTGATTAACTAGTAGCATGGCTCGGCGTTGCCCATGCTCGATTCAAAAATCGTACGACTCATACAGCAATCGCTATTACTTGACTGAAAATATTTTTGCCCTTCCTTGCCTTTAAAGTAGTGCCCTTTGCCGTGCTGATGTTGCTACATGCCTTACTTCTTGCTTATCTCACACTGCGAATTTTTTTCTAAGCTCTATACTAAACATTAAATCTGTTACGAAAAAAGAACTAAACAAATGAACGGAAAACGATCAGCTTTAAAAAAGGACTCGTAACTGGAAAAACCGAATGAAAAAAGAATGTTAACAACAAATACTTTTTCGCACCCAACCCAGTTCTGCGGAATCAGAATCAACGTTGAGTTTAAGCAAGCGAATGAGCCAATTGGAGTAAAGTGCCATGCAGATTTAAATTTTTCCCACTTGTGACGAATGCAGCTATCGATGCATTTTTTTGCATGCTAGCATGCTAGTTAACATTCGTGTCAGTCAGCTGTTGGCTCTCACGCTGGCCAATAGAATCTTCCTGCTTATTCGTGGCAGCTAGCTATAGGCTCTCTCTCTCTGGCCAGTAGAAAATGGCCGCAAACTAAATGAAAATTGCCGTAGAAGCATGAAAAAATCGATTATTTCCACTATCGATGGGAGTTGGGAAATGCAAAGTCGGTCTTGGCCTTACCGCTAACTTGGAGCATGTGCATGTAAATGTTGGTGGAAATCCGTCGAAAATTGCGGCCGTGCATTCGTTACACACACACACACACACACATCCTGCCTTTTATAGTGATTAATAATTCAGTCCTGTTTTTACTTCAGACACTATAGTAAGTAATGCTTAATTCATTAAATTTTTGCTGTTTCTAGGTGTGGTGGTAAATGAACGTTGGGTTTAGAATCAGTGGCGTTCACTCATTACCGTAGATTGACAGCCAGAGGTACGATAAAAATGGCAACTAAAAAATTAAGATGAATTTAAAATGCTAAATGTACTGCTAAATAATGATTACTGTCAAATAATCATATATATCCGTTACTAATCTTTTATCTGCCGTCTACTACAACTTCGTGCCCCTTGAAGAAATGTCTCATACTTTACCATTCTTCTTTGGCACCGCTCTGTGATCCACCTCCACAAACTCTTTAGTTAGATTACTGGTTGTTTCTCTCTAACTTCCCTTCTTGTGAGTGTTAAAATTTCTAAGATCTTTTTTCTCATCAGGTGTCTCAGAAATGTCAACTGTCTGATTCTGATTTTAAGTACAAGCGCCTTTCCAATTCGCATTTTCTTTCATTTTTAATCAGTCCACTCTAAGTTGGGAGATGACGTCACTAAGGCACAAGAATCTACTGGGAACAAAAGAGAATGAAAAGCCTTTCGAACGAATAGTAAAACCAATTCAAAACAGGGAACCTCTACTGCTGTTTAAAAGACCGTGGTTGATTGTGAACTTGTTACTAGTAATACTAATTCTGTAAATAGAAGAAAATAAAAGAAATAAACAATATGGCGCCGAGAGAAGTGAACGAATGTCTTCCTGATCAAATTTGCGATGAATAAAATACAACTGGAAAATTTAGATTAATGTAAACACTCTTAATAGTAATTAATAATAGTTGTTCATAATTTTGTTGCTGTTACTAAGTTATATATCATTTATATATATCATTTAAACTTACCAAAAAGCCTTTCTGGGTAAACTATCGCTATTTGTTTCATTTTATGTGTGCCGGCCTTAAGTTTAAGGGGCGTTGTGTCATGATAACATTTTATTATATTCTTCAGTTATTAGGTTGGTGCAAAAATAATGACGTAATAATGTCGTTTTTTGACGTATTTTTAATGTCAAAAAACGACATTATTACGTCATTATTTTTGCACCAACCTAATATATAATAACGATTGTAATACCTGATGATAGCCAAGAAAGCATTTCAAAACGTAAAGTCAAAAAGAAAAAAAGAAGAAATTATCGATATTGAGTGTTATTGATTATACAAGGTACTCTTATTTAGCTCTAGACTTTTGCTTTGGTAGGTATTCTACGATTCTTAGTCGAAATCTACGAGGCTAGCTTCCTCGCCAGGTATCACGTGTAATTTTTAAGGACACGTGTTTATTCTCAGTCAATTCCGCGAATTCTGTGGCACTCTGTGCGAAACACATATCTGCGTTTGTAGGATATATCTTTATTTTAATCTAACAAGCCATTTACTGATTCTAACCCTAAGAATATGAAAAAAGGTAATCAAAATTGTTAACACCAGCTGCTATAAACATTTCTTCTGTCGCATCCTTAAGATTTATCTTGCAGATGACAGACTACAATATACAAATGCATTTCTGATAAATGGTCCGGCGCTGACATACGTTTGTGTTCTCGAAAAAGTTCGACATTCATATGTCGAAATTTAAAACCATTGGAAATTTCTCCGCTTAAAAGATTTCTGCCGCACAATTTTCCAATTATTTTGCTGGAAAAAACACCTGACTGAAATTTACCATGTATACACATTCTGAAAGGAGATATTTTAACATAAACTTTTGAAGATTATTAAACGCATTTTTTTTACCTTAAAAATGAAAAATGGAAGTCGTGCATATTTTCATTTTTTTTTTTACTTTTTTTGTAAAAAGATTTTCGATGCACTGTTACACCGGTAAACAAAAAAAGGCAAATTTTTTGGGTCCACACTGCATTTCTTGTAAAAAAGAAACGCCTTACAATATTTTAAAATACATGTTAAAATAGTTTTTGTATTTTTTAAAGTAAAAGATAACATTTAAGTAACTAAAGTTTATTTATTCTTGTTTTCTTTCCAGTCTTTATCCAGGTTTCTATTACTACCAAAAAGTTGGATTCGTCTGTCCAGAACACATTTTACTAAATTATGATTGTTTATATGAGAGACATTATAATTTATTTTCACCATTAACATTTCAGTTGAAATTTATTTTCACCATTAAACATTTCAGGGTTTACCAATACTTTTAACTATATTAAAACCAAGTCAATTTAATGATAGTAATTGTGATAATATTAAGTGCTGAGTTAACATTTAAAACCGGTGTTCTAAATGTTAACTCAGCTCTGACTAATCTTGTAAAGAAAACGTAATTAGCTGTCACTGAAGATAAAGAAAAGATTAAGCCATTACAACAGTATTTTCATTTTTTAATATAATTTTCACAAAATGTCAAAAGCTAAGCACTGAATCTAGGGCACAAAATGAAATTTTATTCAGGAGAAGGCTGCTTTTAAAGACAAATTGCCAAGAAGTTGACGATTTCTAGACTCAGGGTAAAACATACGTTGCAAAGACAGTTAGAAACTGGCACAAATGTTGACTGACACAGAGCTAGACCAACAAAAGTAAAAATTGCTGCTGAAGTTAAACACTTGATTATTGACAGCGAAAGAAAAAAAAAGAAAACTGCTCCTGAGTTGACAGTTGAAGTTAATTCCTCTCGAAAGCATTCAGTGTTGCTCTCAACTGTGAAAAGGTGTCATAGATCAATGGGGTTCAGAGCGTGGATAGCCATCAAGAAATGCCTGTTATGCAAGTTGAATAAACAGAAATGGCTTTTATGAGCAAAGAAGCATAAGAACTGGACATTGAAAGAGTGGCAAAATATATTGTGTACTGAAGAGTCCAAATTTGCATTTTTGTTAGTAGGTACAGAGTATATGTAAGAATGAAGTCAGGCAAAAGGCTTAATGAGGAATTTGTGGTTCCAGCAGTTACGCATGGTGGGCGGTCTATTATGGTGTGGGGGTGTTTTCAGGAAGACAGAACTGGAGGTATAATTCAGGTCAAAGGAATCATGAAAAATGAGCAATATTGTTTGATCCTGCAAATGCATGCTATATCATCTGGTATGCATAATTGGAAAAGAAATCAGCCTTCAACAAGTCAACGATACAAAGCACTGTCAAAAATACGTCAAGTTGAAAAAAGTAATAACATTTTGGAAATTATCACTTGCCACCCCCACCCCCCGCAAACTCTTGACTATTTAATTAATATCGGATGAATTGGATTAGAGATTTCGAAGAGAATACTCAAAATGGGCTTTTTCAGTACTTTAAGTATGGTAAAGTCTGCCACCTTTATTGTCAAAAACTATTGACAAGAAAGCCAAGAATTTGTAAATTTGGAGGTTTTATTGATGAATTCAAAATATGATCATTTTTTACAGTTAAGTGCTATTTTTTGCTTTTTTTATCAAAATGAAATACATTGAAGTTACTGAGATTTTCTATTTTACTTTAAAAATACAAATGTATACAAATGTATTTTTTAAGAATTGCCCCAAACATTTTATTTGTAGTGTAGGCGCCATTTATAGAGATGGTGCCATAGCGGAGAATAATGTTCGTAATTGGTTCCCAAGGTTCAGAAGTGGAACTTTTTGCGGGGCCTGTGCACGATAATGATGAGTAAATCGAAACGCTGATTAAAAGTAATGTAGGTCACACGACACGAGAAATCGCAGGGATAATCAGTTAATCTCATATAAGTATTGTAAGACATTTGAAAACACTTGAATCGCTACGGTGTTTCTATGCTTCCTGATTAAACCGGAAAAAAAATGAACTGCTCAAGCACGACAAGAACGATCCATTTTTTAAAGAACGATCACAGGCGAAGAAAGATGGATGGTTTACGGCAATGTAGAGCGAAATAGTTCTTGTGGAAAACCACTGTAAATACTGGTTCGCATCTGAAGAAGAGGCTGCCGTGTGTCTGGAAGATTATTGTGTATAACAAATTACTTCCATAAAATCAAATGCGGAATTCCGATATGTATAGTCCCCAGTTGGGTCGATTAAAAGGAACGATCAATGAAAATCGTCCGGATATGGGAATATCAGGTGATGTAAGCTTGGATGGGTGGGTGGTGCAATAGATAACGGTTCGAAAATGAAGATCGGAATGCTGAGTTCTACTTTCAATCCGTTCCGTAATATTCCCATACGCACAAATATCCTTGTCAAAGATATCAACCCACCTCTTCTCCCCACGCTATAGATTAATTAGTAGGACTTGTATTAGTAAATATTTATTATCTACAAAAAATTCTTATAAAGAATATTTTCTGACTTTAAATAACCCGAAAAAGGTTGATAGTTCGTAAAAAACAAATCAATAAATCAAAGAGATCTCTCAGGACAACGCCAGATCTAAAGTCTGTTTGAATATACGACAGAAATTGGTACAGTTTAAATGAGATGTGCTACTACAACATCCGTACTCACCTGACTTTGCATCTGAGGAACACCATTTATTTTGATTTTTATAAAATTTCTTATTGTGAAGAATTACAATATCCTGAAAGCCTGTAAAAACCACTTAAAACAGTTCATTACCCAGTAAGAAGCCAAGTTCTGGGAAAATATTATCACAATTACTATCATTACATCAACTTGGTTTTATGTATGCATTCGTAGTTTGTTAATTTGTTTATTATTTACATGATTTCTTTTTTTAATTATTTTCATCTATTATTCATATGTTAGTTTATTTTTAATTTTTCGTGGTTGTTTATCTTACTTTAGCTTAAAATATCGATTTTGTCTAAAGTATGTTACATTATCTGCGTAGAATGGAGAGCGTATATTTGCATTATTCATTAGGACTTTATAGAAGATATCTGTTTCTAGTTTCCTATTTTTAATGTGACTTACTAAAAATTAGTTTTCGTGTTCGCATTTTGAGATAAGTTCTGATCGTTTTAGTAATTTTAGTTGGTCTGGGAATGTGATTATATCTATTAGGTTGGTTCAAAAATAATGACGTAATAATGTCGTTTTTTGACGTTAAAAAATACGTCAAAAAACGACATTATTACGTCATTATTTTTTAACCAACCTAATATTTTTTCCTCCAAACAGAGTTTACAGTTTTAGGATTTATTGCTGTAGACTGAAACTGTTTTTCTTTAGTTTCCACGATATTTTTGGTGTATTTTGTTTGTTTGTTTATTGGGATGTTGTTTTTTCCCCATACTTATTTAGGAAGGCTTATGTTTGCGTATTTACTGTTTATAAATGACGTCTTGTGTGTGTTTTCCTGTTTTCAGGGTCCCTTACAGTTACCCCCTTAGTTATTTTTTCTTCATTATGTGCTGATTTTACAGTGGCTTGGTATATTATACTGTTTTGAAAGCAGTTGACATTTAAGGGGAATTCACGCTTTGCTCTGCAATTCAGGAGTTTGATTTGTGCGAGTGATTTGTTGGTTATTTTTCTTTTGTGATTTTTATTTGTGTCATGTTCTCGGTGCAACTTCAGCTGATTTTCATTGTGTTTCCGTTGAATGTCTTGTGGAGACTGTTTGATTGGGGAAATGTTTGTGTGTAAGATTAATGGTTATTTTTTCTATGGCCGTTACTGGGTGAAAATGAGCACGAACGGAGAATTCCAGTAAGATATATTTCGTCAATCCTACGATACAACGGTTCAGAGCTTCATCTAACAACTGAACAATTTTGCGATTACACCTGTTATATATATATATATATATATATATATATATATATATATATATATATATATATATATACACACACACAATTCCGTAAAATACTTGTCGAAAACACAATTATACTTCGACATGAAAACAATAGACAAAAACTAAAAATCCTTGAAGCATTATACATCAAACAGTTGAAACCCAACCTAAACAAAATCAATTATGGGATCTCTACAAATATTCTTAAATGTCTATAATTGGTAACAGAAGCCATTAGTTTATACCAACGGCTTTTGATTCATACTTCTACAATTCACTCCCGTGTGTTCATGTGTGACGTCATGAGATGCGGTGCGATTTTCGCTTCTAGCGTCTTATATGCGCGTGTTTATCGTTGCTTAGAAATCTTCCATTGACAGACTATCATCACTGTCGTGTCCGTATATTGTTTAATATGTTGTAATTGATATATTTGATAATGGCTTAAGTAAGCCGAAAGCTTAGACTGTATTAAAAAAATATGGATCACTACTGTGAATTTCTTTCTTCTTTCAACGATAATGTTATTAAACTTATCAGAAGTTACGAAAAAAATTTACATAAAATAAATAGACAACACTTGTCTGTATATTTAATGAAACGTGTATATATATATATATATATATATATATATATATATATATATATATATATAAACCCTCTCTAAACTCGACCATGTCTCTCTAACCACTCCTCATTAGCCTCTCTGTTAAATTACAAAAACTTACACTACCCATCAAAAATATGAATTTTCATTTCATTTCGTTTCATCTTTTGGAAGTGCTATCTGATGATCCAGAGTCATTTAAAAGGGCTCTGGTGAAATAAATTATTATGATGGAACCTTAAAGTGGTCTGTTTTTCTTTAAATATATATATATATATATATATATATATATATATATATATATACACACACACACACACAACTCTCGCTTCTTGAAGATATATATATATTCATACATGTTCATTAAATAATATACACTAAATACGCACAATATATATATATATATATATATATATATATATATATATATATATATATAATAGCTGGCCACTGGTATTTGAGGATATTTGTCTACTAGAGTGGCTAGCCATATCCCGATTACGGATTCTCGCTCAGGCACATTTGTTCAACACCCACAGAGCCCACCTATGGTTTATACTGCAGCTATGCTGAGCAGGCCTGAGTTACAGCTTCTAGGATAGAGCACACTCACATCCTCGGCCACAATGACTTGTGACTCCGTGCTAGCACAGCTTTTGACGGTCCTAAGTGTTCCGTCTACCCAATTTCACTCACAAGGCTTGGGTCAACCCGTGGTATGATTTACAGGTACTTTTCAAAGACCTTAGGGAGTCTACTTCTTGACAAATCGACCATGATCGCGCCCATATATATATATATATATATATATATATATATATATATATGCATCTATATATGTATGTATGTATATCTGTGTGTGTGTCAATTTGTTAAACATTTTGAAAATTTAACATTTTCTTTTATGTTTATAAATACTTGTTGCAAAAGAAAATAGTTATTTGCTTTGATGAACTCCATCAGAACACGATATTGAAATGAATGGGTATAACTTTTTAAATAATTTTATCTTCATATATATAGGTGTGCATGTGTCTGTGTGCATATGTATTAAATTATGCGAATGAATGTTTCAATGTATTTATTTATTAAATTGTCGCTTTTGTATATACAATCATTTCAGTGAACGAATTTTTAGGCTGGAAATATAAACGATTATATAATTCTTTTCCGAAATATGTCGGGATTTTTTGAGATGTGTAAATGTTCACCGATATACCGCTGGGAAATCTTTTAAATGCTTTTCCGCTTTATCTTAAGAGGAAATGTCAGAAGATAGCTTTCCACTTTTCAATAAATGATCCATAGTGATATCACATAAAATTAACTACAGCTTGTTAAAATTCATTATACAACACACACACACATATATATATATATATATATATATATATATATGTGTGTGTGTGTGTGTGTGTGTGTGTGTGTGTGTGTGGACAGTGAGATCAACACCAGTACATACTGTACGATTAAAAAGTTTGAGATCACCATGCATTTCTTTTAAAAAACACCTAAAATGAGATTTTTTTCAATTTTTTTTTTTTTTTTTTTTATACAACACCATCATATTTTGCTTCTGTCAATAAAACTACCACCTGCTTTAATTACTGCTTTACACATTCTTGGCATGTTTTCCAGCAGCTTTTATCAAAGAGTAGATGGAATAGCTTCCAAGGCATTCTTCAAGCACTGAAAAAGCTCACTCTCACTCTTTGAGTGTTCTCTTTTTACTCTCTTGCGAGAGACGTCAAGTGACTGTGGCGGACGAGACATAATTTCCAAAAATTGTGTTCTTTGTTTTTGCTCGACATAATTTTAAGATAATTTAAAACTGTTTTGGGTCATTAACTTCTTGAAAAGTGAATTCATAGCAGATGGTAAGCTATACCATATGGTCCACGTATAATTGAAATATGATTCGAATAAAAGAACAATATTATTCGATTTTTCAAAGACAGCATGTCTTTGCAAAGTCGAACGATATTGTTCTTTTTTCATGATTCCCTTGAACTACATCAGATCTCCAGCTCTCTCTTCTCCATAACAGCCACCACGACATAACAGATCCATCAACATCCTTAACCATTGAAATCGCTCATTCATCATTCAATCTTTCTCCTGGCTTTCTTCTCACATACACTCTCCAATTACTATAAAAAGTTCGAATTTTGATTATACCTTGTTCCACTCTTTCAATGTCCAGTGCTTGCGCATTTGTTGCCCAGAACAGTCTTTTCTGCTTATTCACCTTATGTAACAGGAGTCTCTTGATGTGTATGCATACCCTGGGCTCCACTGATCTAAGTCACCCATCCAATTCATCCCGTCCTCATTGAGAGAAAGAGAGAGAGGTCAGTAGATTGAGGCGGCCAATCATAATTTCCAAAATTTTGGTCTTTTTCTTTATTTGAGGTAATTTTGACATAATTTAGAGTTTTTGGGATCTTTGTCTTGTTGGAAGGTGAATCCATTTCCAATTGTGTTTAAACCAGATGGTATAGCATGTCTTTGTAAAATTGAACGATATTGTTCTTTTTTCCTGATTCCTTTGACCAGAAACAAATCTTCAGCCCCCTCTCCCTCACAACATAACAATCCTACCACTATGCTTAACCGTTGGAATCACTCATTCATCATTCAGTCTTTCCTGGCTTTCTTCTCACATATCTGCTCCTTTTACTACCAAAAAGTTCAAATTTGGAACTTGTCTATCCAAAATACATTTTGTCACTCTTTCAATATCTAATTTTTTATGCTTTTTGTCCATAAGTCTTTTCTGCTTATTCACCTTATGTAACAGGAGTCTCTTGATGTGTATGCACCCGCTGAGCTCCACTGATCTAAGTCGATTCGTAATAATTGAGAGAGACACTAGTTGTTGTCGGAAAGAATTAAGTTCAGCTGTCAATTCTGGGACAGTTTTCTTTCTATTTCTTTTGCTCTCAATAATCAAATGTTTATCTTCAGTCGTAGTTGTCACTTTTGGTGCTCCAGCTTTTTTTTTATCAACATTTGCACCAGTTTCTGCTTTTGTAGTAAATATTTCACCACATGTCTAGAAATCCTCTCATTTTCCTACTTAGCTGCTTTGATTTTACCATTTTGTGCAAATTATTTCAAAATTCAAAAGAGAAAACAAATTATGAAAACAGTCATAATGACACAGTCTTTTTTCTCCTTCAAACAGAGACAGTTACATATGTTTTGTTGACAACATTATCAGTGCTGAGTTAACATTTAAAAACTGCATTATCATTTAACTTAATTGAAAATGTTTGTAATCTTAAAATGTCTACTGAGGTGTTAATGGTGAAAATAATATACAAGGTTTCCCTAATGTCTGAATACATAAGAAATCTCATTATATTTTTTTACCTCCACAGATTAAAAATGGTTTTATTGAAAGAAGAACGAATTGGCATCTTTTTCTGGAGTATTCTAAGGGAGAAGGTATACTCAATGAAAATCACAACTGCAACACACTTTATTGAACGCATAAAGAGTGAATGTGCTAAAATTGAAGGCAATGTGGAGTTATTGCATCGAGTTCCCTTGAATCTTGCAAAACGCATCAACCTTTACATCCCAAATGATAGAAATCACATTTAAGATGGTATTTGTTAATATTCCAAATCAATAAAAATGTGTGTCTATATTTCTGAGATGAGTTATGATGTACATTATTTACATTATTCGGCCTATTGTCCTCATCTTTGTCGCCATATTTATCACAACGTTTCGGCCGTTGTACGCTCCGGCCTTCTTCAGGTGGTTGGAATTTCGAACTGAACCCTTTATTTCGCTCACTGGGGTAGACAGCTCTAGTTCCACGTGCCTTGATTGATGGATGTCAGTTATCAGTTATCGCCTGTTAATTTCCCTCTGAAAGTTCTCCGCTGCCTTAACCGGGTATTGAACTCACACTCTTTGGGTCCTGTCACTGGATCTAACCAACGCCTTTATCCACTGTGCTATGTGTCCTTGAGGAACTAGAACAGTCTACCCCAGTGAGCGAAATAAGAGGTTCAGTTCGACATTCCAACCACCTGAAGAAGGCCGGAGCGTACAACGGCCGAAACGTTGTAATAAATATGGCGACAAAGATGAGGACAATAGTCCGAATAATGTAAATAATATACAATAAAATGTTGTTGAAAATATCATTTCTTGAAAATATGGATTTTTGTTTAAAGTGTCCAGACTTTATAGACACTCTGCATAGTGTTTTTATACAAAATATTTATAATTTAACAAAATGTATTGTGGACAGACGAATCCAAATTTCAAATGTTCAGCAGTAATTGTCACTTTTTGTTCTCAAGCTCATTTTCTATCAACATTTGCGCCAGTTTTGTAACTGCCTTTGTAACGAACATTGCACCTCATGTGTAAAACTCTTCAACTTCTTGGCAATTTGTCTTTGAGAGTAGCCTTCTTTGAATAAAATTTCAATTTGTGTCCTCGCTAGGTTTAGCTGCTTTGATTTTACCATTTTGTGCAAATTATTTCAAAATGAACTATGAAAATACAGTCGTAATAGAAGAATCTTTTTTTTTCTTCAAACAGAGACAGACACATATCGTCAGTAAACATTTAGAACTTCTATTAACATTTAAATTAAAGCTTTTCGTAATCTCAAATATACCACGGGCAGCCAGGCTCTATACTGGGTTGTTGCCACGCTGGTCAGCACAGCCGCCGTTCAACTGATGTATTTCTGCTCACCGGTTCGGTTCTTCATCCGCCCTACCCCACGTTTTGTTCTTTGATCACAGAGTAGTAAAGATCGAATTTTCGTCCGTACTTAAGCGCTGAATCAAGTTGAAGGAACCGTGCTATGAAAAAAGGACTAAAGATGCTACCGCCGGTGAAAAATAAAATATCATAACAAATAACGAAGAAGGTCGCTAGGTTAATTTTCAATTCGTTTATATAGCCGTTGATACAAGAGAATTCACCCTTATTAAACTCTCTATGGTGACACTGTGTCTTTTGCTTCTAAAACTTGGAGAGGGTCAAAACATTTACTCAGAATGTTAGGTCGTCTGGAATTCCCTGTGTCTTCAGCAGGTCACGTGGCCTCTCCCGGCTTCCGCCGGTCTCTGGTGCACTCTGCTGGCCTCTCGTGGCTTCTGGTCGCCTCTTGCTCCAACTGATACCTTCAACTAAGCGTTCGGTTTATATGTATTTCGCCCCATTCTTACCGCTCCTGAAAACTCATTAATTATTCATCAATTATTTTCTCCAACCTCGGACACTCTCAGAAAAAGCGATTAGCTATTTCAAAACAATAACCTTTGTTTCCATATTCTTATCGGCGACTGGTCGTTTTACCAAAACAATAATTTATCCTGTCAGCAATTTTTAAAAAAATGATCTCCAAAGAATTTAATTTTGTTTCCCGACTTCCAAAACGACCGACTTCAAATCCCATTGTATACATTATGGCTTTACATAAATTCACTTTCCTCTCATTGTCAAACTTCAAATACATAACAGTCAATTATTGGATACAATGATTTTCCTGACAACAATTTTCTGTGCTTTTGAAATTTATTTCAAACGGCAAGGATCTTCTTGTTGTCGATTTACTAATATGAAGCAAATAATTCTCTATCCGTTTTCAAAACGACACTCCAGATCGTTTAAATTCCGGCAATTCATGTTTGCTTTTCAGTTTATATTATATCCAAACATTATTTTAGATTCTATTCGGCGTCTCTGGTTATGAGAAAGGGGAAAAAAAAATTTCCTTTTTTTTCTTCGCTTCATATTTCAATTTATGTTTTCACCATAACGTTTTTTTAACGTTAAGATGAAAACATTCTCCAATTTTATACGGGATTTTCACATGAACCCGTTTAAAACTCATTTTCATACAGCCAATGTCACAAAACTGTCACACAAATATACAGGGTGCGATGTATAAATTGTCTAAATTACACAAAAATATCTTGAAATACTAAAGAGTAAATTTATTCAATAAAATCACCACTGCCTCCAGACGACTTTGGAATCTCTTCCAGCTCTTCTAGACAGTGTCCTTGTTTAAATTGGTGAATGCTACCATAATCCTTACCTACAGTTCATATTTAGTGTTACAATGAATCTGTTGATCTCTCGCTCAACTGCACCCACGCATAATAATCAAAGCGTGCAGTCTGGGGAGTTAGGTGGCCCCAATACAGGGAGTTATATAACCGCAGAAAATCTCTAACAGCCATGACTAGGTTCTCCTGCTTGTGTGTCATGGTGCAAAGTCCTGTTTCCAGACATAATGTCTTCCAGCACCCACACTCTTGAGCTAGAACAGCACTACCTCCTCAAGGCACTTGATGTAGGTCTCCGAGTTGAGGCCGATGCCTCACCAGCAAATTAAAGAGTCCTTTTTCTTATCAGAACGATCAGAGTGAGTTTTCTGAGCTACGATACTTTCTTAATCGCCATTAGACTCATCCAACCCTTTCATAATCCTCTGCATTCTCCTCAGATTGACACCCAAACATTCTGAAAAGTTCGTATTGAAGATTCCGGCACGAATGCCAAGCAGTACAGCATTTAGTTTCCAAATTTATGGCGGAGTGAAATGCATCCTGATGATCTTTCCCTCACAGACGGTGTCTAACTGACTCTACTATTCTGTGCAATTGACAAAATCCAAAAAAACTGCGCATGCGCGAAATTAAAAATATAAAATGGCGACAACTATATATATATATATATATATATATATATATATATATATATAATCAGTTTCTACGTATATAATTCGAGTCATTTAGTAGGTTGTTTGATCATAGCTCTCCACAACATTCTGTTCTTTATAGCTCTAAACAAAATTATAAGCGTTACCAACCGTCTATGCCCTCGCTTTACCATCCATTACTCTCCCTAACTCTCTTCTCGTTATTGCTCTAAAAAATGTTTTAATCATTACCACCCACCTCTGACATCTTTATTTCCCTTTAGTAACTCCAAGGAAACATGGCCCAATCAATAAAGACGTTGTTTAAAGTAATCCAATTACTCGACCCGAAGAGTTGTCAGTTCAATCCCTGGCTACAGCAGAGATGAACAAAAACATGGAGAGTTGAGTTACTAAAATGAAATCACTGGAACTGAGACATCTGGAAGAGACACGGCACGTGGAACTAGAACATTCTACCTTGAAATACAAGGTTCGGTTCGAGATTCTAACGTACATCACCTGAAGAAGGCCGGATTGTACAACGACCGATACGTCATGAATACGACAGTGTTAGATTAGGATAACAGTCCGAATAATGTCAATAGCTTAAATAGTTACAATGCCTCATCTCAGAAATATAGTCAAAAAATAAAATTACACACTTCTTACATAGATTATTATTATTATTATTATTATTATGATCAGCAATATTATTATGAATATTATTATTATTGTTATTTTATTATTATTATTATTATTATTATTATTATTATTATTATTATTATTATTTCTCCCTTTGATTTCTGGTGTGAACTCATTTCTTACCAGAGACCTAAGGTCAGAAATAAAATCATGACATTTTCCACTGAGCAATTAATAAAAAAATAACAACAAAAATATGTTACATAGATAAAGCTTTTTGTAAGATGTGGGATGTACTCGTGAGAACAATTTTTGTATTTCTTTAAGGCATGGTCTATCAGGAATCCCTTCAATGAATCTGTTGGAATCTTTTCCAACCAATCCGAGGGCTCCAACTACAACTCGGATTGTTGATGTTCCCATGTGCCACATTTTTAGGATTTCGATTTCAAGGTCCTTGTATTTTGATAGCTTTTTGAAGATCTTCAAAGATACATTGCAGTCTGCAGGGACTGCCTTATCAATAAGGAGGCATTTTTTTGTTTACGGTCTCTAATAACAATGTCAGGACGATTAGCTTTGATTGTTTTGTCTGTGTGTACTGTGTAGTCCCATAAAAATGTTACAGCTCCTATCTCAGTAACTGGGTCTGAGTTGTATTCATAACAATTTCTTTCAGTTTCCTTTCCGTAGAAGTTGCAGATTTTCCAGTGCAGATATTGACCTTCTCTGTAATGCCGTGTTTTATATTCGGTGGATGCCAATACCGTGCAACCTGATATTATTATTATTATTATTATTATTATTATTATTATTATTATTATTATTATTTTCATTTTCTTTGATTTCTGGCGTTTACACATTTCTTTCCGGGTCCCGCCCAGGGACCTAAGGTTAGAAATGGCATCATGACACTTTTCACTGACAAAAAAAAAATTACATAGATAAAGCCCTTCGTAAAGTGTGGGCTGTACTTGTCAGAACAATTTTTTGTATCTCCTTGAGGCATGGACTTCCAGGAATCCCTTCAATTAGTCTACTGCAATCTTTTCCAACCAGTCCTAGGGCTCCAACTACAACAGGGATTGTTGATGTTCCCACATGCCACATTTACGAGATTTCTATTTCAAGGTCCTTGTATTTTGACAGCTTTTTGAATATCTTCAAAGATACATTGCAGTCAGCAGGGACTGCCATATCAATAAGGAGGCACTTTTTTTTGTTTGTGGTCTTTACTAACAATATCTGGACGGTTGGCTTTGATTGTTCTGTCAGTGTGTATTGTGTAGTCCCATGGAATTGTAACAGGTCCTATCTCCATAACCGGATCTGGGTGGTGTTCATATTATTATTATTATTATTATTATTATTATTATTATTATTATCTTTTTGTATATATCTACTTTTCTGAGATCAGGTATTATGTACATTATTTACATTATTCGGACTATTGCCCTCGTCTCTGTTGCCATATTTGTCACAACTCAAGGCCACATGGCACAGTGGATACAGGTATTAGTTAGATCCAGTGACTGGACTCAAAGAGTGTGAGTTCAATACCTGGTTCAGGCGGTGGAGAACTTGGAAAGGGGAATTAACAGGAGATAACTGACATCTATTAGATATGACACGTGGAACTAGAACAGTCTACCCCAGCGAGCGAAATAAAGGGTTCAGTTCGACATTCCAACCACCTGAAGATGGCCCCAGCGTACAACGGCCGAAATGCTGTGATAAATATGGCAACAAAGATGAAGACAAGAATCCGAATAATGTAAATTGTGTATTATCATTTTATATGTTAAAATCGTCGACCTTCTCTAATTTTCTGCCTTTTAAAGTCTGGTGTGTTGATTATTTTGTTCGACTTTAACTTGCAGCAATTTTCATTACTTTTCATGTATTTTTTTTAAATATTGTTTTTAATTCTAACCTCTCTGTTGGCTGAAAATGGAAAGTTTTTCACTTCTAAGTATCTTCTGTTTGTAGTTCTTTCAATCAATTACCTTATCGACTTTAAAAAAAATTTAAAAACTACAATTGCAAATTTATTTCTTATTGACAATTGCTTCGATATTTCAGGCATATTTTTCCGTATACGACATCTTTACTAACAAATGTCAAATGTTCAGACAAAAGTCAATTATATTGAGTAGCAGACGGTTAATATTACAGCAAAATAGTTCGTTTCAATAAGAATTGATCTTTTCTGACAAGATCAAGGCATCTCATTAATAATTCACTGATTTATTGATTTGCATTTTGCAAATAACTGATTCATTATAGTCTAATTTGTCCACATGCATCACCAGTAATCAAATCCTTTTATTGAAACTTTTCATGTGTTGGAAAGATGGGCAGAAAATCTAAACTACCCACTCTTCAAAAAATACGGAATTGGAATATTTACAGGATGTATTAGGTTCGTGCAAAAATGTCGTTTTTTCACATATGTTACTATGTGAGAAAACGACATTATTTTTGCATCAACCTAATACCATTTGTTTAATTTTTATTTAGCAATAAATAAACTAATCTTATATCCATAATTGTCAAAATGTGTGTGTATGTAGTCATGTGTGTGTGTGTAATCGGATGTTGTTTATGCGTTTCCACAGTTTTCATCCGATTTCGATGAAATTTTGTTTGTTTGAAACATAACTCTTCAGTGGCGGTTTTGAGTCCAAATTGGCTGTAAAAATTACAACCTTGAAGGTGAAAAATCGAAAAAACTGATTTTTTACACTTTGCATTAAAAAACAAAGGCAGAATTTAATGTCTGTAAAAACAGGGTAGAATCGATTTGGAGAGTTGAAATCTCACGCAAAAGATTATTAGAATTATAAAAAAAATTATATTATAAACATAAATTCTCGTATATTCTTATTATGACGGTCCATGGAAGAAGTTCCTTCCTTGCAAGATTGAGAACGCAAAAACGAACCTTTTCAGGGCCAACCCCACTCCTAATCAAATTGTGAACCCCCCACCCCACCCCATTTGGGGATATACCTCAGTTGCACCTAATTCTTGACTTTCGGGTGGGCTGACTTTAAACTTAAACTGCGCCAAATGAACGGTAAAAATTCCCATTAATGAAAGACCTGGTCGAACAAAGGTCATACGGCTAGTAAAAGATGACACAAAACTTATTTATTTACCCTTTGAATATTATGACTATTGTATAGGCTGTCCCAAAAGTAGCTTAGGTATTTAAAAATGTCATATTTTGGGCATATTTTTTCTTTTTTTTTTTTTTTTTTTTTCAAAACTTAGATTAACATGGGAAAATTATCGCTGAATGAAAAAAATCCATATCTGAACAAAGTACCAAAATCTCAGAATTTTATTTTGGTTTTAATAAAACTTTAGCTTACCGGATAATTTCGTGAAATTCCGAAGTTTTACGGTCACTACTTTCATCTGATCTGATTTTCTTGGGGTGGGGAGATATCTTAAGGATGGCCTATGCATTAATTAAATGCAAATAATTCAGCAACTCAAAGATAACATCTGCAAAGAAAATCGTGGTTTGCAGCCTGATTTCTTAAACACTCCTATGGAGAAATCTATCGAAAGAATGCGTCTGTGTGTCGTAGAAAATGAAAGATATGGATGTATTGATTTTTCTGATTAAATTAGAATACAGTTCCAGTGTTCTCATCCTGCATAAAGCTATTTTTGAATAATAAATATGTTAAAATTGCCCGATGTTTTAAATCTCGATGTAACCCCACTCTCCAGTCTCGATAAAGTTAAAAACAATCCCCGATTCCTTGTGGATGACAAATTATTTTCCACCCTCCAACCTGCCACAGGCGGAATTTGGCAAGACTCTAACTGCTCTATCGCTGCTTAATTGGTTGAATTACATTCCTCCGGTAGTTCTAACCTTCACGGTCCAGACCCCCTCTGTCACTGACATTTTAGTAACCATCCCCGACGTATTCCACTGGTGAGAAATAATTTCTACTCGAACAGCTTTTTCCCGTAAACCACTGTTCTCTTGAACAGACTCACTAGAGGATTTTTCCCTGATCACTACAAATCTTAATCTGTCCAAGTCTAGGATTAACCGTTATCTTCGTCTGATACTGCGTTCTAGGTATGACGATAAACTGGGTAAGATGGTGAACTGCGTTCAGCGGCGGTGCCTCTGGTTGGGAGGATTTGATGGGCGTGGAGCCGCCTCTTAGTTGTTGGTGTTCCCGGCTCCACCCTGACCTATAGTGGTGGCACCTGTTGGGGTCCCAGCTGTGGGTAGGTGGTTGGCCCCCAGACTGTGGTTAAAACACTATGAAGGTGTAAAAATGGGTTTTAATACCAGAAATAATTTAAAAACAAAAATATATATTATTACCAGCAATACATTTTTGGAAAAAAAATAATACCCGCAATAAAAATCTTGTCGGCATTAACCCATTGAGGTTGATATGCCGTAAAACAAACCAAACAATCAAACCATCGTCTGATACCCGCATAATCCTTCCGTATTCCATTAATGAGACATTGCATTCGAGCCACTTCTTCCTACGAACCACTGGTCTTTGGAACCCAAGAGGATGTTACTCTGATCACTACAATCTTAACCTGTTCAAGTCTAGGGTTAGCCGTTAATTTCCCCTCCTATCCGCATAAATGTGCCTCTTAACGTAACTTTACATCTAGATTGGCCTCCGTCTTTGTACATGGTGAACCTTACTGTAAAAAAATAAGATAAAATAAAACTTCGGGGACACTGTTGTAACCTTGAAAAGGTTACCCAATTAGGAATAAACAAAACGGAGGTTGGAAATGAAAACAGTAATTTTTAAAACATCAACAAAATACAATACTCGCCAGCAGCGTGAAGTAGGTAAACGACTGCTAGTGTTGAACTACTTAGATAACATATTATCCCCACTTACAATAGTGTTCAACGTATTTATGAGAATTGGGATATACACATTAGTGTTCATAGGTACGGTATATAACAGACACACTGTATAACAAACAAGATTAATTTATTTAAATTAATGGTAGTTTTTTCAAGCCATGCAGAGTAACATATGGATTGAACCAATACCGAGGATAAAATCCTGACATTCGTTAACAAAAAAAGGCAAACAAAGAACATTACAAATTAGTTGCAATTTCTTCAGCTTTTATACTAAAAAAATAAACTATATCCGGTAGCAAGGCCTCTAATCGGGAGGTTTTGAGGAGCGTGAAGCCACCACTTAATTACTGTTGTTTCAAGGTCAACCCTGACCAGTGGTGGTAGCACCTGTTAGGGTCCAAGCTCTGGGTAAATAGTTAACCCCAAACTGGGATTAAAACACTATGAAAGTATAAAAATAGATTTTTAAAGTAAAAATTTCAGCAATACATTTTTTGGAAAAAAATTTTTACCAGCAACGCATTTTGGAAAAAAAAAAAAAAAAAAAAACAATATTACCATCAATACATTTGACTCTCGACAAAATCTCTCTATACAAAAATAATTCAATGAAACCTAATCTACAGTCTGATTTCTTACAAAGAATACATATTCTGTTTATACGAACCTATCCTAAAAATATTGCCGGCATTAGATAACCCATTGAGGTTGATATGCTTTAAAACAAAATAAATCAAATAAACCAAACCTTAGCTATTACTACTTTAGTGTAGAGGATGCTGTCCAATCGGTAGATGGTGCCTAATTTTAAGGATATTAGTGCCACTGGCCTAAGTGTGGTCGTCTGTTAGAATTGGCAGTAAAAAAAACCTAATTGCACTTTCAATATGATCGCATTACCTATACCTAACAACTCCCACCGATCAATTTCTCTATAAACTGTATATCTAAAAAGAATACATCAATGAAACTAGACTCTCGACAAAAACCCTCTTTACAAAAATACGTCAATGAAACCTTAGCTACAAAATACGTCAATGAAACCTTATCTACAAAATGATTTCTTATAATGAATACATATTCTGTTTATACGAACCTATCCTAAAAATTTTGCCGGCATTAGATAAACCAGTTTGATAAACCGTAAAACAAAATAAATCAAATAAACCTGACCTTGGCTATAACTATTTTAATGTAGATGATGCTGTCCATTCAGAAGATTGAGCCTAATTCTAAGAATATTAGTGCCGATAGCCTAAGTTTGGTCGTCTGCTATAATTGACATAAAAAAAGAACTAATTTTACATTTAATATTACCCTACCACCTATACCTAACAACACCCACCGATTAATTTCTCTACAGACTGTATATCTGAAAAGAATACACCAATGAAACTAAACTCTCGACAAAAACCCTCTTTACAAAAATACGTCAATGAAACCTTATCTACAAAATGATTTCTTACAAAGAATACATATTCTGTTTACACGAACCTATCCTAAAAATGTTGTCGGCATTAAATAACCCATTCAGGTGTTGATATGCCGTCAAAGAAAATAAACGAACAAACGCATCTAAAACTATTAAAGACAATGTGCAGTGATATGTAAATGACTGCGTAAATAGCATAGCTAAGGTATAGAGACTCTATAAGTGCCCAAGCAGTATGTGGGAGAATAGAATAAGATACGCGAGTCTTGCGAGTCGATCGCCCAGGATTCCGTGTATCGTATGTCGTTTATTATCTCTCAGTTGAGAAGTGCTCGATCTCGGAGAACTGCTGGCCGTCGCAGTACCTTATTCATTGCAGGAGGGGGATCAGTAGACAAACTGAGGCCAGCATAACCAACGGCTCCTCATATTAATCTGAGCAAATCATTCCTGCATGAGGCGGCAACTTGCTTGATTGGTCAATTTGTTTAAAGGCGTATGAAATCGTTGTGGGTCATTTAATGCCGAAATTTAATTTTCTTGAGAGCTTTGAAGTAATAAAGATATGATGTATGTTATTTTGCTTTCACAGTGGAAGATGATAGTCAGCTTTTGTGCAGTAACATGTTTATATAGATATGATTAGAGGCGGTGATATGCGTGTTTTATGTTGCATATTTTTAACTTATATTTTGAAATACAGTTTCATTGAAGAAATTGTCGGTTATTATATGGCTTAATGTCATGAAAGAGTTCATTCATGTTGGTCGTTTAATTTTGTTTAGCGTTATTTAATGCCGAATTCTAAATTTGAATCCAATTTTATGGCTTCAACTAAATATATTTTGAACGCAATTCACTTTATCGCTAATTGAAGTCATGCAGACTTCAATTAGTGATAAAGTGAATTGCTGGTCATTTTACCATATATACAGTGGGGGGGAAATAAGTATTTCGTCCCCTGCTGATTTTCTGAGTTTGCCACCTTACAAAAATGGGAACGATAGAATATTAAAAAAAATTTAGAAAATCACATTATATTAATTTTTAAATATTTCTTTCTTTTTTTTATTGAAATATGAGTATTTCAAACAATGGCAAAACATAACTCTAGTGAAGAAACCCTTGTTGGCAATCGTTGAGCAAAAATGTATAAAAAATATACTTTTATACTTCAATAGGGTTTTTGTTTGGGGGCGTCACTATTTGCGAATGCCTGGGATTCTAACAGGCGCTACCACCCCGAGTCTATGTGAACCTGGGAACAACAGAAATTAAGAGGTCATTCCAGGCTACGCAAAACCTCGAATCTCCCGATCAGATGCCTTGCTGCCAGATGTAGTATATCGTCGAGACGGCAAGTAGATATCGAATAGGATACGCGAGATTAGCAACTACTACTGGATTAAGAAAAAACGAATCATTTCATAACAGAATCAACTAAACTTGAATGGAGCCAAAGGTTAATGACTTTGGAACCAAACAGTAAATAATATATTCTTACCAAGCATAATATCCACAGACATTGGACGAACAGCCCTACTATACAATGATATCAATAAAATTCCATCATTCCCTCTAAAAAATATCATTGGGGAGCTTCGAAGTCCTGCAGCATATTCGTGACTTGCAACAAGACATGTAGATTTGGAGATAAAAAAGATATTTAAAGATTGCTGTAGATAATAAATCCCACTGATTTGCAGTTTATCTTTAAGTCGAAAAACTTTAATGAATGATGATGAAAAAACGTCAAATGTTATATACAAAGTTGTGGACAGAATTATTCGTCCGTACTAAATATTTTGCATATTTTCTAAGGAAATCTGGATATTTGCAAGTACTTACTGAATTTACCATAAATAGTTCATTCCGCATTTAGTTTTGAATAATTCGTGAAATTTTTAGAAGTTTCGATCTATTATATTCATAGTTATAGCCTTGAAGTTCCCATGAAAATTTGAGGTTATACAACTTTATTTGTAATTAAGGAAGTGAGCGTGAATAAAACTGTCCACAACTAGATAGATAGATAGATAGATAGATAGATAGATAGATAGATAGATAGATAGATATAAGAAGACGGAGACTTTAATAATGCATTTCGATTACAATTACCAAAGTGTTCAACTCTTCAGATCGAATACGGCGATTTCGATCTGAAGAGTTGAACACTTTGGTGTTCACGAAATAAATTATGACCGAAATGGATAATTAAAGTCTCCGTCTTCTTTTTATCATTATATGATCTGTAACTTTATATATTACAATAATTATAAATAATTGTTGGTAAAAATGTATTGAATTTATTTCAAGATATTCTACAGTTTGGTATTCCTGGGTTTTGCAGTGGTTACCTTTGCTATTATTTGTGATCCAATTTTTCGATGTTTCGGCCGATGATGATGATCGGCGCCAATCCAAAGCTTAACGACACGATACTTTGCTCAGCATATGAACTGTTTCAAGCAGTACCACCACCTGCGTACTCCCGATGATATCAGATATGTCTGATTGTTGTAACATTATAATTGTTTGTTCCTTAACTGAATAATAGCTCTGAATAAATCGGAGAGCCAAGTTCGAATTCCAGTCGAGTTCGTTAAATTTAATTACGCACAAATACCCCTGGAAGAGGTATGAATCAATCCCTTCTATCCACAATTTTGAGTTAAAATTTCTATGTTATTATTAAGAGGAAAGACGAAAGATTTTTTGATTATTAACTTATATTTTTAATACTTTTTAGTATTCAATTCAAATAAAAAACGAAAGCATTTTGATTATTAAATTATATTTCTAATACTTTTTAGTATTTAATTATAATGAAAGGCGAAAGGCTTTTTATTATCAAATTATATTTTTAATACTTTTAATTAAAATGAAAGGCGAAACGTTTTTTATTATTAAATTATATTTTTTATACTTTTTAGTATTAGGTTGGTGCAAAAATAATTTCGTTTTTTGACGTTCAACTTTATGTGAGAAAACGACATTGTTTTTGCACCAACCTAGTATTTAATTAAAATGAAAGGTGAAAAGTTTTAATTATTAAATTATATTTTTAATACTCTTTAGTATTTAATTATAATGAAAGACGAAAGATTTTTTTTATTATTAAATTATATTTTTAATACTTTTGAGAACTTTCGAAATTTTGGTTACAAATTTTCTTGTGCCATTAGTATGTGAAATGTCATTGTCTTTACACATTAATTTGAATTTTCCTCCAAAAATAAGATAATTAGAATGTAACTTTTAGGACTTATAAATAAATGAATGAAATAATTTTAGGAAAGTGTCTTTTTATGAAAATCTTGGTAAAAATATATATTTTTTACATCTGTTATCCTGAAATGAAATTTGTTTGGCCTTGAAAAATATTGCGTCATCTGTGATTACATAAGATTTACATCACGCCCAGACACTATTGTCTCGACTGTCGATTAGTTGTTCTACGGCCATTGTCAGCGATGGGCGTTTCTCCAAGGAAGCGTTCGAAAATTGTAACGCTGCACGAACACACTGGAAGGCCTTACCAGTTAGCAAACCAAAGTACTATAGATTGGTCCGGAAACTTTCCTGATTTAAATCCAGAATCTGTGGTCAATCTGCAAGGAATGACTTCGTGGTATGGACATACGAAGTACTAAGATGTGCACTGGGTCGTGTTTCATTGGAAAAAAATACGGCAAAAGTAAATAATAACAGAATTATTCGTTTTGTTTCAATTAATTTGCACAAGGGTCTATGTTGATATGGACTTTTAACCTTGGTTTGGTTTGAGGAACTCGAACCCAAGGTTTGTAAAGGTATTTTTGATACATCATGTATAACGGACGGCTGCTCATCTCTAAATTTGTCTCTCTACTCGGCCAGAAGAGGCTATTGTATACGCCTACTAATGCACATTTTTGTCGATACAATACCAACTGAATCAGCCCGTAGTTTAGTGAATTTAATGCTAACACGAGTAAGTGCAGAATCCAAACAGTTCTATTTATGCAATATACGGGGGCGATACAAAATGGAGCCTGGTCCAAAGTTATTTATCAAAATTTTATCCAAAAATTTTACTTTACTGAGCTAAATTAAGTACACGGACAAAAATATGTTTTTCAATATATTCTCACTGTGCAAAGAAGATACTTTTTTTTCACAATTCATGAGGGTACGAACTTAATGATTTCCATCCGAAAACAAGACATTCAAAAGAGTTTGAAAAATCTTCCGATTTCAATCTGTATCCAAAAGACACAACCAAAGAAGATGGATCAATTCTTTTTCTACTCTTAGAATACGAATTATTAACGATTGATTAATCGATTTGTTTTTTACGGCTTATCAAAATTTTTCAGATTACTTTAAACCTGAAAACAGATTATCAGAATTTGGAGAGATTATGATAATTTTTACTGGCACAATTCTACTATGTGGATACATGCCTTTCCCAACTGAATGTAACGAACCCGACTTGAATTTGAACTCGGTTCTCCAATTTCGAGGCGTTATATATTGCACGATTCAAGGTCACAGCATTTGTTATTCCCATACAGTCACCTATCTAGGTACGGACCAGGCTCCAGTTTGCTTAACTCCTGTGATAATACGAGAACCAGTGTTTAAAAGTGATATGGCAGTAAGCTAAATTATTATAGGATTACTCAAGGGAGTAATTTAAGCACTGAAATATTCCCTGCGTTCAAAAAGAAAAAGTGCAAAGATCGTCAATATATTTTAATTTCAAACTGCTGTTCACATCTCGGTTGATAGAGATGATCTTACAGACGTTTCATCCAAATGCGATCTGGCCATCATCACGTGTTTATTGTTTCACTATGAGATAAGGGTTGATTATTCTCAAGCTCTTGCTGAACAAGTGTTTACTACTTGATAGAGAAATGAAACCCACAAATACTTAACGACCGTAACGCGTGTATTAACAAATCTTATATCCACTATGTCGAACAATCACGTGGTCAAGATAAACACTCAGTTTTGGAGCAAGCTGGGTGAAGAATAATCCAACCTTGAGAAAGAGAGCTATTTATGGTGCCATGGATCATCTCATTGTGCTAAAGTGGGATAGTCCATTGCTTGGGCTGTGATTGGCTGCTGGTACATGAGTGGAGGTATTTCTATATAAATACCAGCTTGATTCATCAGTTAGTTTGCAGGGTTTGTATTAAGTTACAACCTGCTTTATTTTTGTCTGCCAGCTGGACGCTAGCTGGGACTCTTACGCCGGTAAGTGTTGTTTATTGTATTGTTATTCTACACACTACACCACCGTTACGATTGCTGCCAGATATATTTTGTCGTTGATAATACAGAATGACAACTTTTCCTTGATATTCCTGGTTTCACGGTTGTCAATGGGGATACATCTGTATTAAAATAGCTGTACCTAATTGTCCACTGTGTATGCAGGAAGTTGCAACAGAGAGTTTACGATACACATCATAATAACAATTGCTTTAGGATAATAAAACACAAAGTTGGCAGTTGTTGGGGATAACAATTGTTTTCAAGGTAATTCTTCTGATGTGCTTTTGCACTATATTGTTTCGACTGTATGAATTTAAGCGTGCCACTAGATAAGCAACTAGGTCCCACCGTCTTAATGTCGAACTAGCTACATGCAACAATCTGTTCTATTCTAATAGTTTGTTTTCGCGTACTTCTAGTCTGTGGAAGTCCCTACAAATTCCTGGCTTCCCTGCCACCTACAGTTTTCAAGAATAGGAACAAAATGACATATGATTCAAAAGTAGCGTTTATTTATTCTAGGATTATGCAAAGACATTCTCGTTCACGCAAAATAGGAACAAAATGACATATGATTCAAAAGTAGCATTTATTTATTCTAGGATTACACAAGAGAGACCACGACAGTTTAGAGGTGTGTAGTTTTTCGTGATTTACGCTTATACTGGTTCATGGATCGGCCCCCAAATATATCCCACATCATGTTTTCGTTATACGGCCCTTGGTAGCGGGGTTCAAAGTCCAGTATATCCTGGTGGAAGCGAACACCTTCCTCTTCTGTGTGCGCTCCCATATTCTTCTTGAATTTATCACGATGACTGTCAAAGATATGAACTTTGAGAAACATCCTGCAGCCCATTTTGACTTAGTTCTTCACTAATGTCTTAAGCTGCCCATAGTTTTCGGCCTGGTGATTCCCCAGGAAGACCAGAACAACTGCGACAAAGTTGTTCCACGCTGCTTTCTTCGCCCTACTGAACTTCTTGGAAATCCCTTGCACTCTATGTTCTTTGTTCTCTGATTGTGCTCCGTCGATGACATCTGGCTTTGAATTTTCCGCAGGCAGTTTAGGAAAGAATTTTTTAAGGTAGTTGAAGGCTGCCGACTCCTTATCTTGAGCTGTAAAAAATGTTTCAAAACGTCCAATTATAAGTGCATTAGAGGAAACAGTTCACAGCTCCTATTTGACGCTGTTCCTCCCCATACTTAACTCGGTCCGAAGTGGCCAGTCCCGCCTGTGGTAGTGTGTCGCGGTGTCCCTACAGTCTTAAAGGCAAAGATAAGACGGAAACTTGATAAAGCCGCCTTGGAGAACCGTCAGGAAGGCCACCATTTTGAAGTTTTTGATAACCTCCCTGTTGTGGATTCCGCATGAAAAATCGGTCTCCAATAAATGACAAACGCAAGTATTTAAGCTAAGAAATTAAATGTATTTACACAAAATACAAAAGGTGATTTTGTTAGTAAAATCCAGGAACGCCGGTTAGTATTAATCAAAGATCGCTATATACAGTCTCGAAGTAAATTATGAGTAAGTCGGGCGTCCTTGTAACTGACTTCTAACGTCAACTCAATCACAATGTCCATGTACTTTCCACTCTGTTTCTCCACCCTGTTCCTCCACCTGTTCCTCTGCCCCCATCTCTGACTGACTGTGGCTATTTTATGGCAGCAGGACGAGTCCATTTATATCAGAAAAGGGTGGACCCCATAACACTCCCAACCGTACTATTTCCGTTCCGTTCATATTTCAAGGTATCTAGTAAGATCATAACACTGCTATATTCCTCTGCACCGAGTTTAGACAGCGGAATGAGCTGTCGATGAAGAGGCGCCACTAGTTGGGGTTGCAAGCGATTCAAATTGCCTCGATTAATCACATTGTGGCAGAAACAAACCTCATCTTGACAAGTGAAAAAGCTTGAAATATACTGGTGACGATTTCTCTGACCTGTGACTTTTATCTAACAAATTCTACTGCTTGTGTGTTGTCGTCGAAAGCTCGCCATTGGAGTCTGATCAGGTGGTTGAGGTGTCTTTGTTTGAAGTAAGTATGGGTTTCTCTCCTCAGTTTTGCCTCTGTAATCTAGATCAATGACTTCATCCGCTGTTATCTTCTGAAGACGGCTGCACTCTCTTTGAGTACAGGGAGCTCGGGACAGTGTTGCACTCGGGTGATGATTGACAGAAGTTTTGGATATATGATAGCAGGCGAATTCTTGCCAGCTCGATGTTTGGAAGGGTCCACCATGCTGAAGAAGCAACTGCTTGAGTGATCAGTTAGTTCCCGCCAAGTCTGTAGGATTGCGAATTTCGTGGGTCTATTTCCCCCTCTGTACAAAAAAAAAAAAAAAAAAAGCAAAATAAAATATATTTCACTCAGTGTTATTGAAAAATTCTAAAACTGTTTGATTTTGGAAATTTCTAAAAATCGTGCGCCTAATATGTAAAATTCTGCCTTTGGACCCCCAAAAATACGGAATATTGAATACTGAACATCCCTAAATTTCGTATTTTTATGGCTGTTGGGGGAAATATGTATGACAAAGTGGAAAAAAAAGATTTCGTTTGTGGTGTTCCTTTTTTTATGATTTTTATGATATAGTTTCTTTACGTTGATGCTAGTATACATGCGCACGAACGAGAGATGCTTTGGTATATATTCAAGCCGATTTTATTTAGATTATCTTTACTTTTGCTTTTGTTTCCATCATCTTTGACATCATTAATTTGTTTACGTCATTTTTTTTTTTTTGTCATTATTGTTTTCCGGTCTCATCAGGATCTGATCCGATCTTTTGAGCATCAGCTCAAAATGAAGATTACAACTAATAAAAAAACTGTTGGTTGCGACAGATTTCAGCGAAAGGTGGGTGACTGGAGCGAGCTTGATTCACGTGAACGGGGATAGCCTTGATTTTCTTTTTTAGGTCCACCTAAGTCACATCGGGGTGGTTTTCTATTTGGCTCTCCCACGGTTAGGTTAGATCACATTTTGTGTACCTAGTTAATGCGGGCAAACGCTGTTACCCGGCATGTTCCCCGGATGCATGTTTTGTTATGATCCAAGTCAAGATTCCCAACCTGCCCAGTTCGTTTTTGCTTCATTGTTTTCACCTCGAATGGGTCAGAATTTTTCTCTCCCCATGGCCATATTTATTTTACCCTTTTCCTCTGCCTTAGCAAAAGAGCGTCTTGATTCTGTCTAAAGGCTTAATACAGCGGCCTCTCTTTTTGAGGGCTGGACGTTCCAACTAATATCAGTTATCTATATTTTATTTGTTTTGATATTAGGTTGGTGCAAAAATAATGACGGTTTTTAACGTTAAAAAATACGTCAAAAACCGTCATTATTTTTGCACCAACCTAATATTTTGTTGTGGGGGGGGAGTCATCCCTTCTCCTCTCATTTTATATCATGTACAGATTTTTATTTATAGTATTTTATATTCATGAAATTTTTAAAGTCATGGGGTGCGTTTTGTAGGTCCCCCTGAGAGTATGCAGTATTAGGGTATGTGGAGGATTGATTGGTGATGGATGAATTTTTGTGTGCAATGTGTCAATTTTTACGAATAAATGGGTCGTGAATCGGATTACCTAGGAATAGGATAGCAAGTGAGGACCAACCTCAACGAAATTAACCCCTTTTCGGCCTTGTGAACAATTTTGTATTTTTTACGAAATAAATAAACGTTATTGTTTTCGGGTTGGAAGGAAATATTGAATACTGAACACCTCTAATATTTTATTGGCATTTTGGGAAAAGATGTATGACAAAGTTTCTTTTTTTATTTTTATTTTTGTCTTTATAATTATATCGTATTTTGCGGTAAAAATTAATGGATCATGGGAGGAAAACAATAACGAATATCTGATTTTTATAAACTCATGATTAACACCTTTCTGGCATTGATGCGGACTTTTCCCCAAGATGACAACCAATATCTGTATACAGTTTCAAACGGAATTCAAATTTGGTTGACTGATTCTCGTCTAATAGAGATTGCATTGATACGTGTTGCCAACATTTGAAGAGATTTCTGTACATCAATATTGTACTGTCTGCTATCTGAAACATACTTTCACATGGTCCTCAAGAGAAAAGGCCAATGTGACTAAAGTTTTTTTTTAGTTTTTTTTTTCAGTGTCACACATTTGAAGCCGGGTGTTAAATTTCGTCAGATTTAATTAACAGCTTTCAATGAATCTTTTGTAAATTTTTTGATCGTCTTGAAGCTAGCAAAAGCGGAGAAAACAAATGCATATAAATAAGTATTGAGAACTGAAAAAAATATCAATTTTTTATGGATTTTGATTCCTACTTCCATGACATTTCTATAAAAATATAATTAAATCTCTATCTATAAAAGGCAGGATGTGTGTGTGTGTGTGTGTGTGTGTGTGTGTGTGTGTGTGTGTGTGTGTGTGTGTAACGAAATGCACGGCCGCAATTTTCGACGGATTTGCACCAAAATTTACATGCACATGCTCCAAGTTAGCGGGAAGGCCAAGACCGACTTTGCATTTCCCAACTCCCATCGATAGTGGAAATAATCGATTATTTTCATGCTTCTACGGCAGTTTTCATGTAGTTTGCGGTCATTTTCCACTGGCCAGAGTGAGAGCCTATAGCTGGCTGCCACGAATAGGCAGGAAGATTCTATTGGCCAGCGTGAGAGCCAACAGCTGACTGACACGAATGTTAACTAGCATGCTAGCATGCAAAAAAAAAAAACATCGATAGCTGCATTCGTCCCAAGTGGGGAAAAATTTAAATCTGCTTGGCACTTTATTCCAATTGGCTCATTCGCTTGCTTAAACTCAACGTTGATTCTGATTCCGCAGAACTGGGTTGGATGTGAAGATGTATTTGTTGTTAACATTCTTTTTTCATTCGGTTTTTCCAGATACGAATCCTTTTTTAAAGCTGATCGTTTTGTGTTGATTTTATTTAGTTCTTTTTTCGTAACAGATTTAATGTCTAGTATAGAGCTTAGAAAAAATTCGCAGTGTGAGATAGGCAAGAAGTAAGGCATGTAGCAACATCAGCACGGCAAAGGGCACTACTTTAAAGGCAAGGAAGGGCAAAAATATTTTAAGTCAAGTGATAGCGATTGCTGTATGAGTCGTAGGATTTTTGAATCAAGCACGGGCAACGCCGGGCCATGCTTCTAGTACCATTACTAAAAAGTGAATCTTAAGTATCGGTCATTCCATAATTCAAGAATCGTTTCAGATTTGATGAGTGACTGAAGAACCCAGTCGATTCCCTCAATTTTGGAAATAGTTATTAATTTTTATATTCTTTCTTTATTTGTAAATTACGAAAAGGTAATTTTTTGATATCGGAAATTATCGCTTATTTATCACTTCATTCAATCAAATCCGTATATTTCCTTCTGAAAGTAGGAAGCTTATCAGATGGTATCAAAAATGTTCTCTCGTCCCTTCCGTCTTAGACTTTCAGATATATCATATAAATAAGTTAATTTGGAGTAACAAGGCTCTATATGGCATCCCTCGCAGAATGTTATGTCCAAAATTTCTCAGTATCTATCTATATTTCTGAGATGAGGTACTATGTACACTATTTACATTATTCGGACTATTGTCCTCATCTTTGTTGCCATATCTATCACAACGTTTCGGCCGTTGTACGCTCCGGCCTTCTTCAGGTGGTTGGAATGTCAAACTGAACCCTTTATTTCGCTCGTTGGGGTAGACTGTTCTAGTTCCACGCACCATGTCTAATGAATGTCAGTTATCAGTTATCTCCTGTTAATTCTCCTCCCAAAGTTCTCCACCGCCTTAACCAGATATTGAACTCACACATTTGGGTCCTGTCACTGGATCTAACTAACGCCTTTATCCACTGTGCCATGTGTCCTCAAGGACACATGGATCTAGTGACAGGACTCAAACAGTGTGAGTTCAACACCTGTTTAAGGCGGTGGAGAACTTGCAGAGGGGAATTAGTAGGAGATAACTGATAACTGACATCCATTATACATGACACGTGCAACTAGAGCAGTCTACCTCAGCGAGCCAAATAAAGGGATCAGTTCGGCATTCCAACCACCTGAAGAAGCGTACAACGGCCGAAACGTTGTGATAAATATGACCTCAAAGAAGAGTACAATAGTCTGAATAATGTAATTACCCAACATTTCTCCTTCTCTCCCTTTCTCTTTCTCTTTGTTATTCCTTCTTTCCCTCAACCCGGAAGCAACGCCGCTGATCGGGAGATTGGAGTTTTTGAAGAGCATGAAACCACCTCTTAAATTCCGTTTTTCCCAATGTCCACCCTGACCCGGGGTGGTTGCGCCAGTTAGGGTCCTAGATATGGACAAATATTGAACCCCGAAACTAAACACTATGAAAGTATAAAAACATATTTTATAGTTGTTATGGGACCTTACCTATAATAACATAATGGACTATTCCATACGTAATACTGCGCCTTAAGAGGAAGCAGGGTGTTTTGCCCGAAGATCCCACGTTAAACCGGCCTTGTGCCACATGACGCCCTCGTGGTGGGGGACTAAATACCGTTCAGCCTGAAGTCGGGCGACCGGCTGACCGGCTGATCGGTTGAACTCTCTGCCTCCGGGCGGGGAGGAACCTGAACGAGGCTACGCCGAAGGACGGAGTCACTTTCGGGGAGGTAAACCGACCCTGAACCCGTTTATACGGGTTCAAAGGGCATATTTTTTGGCCGAGCCCACTGGCTCGGAGATCCCACGTTAAACCGGCCTTGTGCCACATGATGCCCTCGTGAGGTGGGGGACTAAATACCGTTCCATCTGAAGTCTAGTGTTCCGTCTGGAGTCTAGAGTTCCGTCTGAAGTCTGGAGTGAATCCGTCAGGAGTCAGTCAGTCGAGTCAGAGGCAGTCCGAAACAGAGTCGCGTTCAGACAATTACTACTAAACCTGATTGTTCGTACTAACACTTTTCTACCTCTCTGTATATATTCCTGTTTGTAATATATATGTGTTATTCCATATCCGCCTTCGAGTTCTTTCTTTCTTGGTTCCATCTTGGACTATCACCCTGGTACAAGGAACCGGACCATAACAATAGTAAAAGTACCAACAATGCGTATTTATAGTAGAATTACCAACAATACAATTTATAGTAAAATAACCAACAATACATTTTATCTGCAGTTGAAGACATAAAATTGTGTTTAATATATTTAGATGTGGGCATTAAATAATCCATAGAGGTGTTGATATGTCACTAAACGATATCAACCAACCAAACAAGCAACATGAAAGAACTCTTTCATGACATTAATCCATATAAGATCCTAGAATTTCTTAAAGAAATCAAACTGTATTCAAAAATATAACTTCAACAAAACTACAACATAAAATACAATTATCACCACCTCCAGTAATTATATCCATACAAACATATATATGCATAAAAGCTAAGTATCATCTACCATTTACTCAATTGTGAAAGCAGAATAACATATATCATATTTTTATTACTTCCAAGCTTACAATAAACTTAAATTTCGGCATTAAATGACCCATAAGCTATTGATGTGCTGTTAAACAAACGAAAAAAAATCAATCAAATCAAATCAATCTTACTTGTTTCCCCTTCTTTCTTTCTCTTTCTCTCTCTCTCTCGCTCTCTCTCTCTCTCTCTCTCTCACTCTCTCTTTGTTCATCTTTCAGTTTCTTGTCCTCTCTCTCTCTCTCTCTTTCTTTTTCTCTCTCTCTTTTTTTACTCTTCATTTCTATTTCCAACTTTCTTCTCATTTTCTCATTTTCTTCTTTTCTTTTCCCAGTTGTCTGTTTACTTTCTCCTCTTTTCTCATTCTTTCTCTCACTTCCTTTCTTCTCCTTTCCCTTCCTTCCCCTTTCACTCTGTCTCTCCGTGTTTATCTTTTTCTGTCGCTTTCTCGCCCTTTCTCTTTTCTTATGTCTCTCTTCTTTATCATTTATTTCCCTTTGTTTCCATTTCTTATTTTCTTCTTTCTCTTCCTCTCATTTTCTCACTTTGTCTTCCCAGCTCTTTCTTGCTCTCTTTCTTCAATTTTCTCATTTTCATGGATTTTCTGTCTCAAATAGTTGTCCAAATCAAAGGTTGATATTTATTTGATTTCTATAATGCATCGAATTAAGCGTAGATCGATATTGTTTGGCAAATATTCAATATATTAGGTTGGTGCAAAAATAATGTCGTTTTCTCGCATGAGTCAAAAACGACATTATTTTTGCACCAACCTAATATCTTGGATATCACCACGGACTTTGAAGTTAAGCCTAAAGATAATTCATAAAAAAAGAAAAATAATTCTACGTATTTAAATAAATTTTACACATTTTAAAACATTGGCGCGGTCACTCCACGAACGTCCATTATAGATGAGAAATAAAAACAACAAATTTAAATGTCTTAAAAATCCAGTATTTATCCTTTAGATATGTTTCAAACTAAATTAGTAAATTTACGAATTAACTAGATTTTGAGAAAGTAACATGCGCTTAAGAGAAGTAATGGATAGTGGCTCGGATTGAGGAATCGGAGAGCCAAGTTCGAATTCCAGTCGAATTCACTTACATGCTAATACCCTTGGGAAAGGTATGAATCCTCTTCTTCTCCGCCAGCTATGGCTAAATAGCGGGATAGACCAGGTTCTATAGCATTAGATGGCAACTGGTCTACCACAGAAAGAAATGGCAACCTACTGCGGGAAAAAATCTGCCTCAGTCATGTATAGAAAGATCCATGATTGCCTAAGCGTGTATCATGCATGCCACACAACTGACTGTATATGTATTTTTCGCATAAATAGGGTGGTCATTAACTTTTATTTGTACACGGTGCCGCGATCAAGGTCATAGCTCATAAACAGTAGTCTTCTAATGTTACCCCTGATTTGAAAAAAATACCGGCTCAAAAAATTAAATGAGAAGGCTCAACACTACGACCACCGAGAAAAGGATGTAGTTTATGTTTTAAAATAAATGATCTTTAACCTTACCGCTTCCGTAAAATGAGGAAAATTGATAATGTGTTATTGAACTGATAGTGTTAATTGATTGCTTTAACTTTGAATGCTTTCAGACTTCATTGTAAAAAAAAACAATGATTGACAGCTCCAAAAATAATGCAAATTTTAAAACAAAAGCATTGAAATTGCTACTGTCACCTTTTTTGAAACAATTTAGAATTATCATAAAATAGTTAACGCTCAATAAATCATTCAGCACTTATTCAATGATAGATAAAATTTACGTTTAAAGGGGTTTTTTTATTAGAAAATATTGTAGATATGAAATTTTATTAAAAAACACATGATATAAAATTTTATTAGAAAATACTGTAGATATAAAAATTTATTAGAAAACACTAGATATAACATTTTATTAGAAAGCACTAAATATATGATTTTATTAGAAAACACTGTAGATATAAGATTTTATTAGAAAACATTGAAGATATAAAATTTTATTTGAAAATATTGTAGATATAAAATTTTCATTAGAAAACATTGTAGATATAAAATTTTCATTAGAAAACATTGAAGACATAAAATTTTCAAATCAGTTAAAATCAAATCTAATTGTTCTATGGCATCCTGATGTTTCATTAACTATTAGTCTGTCCGGAGGTCTCATCCTTTTACAGCTGGAATGGCTCGATGTAACCGTAAGGCGACTTACTCCTGTTGTCTTATTTGCTGTTCTTTTATTTTACTCGTTCTGTATGTAATGTTTGTCCTTTTCTCATATTCCTTCACACTCAGTAACCTCCCTGCGTCTTAGTGGCTTTATTTCCTTACCCGTGGTGAATTGATTAAAACGAAATACACTAGTAGTAGGCAATCGTTTATCTCGTGAGATAAAGGTAACACCTGTTTGATAAAAATGCAGTCGTGTTGAGATGGAAGTGTCGTCTTCAGGCCACAGGCGTGGACGATGGTTTATGGAAGCTGTGCGCTGTCAAGTATACATTCACAATTAATTGCAATGACTTGCTTCCGTTTAGCTGGGAGTACTTCTATAGCTTCTTAGTAAAATGTTCGACGAACTCTTCAATTTGGTTTTATTAGAGAAAGTTTTTCCTGTTTAAACGTTAAGAAGGTAATAATCAATTGGCACAAAGTAAATATGGTAGGTTCTGTAGAACAGACCAATCGAGTTTAAACAGATCTATATTTATTCTTATTGTACAAGGCAGTCCGAAAGTCTTGTCACACCTCTACCAAAAAGTAACGAGAACAATAGAACAACAAATTAATACAATAATACAAAGCACATGTACTGGATTCAGTTTATTCATTTTCATTGACGCTGTCACACATCGAGAAGGTCTGAAGGAGGTCATGTCATAGCAAGGTAGGTAGACAGCTACTCGAATCCGTGCATACGGGGTCTACGGGTAATTTTTACCCGAGCCTATGTGCAAGGTTTACCCAACATTAAATTCGGCCTTGTCCCATATCTGAACGCGTGGGGAGGTTAGTGAATATCTTCACTTGGGATTCACCTTGATTCACTTCTAGCTCATCTCTAACAGTTGATTACTTACTACACGCCGCTGGCGAATATTATTGTTCCATTTCCAACCTTCGTATTGGTTATTCTTATTCAGTAAGCTTTTCCTAGGATACAACAGTTAAATAATAGTTTAGAAGACTTATTTTTTATAGTAAGTGTATTGCTGCTCTAACTTCTTGAGGTTGACTTTCGAGGTCAAATGGAAGCAAAGAAGAAGATAAGTATTACCTGTGAATGACCCCAGAATTTGAAAATTAATGAATTAGGGAACTTTCAGTACCATTATTTTTTAATTCATTTTTCTTCTTTTAATTCCATCTTTCTTTCAGCATTCCTTCCTCTCCTGTGTTTTTTTTTTTTTTTGGTTCTTTTTCTTTTATTTCCTCTACTTTTGCTTCTTTCAAACCAATCTTCCTTCCTTCCTTCCTTCCTTCCTTCATTCATTCATTCTTTCTTTGTTCTCTTTCTTTTATTTTTTTCTCCTTTTTCATATTTGAATTCCTTTCTTTTCTTTTGCTTTTTTTCTGCTCGTTTTTCCTCGCATTTTTCTTCTTTCAAGTATATATTTCTTTCTTTCTTTTTTCTTTCTTTCTTTCTTTTTTCTTCGTTTATTAAGATTCTCTTTTAAGATTCTCTTTCCTTCTCCTTTATTCCACCCTCCTACTTCCATCCATCTTTCTTTCCTTCTCTGACTTTTATTTTGCATATGACGTGTTTTTTTTGTTTGTTTTTTTGTTTTTGTTTTTTACTGTTTGCATTATTACAAATTGAATTCGCTCAACTCAAACAGGAAGAGCTTTATCGATGACCTCAGAATTTGATAACTGCTAATTTGGAGGAATTTTAATAGGATGTTGCGATACATAAACATTTTCACTCGTCGTTTTCTTTCTCCTCTGACTTTTTTTTCCTTTTCTTTCTGTTCTCTTATTTTTCCTTCTTTTACATTCATCTCTCTTTCTTTTTATTATCTTCTTTCTTCTTTTCTTTCTTTCTTATTTTCTCTCTTTTTTCTTACTTCAATTTCACCTTTCTTTCTTTCTTTCTTTCTTTCTTTTGTCTTTTTCTTTCGCTCACTTTTGTTTACAGCCTAGATATATGAACAGAATAGAGCTTCCAAATCTTTAAAATGAACCAATATTTTTCGGTTCTGACAAGTGTCTATGTCTAATGAAGGCCTAAAAATGTTAATTTAAAATTTCCTGATTTTTACGAGAGAACCTGTCTATTTAACTTGTGCCGTATTTCTTTCTTTCTTTCTTTTTTCTTTCTATCTTTCTTTTTGTTATTCTCTTCCATTTAATTTCTCTATTTTTTTCACTCTCATCTTTCTACATTTCTTTTGTTTTTCTTTCTTTTGCGTTAGTGTTTTCGTCTCCTTTTCTTTTCACGATTACATCCTTTTTCTTTTCTTTTCTTTTCTTTTTTTTTTTGACTTTCTCTTTCCTTCTATTCGATCTCTTCAACATCTTCATTTCGTTCCATCTTCCTTCTTTTACTTTCTTCCTCATTTGATTACTTTGAAGCCTCTCTTTCTTCCTTACATTTTCCTTTCTCTTTCCTTCTCTTATATTTCCTCATATCTTTCTTTCTTTCTTTCTTTCTTTCTTCTGAGTTTCTCTTACGGTTGTGTAGAAAGACGACCGACCTTCTCTACACGAATTGTCGAAAAGGGACTTGTTTATCTGCTATGCGTAGAACATCTGCTCATAGGAACAGTCACCGCAGAGTGGATCGCAAGGCATTGGGTTGAGTCGTAAGCATTGCCGCACTGAACTACGATATTGTCTATTAATCTATTATTAATTTATGTCTTTCGTGTGATTAAACCTGTTTTCGCTCAACCGCTTGTTCCACTGTCCCCTTAAAGTATTAGTAACCAGAAATACGAGGGTTAAACAAACTTTATAACACTCATCTTTTCTTTTCTTACCTATCGTCCTATTTCCATCTTTCTTTCTTCTCACACTTTTTTTTATGCGTTTATGTGTTTTTTACTCTCTAGGGAAAGCCTATTATTACATGGTTGGCTTTCAAATCGAATTCGCTCAACTCACACAGAAAGAGCTTTATCGATGACCTCAGAATTTGATAACTGGTAATTTGGAGGAATTTTAATAGGATGTTGCGGCAGATAAACATGAACTTTCACTCCTCCTTTTCTTTCTTTTCTGACTTTTTTCCTTTTCTTTTCTGTCCTTTTATTTTTTTTTCCTTCTTTTACAGCCATCTTTCTTTTTATTCCTTTCTTTCTTTTCTTTTTCTTCTCTCTCTTATTTTTCTCCTTTTTCTTATTTCAATTCCACCTTTCTTTCTTTCTTTCTTTCTTTTGTCTTCTGGTAATTTGGAGGAATTTTAATAGGATGTTACAGCGCATAAACACGTGAATTTTTATCCTTCTTTTTCTTTTCCTCCCGTGTTTTTATTTTATTTTATTTTATTGATTTTGCCTCTCTTTTTACTTCTTTCAAATCCATCTCTGCTTTTGCTTTCTTTCCTTCTTTCTTTCTGTCGCTTTTATTTTCTTTCATTGTTCTTATTTTCAGTTCCTTCTATCTTTCTTTCTTTTGCGTTTTCTCTTTCGTTCTCTTTTATTTCCTTTTTTATCCTTTCGAAAATCGCTCTATTGCTGCGTGCTTCTCAGAAGGCCACCCTTACTTTGGTCCGTCTCCGGCGAACCCATTCTGCACCAATCCTGCATCTGCACGTTGTGTTTCAATATCGGTGAAGAACTGTCAAATATCAGGCCTGACTCTGCCATAGATCTGCTTGGGACAAAACTAAAGTCACTGGTGTTGCCGGTGAACTTAATTAACTACAACACTCACTAACAAGTGTAAAAATAACAGCTTTTATTTATGGTACTATGATTGATTAAGATCATGAATACACAAACAAAAGGGATTTGAAGAAGTTTCCCCATATAAGGAATTCTTAAACTGAGAGAAAGAAGTTGATTGGCGATTGCAGTTATGGATAAGCAGCCTAGAGTCGTTCAACTATTTAAATGAAGGCTGCTGATCGACGGAGTTCAAAAAGTGGCGTAGAGAACAGGATTTTAGCTGACTGGGGTACCACGGGCATCCGGAAGAGAGAGTGTTAGTCTACTAGTGACGAGACCATTTCGATCCTACTTCTGCTCTTTCGTCAACTGCTTTTTGGGGGGGTGGGGGAGTGTAAATCCCAATTACACTGCTCTGATTGGCTAGTCAATAATAATGCTTGACCAATCATCTTGTTTCATACACCGCGAAGGGGAGGAAGATAAGTCACGAAGAACCTAATATGATTGGTGGTCCAATCAAAATAACGACCCTGTGTCGTAACTAACGGAGAGAACAGCCATCCCAGCCCTTCTGTCACTGGCGGACGAATGAAAATGGTGGCCTTGTATCGCTCATATTCACCGTCAGTGGGATATTTCTGTTCAAGAAATTCACCCTTATTTGTACTGATTATCACAGGCGTCATAGTCACCTCTATCTAACAGTGTTTCATATTGATGATCAAAACAAATCTGACCGGTAAAGATTTATTTTGTGTCACTCATTTCAACTAATAATTCGGTTATCAAATGGAAACAACAATCAAGTTCAAAAGACCTAACACTCTACCTAAGGACCAATTCCACTGATAGAATTTTATACAGATATACTCCTGTTTGCTAGCCGATCCCCGTTGTAGACGCCTGCTAAGGCACATTTGTGTTTGTTCAAAAACCAAAGAGCCCACCTGTGGTTCAAACTGTAACTATGTTGAGTTGACGTTACTTGTAATCTCTAGGAGAGAACACTAACCAACAATTTGAATGAGGCCAGTAAGCTCAAACCCTCAGTCACGACGACTTATTACTTTCTGCTAACACAACTATTTATGGCTTCTGGACAGTTTCATCATCTTTAGCCAGTCGAGCTGGTGTAAGGACGGACATTATACTGATGAAGGATTACTTCCTTTCTGTTGACAAAGGATAGACGCTTCCTGTCCAAAGCTGCTCAAAGGACAAAGTTGTTGGTTATATAGATCAGTGTTGATTGTTTTATTATTGTCTAACAATTCCTAATTGATCCTTTTTATCCCACAATACACTCAATATGAATTCTCTCTGGATGAAATTCTCCTGAGAGCAGATCTGTTTCCTCGACTGATCCACTGACAACTGCGCTTGATACTGTTGTAAAGTATCCATTTCTCATCACCAATAACAAACTTGCCCCAAAAGTTGTGTACGCACATGAGTCACAACTATCTGCACCTTAGTGAAGATTCTTTGTAGGCAGGTCGAGCAAGACCCATTTCCCAAACACTGAAGCCTTTCCAATCCGTTTCAATTCGCGTAGGACTGTCGCATGACTAGCATTAAATTTCTCATGAGTTTCCTAGCCGTAGTGGCATGAGCAAGACCCATTTCCCAATCACTGAAGTCTTTCCAATCCGTTTCAATTCGCGTAGGACTGTCGCATGACTAGCATTAAATTTCTCGTGAGTTTCCTAGCCGTAGTCGCATGATTTGCTGTAACAGTAGCCTCCAAATCTTCTGAATGGAGTCCATTTGGACGACCCTTCCTTCGCTCGTCATCTAGACGAAAATATCTAGTTTCTAAACCGGAAAACAACTTCCTGCATCTACTTTTCACTTAATGCATCAACCTCATAAGAGCGCTGGATGGATTTCATTGCTTCACCTACCCTGACACCTTTATGAAACGTATAGAATACAGCATTTTTAATGTGTTCTTTAGTTGGAACGAATATAGAGGCAAGTTCCAAACTATATTATGAATAATATTTTTATGATCAAAAAGAAATATACGAATTACTTATAGTATCATTACTTGACTATATAAGAAGACAGTACTTTAAAAACATTGTTCAATATTCTCACCTTAAAAACGGACAACCTGATTATATGAGGCAATTTTATTAGCAGTCAATTGCTTACTTTAAAACGAATGAAAACTGATAGCCCCTTTATGTCTACTAGAATGTTAAATAAATTCCAATTTACCCATGCCCGAAAAAATGTTCGTATATTTTGTTAGGTTATAATATCATTGGAAGGTTTTCACACATGACACTTTAAATAGTTTTTCATTGAACTATGACTCACACTAAATCTTTCTGACTATAGCTCAATTAGATCTCAGTTAAATACTCATAGAGACCCTACTGAACTCTATTTGTAACATAATTGTTGACAACACAAATATAATAACATCATCTACATGAAAAAAGCCAAAAATAATGGAAACATTAATAAAAATAAAAAAAACAATACTCAATAATATCAACTATGAACATGGACACAATATCTTGACCGTGTTTTGAAAATGAAAACATCATATAAATACATACATAGAACAATCTGTTCCTTATTAACAGTTAATATATTTCAACCTAGAAAATGAATAAATGAATAGCGAAAGCGCTCAGAAAAAAAGAACAATTGGACAGTTTTTATATGATTTATCCTCCGAAAAGAAAAAAATTATAAGATTACATGAGAAATTGTAGAAAAAATTAAATCAAAGCATCTTGTCTGTTGTATTCAATATATATATATATATATATATATATATATATAGATAGATAGATAGATAGATACATACATACATACATACATACATACATACATACATACATACATACGGACAGACTGAGATAGATAATACAGGGTGCATCAGAGATATATAGCGCCACATATACCCCCCACTCCAGAAATACCTCCCAAATAATGGTGCGGCATGAAGACACTATTGTCACTTATCATTATGGAGGAGTTATGTGGGAGTTTTTTCTGGCTGTATAATTCACCCTGTATAAAGAGAATCAGAGATATATGAAGTTGAGATAGATAGATAGATAGATAGATAGATAGATAGATAGATAGATAGATAGATAGATAGATATGAAAAGACTGAGGTAGATATATATATATTAACAATCTGAGATAGATAATAGATAGATATTAACAGAGGGAGATAGATATATATTAATCATCTCGGATAGATAGATAGATAGATAGATTTAAAAGAACAGATATATTTACAAAAAATGTATTCCTTATTTCTTTTATTCATTCGTTCATTAAACACTTAAGATTTTGTCAATGTTCTTTGCTAAAATTCCAAATGCGATAATTGTGCGGAAATCCTGCGTTCGAAACTTCCGAAAGTCTCTCAGTAATTCAGACGCATGCGCATTGCTTGGAAGAGTCTCGATCTGAAATCGGTATTCCGAGCCGTTCTTCACATTCGAGTCGACTCCTCCTGAACTGTTCGGTTACCCTGCACGTTACACACACACACACACATTAACTACTCACTTTTCAAATCAGTTGAAAACAGCAAAAGAAAATGAATTTATTGAATAAAGATCAATAAACTTGTCAGTATCAGGTTTTCAATACTTGTTCTTTATCAAGTGAACTGATGAATAAGTTCTGATGCTTATCAACAGAACTGTTTAATGTATACTCCAGGACAGGGATGTATTAAATAATAGAATTCTGCCCCCGCAAAAAAGCTCCTCGTCTCTAACTTGCTAAGTGCTTATCAATATTATTTTATAATCATTTGTTGTTTTCGTTTGAAGGAATTTCCTTTTTATATTCTTTTTCTTTTTTTGAGTGGGGGGAATATATATATGAGAGAGAGAGAGAGAGAGAGAGAGAGAGAGAGAGAGAGAGAGAAACACAAATCTGATAAGAGGCCGGAAAAATACCGGACTAAAAAGGGATGTATAAAAATAGTGCCCAAGTGCACTAATGCAGCTGCCTTGAAAAAACAAACACATTTTTTTGTGTTTGTACAAGTGTTTTCTTTTCTAGACACGAAGTGTATAACAACTGTCCAAAATTCTGCATATACGAGCGCTTTCGACTATTATTTTAGCCATCATCAACCTATCAAACTCAGTCCGAAACATAACACTATAAAATACACGTGTAATATCCTCATCCACACGTAAAAAAAAAAAAAAAAAACATAATGGAACCACAAATAATAAAAAAAAGAAAAGCCAACAATCGATGACAATAACTACGAACACGGTCATATTTTTCTCATCGTGTTCGGAAAATAAAACATTCCCATAAATTCAGACACATATATAAAAAAATCTCACATTCAGTTGAAAATAAGAAATAAAATTTTATTCTCCCTGACTGTATATCATCTCATCTGTTTACATCTACGCATATAAAAACTTGTCTCTTAGTAGTTATAAAAATTTTCCTAAATAGAGCACACGAGTATTCATTTTCTCGTACCCCACATTCAGTTGAAAATAAGAAATAAAATACAAACGCGGGTGTCCCCCATGGTTCTACCATGGTTTCTACGCTGTTCCGTATAGGATACAGGTTCGACTCCTTTATATTATATGAAATGGATTAAATCCGACAAATATTTTAATATATTTTCTGTTTATACGTTTTTTATGGGTACCCTTATTTGAGTAAATGCTCTGTTTTTTAATTAAAAAGTATTAATTACATTTACTGTTCAAAGTTCTATTCTATATGGAACTGTCATTTAACCTGATGTGCTACGACCATTTGGCTACAGAGGACTTTTAGTTTAGTAAAGGTTGAATTGCTATTTTTAAACATACACCTTTGCTAATTTATCTCAGTCTATCATATTTGCCCTGAAATTGTAGCCTAACGTAGACAATGACAACATATTATATGAAATGGATTAAATCCGACAAATATTTTAATATATTTTCTGTTTATACATTTTTTATGGTTACCCTTATTTGAGTAAATGCTCTCATTTTTAATTAAACAATATTAATTACATTTCCTGGCTTGAATATTCGGGAAATTTCATAGAAAATAGGCGTCCGTAGGCGAACATGTGTGTTTAAAAGCAGTAATTCCTTTGCAAAACCGGAAGTTCCCTATATTTTCTACGAAATTTCCCGAACATTCAGTCCGGTAAATGTAATTAATACTCTTTAATTAAAAAAAAAATTACTCAATTATGTATATCCATAAAAATGTACTAATACCTATAGTAACTCCATAATAATCGAATATTTAAAGACAATGAGGCTATTAGGTTGGTGCAAAAATAATGGCGGTTTTTGACGTTAAAAAATACGTCAAAAGCGACATTATTTTTGCACCAAACTAATATTAAATATACATATATGCTAGGTTTAGTTTGTAATTTTACTTTGGTAATGTCTGAAAGAGCAAGAATGATTTTCCACGCGTAAAATAATTGTTTATTCACTTCCGAATGCCATCAAATGAATGTCTGTTAATGGGTATGTGGTTTCAGGTCTTTTTTAGAACGTTCGATCTTCTTCGTATGCAAGGGATTCTGCTTTCTTCCCTCGTAGGTTGGATGTTTATATAACTTCCTAAAATCTGTTTGTCTTGCGTATCTATAACCTAAGTTTCAATCGCATTCGCCGATATAAACAGGAAATATATTAAAATATTATTGTTATTGTAAAGCGACATAAAAACTGAGTTCATTAGAGCAACTGTTCAGACAGTTTTACAGTTTTACTATACAGACCTGGCTAATCGTCTCTTACATTTGCCCTTAGTAAAAAAAAACTAGATCTTGCATCTCCGTCAGCATTTTTTGCTTCTGAGAAGAAACTGATTCTGGAATTGAACTGCCAGTTTTCTTCGATTTGTTTTTTGCCTTGCTCCTTTTTTTTTTTCACATCTTATCTGGATTTTTTTTTTTTTGGTTTTTGTTTTTTTTTTGGGGGGGGGGGGGTTGTTGTTTTTTTTTTTGTTTTTTTTTGCTATATTGGTATTTACGAAGTGTATCAGGAGGTACGGTTAATGGATAGCGGCTCGTATTGAACAATCGGAGAGCCGAGTTCGAATTCCAGTCGAATCCATTACATTCACTTATCTTGGAAAGGCATGAATCCTCTTCTTCTCCCCCCTCCCCCCAATGAGTAAATAGAAGGACAGACCAGATGCCATAGCCTTGGATGGCAACTGGTCTACTGCAGAAAGAAATGGCAACCTACTGCAGGAAAAAACCTGCCTCGTCAATCATGTATCGAAAGATAAATGATCGCCTAAGCGTATATCATGCATAGCACTTAACTGACTGACCCTTGGGAAAGGTATGAATCCTCTTCTTCTCCCCCCAGCTATGGATAAATAGCAGGACAGACCGGGTTCTATAGCCTTGGATGGCAACTAGTCTACCACAGAAAGAAATGGCGACCTACTGCAGGAAAAAATCTGCCTCGTCAGTCATGTATCGAAAGATACATGATCGCCTAAGTGTGTATCACGCATGGCACGTAACTGACTGACGTGCACTTGGGAAAGTTATGAATCCTCTTCTTCTCCCCACCCCAGCTATGGGTAAATAGCAAGACAGACCAGATGCCATAGCCTTGGATGGCAACTGGTCTACTGCAGAAAGAAATGGCAACCTACTGCAGGAAAAATCCTGCCTCGTCAATCATGTATCGAAAGATACATGATCGCCTAAGCGTGTATCACGCATGGCACATAATCAAGATCACCATCCAATGAGCATTAATGTCACCCCCACTCTAAGTATACATTGAGGATAATATTATTGATTTTGACATAATTCAGACTTCCAATTATCCATTATTCAGTGTCTTAATGAATTTTCCTAATCATTCTGATCAACATGCTGTTACTTGATGTGTTTGTTACCATCTCTCATGCCTCTTGAGCATCGCAACTCTTTCCTCTTGGCAATTCGAGTCACGCTGTCAAGATTTTTTTTGAGTCGGCTATTAAGCCACGGACTTCATATTCACAAGCCTAAAACCTGATTGAAAGGGATTTATGTCATGATTTCTTTCACGACGTTCCTTGGGTGGGGGGAATTTTAACCATCCTATTGAGAATTGTACCACTGAGGTTCCTTCTTGGATTAAAAGCCGTCAGCAGTGCTTTCATGCATTCTCCTAAATACTACATGAAAACACGGTCTTCTTGGTTCACAACCACCTGTTCAGCAACGATATCCGAAAATAATCACTTTATATGACGATACCAACGTGATATTTTCAATCACAATAGACGTCTCTTTGTTTCTGCTCGTAATAATTGTAAACGTATCCCCAAAGAGGCTATGTCTTTATTCACTGACCGAATGAGGCATCGTATAGCGTCTAACAAGTTTAATACTCGAAACTATTTGCAGTTCGGTAACAGTGTGTTAATTAATTTGAGGTGCTGTAATCAATTTGTGTCAATTAATTTGAGGTGTTATAATCTTATGTCGATAAAGAAGAAAGTTTTGGAATTCCTCTTCTGTAGTTCCAGCCTTTAAGAAGTCGGGCCAACCGTCTGATTCCTCTAACTGTCGGCCTATTAGCCTTCTACCTCTTTTTGGAATTCTTCCGCCATGTTTTATTTTTACAAGAGTCAGATTAGACTGCCATATCTGATCTGGAGCTGTTCAATGTTCCCTTTCTCGTTTCGATCAAGAATTATTCACTACTGAACAAGATGTGACGTAATGGATATAGGTTCGGTATGTGAAATCGGAGAGCCGAGTTCAACTTTCAATCAGGTTCGTTAAATTCACATACGCGGAAAACGTATGAATCCATTTTTTCTCCTTTCGCCTATGGGTTCAATAGTCTTGCTTGGCAACCAGTCTACCGCAGAAAGAAACAGCAACCTACCGCTTCAAAATCTCTGCCTAGACAGTCAGGAATCGAAAGAGACTTGATCGCCTAAGCGTCTATCGCGTATGGCACTTAAATGACTGGCCGCCTCTTTACCACAGATACATCACTGGCCTAACTCTACTCTCTCGTTTGAACGATCTTCATTCTTTAGTTCGACTAGTTCAGACTTTTTTCAGCTTAGACATGCTATGCCATTTCCACAGAGTCAAATCACCGTCATTCCCTCCATACTTCGAATATAAATTCCACTTAGTTTTTTCCTCAAGAACTGCTACATTGTTCTCACTTCTTTCCGGTCTTTTGAACTGAAGTAGAGGTTTATCGCTTGCTTCCTGTTTGGGATTGGATCTCCGGTTCCTTCTAAAGACTACTTCAAATCTATACTTCTAATGTCTCCGCATGAACTCTGAAATTTTTATTATTATTGAGTTTCCGGTTTCTTCTGAAGTTTTTGCATTCTCTTTCACTTCCAGTGGCTCATTGCGTCTTAGTGGCATTATCGCCTTGTTTGGGATTAATCGGGTCCGCCTATCGCTTCGTTCATATTACCTTCCATCCGTCTTTTGATCAAGAGTAATGGTTTCATATCTTGCTTCCTGTTAGGATTGGGTTAGCCGTTCCTTCTAAAGTCTACTTCATCTATATACTTTTATCGGCTCCGCACTAACTCTGAAATGTTATTACTGTTTCTTTTTTTCTTTTTTTCCAAAAGGCGTAGATAGATTTGCATATCGTACGGTTCACACTCCTTCCCGGCATTTTGAACGGGAGAAGAATTTTCCTTTGTTTCATATTTAGGATTGGCTTTCCGGTTTTTTCTAAAGTCTACTTCACCTTTATATTTCTAACGTCCCTGCCTGAACGATGAAATGTTATTTACGATTTCTTTCTTTCTTTTTTTCAATGGGAGTAGACAGATACGCCTATCATCCAGTTCACACTCCTCTCCGGTTTTTGAACAGGAGAAGAGGTTTATTCCTTTTTTCCCTATTTAGGATTGGATTTCCGGATCCTTCTATAGTTTTTCATCCTCTTTCCATCCCTTGCGTCTTAGTGGCATCATCGCCTTGATTGGGGCGAATTGATAAAAAAAAATCCTTCGCTGAAAAATAAATTTTTAGCTATTTCAAGTCAAGATCCAATTGTTATCTATCCTCTTTATCCTACCCCCTTCTCTTTCATTCATATCACTCACCTCATTCAGCAAGTCTCTACGTTGAGTAACTCTCGAGCCTTGAACTGGATGAGGTTTCGTACAAAATGCTTTAGGCGTACAAGCTGTCTTTAAAATCGTTATCGTGCTTCAGGTTATTGTAATTTCATTTTCCTTCGGTGTGTGGGTGAGAAATAAAAAATTGGCTTAAACGCGAATCTAATGTTGCAGAAGGATTGGGAACAACAATAAGTGTCGACTCTGACTGGGATATTTTAACCAAAGTTATTCTCGCTCCGTATAAATATCGATCACTGAACAAACATTAAATACCGAACCGATTCCCAGACAAGGCAGTAAAAATCAATTACAAAGGATTGAATTTATACTCAGAAATCTGAGATGTTTCAAATCAAAAACGCACGGCTCGTTCTTAAACACTGAAGTTAAACAAAAATGGTTGTATTATATGAGTGCTTCCCAAACGATAGCAGAAAGTTGGTTCCCTGTGTCGCGCCAGAAAGTTTTTCTTGACTGAGTCCATCCTTCAAATTTACAAATCAACCATTCGCCCTTGCATGGAATACTGCTGTCATATATGGTCTGGTGTCCCCGCTGTTCGCCTTAAGGTCCTCGACAAGATCCAGAAAACGATATGCAGTGTGATTGGTCCTGATCTGGCATCTCATCTTCAGTCGCTCTCTCACGGACGTGCCGTCGCTTCTCTCAGTCTTTTCTACAAATACTTTCACGGTAACTGCTCCGACGAACTACTGTCGCTAGTATCCAGACTGCATTAATTTAAACGTCCTACTAGGCTGGCATCACGGTCCCACCCTTTCACTGTCGAAACGGTTAAATGTGACCGTCTCTTCTACTCCAATAGTTTCATGTCTCGCACCTCCCATCTGTGGAATTCTCTTCCTATTACTTGCTTGGGGTGAAACAATATCAAAATTTTATATATTATTATGGATTACTTGTAATTGCAAGCATGAGGCGCAATATAAGAAGCTGAATGTTAGGGGCACCCAGTGAGGATCAAACTCACTATACAGTTGTATTTGATATAGCGAGACAAGATTGTTAACTTTTATACCACGCTGAAGTGCCGAAAGGTGTGCAAGGGATTATTACGTCCTAAATAAAATTAAAGAGAAACTCAACACCTATGAACGATCATTTAATGTTTGATTGTGCTTTAAGAAGTCGAAATGAACTATACCTCGACGATCGAAGCACACACATAACATTATCTGTCTTCCCGGGAGCTCAGATTTTCAAGTCCGTTACAGATTTATCCTTATCAATCCACTATCTTTTGCGTTTAACACTGTTGTATACAACCCATTTTTCATCGCCTGCTAAGCTATATTTAGATAAAGGTGAGTTATAATGTTGCAATTGTCACTATAATTAGTTTCCAAAAACTAAAATTACTTATGATTGAACCTAATACGGATACATATATATGTACATATATCACTTTAAACGTTATTTTTAGTGGATACGCATATTTGAGTAGACGCCAAATTAATTTATTCATCAGTATATTTATTTATTCTCGTCTTCCGGCATCATAAATATAATTTCAAAATTTTAAAATATTATTACGGATTACTTGTAATTGTATGCTTGAAGACCAGTATAAGATGTGGCACAAGGCCGAAAGTACGGAGCACCGAGTGAGGATCGAATTCACTATTCAGTCGTAATTGATTAGGGCGTGACAAGCTTGTTAGCTATTATAACACGTCGAAGTGATGAAAGTTGTACAAGGAATGAGTACGTCGTAAATAAAATCCAAGCGACAAAATATTGGCACATCAAAAAATGGCCATCCGAATACGTTTGAACTCTCGTACCTTTCACTCACCTTCAGGTAGGTCTTCTATCAGTCTAGAGTTTCCTCCATATATCGAGCTTTTCTCTTAGTACAGTGGTTTCCAAAAGGTGTGGTCGGCGTATAAGGTGCGGAGGAAGAGGATAGCGAGTGGGGTAAAATGACTGAAAGTCAATGAAAGATTTAGAAACAGTTTTTAAAAATTATAAATTCATATACCAAAAAATAAATATGATTTCAAAATTTAAAATATTATTATGGATTACTTTAATTGGATGCATGTGTCCCAGTATAAATAGTTATAAATCATTATTGACCAAATTTGTCATTGTGATATTTTTTGCTTTATATTATTTTTTATGAATATAGTAACTAGGGTCCGTAAATTGGAGGAGAAAGTAATGGATGATAATGTTCTGACTTCAAATCCGCGCTTATCTTCCTTTAATACTTTCTCTGTTTTTTTTTTTTTTTATATTATTTTTAAATGTGCATTTATCACAAGATTTGAGCGAGAAAATTTTCATTCCGAAAATGCGGCTCAAGAGAAAAAAATCTATGAAGCGCAGTATTTTATCATGAGATGCCATTTTAGTTGATATTGTATATTTTTGTTTGTTTTGTTTTGTTTTGTTTTTTTACGTTATTACGATTATCCAGTTATTCTATTTGAATTTTTTTTTCTTCCACTAACGGAAACTTCATAACGGCCTGGGATTTAGCAAGTGACAATTTCACTCTTTCGATTGATGACACGGTGCAAAGGTTTGAAAAAAGAGTGGGGTGCTAACTTCCCGTGTGCAGACCATAAAACCCAAGACGGAATACAATCTGCCTCAATAACATCTCCTAAAAATTATTCAACACCTTCATGACCTAAATTTGACTGACACACAAATATAATCTTATCATAAAATGCCAATATGGAACATGTATGTTTTTTGTTTGTTTTTTGTTTTTTTTGTGAAGCACTGTATTTTATCATAAAATGCCAATATGGAACATGTATGTTTTTTGTTTGTTTTTTGTTTTTTTGTGAAGCACTGTATTTTATCATAAAATGCCAATATGGAACATGTATGTTTTTTGTTTGTTTTTTGTTTTTTTGTGAAGCACTTTACTGTATCATAAAATGCCAATATGGAACATGTATGTTTTTTGTTTGTTTTTTGTTTTTTTGTGAAGCACTGTATTTTATCATAAAATGCCAATATGGAACATGTATGTTTTATGTTTGTTTTTTGTTTTTTTGTGAAGCACTGTATTTTATCATAAAATGCCAATATGGAACATGTATGTTTTTTGTTTGTTTTTTGTTTTTTTGTGAAGTATTGTATTTTATCATAAAATGCCAATATGGAACATGTATGTTTTTTGTTTGTTTTTTGTTTTTTTGTGAAGCACTGTATTTTATCATAAAATGCCAATATGGAACATGTATGTTTTTTGTTTGTTTTTTGTTTTTTTGTGAAGCACTGTATTTTATCATAAAATGCCAATATGGAACATGTATGTTTTTTGTTTGTTTTTTGTTTTTTTTGTGAAGCACTGTATTTTATCATAAAATGCCAATATGGAACATGTATGTTTTTTGTTTGTTTTTTGTTTTTTTTGTGAAGCACTGTATTTTATCATAAAATGCCAATATGGAACATGTATGTTTTTTGTTTGTTTTTTGTTTTTTTGTGAAGCACTGTATTTTATCATAAAATGCCAATATGGAACATGTATGTTTTTTGTTTGTTTTTTGTTTTTTTGTGAAGCACTGTATTTTATCATAAAATGCCAATATGGAACATGTATGTTTTTTGTTTGTTTTTTGTTTTTTTGTGAAGCACTGTATTTTATCATAAAATGCCAATATGGAACATGTATGTTTTTTGTTTGTTTTTTGTTTTTTTTGTGAAGCACTGTATTTTATCATAAAATGCCAATATGGAACATGTATGTTTTTTGTTTGTTTTTTGTTTTTTTTGTGAAGCACTGTATTTTATCATAAAATGCCAATATGGAACATGTATGTTTTTTGTTTGTTTTTTGTTTTTTTGTGAAGCACTGTATTTTATCATAAAATGCCAATATGGAACATGTATGTTTTTTGTTTGTTTTTTGTTTTTTTGTGAAGCACTGTATTTTATCATAAAATGCCAATATGGAACATGTATGTTTTTTGTTTGTTTTTTGTTTTTTTGTGAAGCACTGTATTTTATCATAAAATGCAAATGGAACATAGACAGGCCATCATTTACGTTTGCTGGAAATTTGTCGCTGGCATATTTTCCGCAATCGTCAATGATGGCCTGTCTCTGTTCTGGTCTATCATGACATGAAAAAATAACTTTCTCGAAATCTTCCATCTGAACTTCTATTTTTCTATTTAGGGTATATCTGACATTTACTTGGTTAATCTAGACATACCCACAAGTCTAATTTTAATTCTGACCATATGTCCCGCCACCTTTAAATTTCGGAAGAGCGGTAACACTTTGTTTTTAAATTCCCTTAAAAATCATTTTAATCACCTGAAGAAGTGCAATCCTAGTATTGAAACATTATAGCTTTTGTATAACGATTTCAAAATGTTTTTATTATAATCTCTTATAATAAAAATATAATAATAATAATAATATATTCCTCTACTTTTTTAAAAGTAAATGCTATGAACTGCATTTTTAATGTATCTGTTCTTTCTCTCATTTGGAGATATATATATATATATATATATATATATATATATAATTTTGAATCTATTTATGGTTATACATGTTGGTGTTTGATGATCGTGGGAGGAAAAATTCTCCTTTGTGTTTCCGGGTGTCACTTATACATACATACATGCAGGTGTACGTATTATAGTTCACACAAACATATATACATATATGAACTGTTTGGGATTGGGCGTACATATGTATCCATGTGTCGGTGTGTGTATACATATGTAATTGTCGTTGCTTTCGGTGTTGGAATTGTATAGCGAATTTCCCTCAACATGTATGTATGTATGTATGCATATTTGTGTGTATGTATGCGTACGTGTGTGTATGTACGTGTGTGTGTTTTAGTTCGAAAAAGAAATAATATTAGTAATAATAATTGTATATTATTAGGTCAGTAAGAAAAAATAGAGACGTGATTAGAAAAATGTTAAAAGCCCAACATGCCTGCGTCATTTTTGACGGAAGATAAATTGCGGTCGAACTCCTTCTGGGGGAAAAGAAAAAAGAGCGTTTAAAAAATCTCGTATTGCGCCTGCGTGTAGTTAACATGCAATAAGATTAAGAAACAGACTAAACAATAAAATGTGATAATAGGGGTGAGTTCAAATTTCTCCGCGAAAAGAAAAGAAAAAAAGTACAAATAAAATAAAAACGGCAAATAATTAAACCATACAATACTTAAGGAAATAGGGTAAGATTTAGGAACATCAAGATTACCTCCTCGGTTATCCATCGAAACTGCAATGCACCGAAATAAGAAAAGAAGCCAGTCCCCACCGCGGGCCATTTAAAAAATAGTTCGCGCAGCGGATTGGTTGTTACAAACATCCAATCGGATGTGCGTAATATATGGTCTTTCTTCCTCTTATTCTTTAAAAAGGCCAGAGTAGCTGTTAGCGTTTAATCAGAAGGGAGAATCAGGGGTTGATCTCCCCTGATTGGGTCGATTTGGTGATGGGGAGTATGATGTTGAAAGACCCGAAACTCCCTGATGAACCAAATCAAAACATCACTGACCACCTCCTTGGGCGCCTACTTAAAAGCGTATTTTCGAATGTCGCAAAGGACGTAACCATTGTCCCACGGGAATCTCTCACTAGCAAAAGGAACAGCCTAACATGCAAATTAGATATACCAAAGTCAAAACAAGTAAAACAATTTAAACATCTGGAAAATGTTTTAAAAGTGGGCGGGAAAGTGTGACAATGAAATCTGAAGGTGCATTGGGATAGCAAAAGTTGCCTTCCAAATTGCTAAGCAGAGTATCAAGAAACAAAATTTCGTTAGACACAAAGAAAAATGTATTGAACTGTTACGTAGCATCAATCCCCCTATATGGTGGTGATGAAGAGACTTAAAGCAACAAAAATGATGTCTCTATAAAACGATGCTGAGAATACCAAAGTTATTAGAGAAAACAAAAAAAATGGACTCTTATATTTCACATCAGGAAGAGACAGTTGAAATTTATAGGGAACATAATGAGGAAAGAGGGCTTGGAAAATTTGATACTCACAGGGAAGATTGAAGGCAAAGAGAGATAGAGGAAAACAACACACAACCTACTTAGCAAGTTTCAGAGAAAATCGAAACATAAAGGAAACTTATACTTAACATCAGGAAGAGACAGTTGAAATTTCTAGGGCACATAATGAGGAAATAGGGCTTGGAAAATTTGTTATTCACAGGACAGATTGAAGGCAAATATGGATAGAGGAAAACAACGCATAACCTACCTAGTGAGTATGAGCAAATGGATGGTTTAGGAGAGATAAAAGGATAGAATTTATTAAGAGCTATAAACGACGGGAAATTGTTGAGAGCCTTGATAGCCAAAGTCTTCATATAATAAGTCACATAGAAGAAGAATCTCCCATGCAACGGCAGAATTCGGCGACACTGTCATTTTGTGAAGAACTGTAAGTCGAAATCTTCAGTATATTTAGAAACTTTCTGTAGAGTTACTCTTTTAATTCTTTCACGAGGAATTGTTGATTAACATTAATTTCAGTCAACACTTCGACATCAATTAAATGTTCTGATAGAGACTTGATTTGCAAAAGATAAAATATTTTCAACGGAATTCCTAGCGAGCTTGAACAAACTATATAAGAAAGAAAGAAAGAAAGAAAGAAAGAAAGTTAAATTTTTAAAAAAATGGACGAATAAACAAACCAGTTATGAATGATTATTGAAAGAAAAGGGGTAAAGAAAATAAAGAAAGAGAAAAAACAATAGGGAAAGCCTAAAGGAATAAAGAAGGAATTGAAAGAAAGAAAGAAAGAAAGAAAGAAAAAGAAAGAAAGAAAGAAAGAAAAAGAATTTAAAGAAACGGATGAGTGACAAGAGTAGGCAAGGAAGAAAGAAAGAAAGAAAGAAAGAAAGAAAGAAAGAAAAAGAATTTAAAGAAACGGATGAGTGACAAGAGTAGGCAAGAAAGAAAGAAAGAAAGAAAGAAAGAAAGAAAGAAAGAAAGAAAGAAAAAGAATTTAAAGAAACGGATGAGTGACAAGAGTAGGCAAGAAAGAAAGAAAGAAAGAAAGAAAGAAAGAAAGAAAGAAAGAAAGAAAGAAAGAAAGAAAGAAAGAAAGAAAGAAAGAAAGAAAGAAAGAAAGAAAAAGAATTTAAAGAAACGGATGAGTGACAAGAGTAGGCAAGAAAGAAAGAAAGAAAGAAAGAAAGAAAGAAAGAAAGAAAGAAAGAAAGAAAGAAAGAAAGAAAGAAAAAGAATTTAAAGAAACGGATGAGTGACAAGAGTAGGCAAGAAAGAAAGAAAGAAAGAAAGAAAGAAAGAAAGAAAGAAAGAAAGAAAGAAAAAGAATTTAAAGAAACGGATGAGTGACAAGAGTAGGCAAGAAAGAAAGAAAGAAAGAAAGAAAGAAAGAAAGAAAGAAAGAAAAAGAATTTAAAGAAACGGATGAGTGACAAGAGTAGGCAAGAAAGAAAGAAAGAAAGAAAGAAAGAAAGAAAGAAAAAGAATTTAAAGAAACGGATGAGTGACAAGAGTAGGCAAGAAAGAAAGAAAGAAAGAAAGAAAGAAAGAAAGAAAAAGAATTTAAAGAAACGGATGAGTGACAAGAGTAGGCAAGAAAGAATGAAAGAAAGAAAGAAAGAAAGAAAGAAAAAGAATTTAAAGAAACGGATGAGTGACAAGAGTAGGCAAGAAAGAAAGAAAGAAAGAAAGAAAGAAAGAAAGAAAGAAAGAAAGAAAAAGAATTTAAAGAAACGGATGAGTGACAAGAGTAGGCAAGAAAGAAAGAAAGAAAGAAAGAAAGAAAGAAAGAAAGAAAGAAAGAAAGAAAGAAAAAGAATTTAAAGAAACGGATGAGTGACAAGAGTAGGCAAGAAAGAAAGAAAGAAAGAAAGAAAGAAAGAAAGAAAGAAAGAAAAAGAATTTAAAGAAACGGATGAGTGACAAGAGTAGGCAAGAAAGAAAGAAAGAAAGAAAGAAAGAAAGAAAGAAAGAAAGAAAGAAAGAAAGAAAAAGAATTTAAAGAAACGGATGAGTGACAAGAGTAGGCAAGAAAGAAAGAAAGAAAGAAAGAAAGAAAGAAAGAAAGAAAGAAAGAAAGAAAAAGAATTTAAAGAAACGGATGAGTGACAAGAGTAGGCAAGAAAGAAAGAAAGAAAGAAAGAAAGAAAGAAAGAAAGAAAGAAAGAAAAAGAATTTAAAGAAACGGATGAGTGACAAGAGTAGGCAAGAAAGAAAGAAAGAAAGAAAGAATGAAAGAAAGAAAGAAAGAAAGAAAGAAAAAGAATTTAAAGAAACGGATGAGTGACAAGAGTAGGCAAGAAAGAAAGAAAGAAAGAAAGAAAGAAGGAAAGAAAGAAAGAAAAAGAATTTAAAGAAACGGATGAGTGACAAGAGTAGGCAAGAAAGAAAGAAAGAAAGAAAGAAAGAAAAAGAATTTAAAGAAACGGATGAGTGACAAGAGTAGGCAAGAAAGAAAGAAAGAAAGAAAGAAAGAAAGAAAGAAAGAAAGAAAAAGAATTTAAAGAAACGGATGAGTGACAAGAGTAGGCAAGAAAGAAAGAAAGAAAGAAAGAAAAAGAATTTAAAGAAACGGATGAGTGACAAGAGTAGGAAAGAAAGAAAGAAAGAAAGAAAGAAAGAAAGAAAGAAAAAGAATTTAAAGAAACGGATGAGTGACAAGAGTAGGCAAGAAAGAAAGAAAGAAAGAAAGAAAGAAAGAAAGAAAGAAAGAAAGAAAGAAAGAAAAAGAATTTAAAGAAACGGATGAGTGACAAGAATAGGAAAGAAAGAAAGAAAGAAAGAAAGAAAGAAAGAAAGAAAGAAAGAAAGAAAGAAAGAAAAAGAATTTAAAGATACGGATGAGTGACAAGAGTAGGCAAGAAAGAAAGAAAGAAAGAAAGAAAGAAAGAAAGAAAGAAAAAGAATTTAAAGAAACGGATGAGTGACAAGAGTAGGAAAGAAAGAAAGAAAGAAAGAAAGAAAGAAAGAAAGAAAGAAATAAAGAAAGAAAGAAAGAAAGAAAGAAAGAAAAAGAATTTAAAGAAACGGATAAGTGACAAGAGTAGGAAAGAAAGAAAGAAAGAAAGAAAGAAAGAAAAAGAATTCAAAGAAACGGATGAGTGACAAGAGTAGGCAAGAAAGAAAGAAAGAAAGAAAGAAAGAAAGAAAGAAAGAAAGAAAGAAAGAAAGAAAAAGAATTTAAAGAAACGGATGAGTGACAAGAGTTGGCAAGGAAGAAAGAAGGAAAGAAAGAAAGAAAGAAAGAAAGAAAGAAAGAAAAAGAATTTAAAGAAACGGATGAGTGACAAGAGTAGGCAAGGAAGAAAGAAAGAAAGAAAGAAAGAAAGAAAGAAAGAAAGAAAGAAAGAAAGAAAAAGAATTTAAAAAAACGGATGAGTGACAAGAGTAAGAAAGAAAGAAAGAAAGAAAGAAAGAAAGAAAGAAAGAAAGAAAGAAAGAAAGAAAGAAAAAGAATTTAAAGAAACGGATGAGTGACAAGAGTAGGCAAGGAAGAAAGAAGGAAGGAAAGAAAGAAAGAAAGAAAGAAAGAAAGAAAGAAAGAAAGAAAGAAAGAAAGAAAGAAAAAGAATTTAAAGAAACGGATGAGTGACAAGAGTAGGAAAGAAAGAAAGAAAGAAAGAAAGAAAGAAAGAAATAAAGAAAGAAAGAAAGAAAGAAAAAGAATTTAAAGAAATGGATGAGTGACAAGAGTAGGCAAGGAAGAAAGAAGAAAAGAAAGAAAGAAAGAAAGAAAGAAAGAAAGAAAGAAAGAAAAAGAATTTAAAGAAACGGATGAGTGACAAGAGTAGGCAAGGAAGAAAGAAAGAAAGAAAGAAAGAAAGAAAGAAAGAAAGAAAGAAAGAAAGAAAAAGAATTTAAAGAAATGGATGAGTGACAAGAGTAGGCAAGGAAGAAAGAAAGAAAGAAAGAAAGAAAGAAAGAAAGAAAGAAAGAGAGAAAAAGAATTTAAAGAAACGGATGAGTGACAAGAGTAGGCAAGGAAGAAAGAAAGAAAGAAAGAAAGAAAGAAAGAAAGAAAGAAAGAAAAAGAATTTAAAGAAACGGATGAGTGACAAGAGTAGGCAAGAAAGAAAGAAAGAAAGAAAGAAAGAAAGAAAGAAAGAAAGAAAAAGAATTTAAAGAAACGGATGAGTGACAAGAATAGGAAAGAAAGAAAGAAAGAAAGAAAGAAAGAAAGAAAGAAAGAAAAAGAATTTAAAGATACGGATGAGTGACAAGAGTAGGCAAGAAAGAAAGAAAGAAAGAAAGAAAGAAAGAAAGAAAGAAAGAAAGAAAAAGAATTTAAAGAAACGGATGAGTGACAAGAGTAGGCAAGAAAGAAAGAAAGAAAGAAAGAAAGAAAGAAAGAAAGAAAGAAAGAAAGAAAAAGAATTTAAAGAAACGGATGAGTGACAAGAGTTGGCAAGGAAGAAAGAAAGAAAGAAAGAAAGAAAGAAAGAAAGAAAGAAAAAGAATTTAAAGAAACGGATGAGTGACAAGAGTAGGCAAGGAAGAAAGAAAGAAAGAAAGAAAGAAAGAAAGAAAGAAAGAAAGAAAGAAAAAGAATTTAAAGAAACGGATGAGTGACAAGAGTAAGAAAGAAAGAAAGAAAGAAAGAAAGAAAGAAAGAAAGAAAGAAAGAAAAAGAATTTAAAGAAACGGATGAGTGACAAGAGTAGGAAAGAAAGAAAGAAAGAAAGAAAGAAAGAAAGAAAGAAAGAAATAAAGAAAGAAAGAAAGAAAGAAAGAAAGAAAAAGAATTTAAAGAAACGGATAAGTGACAAGAGTAGGAAAGAAAGAAAGAAAGAAAGAAAGAAAGAAAAAGAATTCAAAGAAACGGATGAGTGACAAGAGTAGGCAAGAAAGAAAGAAAGAAAGAAAGAAAGAAAGAAAGAAAGAAAGAAAGAAAGAAAGAAAGAAAAAGAATTTAAAGAAACGGATGAGTGACAAGAGTTGGCAAGGAAGAAAGAAGGAAAGAAAGAAAGAAAGAAAGAAAGAAAGAAAGAAAGAAAAAGAATTTAAAGAAACGGATGAGTGACAAGAGTAGGCAAGGAAGAAAGAAAGAAAGAAAGAAAGAAAGAAAGAAAGAAAGAAAGAAAGAAAGAAAAAGAATTTAAAAAAACGGATGAGTGACAAGAGTAAGAAAGAAAGAAAGAAAGAAAGAAAGAAAGAAAGAAAGAAAGAAAGAAAGAAAGAAAGAAAGAAAGAAAAAGAATTTAAAGAAACGGATGAGTGACAAGAGTAGGCAAGGAAGAAAGAAGGAAGGAAAGAAAGAAAGAAAGAAAGAAAGAAAGAAAGAAAGAAAGAAAGAAAGAAAGAAAAAGAATTTAAAGAAACGGATGAGTGACAAGAGTAGGAAAGAAAGAAAGAAAGAAAGAAAGAAAGAAAGAAAGAAATAAAGAAAGAAAGAAAGAAAGAAAAAGAATTTAAAGAAATGGATGAGTGACAAGAGTAGGCAAGGAAGAAAGAAGAAAAGAAAGAAAGAAAGAAAGAAAGAAAGAAAGAAAGAAAGAAAAAGAATTTAAAGAAACGGATGAGTGACAAGAGTAGGCAAGGAAGAAAGAAAGAAAGAAAGAAAGAAAGAAAGAAAGAAAGAAAGAAAGAAAGAAAAAGAATTTAAAGAAATGGATGAGTGACAAGAGTAGGCAAGGAAGAAAGAAAGAAAGAAAGAAAGAAAGAAAGAAAGAAAGAAAGAAAGAGAGAAAAAGAATTTAAAGAAACGGATGAGTGACAAGAGTAGGCAAGGAAGAAAGAAAGAAAGAAAGAAAGAAAGAAAGAAAGAAAGAAAGAAAAAGAATTTAAAGAAACGGATGAGTGACAAGAGTAGGCAAGAAAGAAAGAAAGAAAGAAAGAAAGAAAGAAAGAAAGAAAGAAAAAGAATTTAAAGAAACGGATGAGTGACAAGAATAGGAAAGAAAGAAAGAAAGAAAGAAAGAAAGAAAGAAAGAAAGAAAAAGAATTTAAAGATACGGATGAGTGACAAGAGTAGGCAAGAAAGAAAGAAAGAAAGAAAGAAAGAAAGAAAGAAAGAAAGAAAGAAAAAGAATTTAAAGAAACGGATGAGTGACAAGAGTAGGCAAGAAAGAAAGAAAGAAAGAAAGAAAGAAAGAAAGAAAGAAAGAAAGAAAGAAAAAGAATTTAAAGAAACGGATGAGTGACAAGAGTTGGCAAGGAAGAAAGAAAGAAAGAAAGAAAGAAAGAAAGAAAGAAAGAAAAAGAATTTAAAGAAACGGATGAGTGACAAGAGTAGGCAAGGAAGAAAGAAAGAAAGAAAGAAAGAAAGAAAGAAAGAAAGAAAGAAAAAGAATTTAAAGAAACGGATGAGTGACAAGAGTAAGAAAGAAAGAAAGAAAGAAAGAAAGAAAGAAAGAAAGAAAGAAAGAAAGAAAGAAAGAAAAAGAATTTAAAGAAACGGATGAGTGACAAGTGTAGGCAAGGAAGAAAGAAGGAAAGAAAGAAAGAAAGAAAGAAAGAAAGAAAGAAAGAAAGAAAGAAAGAAAGAAAGAAAAAGAATTTAAAGAAACGGATGAGTGACAAGAGTAGGAAAGAAAGAAAGAAAGAAAGAAAGAAAGAAAGAAAGAAAGAAAGAAAGAAAGAAAGAAAAAGAATTTAAAGAAATGGATGAGTGACAAGAGTAGGCAAGGAAGAAAGAAGAAAAGAAAGAAAGAAAGAAAGAAAGAAAGAAAGAAAGAAAGAAAGAAAGAAAGAAAAAGAATTTAAAGAAACGGATGAGTGACAAGAGTAGGCAAGGAAGAAAGAAAGAAAGAAAGAAAGAAAGAAAGAAAGAAAGAAAGAAAGAAAAAGAATTTAAAGAAATGGATGAGTGACAAGAGTAGGCAAGGAAGAAAGAAGGAAAGAAAGAAAGAAAGAAAGAAAGAAAGAAAGAAAGAAAGAGAGAAAAAGAATTTAAAGAAACGGATGAGTGACAAGAGTAGGCAAGGAAGAAAGAAAGAAAGAAAGAAAGAAAGAAAGAAAGAAAAAGAATTTAAAGAAACGGATGAGTGACAAGAGTAGGCAAGGAAGAAAGAAAGAAAGAAAGAAAGAAAGAAAGAAAGAAAGAAAGAAAGAAAAAGAATTTAAAGAAACGGATGAGTGACAAGAGTAGGCAAGGAAGAAAGAAAGAAAGAAAGAAAGAAAGAAAGAAAGAAAGAAAGAAAGAAAGAAAAAGAATTTAAAGAAACGGATGAGTGACAAGAGTAAGAAAGAAAGAAAGAAAGAAAGAAAGAAAGAAAGAAAGAAAGAAAGAAAGAAAGAAAAAGAATTTAAAGAAACGGATGAGTGACAAGAGTAGGCAAGGAAGAAAGAAGGAAGGAAAGAAAGAAAGAAAGAAAGAAAGAAAGAAAGAAAGAAAGAAAGAAAGAAAGAAAGAAAAAGAATTTAAAGAAACGGATGAGTGACAAGAGTAGGAAAGAAAGAAAGAAAGAAAGAAAGAAAGAAATAAAGAAAGAAAGAAAGAAAGAAAGAAAAAGAATTTAAAGAAATGGATGAGTGACAAGAGTAGGCAAGGAAGAAAGAAGAAAAGAAAGAAAGAAAGAAAGAAAGAAAGAAAGAAAGAAAGAAAGAAAGAAAGAAAGAAAAAGAATTTAAAGAAACGGATGAGTGACAAGAGTAGGCAAGGAAGAAAGAAAGAAAGAAAGAAAGAAAGAAAGAAAGAAAGAAAGAAAGAAAGAAAAAGAATTTAAAGAAATGGATGAGTGACAAGAGTAGGCAAGGAAGAAAGAAGGAAAGAAAGAAAGAAAGAAAGAAAGAAAGAAAGAAAGAAAGAAAGAAAGAGAGAAAAAGAATTTAAAGAAACGGATGAGTGACAAGAGTAGGCAAGGAAGAAAGAAAGAAAGAAAGAAAGAAAGAAAGAAAGAAAGAAAGAAAGAAAGAAAGAAAGAAAAAGAATTCTAAAG